>OY728131.1:107308107-108558107 GCA_963277665.1 Viscum album | reverse complement strand
AAACCAACGATTCCTATTGAGTCAATGTTGTTAGCCGAAAAAACTTTTTATCTATTTGAATCTAGAAGAGTGTAGGGGATCATGTTCCAAATTTTTTAACATGTTATGATATAATGGGGACATGATCTTCCTACTCTCTTCTAGATTTCAACAATGAGAATATTTTTTCAATTATTAATGTTTAGAAAATATATATTCATTTTTGAAGTTCAGAAATGATATATAATTTAATCAATGTAACAATGGATGTTAGGATGTTTTTGAGACATTGGGACATATAGGAATCAACTTCTCCTCATTTAAACACACGGTTTGACCAGTATGACTCCAAGTGTTTATTTTAAAAAAAATTAAAATTAATTTTAGTAAAAAAGTAAATTAATATAATCACAAAGAAAGAACCATATTCTTATTACTTTGATACTTTTGGAAAATGATTCATAAGTCATTTGGGACATGTAGAAATCATCCACACCACAATTTGAAACCTGGTGTGACCGTTATGACTTAATGTGTATGCTTTCAATTTAAAATCGACAGTTGAGTGAAAAATATGTCACTGACTGAAAACTGAGAAAACATTATTTTATTTTCTTGATAATTTAGTATATTGATTCATAATTAATTTGAGACATGCAGGAATCTGTCTAACATCACATCGATACACGATGGGATCAGTATGATTCAATGTTTGTGTGTCTAGTTTAAATGACATTATATTAGAAAAGTGATGTGACATAATGAAATCAATGTAAATGAAATTATATGTTTTTTATACATTATAAAAATAATCCATAATTTATTTGATATGTTTAGGAATTAACTACACCTCAATCTGACGCATGGTGTGACCGATACGACTCCAAGTGTGTATTTTTATTTAAATTTTACTTCAATTTTATTAAAAATGACAACAAACCCATTCAAAATAAAAAAACACATTCATATTATTTTTTCCATTAATTAATTATATATATTTAATTTTTGATGTGTAGTGATCATTCTTACCTCAATCGGATATATGATGTGACCAGTATGACTCATTGTGTTCTTTAACAAATTAAATTTGACAGTTTAGTTCAAAAAATTCCAGTCCCTAAAAATTGAGAATCCATTCTCAAATATTCTTTATAATTTACAAAATTTATTGTAAATTCATTTTTATGTGTATGAAATGACCTCATATTATATCGATACATGATGTGATCTTTATGAGTCAATGATTGTGTTTTTTGTATAAAATGTTATTTTAGTAAAAAAGACAAGTGACGTACTCAAAATAGATTAAAAAAAATAATTTTTTTTGATACTTTATGAAAATGAAATATAATCCATTTGGGAGGAGTAGGAAATATCCTCATCTCAATTAGATGCACAATGTGGCCGATATGACTCCAAATGTGTATTTTTATTTAAAACTGATAAAAATTTATAGTAAAAAAGAAAACTAACCTACTGAAAATCAATAAAATGAGTTCAGATTGTCTTGATATATTATATTCATTATCCATAAGTCATTTTTGATATGTTGGATTCATCCTCAAAACTATCGGATACATTATGTGACCAAAAAGACTAAATGTATTTTTTATTAGTTTAAAATCGACTATTTAGTTAAAAAACCACTTAGTAAAAACAGAGAAAAAACACTTGGATTTTATTGATAAATTATGAAATTTATTCATAGGTCATTTATGATCTGGAGGAATAAATCTCACATAAAAATGATACATTATGTGATCAGTATTTCTCAAAATGTTTGTTTCTAGTTTAAAATGACATTTTAGTAAAAAATACATGTGAAATACTCAAAACTGAGTAAACACTTTCATATTGTTTTAATAAATTATGAAAATTATACCTAATCCATTTCAGATGTGTAGGAAATATCCAATCCTCAATTCTATAGATGGTGTGGCAGGTATGAATCCAACTCTATCTTTTATTTAAAATTGACCTCATTTTTAGTAAAAAGGACAACTGATGTACATAGAAATGATAAATGTATTCGGATTATTTTGAAATATTATTGTAATAATTCCTAAGCCATTTGTAACATGTAGTAATTAACCTCACATCAATATGATACATGATGTTCCTTACATGACTCAACGGGTCAGCTATCAGTTTAAAATTACCTATTCAGTAAATAAAGGGTCACTTAGTTAAAATTGAGTAAAGATACTCATATTGTATTTATAATTTTTGACATTGATACATAATTCATTTTTGATCTATAGGAATTAGTCTGACATTAAACCAATACATTATATTTTCGGTATGAGTCAAGGAGCATGTTTCAATATTAAAATGAAATTTTATTTAAAAAGACAAGTAATATACCCAAAACTGAGTAAACACATTCTTAATGTTTTTATACATTACAAATAATATCCATAAGCCATTTGGGATGGGTATAAATTAGCTACACCTCAATACGACACATGGTGTGCCAGCTATGACCCCATGTGCATCTTTTTCAAAAAATTACAAAAAAATTTAGTACAAAGGACAACTTCCCTACTAATATATGGGAAAATTCATTCATATTGTTTTAATACTCTATTATAATGATCCACGAGACATTTTTGAGGTGTATGAATCAGCCACACCAAAATTTGATACATGATGTGTCTAGTATTACTTAATGATTCCGTTATGAGTTTAAAGTCATCATTTTAGTTCAAAAAGTGTCACTCAATAAAAATTGAGAAAACACGCCTATATTGTCTTTATTATTTATTACAATGATTCAGAACACATTTTTATGTGTAGGAATATATATCATACCAAACCGACACATGATGTGAGCGGTATGAGTTAATGTTCTTGTTTCCAATTTTAAATTTCATTTTATTCAAAAATACAAGCAACGTACTCATAACCATGAAAACACATTAAAATTATTTTGATAATTTATGAAAACAATACATAAGTCATTTAAGACATTTCATAATTTTTACTTATGTAATTTTATAAAACAATGTTTGAAATGTTTATAATATAGTGTTTTTTCTTGTATTTTTGTTGTAAATTTAATTTCATTTAAATTATTTATTTTCAATTGTTTTTTCTGATTTTGTGGTGTTTTTATTGCTACGGTGTGTTGTTACATCACATTGTACTAGTTATGCAGTGTACTGTAACACCACACTACAATATTCTATTTTATTAGCTCTTATAGAAGAACTCATAAAATTGTGCTTTATCGGCACTTACAAAAGTTCCCATAGAGTATTTATTTATTATCTCTTATAAAATCACTACTAAAGACCTATTTGTAAGTTATTTTAAAAGGGACGATAAATAACCTATATGATATTGCTTTTACAAGTGCAGATAAAACACCCCTTTGTTAGTGCTTTTAAAAGCCCGGATAAAAGACTTCGGTTTTTAACATCACTCATTTAGTCAGTGATTTTCTAGTATTGATAATTGTCATTCTGAGCACTATTAAAGGCATGTTTTTAGTAGTGTAATGTGTAATAAAAGAGATCCTTTGATTTTTTGAGGCTGAGGCTGGTGAGTTCTACTATTTTGAGACTACCAAAAGGGGACATTGAGTACGTAGTGTATTGTGATGCCTAAGGATCCGGGTGAAACTGTGTTTTGATGTAGAGATTAGAAATTATCACATATTTTTTGAGGAAGTAGAGGCCCAATTAGTGATCTATGGAAGTCATGACCATGATATGGTAGTGGTAGTCTTCTCTCTGATGATGTGGATGAACTATCTTTTGGGAGGGCTATTTTTTGTTCACATAAACCAACAGAGCCTCAAGTATGTCTTTAAAAAGAGATACCTAAACCTGAGGTATAATAACTAGTTGGAACTCATATCAAACTATGACTTTGATATATTCTATACTCTAGGTATGGGAATCATGGTGGAATATATCCTTAGCATGAAGTCCCATGCTTTTTTAGAGCATAAGGTGTCAGAATAGTTAGATTCCTAACATCAAAACCTACTTGTGAAGGAGGGTGTATCTTTTCATCAGTCGATGGTTTGGAATCTTTTTCTTCATTAGCATATGAGAGAGTCTGATTTGGGTAAAATAGATTGTGAGGCCTTATGTGACTAGAAATTTTTATGTGTTTCAGTGGATGGAGTTTCCAATAGAGGGAATCACATTATCCATTTTCATGGATGGAAATGGTCATTGTGTTGAAGTGGGAGTAGGTGATGAGATAGTTTCACACATCTCATTTGGTTTTACATCTAGATGTAAGAAATAGGTATATACAAAATAAATGGTAGTTATGGTGTGTTGGTATGAGATAGATTGTTCCGGAGTTATTCTCTTGGCATCTCACTTATCAACTTGTGAAGGTTGTGCACTAGGTTCCAGTAGGTTTGTTTCATCCCCTAGAGATCCAAAAGTGGAAATGGGAAGGGATATTCATCGACTTCATGATAGGGTTCTATAGATATAAATAATCCATGATTTCATTTGGTTGATTTTTTAATTACTAATGATGATGAAACACTTCCTTCCTATTAGGAAGCGGAATTTGGCATAGTGGTTGAGGGTGTTTTATGTACAAGAGATCACCCACCTTCATGGGGATCCCTCAACTATTGTATCCTACATTGTTGATCTTTTTACGTAATGATTTTAGAGATGCACGATTGAGGCATCTAGGACCAACAGTAGGATGATTACTTCATTCCACCCCCAAAATAGAGGCAATCTAATCAAATCATCAAGGTTTTAGAGGATATGTTGAAGGCATGCATGTTAGACTTCATCCCTAGCTGGGAGGATCACTTTCCCCTGGTAGATTTTTCATACAACAATAGACAACACTCTACCATAAACATGACACATTTTTAGGCCCTATAAAAAATGCTTTTTAGTTCACCATTATATTGGAAATAGTTCGATGATGCATATCTTACTAGGCCAGAGATGGAGTATGCAACAAAGGAGAAAATCCATTTCATCCTTGAGTGGATAAGTACATCCCATTTTTGACCTAAATCTTCCACAGATCAATTATTCAGGCTCTTGGATTTCGAGAAGGGAGAACACATTTTCCTAATAGTCTCCCCGTGATGATGATTATATATATTAATCCATGTAGTCTATTTATACTCTAAGTTCATCTAGATATTTCAGATCACACATAGGGGTGCTGACAAATATTTCCGACTCTCCCCAGCCCCATTGTTGGAGTGAGAGCATGTTATGTACCATGTATTATAGATTAAGAGATATATGCATAAGCCTATTAATGTTGTTTACTAGTGAAAGATGGTCATTTGGGATGGAACTACATTCGAGAAATACCCAGTAGAGATCGGGGATTGGAATGAGTGTAACATACATGGACGGATTATGCTAGTTTTTCATTTCATGTGGTAGCACTAGAGAATGTATGAGAGCTCCTAGGAGTGGGAGAGCAAGTTATAGGCTCTCTAACCCAAGAATTTGGTCTAGTTTTTTCTTTTTTGAGGATGATAATCTAGAATTATGGAATGATTACGAGACCATATCTTTTGTAATACTAATAAGTATATTTAGAAATACTATCAGAGCTATGTGATGAGATGACATGTGACTTTGAGGCTCAATGTGTCCAAAATTAATTTTATAATAATATTATATATATTTTATATCATGAACACGTGATTTCATAAATAAAATGGTATAAATATTAAATGGATTCATATAAAAAAATTAAAAGGAATAGCTAAATCCAAAATTTAAGTTTTACCCTATGTGTGACCTAAAAAGGGTTAGCATTGGGCATTCAGATAAAACGTCCATTGGTGATATGCTCAATGGGTTAATTAAATAATTAATTTAATTAATTTATTAATTGAACTAAATAAAAATACTCTATATAATAAATGTTATAGAGGATCTCTTGGGTTATCCTTATGACCATAGAATTTTTTAAAGGGGAGTTGTACCACCTCTCATTCGTGGACAAAAATCAGATGACAACAAGAATCCAGATCCATGTGAATCAAGGCTCTGCCAAGGCGACAAATTTTTTTATTCATTAGAAGGTATTAGATTCATCAAAAAACTAAATTTATCTAGGATTACTTAATTTTTTGAATCATACCTAATTGAATAAATAGATTGATCATGATCGATTATATCTATCGATCTATATTAAATAAAAACATTTTTTTGTGCCTACACATCGATTTTCAATTCATTATTAAAATAATATTTGTTATTTCATGTTTTCATACAACTGAAATCCCTATTTATATTCATTAGATATGAAATAATGGAAAATTATTTTTACTACATTGTTTTGGTGATTTTCCCTCCACCCGGTATTTGTGTTCTTTGACATTTGGATATAGGTCCATGGATCGATACAGTGTTATAGGATTTTGTTCGATCAAAAACTTGGATTCATGACGGATTCATGTGGAGTAAATGGATCAACAATAATAGGATGGTTTGGGTTGAGTTTTCATATACATGTGATTGTATAGAGGTTTCGAATACAAATTAGGTTTTATAGGGGATACAGACACGTAGAAATTTGAGCAGGATTTGAGCATCCCAACTAAAATTCAATTTCAGGAAATCAGAGGGTCAAAAATGATAGAAGGAGGGATATTGAAAAAAAATTAGGATACAAAATGATGGTTTCAAGGGTAGAGGGAATAGATATAGAACATTTGAAACATATTTGGGATTCGGTGAAAACCTTACAACACACTATGTAGCCCAAAGAACACAAGAAGGGTAGCCCTTAGATGTGGTGGTATCAATTTTGATTGGGTTAAATATCACATGCCATGGGGGGCCCCACATGCTATATTAATCAATTTTGGAGACCCAATGCTTACTGTTGAAGTACATAGACACAATAATGACCACGAATAAGTTTTGTACTAGTATAAGACCATAGTACACAGACACAACCTGAAGGAAATAGGATGAAACCCTTGTGGGAGGATTCGATATATAGCTAAGTACACAGACACTATAGAACGTTACACGAACAAAACCGACATCATAGGAAAGACTCTAGTTTGCTGATATATTTCATGTTATCCTCTTACAGAACATGTAGGGATTCATGATCACTAAGTCATGTACTATGATGTGAATGAGCATATAGTGGAGAAGGACCACATGCCATGTTGAACCAATACAAGATATGTAACCAAAATTTACATTTTTAGGATATTCTTACCCATAATATAGCATTCTTCGGGATGTTTATTTGGGTTTTTATTAGCATATTCTAACTATAATTACGTGTAGAACGTGATTGTGGCCTTCATAGTGTCATTTGAGATATTATGTGAGGTGTTCTGAGCGTGATTCTTCTTTATGCGTCACTCAATGATGTTAGTGACGGAGAATGATCCTTAGATTGGCCTTTTTCAGGATTTGGGTGTAGATCCATCATCTACTGAGTGGTTCCCCATATCCAAGAGGGAATGAGTCCTATATATATTGAGTGGAACCCCTAGGGAATTATGGTTCAATTACCCTATTTTATGAGTCGTTCCCCCATATAGATATGGCGAGGGTCCTCTAGCTAAATATTTGTATAACCAATGCTATTGGCATGGTATTCCAATATTTACCGAGTGGTAGCCCCTAAAAAATACTGTATGGGTAATCTATCTACTGAGTGGTAGCCTCAATCAGATTAGGTGTTGGTACTCCTTACGTTGAGTACCACCCCCATGACTTACTAAGGTGCGTTTCCTCTTTTAGAAGATGATTCCCCATGACTATTCAATGCAACGATGTGGCATGGGACCTCCATATTATTGCTTCTTTATATAGACATTCATGATGTTGGGAAACAATCATGGAACTTTTGGAACTGATAGAACTATTTAGGGGGGATGGTAGGTGAGATTAAGATTCACTTTCTCTCTCATTTGATCTTCTTTTATTGAGAATATATATATATAGATATATATGTATATATATATCATTATTTATGTACATGGATTTTTGTTACTCTCCTACTTTGGGCAGATCTATTTATTTCTCTCTTGTGTCTTACTCTTACCCATTTAGTTTTCAGGAAGGCCTCCTAAGGATGTTTATACTCACACCTACATGAGATTTTCCTACATGTATCATGTCTTATTAAAATTATGTATGGGTATATGAATGTAATAGAGTAGCATATGGATACATGGTGCACCGAGTCATATACAGTGGTCAAATCTTGGATATTCAATGATGGGAGCTCTCAACATTTACTTTTATAGTTTTTTTGTTTGGGGAGTAATTTTTAGATGGGTGTATATTTGTTTCCCTTTTACTTTCTAGTTTACCTAGACATACTCATGAACTCCTAGAGGTTTCTTACAGGAATGTTTATTCTCTAGATGTTGTATCTTTTTATAATTATTCCTCTTCACTTGTGCATCTATATGGTCATGTGTTTGTGTGTGTATAGGTTCATTAGGAAATTACATCCATATAAGTTATGCCTTATGATTCATGTCACCACCCCCATGTCCTATGAAGGCACGATTGGGGTATTTATAGCTTGAGCCCCGTTGGGTTGTGTTGTGATAGTTAAGTAATAAACACATATTTCAGAATAATTTATCAATTGAGTATAAAATTTATATCTATTTTATAAATTATTTAAATCTATTATTATTCAATAATTTAATGATTTAGTTAGAAACGTCATATTTAAATAAGCATGGTTATTTTCTGTTTAGTGATTTATGTTGTGTGCATTATTGAACAAGGTTTTCACTTTTAAAAAATTGGGGTGTTGTATTCTTTCTCCCATAAAAATTTTCATCATTGATATATTTTGGTTAATATTAAGGTTAAAAAATTAGATTGTAATACTTCTTCGTTGTCTCTTTTAGTTCCCTTGTTATATTCTCAATATTTCAGTTTCACTAAAAAAATGTTCATATGAGTTTTCTTATTTCATAGAACATTATCTCTATGATATATAACATTAAATTATTTCTCCTCATATAAATTCTTATTCTCCAAACATAGCACCTTTGGATTTATTTCATGTGGGAGATCTGTTATTTTCTTCCTCAAGAGGGTCGCAAGGAACACATAATGTATTTGAGTTTGGTTATGTGAGAGTTCTAGTCGATATGCCACTGATCCAATGAGAAAAATGATCAAGTATGGGATGATGTATGTAGGACCAATCATTCCCTTATTCTCATACCTCATGAATTTATTCTTTGGTGATATAAAAAAGAATATGAAACCTCTAACCTCAATCATCAATTCTCATTAACGATTTTCTAAATTCCTATTCTTCCAACATTTTGTGGATTTTATATTAAAAAAATTGGTTTGAATACTTTGTTTCGAGTATTTGTCAAGTTCCAATTCCATTAGATTTTTATCTCCATCATCATCCTAGCATGTGAGAGTTTGAAAACACTTCCCATGATGGGAATCATAATGTTATATTTAATTTCTAGAATTCTTACTATTGTTATATTAGGACTATACTTGTGGTAGTTGATTATTACAATATCCTTTGACATCCATTTAACAATATTCCAACATATGAATAAGAATTTTCATTGTTCTCTAGGACTAACCATTCATCCTAGGGCATTAAGTATTACTGAAAATGACTTCTATATATAACACTTAACGTAAGATTCAATAGAATATTAAGGTAAACAACATATATCGATTAGATAAAATAGATATTGTAAATGAATAAAATATTTCAACTTACCTTATTTATATCTTAGCTAGTTAGTCTATAGTCAAAAATTACTTAGTAGTAATGAAATGTGACAAATTTGTAAGTTCATTGACTATATCACAAATAGATTTAATTTCTTTACATACCATGGGGAGTCCTATGATAAAATCAATGGTTATTTTTTCATATTTATATACTATTCTGGGAAATGGTTGTATCATACCAATAAAATTATATCTTTCTGATTAGACTTGCTGGAATACTAAAAATCATGACTCAAATTCTATAAGCTCACTCTTCATGTTATACCAATAGATATTTTTCAGTAGATATCTATACATATTAGTGTTTCTCGTATGATAAAAGAAGTATCAAATATTCCCATCATCTATAGGATCTGTCATTTGATCTTGTATTGATAGGATACGTATACATGTTCAAAACATTATAATTCCATCTTTAACAATGTTTAAATATATAATATTAATTACCTTTTTATGTATCACCTCTTAGTATTTCTAGGCCTCCTCTATCCTATCAAAAATGGATTAATGAGAAATTAATTGAACATGTTAGGATTAATATCCTTTAAAATTTTTAATATCCATCAATTTAATGTCTAAAAATATTTGATATGTATCCATTATAATCATTAATAATAAAATTGGACCCTTTCCACTTTAAACATATATCACTTTCATTGAATTCCCATAAAGGAAATGTATTGAGAAGTCATAGTCCATGATCAACTCTAACTGCCTTTGTTAGAGCATATAAATCTTTTTATATGTGAATATATAATTGTGGATTATATGATCCATATATATTTCACAGTTATCCTCATAGAGATGCAATTTATATATCTTCAATGAAAATATCACTACAGCCAACTCTAGGCCAAGTGTAAGATATTTTTTGTCAAGAAAATTTAATTTTAGTGAGTCATAGGCTATCACATTATCATTCAATGTTATAAAACCACCAAAAATATTATTTGAATAATTCATATAATCCAAAAAATATATACCCACATGAGCGTATCCCCGGGGATGGTGTAGTCATACGATAATTTTTCAAATATTTAATGGTCTCTTGACATTCACTAATCTAGAAAACCATTTCTACATTTAGTGTTAGATTGTTTAGTGTCTTTGAAAATTCTGAATTTTTTTTTCACAAATCATCTGCAATACATAGAGAGTATGAGGAAAGAATAGACAACATTTATAGAGGCTATTCAAATATAGTAATAAATTGTTAATATCTTTGAAGGTTTTATATATATCCTTTATCTAGTGATAATATCACCTAATAATATGATATCCCTTATCTCTAATACACTTTATTTCATGATTTATTAAAAAACAAATAATACAACCATGATGATTTAGAACCCCAATGCCTCTAGGAGATTACATACAATGAAAATAAAATTGATACGTGCATATAACAACATTATTAAAGAAATTATTAACATACATAAAATATACCATTTCTCATTTAAAACTACATTGGATAACATGGGGTCCTATATAAGAACCGGGTGATCTATAAAGCCTAGTAAAAGAATAAAGAAAGAATAACATGACGAATTTATTACATGATTGTAAATAAAAATTTAAATGGGACATAAAATGGTTGAGAATCATAATCCTCAATAATAATTCATGATATGAAATGTAGTATAATGGAGACATAGGAATATGGAAAATCATTAATCAGGAAATCATAATCATAGGAAAACACTAACCATAATGACATCATAACATGGTTGAAATGGTCTCATAATGGATTAGGTTTACTCTCTAATTCCATAAATTTTGTCTCATGATACATAAGAATTACCCAATATGTTGGATCAATATATAATTCTTTGTGCAACTCCACATTCATATCATGTACAAGCCTAAGTGTTACAGATAGATCATTCAAATTAGGATCATTTTTCATCACATTTAATCCCATGATTAAAGATTTTAAAATAAAAAAATAAAAAATAAAAAATAAAATAAGGATATTAATTTCTATTTGAATACCCTTGAGTTAAAATGGTGATGGTATTCAAAAAACAAACGTTCGTCAAGGAAACATTGTTGTATAATTTCAGTGGCATAATGGGGGAAATTAATAAATAATGGGATGGACTAGTAGGAGTGAAATGGGGTATCTCATAAATTATAAATCATAAGGTCAGTGAGGGGGATATTTAAGAACATAATCAATTATAAACATTTTGAATTAAAATCCATACAACATAATGGGTTCCTGGATAAATTATTGTCATAGAAAAATCGCAACATCATTTTGGCAACATAACGGGGGAACACATTGAATTATGGGAGGGGTTAATGAGAGTTAAATGTGTAAATAATAAATTTGAAATAAGAAGGGTAGTAAGAGGGGTATATAAAATTATATCCCATCAATAGTAATAGAAAGACAAAATACCTTATCAAAAGAAGGTTCTTAAATAAATAATAGATGGATATGATCCCTTACCTTGATAGGCTGTTTCTAAAATCTCGGGAGGATCTTCCTTAGAGTGTGGGTAACCTTGGGAGGAATATTTCGAAGAAATGGAATATTATATTCATGATGCAAATTTTTTTAATGAATATGAATGGGATCTTGATGAGTCTATATAGGAAAATAAATTGGATTTCATTATTATTTTAAAAACCAAGGTTTTCAACTCTATAAAAAATGTAATCAAAACCGAACACCATCATATGGTTTTCCCATGTATTTAAAAATATATAATCAGTTTTCATTATTTTTCTTGGGAAAAAATATCTCAAGGTAATATTGCATCATTTTTTTGTTGGTTTTGTTTGTTGAAATAGAAGTTTTTCATAGTGAATTTCCAAGTTACAGAGATGTTGTTGAAAATCCATGTTGACAAAGAGCCATGGAAAAGGAATGGACAATCTGGAGGTAGTACAAAAGATCAGTTATAAGGTGGCGTTGTTTTCTAGTGTTTGAAAAAATTTTGGTGTCCAAAATTCGGAGATTTGTGATCATTGAGAAAAGTGGATTTCTTTTAAGATCACATCAAAATATGGAAAATCCATCAGTTTTTCATAGATGGGATTCATAAATTGTATTTCTAAAAGAGATAAAGAATGCTGTTGGTGATCTCTGTGATAAATATGAGCTTCACGAATATTAGAGGTGAAGAGCATTGCGAGGGAGCATCGTGGCCGTGACATAATGGAATTTAAGAAACTCACTATGATTACGATGAGATCTATGATTAAAAAATTGTTTTTTTGCTTTTCTATATAGAGTATATTCTAGAGTAAATTTAAGATATTTTCGATTTGTGCTGATAGGACACTGACTTTGCGTGGAAGGTTTTTGAGTTTGTGGAATCACCTATAAATACGCCTTGAGACCTCCAAAAAAGTATACAGATCATGGGAAAAATATTAATCTCTTGAATTAGAAAGGATATTCATGGATCGGGGATCTTCAAGAAAGAAAGAGTAATTCCTAGAGATAGTTTATCTCTATAAAATAATGGCATGCCGCGAAGACCAATTCGGCATTGCGGAGGATGCATGCTTCGCAAAGGCTTGTTTAGCATTACGAAATCACAAAGACTAGTGTAATCTCTACGAATTAGTGCATTCTAAAATCTAGAGATCTCTATGATCTAGTGATATTTGTGAAGTTGTGATATTTGCAAACTAGGGAGCTTCACCAAGAGGTTGGAGAATTGTAAAGGCTTGATTGAGGTTTTCAAAATTGTGAGCTTCACAAAGGCAATCTTCATTGCGAAATAGTTTCAAATGGGATTGACCAGTGTTCACTGAAAAAATGGTATTCATAAATTGATGAATGTTAGACTTAAATAAAGGATCTAAATACAGGGGAGGATTCATTCTTCAGTGATAATAAATAGAGATAAATGTCTATAAACTATGAGTGGATCTCTTCCAAGTGAAGTGAGAAAAGGATGTGGAAGAAGGTTATCCATTCTACTGGCAGTGATATTAAAGGAGAGAAATATGGAGTGACCATGTAGAATGTAGTGAGTTAATCCAAAACTTTGTAAAGGCAGTGAGCCTGGGTATAGAAGTGATCTAGTCCAAACCTTGAGCTTTAGTGGATTTGGTACAACGACACATTGTTGTTGTATGCTCCTTGGAAATATCCCAGTGAGGGTGAAACATGTAATAATATTTGTGTAACCTGCTTGTTTCCCTGCATTACATACAATGAATCATCACCATATGTATAAGAAAATAAGGGATCATAATAAACACAGAAGAGAAAACAAAGTTACCCTTGTGATAAAGAGGTCATGATCTAATGGGGCATGAATAATTTAGAAAAAGAATATCCATACCCCGATTCACCACCTCTCTCAGGGTATATAGGCACCTTTTGGACCTACCAATTTTATAAGTCCATGAACTGATCTCAATAATATAATACCCATTATGGTGTGGAAGTGATTCATTTTTATATATAATTGAGTTTAAACTCATAAAAAATAGTATTAGTTTGGGAGGAATCATAAATGGTTTATAAAATTAAAACAATATACAAAAAAACAAAATATTATTAAGGGGATTCATATATTTGGTCATTTAGTCCTTTTATAGAAAATATTACATCAATTTTGTGTCATTATAATTCCATAATACACAGAGTATATTAATCCTGTATTTAATTGTTACCACAAAATTTGGCTATGTCAAAAAATTATGAAAAACTACCCAATGGATTATTTTGAAATTTTTATTCCAAAACATATTTATTTTATCCAAAAAATTATATATGTATCTGAAATTAAAATTTTAAATTTAAATTTAAATTTTTTTAAAAATATAGTATTTTTAATAACAATAATTTTTCGACCCTTATAAAAAATATATTTTTACATCATAAAATTATATTTTAATTTATATTTAGTATATATTATTTAATAATAATATTTTTTTAAAATATCATTTTATTCATGAATTCATAAAAAATAATTCTCAAATTGAATATTATATAATCCAAAAATACAATTCATGTTTTGTAGTATTAATGTTTATTTTTTATTAAACTCATGACTTATTCATTTTAGAAGTAAATACAATAGGGGATTAATATACTCATTATTTAATTGAAAATAAAATATATATGTTTATAATAAAAGGGTGAGATACATATCCCTATATTACTCTAGTGAACACTCTAAGGGTAAGGTGTGCAACTGTGAGATTCTCTTGAAGTGCATCATGGAACATGGTTTCTGTAGTAATCTCGATAAAATTAAACTTATCCCATAAACAGTTTTCCTCATGATTTAGTTTTTTTAATCTAGTATTGGTTTTGGTTAGGGTATAATCATATATATTATATCTCTATAATAATCCATAATAAATGGGATTCATAGGGAATGATACTAATGTCAACTATGTTGATTCATTTTTCTATGCCAATATGAATTTATTATAAACCTTATTATTTTTTTATCATATGATCACGGTCCAAAAGATATATTAACATTATTCTTGATTCTTTAAAAAAATTAAATAGGACATGATATTACCAAAGAATTTCATGAGTTTTCTATAACAACATTATATAATATTTCATTTAATTCAATCATAAAGGAAAATTAATTTATAAAATTTAGGGTAATTAGATTTTTTCCCCATTCAAAAATTTCACCATTGACATTTTCAATTAAAAAAAAATTAGATGATGATAATTCTACTTCATCCCTTCTTCTAGTTACGATTTTTTCCCCAACTTTTCGTTCTACAACAATACTTTGACCATGTGATTTGTCTTATTTCATAGAATTTGGTCTCTATGATCTACGAATTTCATGGGTTTCTCCTCATATGAATGATCATTATCCAATGGTACAACATTTAAATTTAGTACATATGAGGGGTCTGGTATGTACATCCTTTAGAGGGATACACAGAACACATCATGTACTTGAGACAGGTTAGGTGGGAGTGCTAGTTGATATTCCTCAACTCCAATGTGATCAAATATATCAAAGGATTCAATATATATAATACTAGGATTTAACTTCATCCCAAACCTCATTATTTTATTCCATTGAGATATATGATGAATTACATTATCACTGACCTCAATTTCTAAATCTCAACAACGATTTTCTTAATTTATTTTCTATCAAATTTTTTACAGTTTTAATGTGACACAATATGGTTTGAACCATTCCTATCATCTATCATATATGACTTGGTCACATCATCTTACAAACTCTAAATTCACCCCAACATGTCATATTACAAAACCTCTTCCCATATAGAACCTTATACAGTTTCAATTGAACACTATAATAGAAACTATTTTTATATGAGAACATTACTAGTGGATGGTGATGATAAAAAATTCCATGAAAATCCATTGAACATGATCTCAACATATATTCCAGGGTAATAATGGTCCTTTTAGACTGACCATCCATCTGAGTTTGATAAGTAGCGATGAAGATTAGTTTTGTATTCAATGCTTCTAGAAGGTTTCTACAAAACCCTAAGGTAAACCCGGGATTTAGATTATATTAAATTTATAGTTTCAATTCGTGTAGTCTTACAACATATATTATATATATCATATAGTTATTTGAATCAAATAAATCAACTACCACTCATATAGATTTTTTTCATTCTTATATTCAAGGATAAAATCATCCTTAATATTAATAAAATTTATGGAATTTGTAAGGTGATCAACTACCACCCATATTGAGTTATTTCTTTTAGGTGTCTTAGGGAGTCTTATGATGAAACCCATGGTCATGTTTTCCCATTAAAATTATATTATGGTAAATGGTTGTATCATACTCCTAGAATTATTCCATTCCTCTTTGACTTGTTGGTATACCACTTATCGAGATAAAAACTCCATAATCTATCTCATCATATTACCCATTATAAATTTTTATTAATTGATCTATACCTATTAGTGATTCATGGATGAATTTAGAAGTCTGATATATGAAAATCATATATATTTTATCTTTTTTCTTGGATGGGTCACATATCCGAGTTCCAAAACATATAACTCCATCTTTAACAATGTTGAACTCTAGAATATTTTCTACCTTATTCTGTAGAATCTCATCAACGTTTTAAGCCTCCATAGTTGTTTGAAGAATTGTTTTATAATTTATTAGAGAAATGTTGGATGAACATCCTTTTATTAATCTTATATCCATCCTTTTCATGGCCATGATGATCAAATCCTTGAAAATCTCATCAAGGATAGAGTTATGGGATCCATTATACTTATAGTATATTCCAATTTTGTTCATTCCATATATGGTAATAGATTGAAAAACTATAATCATTATCAACACTAACAACCTATTTTGGGGATTTTTAGACTCCTTTTGTGTGAATATATAGTTTAGGAACTTATTTTCCATATATATATATCACACTTCTCCCCATAGACATAATATCTCCAAACCAATAATACAAAGTTTGATGCAGCCAATTCAACATCACGAGTTGGGTAAATATGCATAGGGATCTTTAGTTATAAAGATGAATAGGCTATAAATTTTTCATTTTCCATGAGTATAAAACCCTATCCATTTTTCGATGCATCACTTTATTTCATAAATCCATCCCCTCTAGATGGTAATGTGAGCATAAGTCCATTGATTAGCCTCTTACGTTTTTCTTTAAATCGTTACACACATTGATCATTACTAAAAAAATTACTCCCTTCCATGTTAGCTTCGTTAATGGGATTGAAAAAAGTGAGAAATTTCCAACAAATCAATGATAATACACAACGTAACCATGGAAACAACCTATTTTTTTCACAGAGGTTAGTCCATGAAAACCTTCATTCATCTCTATTTTCAAGGGAACCACATATATCCCTTTTATGGTAATGAAATTCCATTTGAATGTCACTTGATGTAACCAGAACTCACATTTCATACAATATACATACATATTTACATACAACAAGGTCCCCATTACAATATAAAAATTCACATCATGTTCTTCCATTCCCTCGACGTACATAATATTATAATAAATAAATATAGAAAAAATATTCAACGTAATCCTTGAAGACTATATTTATAAAATTTATGCTAATTTCTAGTTCATTAGTGAGTCCATGTAGAGTAACTATGAATTCATAGTACCTATACCAATATAAAAATTAGTCTTGGAGATATCCTCCTTCATTCACTTTATCAGATAATATACAGACTGAAGATATGTCTTCGAAATATAATGTGCTCCACATAGATTATTGGAAAGGCCATCAATATTTGGAATGGGAAAATTTTTATTTATTTGAATATTGTTGAGATTAATTTAATCAATCCATAGGTGCATTAACCCTTGTTCTTCATGATGAAGTTGACTGGTGCACCCCATAGTGAAAGAATTTTTCATATAAAACCATTATATAAATTATTTGATAATTGATTCTCTAGTACCCCATGTTTAGAAATGGATATTAAATATATATTATTTGATATTAGAAAACTTATATGTATATACTCAATTGAAAATAAATCATATCCCAAAGGAGGAAGACCATCAAATTATACGGAAAACACATCAGCATACTCCCTCACTATGGAAATTTCTTCAAGGATGAAAGTTTATTTACTGTCAATAATTTTTGATATATATGATTTCTCAAAAGTAAATTATATCCAGGATTGGGATTTTTTTACTAAATAAAATTCAACCTCCACATTTAAATTTTATCAATTGTATGGGTGATTGCAATATGTAGTTTTATTTCGATCTCTCGTCAATTTATGATGGCCCTATATTGGGAAATCTAATTCATAACAATAATAGAATCAAATTCTACTAAAGGGATTATCAAAAGGTTTACTGGGATGGTTTTCCGAAAAACATTGATAGGGAAAGAGTTTTATACATTGGATGAAATAATTTACCCATTTACTATTTTCAACAATATCTATACTTTTATGTTTTCAACTATTTTTTGAATGGTTTTAATAAACTTGAAATACATGAATGAACACAAAGAAATAGAATAAAAAAGTATGTTAACAATTTTTGAATAAATAAATAGCATATTTGTCACCATTTAATTATTGGTATCGACCTCTAATGTAGTTATGGAATAAGCACATTGTTTCTCTTTAGTCCTTGGGGGTTAATTTTGTCTGTAGCCCTAAATAGACATTATCTAGGAGAATTGATTCATATATTATCCATATTCCTTATTTTTAAAACAATTGCTAATGTGATGAGGCTTACCTTGATAATTCATTTATTCCATTATAGTTGTGGGTTTCTCTCCCAGGAAATCACTAGCTTGGTGACCTTCGTTCCCACACCCAAAGAATTTCCTTTTCCCCTTAAGAAATTTTTTGGGGTGCATCTTCCCACACTTATGAAAAGTGAGATGTTTAAATTCCATGACACTGTTATAATTCTTAATCACACCACAAAAATTAAACTCAACATTCCACATCATATCCTCGGGAGACCATTAAAATTGATAAACTAAATTCTTACTATTATGGATCATCAGAGAACAAACACATAATTTTCAATTTCCCAAATAGATATGTCTTTTAATATTCATGGATTCAGTCCAAAAATTATGAATTCACATATATATATATGGGGTAATGACAATTTCGGTGGTTTATCATTCATGAATATTAAATTATTTCTAGTACTAAACAAAATATTCATCGAAATTTTTCATGTGGATAAGGAATCCTATATCAATTTTTAGTAAAAGATTGTGAGGAATATATTAATCTTTTTTTAGATATAATTCAACTCAGTAACAATGTTCTACTACTTGGGAATCATATTCTTTTCCAACATCCACCATTGAAAAACTACCTCTTCTATAAAATATGAATATATAATGACTATATCTTTCTCAAATCATTGAATCATGGGGATTATGCATTCATTGGAGATGATCCATTATTCCATAAATAGGGGAACAAAATACCCACATACGGTCATTGAACATTGTCTTATAAAGGTCTCAATTACAACTTGATCATTTTTTGGGGGATTTGGTAAATCCTAGAAATTCAGGATTTCATTAAAAACATGAGTCAACTAAGAAATTATAGTCACAATTTTTTTGATTTATTGTCCCATAGTGTTGGGAATCATGTTTGGCTATTCATAACATTTCACCTAACATTGGTTATTGATTTGGTTCCTCCTATTTATATAAATTAAATATAATAAAGGGAAAATTAGGGATATTATTTTTTAAATTGTTAAACACATAAAATGGATACTATAATGATTAATTACATAACTCTTAAATAACATATATTCCATAACCTTTTAATTTCATAGATTAAATCTATGTAATAAATGATTTAGTTCAAAATTTAAAATATTATGTGAATTTTTTATCGATTAATAATGGTTCCTTTGGAGATCATGTATTTAAAAAAGAATACCCCCATGGGTTTCAAACTAACTTTGAATCAATGAAATATTGTTATAATGCCGGTGAAAATCGAGTACATCTCGCTGCACCCTTATCAGGGTTATTACCCTAAGGTACACCATGACCAGAAAGACATCCACATGCAGTATACAGACAAGATTATATTCTCTTAGAACCCACTTACTCTATACTCTACCAAAATATAGGTTTGTTTTATTATGTTTAGTCTTATCCAAATAGATTTTTATAGCGATTTATAATCCTAATCAAAAAAATAACTAAACTTTTCTCTGATCCCAACTATGACATCACTTCTCCTTAGTACATTATATTTATGGACTTGTTACATAAAAGTGAAATTAGTAAAACCTAGAGCATGGATAATCCTATTGTATTTGAGAGATAATTTATCTTAAAATAAATTTCATACATGGATACACAAACATTATTGAAAACAAATTATCATGATTCTAATATTCTATTCCTTACATAAAACTACATGAGTTAACCCAGGGAAATATATAAGAATTGGGTGACATATAATGATCACCAAGGATAAAAGAGAATAACATGATGAAAAAATTATACATTTTTCAATAAGAATATAAATGGTATCTAAATGGGGAAGGAATTATAATCTTGAATAATGAGGCATGATACACAAGATATCAGAATGGAATCAAATGAATGTGGAAACAACGTTAAACATGAGATCATTAACATATGTCAAGACTAACCACAAAGACACCATAAATGGTGGAAAAGCCCCATACATTATTATTTTTTCTCCATATTCCCATTGATGATATATCACATGACTAAGACATTCGCCAATGCATTGGAGTGCTACATAATTATCGGCTCACCCTTCTCTTTCATATCATGTACATGCATAAGTGTTCGACATCGATCTTTCAAAACATGATCATATTTCATCAAATCTAATCCCATTATTATCGAGTGTCAAATAAAATCATGGCATTTTCCAATAATGGAATGATATGTATGTCTAGGTTAATACCCTTTAGTGGAAATGGTGATGGTTTTCCCAATACAATGGTTTGACCTGGATAAATCGCATGATAATTTCTACAACATTATGTGGGTACATAATGAAGCCTGATGGGGATTAATATGAGTGAAAGGGGATGATAATAACTTTTAAATAATAAGGTAATTAGTAGGGTTATTTAAGAAAATTATCCATCATGAAAAATTGGTAATTGTATATTACAAGGACAAAAAGGGTGTTTGAATAAATGTTTGTCATAGAAAAAATGAATTCTAATTTCGGCAGAATAACAGGGATGCATAATAAACCAAGGGAGAGAATAATTGGAGTGAACAATGTATATAATAATTTTGAAATCATACGATCGGTAGAAGTGATGTGGAAAATCATATCCCATGAATAAGAGTTTTAATACAAAATACATTGCATAAAAAGGTTCTTGAATAATAGGAGAATGAGAGTATCCCCTACCACAAGAGGGAGTGTCAAAAGTATTAATAGGGTATTTTTGGTAGCTTGGGGGAATCATTATAGGGATCTAGAGAATAATAGGAACAATACATTCCTGATCCATGGTTTTGAGTGAATAGGAATCGTAGAATGGGTGGGTTTATATATGAACGAAGAGGGGATTTTTTTATTATTTTCCAAACACAAGTTTTGGAATCCATATAAAAAATTATTAAAAAAATTATCATGTTTTTTATCATGGAGTCCTCTAAATAGTATTTTGTTCATTATTTTATAATTCTATCAACCATAAATACTAAAGGAACACCATTTGTGGCGTGAAAGTTTGTCATCTCGATAATAAATTGATATTAAATCGTTAAAAAATAATATACATTTAGGAGCATTTGAAAAGGGTTTATATAATTTAAAAAATACCATAAAAAGATTATTTTAAATGGAAAACATATATTTGGTCAGGGATAACATTTACTACACATAATAGACCATGTCTTGGTCATTGTGATGTCATAATTCAAAATATGCTTATAATGTATTTAATTTCTAACTAATAAATTTTTACGGTCTCTCAAAATATTTAAGCTCACCATTGGATAATTTCAACATTATTATTCCATGAATAATATCCATATTATCCAAAAAAATCAATGTATGATAAATTAAACTTTTAAATCAAATAACCTAATTACTACAAACTACTATTTTTTAATAGTAGTTTTTTAGACGTTTATAATAATAACATTAACACTATGTAAAATTATATTATAATTTATATTTTATATATTCTCTTTAATAATAATAAATCATTAAAATAACTTTTAGATAATTAATTCAATAAATGGAATGTCATAATTTATATTGCATACTCCTCAAAAATACAATTTGAGTTTTCCCTTATAAAACTATTTTAAATCAAACTCTTTAATTAATAAATTATAATGTAAAACAATATAGAGTATATATAATAATTATTGTATTGAAAATAAAATATGAAAATTAAAAAATTTAGGTCTGTGATACATATCTCTTGATTACACCAGTGAATTCTCTAAGTGTAAGGTGTGTGATGGTAAAATTCTAATGGGGTTGTTTAGTGAACATAGTTTGATTCCTGAAATTGATGGTCTTGAAAATATCCCATAAATAGATTCATTCCTGATTTGTTTTGAATATCATCTTGGGATTGGTCAAGGTTAAATCCCAGAGATGCAACGACCCCAGTAAGCGTAATTAAGTTGTCTTTATAGGGCACGATCCTACAGGTTGAGGCAATCACTTATTTCATTTTTTTAAAAGGAAGTTTTAATAATCCCTAAGATATACTAATCGATATGATAACTATTAATGGGATATATTATCAATTTCCATTATATAGACCCACATATTTAATACATAAATCATTCATTTAATGATACAACATTTAACAATTCGAAAGATCTTTTGGGATTAAGTGTCCTATAAATTGGAACATAATAAAAATAATAATAACACAAATAATTCTACTAATACACTTCCTAGACTTCATTATGCATTCTTAACAGGTTAATCTCACTTTATCTCATATCCTGGGGACATATATCAATGAATAGTGTGAGCATAAATCCAAATAAGGGAATAAAAAATAGAAATACTTACCATGTGAATAAGACGAAAATGAATAAGGCATGATCATATGAATAAGATGAATATAATAAATTAAATAAAATGAATCGTAACATTGATATTTTAATACATTATCAAAATGATACACTCATAAAAATACCAATAAGGTTTATCACTAGGTTGTCATTTATCATAATTACCAAGGTTGTTACCAAGGTGTCGTAAAAATAGACATCTACATAGACTAATTCATCATACAATGTATTTTATATCTATCATGGTACAACCATATTATTTATTAAATAATTTAATTTACATTTAACATAATTTAAATAACTAAATGAATAACCTTTGGAAATAAATAACAAGTTTCATATCATAATCATTACGTTTAAAGTGCTTAAAGATGTGAACATGGAATCATTTTTAACCCATGAAAATGGAATATGGGTTTCATATAAATAAATAACCGAATCAAAAAGATATTTATACATCAATTTGGATACCCATGGAAATTTAATAGGCATGAGTATTCACAATATGAGAATATTATATGATAAAAGATAAAAATTCATGAAATGATTTTTGCAGCCCAATAGTATTCAACATGTATTATGGGAAAATCATTATGAGAGAGAGTGGATTTATACCATTGGTAAAACATAATTTTTTTATGTTATTGGAAGATCAACAATTTCATAATAATTAATATGAATTTACATTTCGAATAATCTCAAAAGTGGAATACGTGAATGAAAAAAGGAGCATCAGTGAATTCCCATACCTTGAAAAGTTACTTCCTAAATCATGGAGGGGGAAGCTGTAAGACCTTATAGATACCTTGGAGAAAACATTGAGGGTATTTACAGATTATAAATTTCCATAAATAACTAAATTATTAATTTTTCATTGAGATGATTGGGGAAATTGTGGTATTTTTACATGAAGAGGGGTGGATTTTAACTGATTAAATATTAGTTATTTTACTATATTTTCCAACCAGTTGGGAGATAAATCATTTAAAACCATATTTATGGACCATTAATGATTTTTATAAGCCTTTTGGACATTAATTTACATTGTAAACATAAATATACATTCTAAACCAACCAATTTATCAATAAATTTTAAAAAATTATCTTTAATAGTCCAATATTTGGTTTCAAAATATAAGGTATACATTTCTAATTAAAAACTAATATTTTTAAATTCAGTATTAAAATATTAAATTATATTTTTAATTTATATAGTGATTTAGAAATTTTGATTCATGTTGAAATATTAATGATGTCATAAAATCATAGTTCTTTATAAAGTGGATATTTTCACATTTTCACCAAAAATTAATCTTTGTTGGAAAATTACCAAAAAAGTACCCTATGATAAAATTGGAATTATTATTCCAAAAAAGTAATTTATTTCATTTAAAATAGCTCTCTATGTGTGAGGATTTTAATTTTCAAATAATTCATTATTTTAAAGAAAATAAACAATTTCCTTGAAAAATAGCCATTATGATTATCATAAAAATTACTTAGGGATTAATTAAAAAAAATTATCATTTAAAAATAATTATATAAGATTATTTAATTAATTAATTTTTTATTTAATTGATCTAAAATTGACATATTTTTATAGAGTTTGTCATATAAAATATTACAGTTTTGAATATATCATTAAATAATCCCCTAGGTCATTGAAATTAATATACGTAACTAATAGTCATAATAACTAAATGTTCTATAAACTAATAGTCATATTGTATATAAACTATGTTAGATGAAAAATATAAATGCCGATGATCATAATTCCCAATAAACAGAATATTATTTTTACTCCTTATCATTAACTTCTATTCGAAACAATGGTCAATATCATAAAAAAAATAAATTTTGTATTACTATATCTCAATTTGTTTTATACAAAACTATTCATGGGTGTGATGATTCTATAGGATGAAGAAGACCCAAATTTTTAAAATTTTGTTTATTTTTTCTCAATTAGTCTTATTATCTAATATTTGTGTTAATAATATTAATTTTTATAGATTTAATGCCAAATTATTAAATAAAGGAGTAATCTATTATTATTTTTATAGTATGTTTATTCTATTCTTTAACTATTTCAGGTTATAAATCTTCATATCAGGAAATGATGTAAAATTTCCTCAAGAAATTTAAAAATCATTCTATGTTATTTTATTTTAAAAAATAAATTTTTTTAGGGGATAATATATCCATTAATAATATAATTGTATTTTATGGGTTGTCACATCCATTCCCCCATAATGAAATTTCACCCCCCAAACATTATTTTACAAACTAATGTAAGAAAAGATGAGTGTATTTCTACGTCATGGATTCCAATTATTCCCATATAGCCTCTTCAAACATTTTATTTCTCTATATGAGCTTTTCAAGTCGTGTCATATTGTACCTCAACACTAGTTCCATTGTATTAAGGATCTAGATTAGATCCTCTTCATATGACAAGTCATATTTCAGATGATAACAAGTAGTATGAAGTATATGTGAATTTTTTATAAATATATGTTCTCAATATAAAAAAATGGAAGACATCATGGTCGTTTGTAATATCTGGTAGTAGTGCTAATCCATAGGAAACTACTCCAAAAAATACAAAATCTAAAACAATACAGTGTACATTGGAATCTGTTTCCTTATATTTACAAATATCATAACTCTCTTCCATGATGATATCATGAGGTATACAAGATCCCAACCCTTAAAATATAAATTTTCCCTCATTTTTCAGTACCACCTTTATTTAATCATTGAGTAGCACTGATGTTATTAAAAATAACCTACATCATTTCATTATTTTCCATTATTATGTCTAGTACCAACAATTTCCCTTCTCAAACTTCATTCCATACTATTGCTGCTATATTGCTTTTTCCATAGAGATCATTAAAATGTTCCATTAGAATTCCTGAGTGGAAACTGTTGTTATAGGATTATTCAAAAGTTGGAACATGGTGATCCCATTTTCCTTGAAAATCAAGTGATCTAGCCCCTAACATATTCTATAATTTTAAAATAAAATCCACTTATATTACCCATCATTGTGATGATAGAAGGATGTGATAAATTTTAATTCAATATTCATACCCTTTTGATGGCTACTCAAGAATTTATATATAAATCTTGGATCCCAATCAGAAAAAATAAACAGCGGTACTCCATGGAGTCTCACTATTTCTTGAATATGGGAGTGAGCTAGGTGCTTCAGGGAGAAATCCACTCATATGGAAATGAAATTGTATGAATTTTTCAATCTATCAACGATTAAAAAAATGGAATTACCACCATTCTATCTCTTTGGTTGTTTAGTGATAATGTCTATAGATAAGTTATCCCATATACAAATTGGTATGGATAGTGTTTGTAATTACCCTTTAAGAAGTTGTCACTCTACAGTTACTTTTTGACACACCAAATAGCATGCATTGTAATCAATAAAATCTATTTTCATATTATCCAACCAATAATGAACATAATGGTCACTATATTTTTTTCTTTCTAGGTGTCAGAAAATTGTAGAATTATGAACTTCATCCATCACGTCCTTCTTTATCTCTAAAATTGATATAATACATATCATTGTACAGAATTTTAGTGCACCTTTATGATCAATATTTAATTCAAGAAATGTTAAATTATCAGAGTCCCTATATTTTTATTTATCAACGGATCATCTATTTGAGCTTATTTTAATCATATCTAGTGATTTTGGTTTAGAAATATTTTTGATAGGATTAAGGATGACCCTTACCTTATGATTTTGATGTCAATAAATACTAGGTCCTTGATAAATGGATACCACTACATATTAATCATTAATAGACAACCAGAATCATTCCTACATAATGCAGCTATGACTTTTTTTCTCTTTTTTTATGATATTGAATGGAGATATCATAGTATTTATGAAGATTCAACTGTATCCTTGGTCTCATTTTCAGTACCTTATATGTGTATATGTACTTAATACATTGGTGTCCTGTTTATATATCATACAGTTACACATAGAAATAGTGTATACATTAATATAGAGAAAAACCTAACTTCAACTAACTCTATATCAGGGGTAGGATAATCATGTTCATGTGTTATTAATAATCATGAAGCATAGGTAATCAATATGTCATTTTTCATGAGTAAGCGTCAATGTTCCATTAAAGATGCATCACTAAAAATGAAAAATCCTTCCCCAATAAATAATAAAGTTTGCAGAGGTCCACTAACTGACCTCCTCTTTAGTTATTGTAACCTTTATCTATAATCCATTGTCCAAAAGAACATAAATCCCATTCATTTTAACATAGTTAATTTATTAGAAAGGGTTTGAATGTATTTAAAAAAAATTCATATAGTAAAATTATTGGAAAATGAAACTGTGAGTATTGGTTATAGTTTTATTATATATATAGTCATATATGCACATTTTATTTATTGAATCCATGACGTCCCCCACACTAAAGATTATGTGTTCTAGGAATGTTACTTGTTGTTAATTGAAATCACATTTTCTGAATTTCGCAAACAACATTTATTTCCATAGTTTCCCTAATATGATCATTACATGATATTAATTATCCTCAGGAATTTTAGACTAAATTATAATATCTTCATGAAATAAAACTCCCAAATTATCAATATATTCCTAAAAGAATTTATTAATCATTTTTGTAAATACGGTGGGATCATTTTTTAAGTCTATGTTCATATCCACAAAATCATAATTATATTATCTTACATTGAAGGAAGTCTTTTTGATATTATAATTCTTCAATCTAAACTAATTGTACTCATATGAGAGGTCAATCATGGAGAAAATTTGAGCCCCCCTAAATCTTGTCAAATAAATCCTAAATCCTCTGGATGTGGTACTTTTTATTCATTGTGATATCATTATGTTCATTATAATAAATGAACAACTGTAATTATCTATCCTTATTATTTATGAAGAGAACGTGTTCTCATGATGGAGGAACACTTGGTTTGATAAATCCCTTCTCAAGAAGGTATTGAATTTGTTTCATTAATTCCTCTAAATCCACATTTTCCATTCTATATGGTGTCTTTTATATTATCATGGACCTATGAATGTGTTATTTGGAGAACTATATCCATTATTCTAGTATGTTTTATGGATGTTTAATGGAAATATATCAATGTATTCTTGAATTATGGGGACATTTTTAGTCTTTAAACATTCATTTACATATCCATCTTTACCAATAATATACATAAAAAGGATATGGGTGGTGTTTTGAGAAAAACATCGGTTGATATATATCTCATTTTAAAATAACGTTAGGTATCGTATTAAAGTCTAATATTTTGTTATTGTTTCTATTGTTGGTCTTGGAAGAATACATTTAGATCCAATATATCACTATTTTAGTTTCAAATTCCACCAAACAAATGATTTTGAGATTTATTATGATAATGTACTCATGAATGTTAATTATATAGTTTTTATATATTGTTGATGATAGGATATTCCATCCAATATTATTGACTCATAATTATAATTACAGACTCTCAAGGATTTAATCTATATTCATTTAAAATTATGATAAAATAAAGGAGTGTATAGGACCAGAATCAAAGTACGTTTTAGCTTTGAAATCGTAATGACTATACCTTCCACCACATCATTTTCAGCCTGTAATTTAGTCTTCATGATTGAAAATACATAACCATGATCCATTTTCCAATGGTTATATTGATGGTGTTTTAATTCCATTATCTTTTTATTTCGAATTTGATTGTAAAAGTGACTGAGTTATCCACACAGGAAGCATTAATATATAGGTTGGGAATGTACCACATTCCTATTGTCATTATTTTTTAGAAGTTAAGGCTTCAACTAATGATAATAGTTTAATGATATGTGTCTATCTATTCATTACTTGTATCATTATCCACTCACAAAAAACATATTCCACAAATTCTTTTCAACATATTTGTTTCTTGTGTGAAGGTTCAATTTCTTTATTTCTATTCCACGATCAATATTATTCCCATCGTTTTTCTATATTTCTTCCTACATTTAATTTGACCTATGTTTACATTTTGTCTCCCTAAACCCCAATTAAACCTTCATATAAATCAAAACAATCTATTCATATCTTGGATAGTCTCAATCTTCTATATTTCTCCACATATAGGGTCTCAGTCCACCAAAGAATCTATCAACCTCTGACACATGGTCTATAAAAAATCTCGAGGTGTATCAAGAAAGTATGTTAAGGTTAAATTCATAGATTCCTACTGATTTTTTTCATTCTATAATAGTTCCAAGAATTCCTTCTCTAATATTGTTTAAAATGAAGGGGGATTTTTTTAATGATTCCCTTAAACTATTCCCACTCTTTAGCATTGGGCTTCCCTCATGGATTCATTTTTTAATATGTATCCACCACTGATAAAATAATTATTCTTTGAATTATTCTACGAGGTTGAAATTGTTTATCATTTAATATATGTGTATAGAAAATATATTTTCTATAGTGAAAATACATTAGTTATAAATCAATGGATCGATAGATCTACAAAAATAAGTTTGTCATTGATTCATGAAGGATTAAGTATATTGTTTTTTCTTCCTTGGTGAATAATGAAACTCTGTAATGTTTTTTTTATGTTTCCTATATTGGGATATTTTTTCATCATTATTATGATGTTTACACCTCTAGCTTCCCCCTTGTTGGGAATTCCATCCGTCACCTTTTTTGATTCATCCATTTTTTTGATGAGTCCTTTTATTTCCTTCCATTTTTTCTATAAGTTGAAAGCATAATTGTGAGATTTTTACTATTGCGAGACTTAAAATAGAAATTATAAAGGTAATATTAATCATAAATTTTTTTAATATAATTATTCTATGATGATAAAATTGAATCTTAAAAAATGTTTTTAATTATGTTTTTTATCATTCATGGAGGTTTACACTAGCTTGTGATTAGTCTTTGTATATCCCCAATGAGGGTGAAACGAGGTGTGAAGAAATTCCCATTATAATGAAAAGGATTCTAATTTATTATGTATAAATACAGTGTCTTAGGTGTTACTCTTATGTATATATGGTCTTGAGGCATATCCACTTGTATTATACAACAATTGATCTATTTTCTTGACACCACTTACGTAATTCTATCCAAAATGAATATTTGTTTTATTATATTTAGACTTATCCTTATTGTTTTTAATAATATTTTTTAATTCTAACTTTCACAAAAAACAAAACAATTCTTTGATACAAAATTTAGAATCCTGATTTCTTAATACATGAATCATTCATTTCATGATACAGCATTTAAAAATTTAAAAGATCATTTGGGGTTTAATGTCTTTGAAGTAGAAACATGATACATAAAAACACATAAACATAAAAAAATTATAATTAAACTTCTAGGATTATTCAATGGGTTTTCTTATGTTACTCTTTACTGAAGCTCATATTGTAACGCCCCGACCCTAGTTACCCAGAGTTGGTGCATTATTACATAACATTGGCATGATCACAAGAAAGATCAAATCTCGAAAGACCGATTGGTTTAGTAGCCTTGGAAACACTAGATATATTCAAAAGTTTTACATTACATCATAAAGTGAAAAACTACTACGACAACATAATGTCTCCATAGTCCACACTATTATCCCTTCATAATATCCCTGCTAGTCATTCATAACTTACATCTTCACATCCTGGAAAAAATAAAACATAGAAAAGGGGTGAGCTCAAATTCCCAGTAAGGATAACAATATAGCGGAACATTCAAAAATAAGCATAAATATTTAAGGCAATGCATTACTAAAACAAAAGCCTTTTAAACTTGAACTTCAACATAGTATGGCAAAAGTAAAATGAAATAATGCCATTTACTTGTTCACATGGATATTCTACTAATCGAATAATCACATGCAATATCAATAACCACATTCATAATGTTGGAATGCATAATGATAAACTTTAATTTCTTTGTCAAGGCCTCGTCCCAAGACCTTGGGGCTATCTGTAACCGGAACCCAACCCGGAGTGCCTCTAATAACCGGACACCAACCCGGAGTGCCTCTAATAACTGGACACCAAACCAGAGTTCCTCTAATAACCGGAGACCAAACCAGAGTTCCTCTAATAACCGGAGACCAAAGCGGAGGGCTTACTTTTACTGGTTCCCAACCCGGAACATAATTGTCTAACACATTCATCTGAATGAAAGGTTGAAATATAACATAAACATTCGGATTACAAATAACTTATGAAATGTCAATACTATAAACAAAAACCATGAGTGACATAAGAATAACTTATCCACAGCCAAAAATATCACAAAACCTTCAATAAAACATGTATGTTTTGTATCATAATAAATCAACTTCAAATAAGCTTAAAAACCATCAATGAATGTTGACATAGATGAAATCAAAACTATTTTAGAGAAATATCTCTTTTTTTAATCATTTTAAAAGTATCATAATTATAAAATAATACATTCAATTTGAAAATATTCTTATAAGATTTTAAGGGAAGCTTTGATGATTTTATAACGGCGGTAAATAGCCGCACCCGCCGTATAAGTTAAAAAAACATTCTTACCTTAAATTTGTCGAAAAGGTTAAAAGTTCCTTGTTTGGAAAATGACAGAAAGATTCCTTTCGAAACACATAAGGGTATAAATGACTTTAACCCATATTCTTGTAAATAGTAAAAATGTTTTGAAATACATTATTAAGAAACATGGATGTGGATGATAAAGAGATCCCAGTAGATTATTACGTATAAACAACCTCGGATAATGAAGAGATTGGGAAATAACCCTTACCAATTTGGTAACTTATGAAACATACAACCCATGAAAGAGGTATCATACAATGAATATGTAAATACACATAAATTAGAGTGTATTACAGAAAGAATATAATTATGGGCAGTACATACACCACACAAAAGGTAATGGTGGCAATATGGCATGAATCTCACGGGAATAAGGAGTGAGATGAAAACCCCTTACCTTGTACTTTTACTTGGTTGGGGTAGGTTAACCTCCTATATAATGGTTAAATAATTGTTATTAAATTATGCAATAATCATATATATTAATATTATATCATATATGATCTTTTATTATTGATTTGATAATAATATCTTAGTATTATCGTTGTTTCGGGTGTTAACTTACTTATTTTCTTTTATATGTTATGTCATGTAAGCTATGTTTGTAATGGATAGGTTGTATATTATTCATATCCAGAATGATATCAAGTCCTAAAACATCATTTTTAAATCATCAAATGATAATTATACTTGAATGGATACGATGGAGAATGAATCTCATCGCGTTCGTGGAGACGGTAGTCCGTACGTACGCACGATCGACAATATCATTCTTTTGATATTAAAATAATATATAAAAGGATGGTATATCATATATACAGAATCATTAACATGTTATACTTATTATTTACATGAGTTGCACATCATTATTATACCCATCCAAATAATAATATATTGAATAACAATTACACCACGACGTGGAGACGGTAAGCCGTACGTACGCACGTATGGTGACATGTTATTCAAAGAGTGGATAGAATACTGAATATGTTTGTACCATATTTATAATAACATCACAGTATATGTGAGATACTGGATTTATTATTTTATAATGGTAATAACAAAGAAAGAAGAAGTGGAAGAAGAAAGGAACTTGAAAAGGGGTGGTGAAAACATTACCTCTTCTTCGGGTTCTTTCTTTTGATTTGATCAAAAGGGCTCCTTAGGTAGGCTTTCTGATCCCACTAAGGCCTCTAGGTTGTAGTGAGAGAAGTTGGGAGAGTATTTGGGCAGATTTTGGCCGAACCAAAAGTCTTTGATGGTGTGAAGAAAAGAGAAGGAGGAGTGCCCTTTTATAAGAGGGGTGAGGGGCACCTTTGGAAAAGCTAGAAATATTAGTTTATAATAAATTCTTATTCGGTTTATAATGGCTCCAAAGTTGATTATTTAAATTTTAAGGTGGGGATAGGTCGAAAACCACTCAACCAATAGAATTTATACAGGTTTGGGTACTTATATTAACCTTATCTTTAAGTATTAACTCTAAGTTAATTAGTTTCACTTTTATAATGTCTCTTTGTATTTTTATATAATATGGTTAATAAACTTACTATATACATCAAAGAGACCCCCAAGTGGTCCATTAATGATGAAACTATCATGATATAAGTCTCTTGGCCGAACCTTAGATTTTTAGGAATTTAATATCAATTAATAATATAAAATTTGTTTTAAGAACTCTTTTATGTCAATCTTGACACTATTCAATAGTTGATTTTTGTGAAACTCATAACAGATTGATTACATCGAACAAAGTCAATTAAATCAATCCTAATATATCATATTATCCTATAAAATTAGTTTAATTCCTTAAAAGTTTCATATTATATTTATTTGGGTATTTATAATATCAATTATTTTAATTTTTCACTATTTTAGTAATTAATTCATCATCACTGTGTCATAAATAAATTAAATTATCTAATGTCTAAAAATTATAAATGAACTATCACTATGTAGGAAATCTTTTTGTCTTTCTAATGAATATTTATAATATAAAATCCAACATATATTACCCTATGTAAAATTTTTTTTTCTAAAAGATATATGCTTCTGTCATTTTTGTATTCATTTTAACATAATTAAAATAAAGTGTCCCTATCACCTACAAGTGGCACCATGGGGTCCCAAAATCAACCCAAAGATGCCTATGGTCGAACATGTATCACCCAATAAGGCTATAACACGTTTTAGGGTAATTTAGTATTATTATAATATTATTATTTAACCCCTATTTACCGGATTTACCCTTAACCATGGTAAATAAAATATTTACCGCAGTAATTATTCAAAATGTCTAAAAATAAAAGTTACCTATTTACACAATTTGAACATCCTGATTCCAAATATGGAATCCATTTTTCTAAATTCAAAACACAGAAGTGGCAGAAATTAATTTAAAATTAATTCCCGCTGTCAAAACAAAAAGCGTGTTTTTAAGAGATAATAACTATCAAAAGATTGACACTTGTTTATGTTCGGTTTAATTGTAAAATTATGTCCAATGACCAAAATTATATTAGATTGTAAAAATATATTCTAAATATACTTTAAAACCACTCAAATTCATAATTTATCACTATTAATTAATTTGATTAAAAAAGTTGTTTTTAATTAAAATTTAGTAATTTTCACTATTCATCACAATATGAAAGTTATCCGAAAAGTACTAAAATTTCACCTTAGGCTAAATTCGATACTCCAAATCTAAAAATGATGTCCATTTTTAGAGATAAAATTTCTGAAATTTTTAAAGGTAAGTATTACTATTCATAACAGCTAGTTTGATTGGTTGTGGTGTGTTAGAACTCGAAGTTGCGTACAACACACGCTACTGTATTATTCAAAGGAAAGCGTACCGTGGAAGCTTGGGATGTTTCATTTTAAATTTTTTGATGTCCCCCATTTAGTCAAAAAGTTTAAAATATTTTATTTAAAAAGGTTTCACTATTAAAAGTTGATAAAAGTGCAATACTGAAAATGAATATGTTCTTGCATTATGTCTAAGAAACTCATAATATGGATTCAAAAATTATAAGGATTATATAAAGTTTAAAATTTAGTTAATACTATTCATAACCTCTTTTGAATGGCTTTTTTTTGGTAAGTCATGGTGTGATTGAACTCGGTGTTGCGTGTAGTGCAAGTTATTGAATTATTTTGAAGAAATAACACACTATGAAATCTTGGGGTGTTACATTCTCCCCTCCTTCAATAAATTGCGTCCTCGCAATTTGAAATTGTTCTTCGAAAATAAAAGGTTGAAAATAGAAAATATATTTGTGGGAAAACCCACATCGGAAATTGGGTTACCAAAATTTAGTCTTAATATGAGGAAAAGAGAAATGAAAGGGTCACCACCAAATTATGATCTCGATTAGGAGAACATTGGTGGAAATTAGAGACATATAATTGGAATAAAAACGTAAATATTTATAGGTAGTGATTGAGGTCATCAATCACAAACATGTATAAAATTTAGGTCCTTAAACTCACCAATCTATGATTATTTGAAATACCATCGGTTCAACAAAACATAGGGTATTGGGATAACACATTTTTGACGTTTCAAAATATCTTAGTTGAAATCCCACATCGAAAAATGAATTAATGAGACCTCTATTTAAAATAAAGAGTGGAAAGTATGAAGATTACCGAAAATAACACATACTAGGGTTCCATGTAGGAAAATATGGATACGGAAGAGAAATATAACCATCAATTATTTGATGGGGAGTGGTAGAGAACATGGCTATAAAAAGGCCAACAATCCCAAAGCCATAAATTAGTGATGATTTAAGGTACTATCTAGGACAACATTTTTGTTCTAAGTTACTTTTATTAAAGTTGAGGAATTTATTTATGAGATTGGTTAAGATCATAAGGAGATATACTTACTTTATAATTAGAGTTTTATCCATTAATATATTCATACCACAAACTCATCTTTCACTCGTAAAAAAAATTCTATTTATACTATTCGTACAGGGTTCCAAAAAAAAACGAATTTATAATTCATATACCGGATCTTTAAAAAAACTACATTATTTTATCCAGGACATCTCGTGGGCCAGTGGTAGGTGATACACCCTTGTCGCCCTTCAGTTGTGGGTTCGAGTCTCATGGCCTTGCCGGACGCGACGGGTTGCCGCCCGACCTCCGGGTTGTCCTTTTATGACAATCCAAAATTAATTTCAAACTAGAATTTATCCAAAATACTTCTGACCAAACTCATTGTCCAACATTTATAAGGAAGTTAAACATAATGTAGATCCTTTTTACCACGTAATATCATATGAATACCTTCATCGTGTATTCTTTTAAAACACTGAAACATCCTGAATTACCATAATCCATATTGATTACATTCATGCTCCCTTATTCCATATAGAATGCTGGATATACTTCATCAATCCAAAAAATTTTTAAACCCCAACAATGATGGAATATAAAAATCATTAATTAGTTTCAAGGTAGTCATTAATATCCAATATAATTTATCCAAATCAATCATTTATTATTCTAAAATCACTACCTCGGTATCAGAACCATATTATGGTTTATCATTCTCTCAACCATATATTTTCCAAAAATTTAACCTTCTATTGAGTCACTTTTCTTTGTTCCACACAATCTCAAGTCCAAAATGAAATAGTACTACAAGACAATCCTTATATACTCCATAATTATTATAACAAGTACATTGTTGATACAACACTCAAATGACATAATCAACATAAGAACTCTAATCATTCCCCTTAATCTGTGGTAGTATCATAACTTGATTATTATCCAATAGCATCATTTGAGGCATATTCTGATGACTGGGACATAGGTTCACATAGTGTCCAAACTCCTTGCAAATGAAGCATTGTACATTTAAAACCATTTTCTTACCCTAGCAGTCATGTACTTTGTGCCCTTTTCCACCACACTTATAACAAACTCACATTCCTTTCAGACAAGTTCTAGGGTGTTTCTTCCCACAGTTATCACATATGGGAAAATTCTTCTTTTCCCTCTTCCCTTTATCCATCTTTCTCTCTTCCATACTTTTCTTCTCTTTCTTCCCTTCAAAGCCATAGGACTCAGTAAAATCATTACTTATCTTATCAACACATGATATTATTTCTTCGTATGATGATAATAAATGGGAGACTATTTCTCTTATAAATTCTGGCTTAAGGCCATGAAAGATATGATCCTTCTTTCTCTTTGGATCATGCGCATTGCTGGAGTTCTCATTCCTTCAACTGGGTGCCATTTCTAAACAATGGCATACACTAGATTAGTTTATGAATAATAATAACTAATCCCAAACCTGTAAGACACATAACATAAATTAAATAGTTTATGGATATAATCCATAATCATATAAATTTCTCCTTTGAGGATGTAAATCCACATAAAACCTTCATAATGGTTTGTAAAGAAAATGAGAATTATCCTAAGCATATCCCTCGGGAGTGTCATAAACAAGAGTGCAGCAAGGCCCGTTGTCGTGCACCAGTTCCCGTTCGAGTCTAGCTCAAAGCGGTGTTTTCGGGTTTTACCCCTAGGTACATCTGTGCCAGAGCCGCCTCTACCTGCTCGTATCCAGACAGGGATGTATTGCTCGGAAAACTCACAAAATCTCTACAATACCAAAATTCTAGGATGTTATTCTATACTAATCCTCAAAATTCATCTTAAATCTATGTGCTCTAATCAGAGTTTATCTAAATCTAGCTTCCAAGGTTTGTATTAAACTTCCTCTGATACCAACTGTAACGCCCCGACCCTAGTTACCAAGAGTCGGTGCATTATTACATAACATTGGCATGATCACAAGAAAGATCAAATCTCGAAAGACCGATTGGTTTAGTAGCCTTGGAAACACTAGATATATTCATAAGTTTTACATTACATCATAAAGTGAAAAACTAATACGACAACATAATGTCTCCATAGTCCACACTATTATCCCCTCATAATATCCATGCTGGTCATTCATAACTTACTTCTTCACATCCTGGGAAAAATAAAACATAGAAAAGGGGTGATCTCAAATGCCCAGTAAGGATAACAATATAGCGGAACATTCAAAAATAAGCATAAATATTTAAGGCAATGCATTACTAAAACAAAAGCCTTTTAAACTTGAACATCAACATAGTATGGCAAAAGTAAAATGAAATAATGCCATTTACTTGTTCACATGGATATTCTACTAATCGAATAATCACATTAAATATCAATAACCACATTCATAATGTTGGAATGCATAATGCTAAACTTTAATTTCTTTTTCAAGGCCTCGTCCCAAGCCCTTGGGGCTATCTGTAACCGGAACCCAACCCGGAGTGCCTCTAATAACCGGACACCAACCCGGAGTGCCTCTAATAACCGGACACCAACCCGGTGTTCCTCTAATAACCGGAGACCAAACCGGAGTTCCTCTAATAACCAGAGACCAAACCGGAGGGCTTACTTTTACCGGTCCCCAACCCGGAACATAATTGTCTAACACATTCATCTGAATGAAAGGTTGAAATATAACATAAACATTCGGATTACAAATAACTTATGAAATGTCAATACTCTAAACAAAAACCATGAGTGACATAAGAATAACTTATCCACAGTCAAAAATATCACAACACCTTCAATAAAACATGTATGTTTTGTATCATAATAAATCAACTTCAAATAAGCTTAAAAACCATCAAAGAATGTTGACATAGATGAAATCAAAACTATTTAAGAGAAATATCTCTTTTTTTTAAATCATATTAAAAGTAACATAATTATAAAATAATACATTAAATTTGAAAATATTCTTATAAGCTTGTACGGGAAGCTTTGATGATTTTATAACGGCGGTAAATAGCCGCACCCGCCGTATAAGTTAAAAATACAATCTTACCTTAAATTTGTCGAAAAGGTTAAAAGTGACTTGTTTGGAAAACAACGGAAAGATTCCTTTCGAAACACATAAGGGTATAAATGACTTTAACCCATATTCTTGTAAATAGTAAAAATGTTTTGAAATACATTATTAAGAAACATGGATGTGGATGATAAAGAGATCCCAGTAGATTATTACGTATAAACAACCTCGGATAATGAAGAGATTGGGAAATAACCCTTACCAATTTGGTAACTTATGAAACATACAACCCATGAAAGAGGTATCATACAATGAATATGTAAATACACATAAATTATAGTGTATTACACAAAGAATATAATTATGGGCAGTACATACACCACACAAAAGGTAATGGTAGCAATATGGCATGAATCTCACGGGAATACGGAGTGAGATGAAAACCCCTTACCTTGTACTTTTCCTTGGTTGGGGTAGGTTAACCTCCTGTATAATGGTGAAATAATTGTTATTAAATTATGAAAGAATCATATACATTAATATGATATCATATATGATCTTTTAATATTGATTTGATAATAATATCTTAGTATTATCGTTGTTTCGGGTGTTAACTTACTTATTTTCTTTTATATGTTATGTCACGTAAGCCATGTTTGTAATGTATAGGTTGTATATTATTCATATCCAGAACGATATCAAGTCCTACAACATCATTTTTAAATCATCAAATGATAATTATACTTGAATGGATACGATGGAGAATGAATCTCATCGCGTTCGTGGAGACGGTAGTCCGTACGTACGCACGAGCGACAATATCATTCTTTTGATATTAAAATAATATATAAAAGGATGGTATAGCATATATACAGAATCATTAACATGTTATATTTATTATTTACATGAGTTACACATCATTATTATACCCATCCAAATAATAATATATTGAATAACAATTACACCACGACGTGGAGACGGTAAGCCGTATGTACGCACGTATGGTGACATGTTATTCAAAGGGTGGATAGAATACTGAATATGTTTGTACCATATTTATAATAACATCATTGTATATGTGAGATACTGGAGTTATTATTTTAGAATGGTAAGAACAAAGAAATAAGAAGTGGAAGAAGAAAGGAACTTGAAAAGGGTGGTCAAAACATTACCTCTTCTTCGGGTTCTTCCTTTTTATTTGATCAAAAGGGCTCCTTAGGTAGGCTTTCAGATCACACTAAGGCCTCTAGGTTGTAGTGAGGGAAGTTGGGAGAGTATTTGGGCAGAGTTTGGCCGAACCAAAAGGCTTTGAAGGTGTGAAGAAAAGAGAAGGAGGAGTGCCCTTTTATAAGAGGGGTGAGGGGTACCTTTGGAAAAGCTAGAAATATTAGTTTATAATAAATTCTTATTCGGTTTAGAATGGCTCCAAAGTTGATTATTTAAATGTTAAGGTGGGGATAGGTCGAAAACCACTCAACCAATAGAATTTAGACTGGTTTGGGTACTTATATTAACCTTATCTTTAAGTATTAACTCTAAGTTAATTAGTTTCACTTTTACAATGTCTCTTTGTATTTTTATATAATATGGTTAATAAACTTACTATATACATTCCATCGACCCTCAAGTGGTCCATTAATGATGAAGCTATCATGATATAAGTCTCTTGGATGAACCTTAGATTTTTAGGAATTTAATATCAATTAATAATATAATATTTGTTTTAAGAACTCTTTTATGTCAATTTTGACACTATTCAATAGTTGATTTCTGTGAAACTCATAAAAGATTGATTACTTAGAAAAAATTCAATTAAATCAATCCTAATATATCATATTATCCTAGAAAATTAGTTTAATTCATTAAAAGTTTCATATTATATTTATTTGGGTATTTATAATATCAATTATTTTAATTCTTCACTATTATAGTAATTAATTCATCATCACTGTGTCATAAATAAATTAAATTATTTAATGTCTAAAAATTATAAATGAACTATCACTATGTAGGAAATCTTTTTATCTTTCTAATGAATATTTATAATCTAAAATCGAACATATATAACCTTATGTAAAAATTGTTTTTCTAAAAGATATATGCTTGTGTCATTTTTGTATTCATTTTAACTTAATTAAAATAAAGTGTCCCTATCACTTCAAGTGGCACCATGGGGTCCCAATATCGACCCAAAGATTCCTATGTTCGAACATGTATCAAAACATAAGGCTAGGACACGTTTTAGGGTAATTTAGTGTCATTATAATATTATTTTTTAACCCTTATTTACTGGATTTACCCTTAACCATGGTAAATAAAATATTTACCGCAGTAATTATTCAAAATGTCTAAAAATAAAAGTTACCTATTTACACAATTTGAACATCCTGATTCCAAATATGGAATCCATTTTTATAAATTCAAAACACAGAAGTGGCAGAAATTAATTTAAAATTAATTCCCGCTGTCAAAACAAAAAGCGTGTTTTTAAGTGATAATAACTATCAAAAGATTGACACTTGTTTATGTTCGGTTTAATTGTAAAATTATGTACCATGACCAACATTATATTAAATGGTAAAAATATATTCTAAATATACTTTAAAACCACTCAAATTCATAATTTATCACTATTAATTATTTTGATTAAAAAAGTTGTTTTTAATTAAAATTTAGTAATTTTCACTATTCATCAAAATATGAAAGTTATCCGAAAAGTACTAAAATTTCACCTTAGGCTAAATTTGATACTCCGAATCCAAAAATGATGTCCATTTTTAGAGATAAAATTTCTAAAATTTTAAAAGGTAAGTATTACTATTCATAACGGCTAGTTTGATTGGTTGTGGTGTGTTAGAACTCGAAGTTGCGTACATCACACGCTACTGTATTATTCAAAGGAAAGCGTACCGTGGAAGCTTGGTATGTTTCATTTTAAATTTTTTTATGTCCCACAATTAGTCAAAAAGTTTAAAATATTTTATTTAAAAAGGTTTCACTATTAAAAGTTGATAAAAGTTCAATACTGAAAATGAATATGTTCTTGCATTATGTCTAAGAAACTCATAATATGGATTCAAAAATTATAAGGATTATATAATTTTAAAATTTAGTTAATAATATTCATAACCTCTTTTGAATGGCTTTTTTTGGTAAGTCATGGTGTGATTGAACTCAGTGTTGCGTGTAGTTCAAGTTATTGAATTATTTTGAAGAAATAACACACTATGAAATCTTGGGGTGTTACACATATCATGAAGACATATATCAAATAAATGGGTGAGAATATAGATAGTAATAGAATCCAAAAGGAATCACATAGCATGTGAGTTGGAGAAAAATGAATAAGAAATTATCAAATTAATATTAAACATATTATAAAATAAATAAAATTAATAATAATAATGAAATGTTGCTAAAATTTAAAACTGAGACATTCAATAACATATCACCAAGATTAATCACTACTGTGTCATAAATCATAATTACCAATGTTTTTCACCACAGCATCATATATCATGTCATCTGAAGAAGAATAATTTATTACTAAATGAATTGGATCACTATTAGGGTGCACCCATAAAACAAATTAAATCATGTCATCGATATTGAACATAAATGAAATCATTTCACCAATAACTTGTGGAAATAAATTACTGGTTTCATATTAAAATCACTATGTACAAAGTGATTAATGTCTTTAACATAACACAATTATTAACCCATGAAATGGGAATACGGGTTTCTTATATTTAAATATCATAATAAATAAGATACTTGTACATCTATGTGAATAACCATTGAAATAGGAGAGGTTTAGGTATTAAAAATATGAGAATATTTCATGAAAAAGATAAAATTTCAAGAAATGATTTCATTAGCATAATAGTGTACAACAAGTATTATGAAAAAAACATGATGTGAGACAATGGAGGTATACAATTCGTAAAACATTATTTTTTAAATTAGGGATAATATAAAAATTATCATAAAAATTATGAATCTTTGACATTTTTAAGACTCAAAAATGATTTTTATATGAATGAAAATGGAAGAAGAGGAGAATCCCCTAACCTTGAAGAGTTTCTTCCTAAATCATAGAGGGGTATACCTTTGGACCTTGGTGAATCCTTGGGGAAATCATAGAGGACATTAAAAATGTTTAAATAGTCATAACATCATATATTATCAATTTTACATGAAGTGGAGTGGGGAAAAGGATGTATTTTTACATGAAGCATGTGTTTTAATTGATTAAAAAATTGATATTTTACAATATATGCCAACCACATGTGGTATAAATAAATTAAAACCACATTCCTATTCCATTAATGACATATTTATGTTTTTTGGATGTTAAAATACTATGTAAACCTAAATATTCCTTCCAAACCCCAATTTAATGAACCCAAATAAAAAATGATTATATTTATAATTCATATTTTGGTTCGGAACGCAAGGTATAAATTTCAAAATTAATATTAATATTTTTAAAATCATTTTTCTATTATTTTAATGATATTTTTATTAAATATAATTTGTTATAAATTTTTATTCATGAATATATAATAATGATTTCATAATATCACATTGCTTTATAAAGTAGCATTTTTGGTTTTTTCGACAAAAATTCGAATTTGACAAATATTCCAAAAAAATTACCCTATGATAAAATTTATGTGATTATTAAAAATTTTAAATTTATTATATTGAGATAATTATATAAATACTATAATTTTAATTTTTAAAAATTTAATATTTTAATGAAAATTTATAACTTAATAGAAAAATAATCATTCTGGCCATTATAAAATTTAATTTTGGATTCATGAAAATATATTTTAATTTTTTAAAAAAATTATAATATTATTTCATGAAATATCTTTTTATTTAATAATTAAACATAAAACATATTTTAATATAATTAGTCACTTAACATAATATATTTTTGATTATATCATTAAATATTCCTAAAGGCCATTCAAATGATTCTACAAAACCAGTATAATTAATGGAAAATTATGTTATTGAATAATAATCCTAATTTAAATTAAATATATTAATTGAAATAACTTTATGTTGATGTTTATATTTCCCTATAAATACACTATCATTCTTACTGGAAATAATTTACTTTTATTCAAAACAATGTTCGATATCATTTTGAAAATGGTTTTGTATTATAAACTCATTATCATTTCCTATCGCACTGTTCATGGGTGGGGTGATGCTTGGGTATCGTGGTAACCCAAATTATTATATGTTACTTTATATATTCTCTTCTAGTCTTCCCAATCTAAAATTTTTATTAATAATAGGAATTATTGTATATATCATGTAATATTCATAAATAAATAAATTAAGTGTTGTTAGTTTTATAGTTTGCTTTTTCTATATTTTTTCAATTCATTGTTCTAAATGCTCATCTCAACCTATGATATAAAATGTTCTCATGAAATATAAATTATATTTTATGTGTTTTTTGTTTAACATAATAATCATTTATTTGGGGGAAATATATCCATTAATTAATGAGGGAATATTTCATTGGGTATTTATAGTCATGATGCTTAATAGTTTTTAATAATTTTCAAGATATAAAAAAAAGAAGAGCATGTGTTTTCTATACCCACATTACATAATATAGAATTTAATTCATTCCCAAAGTGAATCTCATTTATAAAATTTTTGGGTATTTGTAAAGAATGATGGATCTTTCACCTATAAGTCACATTTATTTTACATTGCATATAGCTTCTCCTTTTAAACGGCCTTTAGAACAGTATTAAAATGATCCTAATTCTCCGTCATTAATTAGCAGTAATTCATAATATCGTCTATAAATACTAATAAAAATATGTTGAGTTGACCACTTAAGTCTCTATAAATAATGTCTATAAATATTATTAGGGAATTGGTGAGTCAGAAATGAATCACCATGAACTCATAGTGTCCATTAATTGTTAGAAAGGTATATTTGTGAATACATTCTTCATTCACCATTAATTGGTAGTATCCCAAATGTAGGTCCACCTTATAAAAATATTTATGTACACATAGTTGATATAACAGTTCATCTATACATGGAAAAGGGTACTTTTTCTTTATAATGGGTTTTTCTAGATCATGATTATCAAAACAAAGGCACATTAACCCACCCTTAATTTGAAGAAGAGGACTGGAAAACACTATAGTGATGTAATTGGGAGTGTAATACCCTTTTCTCAATTTTCATGTAACTAATTATTCAGATATTCCTACTCAATGATGTTCATCTTATAAGGTGTCTTTGATTTGAAAAATGGTGAAGGTATAAGTTTGATTGATAACTCAACCACTCGATCAAGTGGAAGACTAGAAAAATATTGGGGGAATTCATCAGTATAATACCTTTAAATGGTATTGTCTTTATGTATGATTTTATCCTTTGTCATTGTAACACCACGATATTTTGTGAAATATATTTTTCAGAATTAATTTAATCTTTTGATATTTTTTTATTTGACACAACATTGAAAATATTTTTTCATATATTAAATCACAAATTCAAACACTTATTTCCCATGAACCCAACTTTGTGTACATTACATGGAACATCAACTTGGTGAATATTACATGCAACATTGACATAGTGTACATTGGAGGCAACACTGGGTTTCAGAAAAACATAATTTTATTGTTATAATTGTTTAAACATGTTAATTATAACCTAGGAATAAAACATAGAAACATTAGTAGTAATAAATAATTTTAAAAAAAAATTTATAATAGTTTTATATAAATAAAACATATTGATAATTAATGATATAATTTTTGGAAAAGTCGTTATTTGTTTAGAAAGAGTATTTTATTATATAAACTTATTTTAAATTTCTTCTGTGAAAAAAATAAAATTAATTTTATACATATATAGAAATATAATTTGATAAAAAATTAATTTTTTTAATTTATAATGTCAAAATTATCTTGTGTTTAATTATTGGGATTTTTCTAAGAAACATCATCTTTTGATTAATAGTGAAGAATACCGAATTTTAATTCAAAATTGCATCTTCATATAAATTATTTGTAAGTGTAAATTATATTTTGATTTTCTTTCAAATTTTAATTTGATTATATTTTTATAAATTAATACAAATTTATTCTGTATAATAAATTTCACTTTTAAATTGAATGTAAAATATAGCTACTTTTGATCATTTTTACTTTAAAAACCCATAATGTTTACCAGGATGCATGATTATATTTAGATTAATTTCAACTAATTCAATGATTGTATTTTTAAAAATTGGATTCCATATTTGGAATCAGAATAATTTATAAATTTTAATCAATATACCTTATCTTTTATAAAAAATATTAGTGGATGTGAGTAAAATTAATTACAACTATTAAGAGAAAATTTTGTTAAAAAAGTAAGAAACCTTAAATTTGATACCCAAAACAACCTAGAATCTTATAAAAACCCCAGAGAATGGATATTATTATCCCATTCACCTTATAATATGTATTTATATTTGTTTTTATGAATTTTTAGGTACAAATTTGGGTACACAAAACTTCTTTTCAAATATAGAAAGTGTGTATGTTCCCTTCCCTATAAAAGGCCACCAATTATCCATTTTATTCAAACCTCTAAAACCTCTTTGGTTCGGCTATGAAATAACCAATCCACATCCAAGAATATATACCTTCCTCATAGAAGCCTCCCCATGGATATAAATCAATCAAAGGAATCTGTTTTGCACAATCCAAAAGGAGTTACTCTATTAAGATGCAACATCTTCACCTTAGCTCATTTCGTTTATTTTCTTTCTCCACCACCTACAAAGACTTCATTCAATGATTTTATATAAAAAATAATATATTCGAAATACTATTATGATTTAATGATAATTTTTCCACCTACACTTACACATATCTCTATCTAATGTGTATGGAATGTACTGTTTATGTCTACGATGAACTGCTGCCTCACAAAATGATGGTTGTTCATTTTTTACCATTACCTCCTATTATAGTGGAAATTTATATGGAAACTATATTTATATATTTTATTATTTATTTTATCATATTTCAACCATTTTTACAACGCATGTCTTTATACCTTCCATTTGGTGTAAATTTGATTATTATTTTTGATTAAATATGAACTACAGCCCCCTCAAAGCGATGTGATTTGTTAACACACAACGTGAAATGTATTATGGGTTATTTTAGTGAATTTATATGACACATATGAAATAATAATTAGACTAAAATTATAATATATATATATATACCTTGTTTCATTTCTTTCTTTAAATTAGATAATAAAAATGGAAACAACATTCATGCGTACATACGGCTTACCATCTCCATCAATGGTGCTATCCATTTCAAACGTATGTATTCAATAGATTATAAAAATTAACATATATTTAATATAAATTGTATTTATATCATGGTGTACGTTATGGAAATCATGATATATGTATAAGGACCAATGATATAACAAATTAAGACACATGCGAAGTACAAAGCGAATATTACCCGAAGTGAAAACTTAAAATATGATTGTTAACAAGTGGGTAATATAAGTTCATAATCAAATAATATATAGTATTACTGATAATAATATTCATCTTTAAATGGTGTATTATGAACTTACTTTTATTGTATATTAGTCTTGTTTTAAAATTTATATAGTCAAGATACAATGTTTGGGGATGTCATGTAACATTTTGTTTCCATGAGAAACATGCTTTATTTACCAAAAATACATTTTTATTAGTTTATATACTACCCATGATATTATAATTTAATTATTATTCTTAAAATTACGGGTAATTAAATATCTAATCTATGATCATTCATTCATGGGGTTTATGTTTCAAATGTCACCGAATATATAAGATAGATTTAACTCAATATACCTTCTTTGAGACAAATTCCATGTTATGCATTTATATTTTTATATGAGGTGTACATAATTCCATTGAAATTTTATATCACTTATATTATTCCTTTTGTGATAATTGAATTTTCTTGAATTTCGAAATTCAAAAAATGGGAGTATGGTTCAATTATAATATGTGATATGAGTTTATTGAAACAATATCATTTATTAATGATATTACTTATGATTATACTCCATTGTTGGAATATTATAATCCATCTCTCAAGAACATACACGACCTTTATTCTCCTATGTTTTTTCATGTTATCTACATATATTGGTACCATTTTTATACTCTTTGGTACATAATATAGTTATGAATTGTTTTTAAGAAAGCCTGATGTTACCTTATATTTGGTTAGAAAGAAGAGTCCCTTAAAATCATTTTCCTTGAATAGGGTTTTCAAAAATATTCCATTTTTTTCTAAAAATAATTAAATGTCATTTTTATCATTTTTTCTTTTACCGATTTCTTCAAAGGAACCTTCATGTTTTTCCCAAAAAACGTATTTTTATCCTTTTTATAGGAAAAAGTAATGTTCTTTTTACCTCATATGGCATGCACGATTATACCCACTATCATCGCTATGAAGATTCAATTGAATGTTTAAAAGGTTAATTTTTTAAGAAAATGTTTTCGATGTAAACTTAAACAAAAGGCTTTCAAAAAAACTTTAATCTAATTTTATATTTTTTCAAGTAAAGACATTTTAAAAATGATTTCAAGCCTTCTTATTAAGTTTCTAAGGAACTTTTTAAGAAAATAATTTTTAAATATTTTTATGTTTTAAAAATCATTTTCCAATGAAGAAATGATAATGTCCTCATGAAATTTTATGAAAGATATTAGAAAATTAGTTTCCGTATAAGATTAAATCCATTTATATTAATAATACATTTCAAGGAAATGATCAAAAGATTCCACTAATATTCTTTATCTAAATGGGTTAAACTTGATGTAATTTCCATTAGAAAAACAGTTTCACTTTTATAAGATATATGTTTATTAAATAAATATCTATTTCAAAGGATATATGTTTTTGAAATCTATTTCTCTTTCACAGGTAATGATTTTGATGAAATTTTAAGGAAACATGGATTTTTCCATAGATTAATATGTGACTACATGTTTATGATACCCAATTAATTTCATGTGTTATGATATGTTTGTTTATAAATTTGTGGCAAATGTATATATGATTTCATTATGATTTTGGTAGGCACTATATATACGTCAAATTAATTGGTTAAATATTTATATCTCATGATATAAACATACATGTAATAAGAAATGAACCCATTTCTATATTACATTACAAGAATAAGAAAAGAACTCGATTCAGTATTATTTTGATAGAATAAGGTGTTAACCTAGTATAATAATACAAGGGTATAATGGGGTGTAAACCTAGATCAATGAAGTAATTTTTCCACTAATATGGATATAGAAGTGATGCCTTGACAAATATTGAAGTCATTAAATATGCTTATTTGTCTACCATAATTCCATTCATTATTCCTATATTATGGTTTCATGGATTATATTCATCACATCCATATGATTCATGACTTATGAACTATTAAGCTTTATACCATGATTTAGGTTTATGATCTTGTGACTTTCAAGGTTTTATCATCCAGTGTTATTATTACATTATCATATCTTTATGATCATGATTATGATTACATGTCTTCCTTTTTAACCATTCTAAGCATCCTACATCACTCCTTTTTCAGTTTCTTTCCCAAGGCTATAAAGATAATTATTAGATATAATGACTATAATAATGGTGGTAGTCATGATGATTATAGTAGGAGATATTATAGCTCAATTTTTTACTCAGGTTTATATTTACATGTTTCAAAAGGTACTAGACTAATAAGAACTATGGGTGTCTGTTTTGTTAATGTTTTAAGTATTCCACAAAAGTCATGTACTGATAATGTATGAAAGGAGAGGGTATCTAGATTTTTTATTAGTGAAAAGGATTAGGTAACATTTGGATTATATGGTGATAAAATATCAATGAGAACCCTATGGACATGTCCAGGGATAAGTCTAACGTTAAGGGAATGTATAGGAAATTGTCCGTGATTTTTGGTAATGGATAGTGTGATTTGTTTCGTAAAAATAAATCGATTTTAAGATGCTAAAAGTGGATGTGTCTATGGAACAGATGTTCCAAGGGGTAAAACTCGGATAAGATGTTCTGGGCTTTACTTGGGGTAATCTGGAACATGACAATGGGATATGTTACACTCCTACTTTAACACTCCTCTAGGGATATTTATTGGGAATTCAAAAACTCTTCATGAGCCAGCAAGAATAAAATTAATATAAGTTGGTTGTGAGTGACATTGGATAAACCAAAGGTGTCATAGATTAATAAAGGTGATAGGATTTAAAAATCCTATAAAAAATTATTTTCCTTAATATGTGGTTTTCTCCAATACTATGTAACGATCAAACTATGATTTTTGTCTTATTTAATAGCATGAACCAGAACGAACTGAATTAACATTAAATTTGATGGATGATTTTATAATGAGCATTCATGTATGATGATCACTCAACTAAATGATTTTGTGGTCATTCCCAATTAGTTTTCATGGAACATGATTAACAACATATAGCTTAACAATATGTTAGAATCACCATGGAAGATAAAGAAGGAGTTCATTGATATTTTGGGTAATATATTCCACAAAGGAATAAATATTTTGTTTCCTTTGTGTCAAGAACATGGGAAGAATCAAATATGTGAATGTATTATAGGATTAATAAAATGTTTTGAATTCAGAAAAAAGGTCACCAATAAACTGACTGCATGGTAATAAAGAAGAGTTTGGTTAATGAAATGGAATATACTCTTGGCCTCCCTAAGGAATCATCGAAGGTTAAGTGTTTTAAGTTTTTAATAAATGGTCATTATGGAACTAAATGTCCCAATACGAAAGAACCTAATGAGAATCATCAAGGTGGTGTGAGTAATGGCTATACTATTGATGATGAGGATAATATGGATGAAATATTAATGGAAAGAGGTATTCTGTATTAGGATGAGGTAGCCCTGTCAATTGATTAAGGAAGAAGTAGTCAATGTTTTTATGCATTTTGATTCAATAATTAAGGAAGGTGTAATTTATAATGATTTTCCAGTTTATGCTTTTCTACATGGATTTAAAATATTATGTTAAATGTTTCTGATGGATTTGAAAATTGATTTAATGACAAGGTGATAATATTAATATTGTAAGATAATCCCTAATATATTAATGATGTGAATATATTTTTGATTTGATAAAGATATTTGGGATAAGAATATGTAAATTATAAGTTATTTATTACCTTGGAACTAGTTAAGGACTTATTGACAATTAGTTAATGCTATCATGGATGAAGTTTAAATATTCATGGATTTGTGGAATATATCCATTCATATATGGAATAAGAAATCATGAATGTTTTAAAAAAGTATTTATGGTAGATAATGTTGTGACCATGTTCCAATAGAATTTATCACGAGGATATTCACATGTTTGGAATGTGACAGCTATGAGCTACTTTTTGATACATGGGGGATTAATGATAAGTTGATTTTGTATCATTATTTATAAAGCTTTTCATTTTTACCTTTAATAATGATTATATGGTTCTCCAATTATGGGAATTTTATGTTAAACATCAGATGTAGTAGATAAGATTAATGTGTTATCTGGCCAAATGAGGATTTATATATATTGGATTAACTTGTCTAACAACATTTTGATGATGATAACTGATGAAAAATGGGATATAATATCATATATCTCATGATTTATTTGTAATACAAGATGGAATGAATTGCCTTTCATTTTGGAGAAAGAGGTGAAGTGGATCGAGAAACAACATAGGGCGAGGTTTTCTAGAAATCATGCAAGTATATACTTCAATGAATTTATTTTTGCATTTTGAAAATGATCTAGAAAAAACATTCATTCATAATACATTAATCATGTTGAACCGATGTCCTTTTAAATCATCATATATTTATAACTATGAGTCCCTAAACATTTTATTGATCATTCACTTGCTTTCTATTTTTTACCTCAATAACTCCCTATAAATATTTATGCTTTTCCTCTAAGTCTATGTTTTCACTTCTACCTTATGATCTCATATATCAAAACCTATTTATATATTACTTTGAAAAACTGTTAAGGTTCCAAAGTTCTCGTTTTAATGTATTTTTTTGAATTGTTTTTTACGATGCGGGTTTTTATGAAATGAACTTTTAGGTATGAAACCATTAACCACATACATAATTTTTGAGAGATAAATTCATTTTAAAGGGGTATAATGTAACACCCCAAGATATTTTGAAATATTCTTTATCCAAATTAATTTAATATTTTGATATTTTTCATTTTATGCATAACTAAAAATTGATTTTTATATTAAATCACTAATTCATTCATTGAATTCACATGGAACCATCAGGGAATATGATACATTAAAAATTTACTGGGCATATGTTACATGCAACACTTACTTTTCATACATTACATGAATCCCTGAGATTTTACGAAACATCATTTTAATGAGATAATTATGATATATCCATTAAATATATTAATATGAATAGTAATAACTAAATTTAAAATATTATTTATAATGGATATATATAAATAAAACATGTTGATAATAAAATATATAAATTTTGGTTATGTCCTTATATGTTTAAACATTCCATTTTCTCAAATAAACTCCATTTAATGTCCTTCTATGAAAAATTAGAAAAATAACTTCAAAAATTTTTTGAAATTAAAATTTATAAAATAAGCCTCATTTCATTAATTTAGAATGCTGAAATTCTCTTAGAGGGAATTTTTGGGATTTATCAAAGAAATATCATTTTTGTATGAATAGTTAAAAATACTGGTTTTTAATTCCAAACTACAGTTTCATCTGTTATATTTATGAGGATAAATTATATTTTAATTTGGATTGAATGATATTTTATATTATATTTTCATAAATTAATACAATTAGGGTCATTTGAATCAATTTCACTTCAAAATTAAATATAACATCATAAAAATCATTTGAAAATTTTTTACTTAAAAACCTGAACTATTATCCCGATAGTGGGATTAAATTTAATTCAATTTTTTCCACATCGATGATTTCATTTTTTTAAAAATGGATTCCATATTTTTAAAATTCATAATTTTTAATGTATAATATGTTCAAAATATTTTTTTACCAAAATTATTATTGAATGTGGTTAAAATTAATTATAATGATTAAGAGAAACATTAGGATAGTAATGTAATAAACATTAATTTTAATAGACAAATAGACCTAAAAACATGTCTAACCCCCATTTTCTAGTAATTAATAAGTATTTAACATTGTAATCATGGGTATTGTGGGGTTTTAATGATTTTTAGGTAGAAAAATGGGTAAAACTAATTTGTTTTAAAAATGTCAATTGTATCATTTCCCTTCCCTGAAAAAGGTCATCATAGAATCCAGTCATTCACACCAAAAAAACCATATATTATCATCTAATTTCATCCCAATATATTTTAAAATATCCCAAACTTACTCCAAAAATCCTTTATTTGGTGATAATTCTATAAAATAAAGCCTTTTGGAACAATCCAAAAGGAGTTACTCGATTAAGAGGTAACGTCTTCTCTCATGCTCCATTATTTTATTTTCTTTCTCACCCTCCAATCTATTGTTACATTATTGTATATAAACAACAGTATATTAAATATAATAGGATTTTTTATGATAGTTTTGAGAACTACACTTACACACACCACCATATAATGGGTAACAAACATATTATTTATGTGTGTGACAAACTACTACCTCACAAAATAATGATTGTTCATTTTTCCCCTTTACCGCCTCTGACAAGGTAAATTATTATGTAAAATATATTTATATATGTATTAGGTATTATATATATTATTTATTTAATCTTATTTCATCATTTTTATAGTAAATATATTTATACCTTTCATTTGGTGTAAATACGATAATTTCATTCAAGGAATTGTGGGAAACTTTCCCCTCAAAGCAATGCGATTCATTCAAAAACTAAGTGAAATGTATTAAGGATGAATTTAATAAAATTATATTGTATATATGAAATAATAATTCTTCTAATGTTATAATATATATATATTTGTGTTTCATAGTTTTCTATATGAAAATAAAATGGAAACCACATTCATATGAACGTATGGCTTACCGTCTCCATGGACGATGTATTCTATTTTAAACATATATATTATATAGATTATTTTAATACATATATATTTAATATAAATGATATTTATATCATTCTATGAATTCTGTAAATCATGATATATGTATAATGACCAATGATATCACAAAATAAGAAACATGTGAGGAACAAAGAAAATATTACCTGAAGTGAAACCCTACTAAAGGACTATTAACAATAGGCTAATATAAAGACATAATAAAACCATATATGGTATTAGATATAAAAATATTATTCACTAAAATAGTTTTAATAAACCTATATTTATGATATAGAAATATTGTATGAGTACAAAGATAGTCAAGATACAAGGTAAGGGTATTTCATCTCACATTTTATTTTCAGGAGATACATTCTTTGTTCATCACCCCTTCCTTTTGCATGACATATATACTTCCCATGAATGAATTTTATGATTATTATTCATAAATGTATGGTTAATTACAAACCCATTCTATGTTATTCCTATCACGGGGTTAGTGTTTCAAACATTAACAAATTAGTAAGAATGTTAGGTCTCAATTTACCATCTTTGAGACACATTCCATGTTGTGCACCAATATTTTTATATGAGGAGACCATACATACCTTAAAATGATATATCATGAATATTATTCCATTAATATTTATTTATGTTTCATTTAATTTCAAATTTTAACATTGTTAGTATGGTTCAATGTTACTAAGTGATAATATTTTATTGAAATAATCTAATCATTTTTTGAGATTAGTTATGATTATGACTCCTTTGTTGAAATCTTATAATACATATCCCAAGAAAATTCATGAAATTTATTCACCTCTAGTTATTCATTAAATATTAATGTATTTTTACCATTTTTATTATATTTATTTTATATTATAGTTAATAGAGTGTTTTTAATAAATATTTACATTACCCTCTCTTCAGTCAGAAATCTTCTATCCTTTGAAACCATGTTTTCTGAAAAGGGTTTCGAAGAATATTCTAATACTCTCCTAAAATAATTAAACTTAATTTTTACCATTTTTTTATTTTACGAAGGTATTCAAAGGAAATTTTATTTCCATTTTCCAAACTAGGGAATTTTTTTCCTTTTACCATGCAAAAGGATTATTCTCTTTACCTCATTTGACATGTATGGATTTACCAACCTCCATTTCTGTGAAGCTTTCTTTTCATGTTTAAATGGTTATTATTTTAAAGGAATTTTTTTTAATATTATTTTGATGGAAAATTATTTCAAATTTATCTTCAAGATTAATTTTTATGTTTTCAAAGAAAAAGGATTTCAAAATTATTTTGTGTCTTCATCATAAATTTTCAAGTTTTTTTTATGAAAATAATTTTTTAATTGTTTTATGTATTAAAAACCCTTTTTCAAAGAATAATGATATTTTAATCATGGAATATTTTTTAAAGATATTTAAAAATAATTTTTCATCTATGATGGAATCTGTTGATGTTACTTAAACATATATCAAAAATGATATAATGTTTACAGTTATATTAATTCTCTAAATATGTTTTGCATGATGTCATGGTCATTATTAGACCCATGTCAATTTCATGGGTTATATGTATATGAAATACATTAATCTTTAATCAGTTTTATCCTTATGAAATATGTTTCCCTTTTTTGGGTTATTCATTTGATGAAATGATTATGATGCCCATATTGTTTTATAGGGTCAGATATGACTGGATGTTTATGATAGTAATTTAATTTCATGGGTTATAATATTATTGATTTTGAATTTGTGGCACATGTATTCATTATTTCATTATGATATGGGTGATACATATATCCAATAATAATTCATTGGGTAATGATTTATATATTTTGAGATAGACATGGATGAAATGAAAAATTAACATGGTTTTTGTATTATAGGGCTAGACTGAGAAATCAACTCGGTACAGTATTACCGGGATGGAATGAGGAGTGAACGAGTTTCAATAATTCAAGGATGGAATAGGGTGTGAAACTAGTTCAATGAAATAATTTCCCACTAATATGGCCTTGGTAGTGATTTCTTTACTATTATAGAAATCATTATATATATTCTTATGACCACATATATCATTTACTTAACAATATAGAGAATCTGAGGTCACCAATTTTATGTTTCTTTCCCCATTTTATGAAGATATGTATTAATTATGATGTGTATAAGAAAGTATATATTTATAATGAACATAGTGGGAGATAATATAGCTAACTTATTTATCAATTTTTTTGTTTCCATATTTGCAAAAGAACTAGAATAATACAGTATTTGGATGTTTATTAATTTAATGTTTTATGATTTCAAAAAATGTTATGTAATGTTAATGTAAGAAAAGTGAGGATCGTTATAGTCTTAGTAATTTTTAAATGATATTGTTTCTCTTAAGGAACTATTATCCTTACTTGAATTGAAAATTTCAAAGGAGATTCAGCCTCCTCCTTAATCATTAATATAATTAGAAAGTGACTCGGGATGTAGAGAGGGATATTCCTCTAAATAGTTTTTGTGGCTGTATATACGGATATACAATCCATTACAAAATTATTATCTAACTTCACTGAATAAATAATAATATATTTTATAGAAAAAAAATGTATGCATACATTGACTAGGGAGGAGTTATATAATTGGGATTCAACCATTTCTCCCTCTTTTATTCTCACAAATACGAAAACCCCCATGTTTTGAAGTGGTTCTATTGTAATTATACTAATCATGAAATATATTAAAGAATATTTAAAACCATAATAAAAAATTAGGTTTTATATTCATGAATGAATAACTATCATACATGTCACCACATTTTGTACGAGATACACATTAGCAGTAGTGATAATATATTCCCATAATTTCTCTCGAGGAATTAGAGGTAGTTTCCATTTGTTATATCTAATAACTCTTATCTCATGTAATTTTATTACATAATTCTCATGTTCCTTAAATTTTATACACTACAATATAGGATAAGTGTTTATTTAAACCTTATTAACTCCTTCCACATTAGTGTGTCTCTTTATTTCCCTTCAACACTGATTCACATGATTCCCCTCATTTCACATTTAATAAATCTCCATGTTCCAATCAAATAGATTTTAGTATTCTACTTCATACACATTTATCATGTGTGATATTGGGTTTTCATTCCTTCCTGGGATTTATCTATTTATTCTTCCAAAGGAAACACTATTTTATATATTTTGTCGTGAATCCGATGAGAACACTAGGAGTCAACATTATCCATCTCAGCTTTGAGGGTATAATGAAGAATATCATCATACATATCAATGTTCTAAATCAATAATAGTTTTAATATAAAAATATTTGACAAGCTAAAAAATTTTCCACCTTAATTTCGTCATTGATGAAAAAACTATTGTCATACCATTCTGGCCTTAAGAATTTGTCCTAAAATTCCTTGATAGAAATAGCTTCCTTTTTCTTTAGATTGAGGAAATACATCTCAATTTTAAGATAGAGTTTGTGGAAAATGTTTTTTGAGAAATATTTTCATGATGTCTTCCAATTGTAAGGAATCAAAATCCTATTTATATATTGTATTCTTAATTAGTTTCCACCAATGATCTGCTTCTCTTTCAATATAGTAGATGGATAAAACTAAATTTACATAAACTGTGACTTGGAGAACAAAGAATATGTTATCCATGGTGTTAATCCACTTTCCTATGCTAAGGGGGCTATATGATCCACAAAAGGTAGGGACCTATATTTATAAAAGAGTCTACTCCAACATGTGTTTTTTTAGAGGAGAGGTGTGTTACGCATGATTCTCGATATTGTTGATAACTAGGTCAAGATGTTTTATTATAACCATGAATTTTTTATCTTGTGATCTAATATGTTTAGGAATATAATTGGGGAAATAGTCACATATCCTATCATGTTGATTGTTGGCATGGTTTCTAATATTTAAAAAAATTAACTATAAATAAAAAGAATTTGATAATATATTTACAGACAAAAGGGAAATTTACAAACTAGGAATGAATAAATTATAACTGATAATTATATCCTAATTTTCAAGTATATATGTTTAAATCTAGGTCATTTGTGGTAATATTTATCAATATGTTTTCTAAGATAACTATTTGAATATGTCATTAATAATGGTTCATCAAGAGTTTGAGAATTTCCAATGTGTATCCCATAGGAGTTTCAAACTTGTTATGAAAAAAATTCCACTGTCTTGAATCACGTGATGATTGAGTTTAGCAAAATTCATTCTTTTAAAAATTATTTCATGTATGTACAAATCTGCTCAAGATACATCAATATTTAGTATCCAGACGGGGGTTTAATTTCTTCAAAACAACTCTCTAAATCTTTTAAAATATAATAAGATATTTTAATATATATATATATATATATAATTATCCTTAGAATTATCCAAAGGGTTATCACTAATGTTTTCTTATCCTAATTCCAAAAATTTAGCTAACACATTCCCCTAATTGAAACTATAATGACCCCTGGATTGTACACATTTCATTTCCTGATTTTTAAATATAAATATCTATTAATACAACTCAATACTCGTAATGGAAAATTTTATTTAGAAGAGAAGGTTCATATTAAATCAAATGAAACTAAAATATGTCATCCCTAATTTGTTTCCCATAATGATCCCCTATTTCCACATGATCTTTTAAAAATGTAGAGGACAACCTGGGGAATACATATAGAAAGGGGTAAGCTAAAAATACTTTAATGGAATGAATGTGACAAGGGAAAATAAAATGGGAGTCGAAGGTATAACATGATATCATAAACTAGAAGTCTCATAAGTAATCAAATTGAAGTATAACATAATGAACAAGGTATCATAATATCATTGTAACATTGTTAATGTGATTGAAATAGAAAAAATGACATAAATATGTGTCAAGGATAAATTCATTGGCAATATTACATGTTGGAACAGGTCCCATAAAAGAGCATGTTTACTCCATCATCATATACATGACCACTCATAAGACTAAATCATTACCCAATAGATTAATGCACTATATAAGAACACCCATAATAACTTGTTCATGATTTTTGTGTTTTATATAAGGAAATAAATCATCATTCAACAAATATTAATTACCTATGGAATGGAAACTTGTTTTATGATGTCGCCTCATATCATAATGAATAAAAAAATTAATGAAGGAATTTTAGAATAGAAAAAGTGGTTTGTACCACCCGATAAAATGATGGTAGAATAAGATAGGTATATATGTGAGAGGAATATGTAATGAATTTATAGGCATGACATAAAATTAAAAAAGAGGAAATTTTAGTTAGAGAGATAATCAATATAACCCAATAGGAAGGGTGTTTTAGTGGTTTGCCTTACCTCGATCTCAATTTGTCAGATTGTTTCTTTATCTTCACAAGTAATAAGAAAATTTTAATTACGTAATTTATTAATAATTATTTTTTAAAAAATATTATTCAAGTTATTAAATTTATTATAATGTTATATTCAATTAATTATTTATTTGAGTTCAAGTTAGACGTTTCGATGGCATTTCACTCGTATATCTAAAATCACATTATAATGTTTACTATAGTTAAAGAGATTATTAATTATTCATCACTAGAATAATAATCATAAAATATTTATAATTTTAATAAATAAGTTTTTTTAATCATTCATGAATGATCGATATGAAAAACAAACTCCATTACTATCATAGAGACGGTAAGACATATATACGCATGAGTAATGTTTCTATTTTTCAACGATCATGGTGGAATGAAATTAAGTTATATTTTACCTTTAAAATATTATAATTATACCATAAATATGGTATAATTTCATTAAATACACTTACATATACCATTCATGTGATACAATTACAAAAAAACGAATCACATCGCTTTTCGAGGTAGATGTAGGGTGTACAGATGAATACCTTTTTCGATTTTAATGGATGTTATGGTATTAAAGTTTATGATATATTATTTTTAAAAAATGATTAATATTCCATGAATATCATTTGTAAAAATTAAATCAGTCATCAATGGTTTCAATGTGAGGTGGTGATGGAAATCAATTATATCATATCATCGGATTGTAGTCCATTAGACACATGATTGATGGGTCTATTTCAAATTTAATGGAAGTGTATATGGATTAAGGTTATGATAATAACATAAACATTTCATATTATATGGTATATATATTATCATATTTTATTTATTTTTAAAAAAATTAAAATGTGTAAGAAGAAATGTGTAACGTCCCGACCCGGTTCACCACTAAACCAGTGGCCGGACCTATCTCCACATGACCTCAAGTGCATCTCTCCATTGCGAGAGGTTGCCGACTCGCAGTGAGGGTCTATGGATAGTTAATGGGGAGACTATACCCTCTTATCAGAGTTTCACATCATTATATCAAAGTAAATAACAAACAACATTTGAAGCAGTATTACATAAATGTTAAAATAGAAGAAGACAAATAATACACATTTTATAAAAGTGGCCAACACCAATTATACAGAAGATGAATGCATGGAATGTTATGAAAACATAATTGAAAGCAATAAAAAAAATATCATTCTTTAAAAATCATTTATAATAAAAATAAAAGATAATAGAGCCCAATGTCTTTCAACTCAAGCATCCTGATCTCCTGATCGGTCCTCTACTCCAATCTCTGATGTATTTGCTAACAACACAATCCTGCAACCAAATAGAATCTTCTCGAGTACCCCAGTGAAATGGTAGCCCGAGTAGGGTGTGAGATATAAATCTCAGTAGGCCGGGACCACCAGTGTCTACCCCAAATACGGACATTCAATAAATAATTTAAACAGTGGAAGCATGCATAATTAAAGTAAGTAGTACAATGTAACTATATACCCATGTACATTCTTCATCTCTCAGCTAGTGTTTGACCCTATTTTATACATTTTTCATGAATACACAATAGTCATTAAACAACCATATTCATTTATCAATTATCAAAACCACATTAAACTACATAATTCTTTTGATCTGGACTATGCCCGACATTCCATGTATAAGTCACTCACCACAGATGTCTCTAAAGACCATCTCTGTAATTAAAGTAAAGACAAAATCCAAGCTTGTGCTTTGTAATGGATAACTCATCATAAGATATTAAATTTAATCTTTCATATACTATATCTGAGCCCATCTACTAAAAATAGTGTTTCTCTCTTGGGTCCATCCACTAATAATGATTCACCCAATTCATTGGTAAGTATGAACCCTATATCATATTCAATTCACAAATCATAATGCCACAATATTTTTCATTAACCAATTAATTCATTTCATGTACGTCCAATTGGACCCATAGTCCAATGTCAATTAATGGGTATAGAACATCATGTCTAACACCCTCATGAGTATTTGGAGCAACAATCCTTGTCTCACAACCCATGGGTATTTGGGGCATATGTCCTTGTCCCCTAAAAGAATGTTTTCTTGCAAGCTAGGTGTAGAACGCCATGTCTAGCACCCCGTGAGTATTGGGAGAATTATTCCATGTCTCACTGCACATTTATCAATCATACATATATATTTATCCTTGGTGTAAAATTCCATGTCTGACACCCCGAAAATATCCATTAATTAATTCAATAACTAATTAAAAATATATGTCGCCTGTGAAATGTCAACCATTAATTAAAAATTCAACATCTCAATAGTGAAAAATTAATAAACAATTAAATATTCATATAAATCCAAATAAATAATTAACTCAATATTTAATTTTCCAAATTCATTATCAATTCTGAACGCGTCCAGTCAAATAGTGATTCATCTAGGTCATTAACAATTTATATGCACCTTGAAATCATCTCAAATCATGTTGAAAAAAGGCCATATATTTAGAAACCACCTCACACAACATCTCATATTATAAAACAACTCTATCCAAGACATCTTAATGTGTGGAAATGTAAAATTTATCAAAAGGTACCCATGGACAACATTTGTAACAAACAATTAATTCACAATCTTAATTTAATGAATTCATATTAATTAATTCAATAGTTATTTAATTAAATTTTATCTCTTTAACAAGTTATCAATTAATTAACCATTTTTCATTTATCATTTAATAATTTATCCATCCATTAATTATTACCAGTTTCCAATTTATATAATGAACACTTCAAACATTCAATATTATGAATAATTAGTAATAGCATGAATTATTATTCCAACTCATGACATGATAATTATGTCTATAATTAATTACCCTATTATACCTTCTACCCATTCAAATCATTTAATATTTTAATCATATCACTTTAATCTAATTAGAAAAACATGCTTAAAATCAACACATGTTCAAGCCCTCATTTATCTCACATGGGCGACATCATTTAATAATATCAAAATTTTCATGAATAGACATATCATAATCAATGAATATCACATTATCAATTTATTTAAATAATCTATAATTATTAAATAATGTGATAGGGATTTTGGACCCTACCTTGGGGTGGCACCATTTTTAATCCGAAGGGCTTTAATATACATGGCAGAAACCAGTCTATATCTTTTCGGCAATAGCACATATGTGTACCTTATATATATATATATATTTATTACATGCAAGCACACACACACACACACACATATATATATATATATATTCACATGTTTTACCTGCAACAATATAAATAAAATTCAAAATATTAAAATAGGTACTCAGAATCAAAGTTGTAAGGACCAACACACCACTAATTAGGTATCGGGGACCCATATATATTATCAAAACCTAAATTTAATGATTTGAAACAATACCACGATTAAATAACCATAGCCAAAACATGATGGAAAAACGAAAACAAACTCATCCGCATCACCTTTTTCAGCAGATGTCGGATTACGGACCAAATGGTATAGAGGAGCCCCTTGCACATCCCTAGAACCGAAGAAACAAGGAAACCCAATAAATACTGAACCTTGGGATTTTGAATGTGATAAAAGGGTGAGGGAGAACCCAAACAGCCAGTGTGAATCACAAAACAAATGGAGATAGACTCACCCCATAGAGACAGACAATATTTGAGAAGACGCCGGGAGGATTCAATCTCACGAAGAGGAGACGATGAGTGGGGTGTAGTGTGCCTCAAAGGAGGGGCCTCGTGCATTTTTGTTGTTCCTCCCATATGGTGGTGCTCCGCCCTCATGCCCTCTCCCCCAATTATGAAATACACCCATGAAGAACTAATAGTCTTAATATAACAATAAAAACAATATGATTCTCATTTAGTATAATGTTACTTCATTTACTAACCTTTAAATAAATGTTTCACTATTAATTATGAAACCCCCATTAATCATCCAATCAAATTAATACATGAATAATAATAATGTCCCTATTAAAAATATTATTAAATATTTCTTTTATTTAAAATAAAATGAAAATAAATCATTTTTAAAACTAGGTTACTGCACATCTGACCCGCACCATTTGACTAACCGCGCACAACCTTATATCTATATTTAAATTCGTTTAATTAAATTAAAACCATCTCTACATTTATTCCTTATTTAATATTACAATTTAAAATTACCCTTATTTGATAATTCCCCACTCTTTATTTACACATTATTTAATTAAATTCATTCATAAAATTTAGATAAATAATTTCCCTACTTCATGTTTTTAATTAAATTCTCTCAACACAATTTCATTAAATCTATAAACTCAAACTCATAATTATTTAATTAATTATCTCAACTCATATTAAATAAATTTAATCCTCTGCTTCATAGAGATTAATTAAATTCTTGTTTACCTTTAATTTCATTAAATTAAATCCCAAAAAAATTTATTATTATTACTATTCCTAATAATAATAACAACCACTCATAAAACCATAATAAAAATAATCGTATTATTATTATAATTATTATTTTACCTTAGATAAAACCCATAACCTATTATTAAATAAAAAAACTTCTTTATTGATTACAAAAATCCATATTTAAATAGATGTTTATTTGAGATACCCAAAAGCCTCATTAATTTCACATAAATATTAAACCCCATTAAACAACCAATTAAAATATTTTAACATAAATTTTACACACCATATAATTAAAAACTCTTCTTCATTAATTATTTTCTTAATAAACATTTCATAATTAATTATTAAACTCCCAATTTATTACAATATCATTAATATGATAAAAAATCCAACCTATAACCACTAATTTAATTGCCATACTAATAATAATTATTGAATTCATAAAACTAAAATAATAATAATCCCATTATTATTATTTTTCAAATTTTTGATAAACCCAACACCACTATTTAATAGCAATGATTCATTAAATCTGAAACTATTCATACTATTAAATGTTTTTTTAAAAAGATCAAAATCCACATTAAATTATCATAAATAATATACTTCTTTAACATGCAATTAAAATATCAAAGCACCAAAATAATTTATGACACCATAAAAATAATAATAACATTATTATAATTAGCATGTTTATCCATTTAATAATAAATTTTCCTTTAATAATTTTGAAACTATTCATTTAAATAAAACGATTCTTTAATAAACCCTTAATCCACATTAATTTCTTCAACTGTCATTTAATTAATTCGTTAAAATTCACTTAATTAAACAACCACAATAATAATAATAATAATAATAATAACTTCATATTTATTATTAATTCGTTCTTTTAATTAATTTCAAAATATCATATATTAGTATTTAATTAAATTAAATAATTTTTTAAACATGGTAAACTACATGGGTAGGACCACAACTGTGCGCTGGCCGTGCAGATCCATTAATGTGAACCCTTCTGAAATCGGTGTTCTCGAGACACATCAGGACTCCTACAAAAATTATCAGGTAATTACAGAAGTCCAAAAATGACACCATTAAGTGTTCCAACACTCGGAATAAAATTCCAGATCATGGTTAAAAAATACCCCATTGATAAACTTAAAAAAAATTAAAAACTTTTGTATTTTATACCGGTTCAATAACATGAGTCTTTATAATATACCCACCTTAAAAACATCTCATCCCCGAGAATCCATCGAGAACAAGTACTAAAAAAATGACATTCCAAGGTCATTTAATCTATTTAGATGTGACATGTTGCATTCCCAACACTTAACACACTGTTAACCCTTTATAAGCCTAATGGATAATCCTTTATAATGAAAGCCAAAGCCCATCCTATAGTTTAAACATCAAAACAGACCTTATATTTTAGGCCATTAGAGGGTCCTCATCAATGAAAATGGTTTAATCTTAATCAATAAACAGAATAGGTTGCGAATGATTCCCATCAAAAATGTCACGGACCCAAAACACACATTCGCCCATTATCCAATGATGTTCCCTTATAACTATTCCAAAACCATCTGCATGTACAATGAAGTCCTTAACCGATCTGTGGTGAAATTTACCTATCAATCCATCATAGGGGTATTTTTAAAAACAACCATTCCCTAACACAAATAAAGGAGTAGCCCAAAGAAAACACACATCCCGCATACAACCTAGAAAAAAGCCACTCATCAAACCAACAACATTTAAATTGTATTACGGAGTAAGACCAAATCTATGTCAATGACTCTATAATGATGTCAATATATAGGAAATTCTTGTTGTATTTAGAAGAGAGCACTAAGAGAAAAACCATGATCATTAAGAAGATGAGTCAAACTATTACCAGAAAACTCGTTTCTAATTGCTCGACATCACCTGCCGACAGGTTTATCAAAAACAAAGTGATAGTACCCACCTTAGGATTTTCCATGTACTCTCAATAAAAGATCCTCTGTTCACCAGCGTGTGTTTTTAAAACCCATTAATTCATGCATGTGACGTTCCTCGAACCATGATCACCACCCCAAACATTTTAACCTAAAACCTATAGCATAAACCTATCAGTGTTCCATAACACTCGATAACCAAGAAGTCCTCCCGAGCAGTGGGACAAACATACTTTAATAGCCTAGAACATTCTAAGTGTAATACCTAGCACAGGTTATCCCCTAAAGAAACATAAACATTAACCCTCTATATTTTTCACAAAAAACATAAATCACAAGGTTCAAAACATCATTTTTTTTAGGAATTTTAATTAATTAATTTCAAAATTTTAAAATGTGAATTAATTTCAACATACACCCAAGTACATCTACCCTACAAGTCACTTCGTTTTCAAAACAACTCCCTATGAAAAAAAGGCATGCTATCTCAAACATCATCTTTAATCATTTAAAATTTAGTGTTTTTCAAATTTAATGTGGAAATTTAGAATCTAACTTCCTTTTTACCAAGTAGGTGAACTCCGAGGGTCCCATTTTTTTAATCTAGGTTTTTCAAAAAGAAACCCAACAACAGTTCATTACAATCAAAACTCAACATTTGTACATTTTTAACCATTTAAAAACATATTATGGTTATATAAGGTTCAACCACATGGGTGGCCATCTACCAATCGATAAGGTGCCCATATACATTATCGCTGGTATATGGATTCCATTTATCTCAATAAACATTTATTTAAAATTTTATCTTTAGCACCCCTTTCACATATACAAAACATCTATAACATATTAGCATAAGCAGTAACACAACAACATGATATAAGACAGAAGCATGGAACAACAACAAAACATGCGAATAACTGAGGCAGTATGAATATAATGAATCAATCATGTTAAATATATCACTGAAACATGCAATCTAGAGAGGCATGATAAAACAGATCAAATAATGGAATTTCACCCAAGGAACACAATCCATATTAGAAGGCATCCTACTAATGAAAACACATGGCACGTTATATGCATGACATGTGAATGTATAAATGCCTAAGATGATGAAAGTATGAAATTTCCATTCCATACCAGGCCAAGAAAATTATTTTTAAAAATTATCAAAATCAATAAATAGAGAAAAAAACACCAGTCACTCAAGGTTAAAACACATCAACTATAAAATATAATAGTTCAAACATCAATTCCCATCCCTTGCCACTTGGTCATTTCATGTACACGAGGTGATCTGTCCAAAGTATGGCTATTAAACCAAGTGCTGACACATTCATAGTCTCCGGTCTACCAATCCCAAAACAGTTAGACAATCGAAAAGAAACCCACTTATACAAATTTGTAATTTACTGACCCGGTTCACCTCTAAATCGGTGGATGAACTGGTCACCACTAAATCGGTGGACGGACCGGTCACTACATGACCTTAAGCACGTATCCCTATACCCCAGAGGCTGCCGACTAGAAGCAAGGGTCTACGAATAGTCAGTGGGGATACTATATGCTCTTATCAGAGTTTCACAATGGTATATCAGAGTAAATAAAAAACAATAGTAGAAACATTAGTATATAATAGACAAAATATCAGAAGACAGATAATACTCATTTTATAAAAGTGTCCAACACCAATAATAGAATAGATGAATTCATTACATGTTATGGATACATAATTGAAAGCAATAAAAAAATACAGCATGCTTTACACATCACATATAATACAAATAAAAGACAATCATGGCCTAAGACTTTCAACTTGAGCATCCCAAGCTCCAGCTCAGTCCTCTACTCCAATATCCCAAGTATTTGATAATAATACAATACTACAACCAAATAGAATCTACTCGAGTACCCCAGTTCAATGGCGGCCTGAGTAGGGTGTGAGATATAAATCATAGTAGGCCCGGACCACCGGTATCTACCCCAAATACTGACATTCAATAAATTATTTAAATAGTTAAATCATGCATAATTAAAGTAAGCAGTAGAGTGTAACTATATACCCATGAACTTGATTCAGCTCTCACCTGGTGTCTGAACCTATTTTATACAATTTTCATTCATACACAATAGTCATTACACAATAATTTTCATTTATCAATTATTCAAACCTCAATAAACTACATATTTCTCTAGATCCGGCCTAAGCCCAACATTTCATGTATAAGTCACTCACCACAGATGTCTCTAAAGACCATCTAAGTAATCATAGTAAAGACCCAATCCAAGCTTGTGCTTTGTCTTGGATACCACGTCATATGATATTCAATTTAATCTTTCATATACTATATCTGATCCAGTCTACAGAAATAGTAATTCACTCCTCGGTCCGTCCACTAATAGCGATTCACCCAATTCCATGATAAGTATGAACCCTTTCTCATACTCAATTCAGAAATCATAATGTCATAATAGTTTTCATTAACCAATTAATTCATTTCATGTACGAAAAATTGGACCCACAGTCTAATGTCAATTATTGGGTGTAGAACATCATATATAGCACCCTTATGAGTATTTGGAGCGTCATTCTTTATCTCACAACCCATGGGTACTTGGAGCGTCATTCCATATCCAATAAAAAAAATTCTTACAAGATGGGTATAGAACGTCTTGTCTAGCAACCTGTTAGTATTTAGAGCATCAGACCCAATCTCACTACCCGTTTATCAATAATACATGTATACTTATCATCGTTGTATAATGCAATGCCTAACACCCCGACCAATCCACTAATTAATTCATAAATTAATTAATCCAATCCGTTAATTAATTCAACAACTAATTAACAACATAAATCGCCCGTCAAAATCCAACCACTTATTAACCATTCAATATCTCAATAGTAAATAATTAATTAAAAATTAATTATTCATAGTAAGACAAATAAATAATTAACACAACATTTAATTATCCATATTCCGTAACAAGTCTAAACCCATCCACTAATAAAGTGATTCATCCAGGACATTAACAATTTACATACACATCATAATCATCTCAATACCCGCTGAAAAATGCCCATATATTTAGCGACCATCTCACACAGATTCTCATATTATCAAACAACTCTCTCCAGGATATCTTAATGCATGGAAAACTAACATGCATCAAAAGGTACCCATGGCCAATAGTCGTAACAAAAAATTAATTCACAATATTAATTTAATACATTCAAATTAATTAATTAAATCTTATATCTTTAACCAATCATTAATTAAATAACCATTTTCCATTTATCATGTAATAATTAATCCATCCATTAATTATTACCAGCTTTCAATTTATATTTTGAACATTTCAACTATTTAGTATTCTCAATAATCAGTAATAGCCACAATTTTTATTCAATCTCATGACCTGATAATTAATTAGACAATTAATAACCCAATTATCCATTCTACCCATTAAAATAATTTAATTTTTTAATCATATAACTTTAACCAAATTAGAAAAACATGCTTAAAATCAAAACATGTTCATGTCCACATTTATCTCATGTTGGCGGCATCATTTAATAACATCAAAAGAGTCATTCATAGACATATTATAATAAATGAATCTCATATTCTCAATTTATTTAAAGAATAGATACCTCTTAAATAATTTGATAGGGAATTGGGACCGTACCTCGGGGGTGGCACTATTTTTAATCCGAAGGGCTTTAATATACTTGGCAAAAACCAGTCGAAAACTTGTCCGCAATCGCACACATTCACAGCTTATATATATATATTTATTTACTTATTATACACACACAGATATATATATATATATATATATATATTCACATGTGTTCCCTACAACAATATAAATAAAATTCAAAATATTAAAATAGGTTCTCAGAATCAAAGCAGTAAGGACCAACACACCTCTAACTAGGTTCTGGTCAAACACTTAATTGAATGACGTGAAATAATACCATGGTTAAATAACCATACCCGAAATATGATGGAAAAATGAAAATGAACTCATCTTCCTCACCATTTTCGTCAGATTCTAGATTAAAGAACAAAGGGTCTAGGGGATCCCCTTGCACATCACTAGAACCGAAGAAACAAATGAATCCCAATAAAACCCAAACCATAGGATTTTGGATGAGGAAAAAGGTAAAAGGAGGACCCAAACGACTTATGTGAATCACAAAACAAATACAGACGAACTGAACTCACTGATAAGAACATGATTCAAGAAGACATCAAGGGGATTCGATCGCACGAAGAGGAGACGACAAGGGTGTGTAGCGCGCCTCAAAGGAGGGGCCTGGTGCGTTTTTTCTATTCCTCCCGTATGGTGGTGATCCACCATAATGTTCTCTCCCCCCATTATGAATTACCCCCATGATAAACTAATAGTCTTAATATAATAATAATAACATTTATTATTCTCATTTAATATAATGTTACTTCATTAACTATCCTTTAAATAAATGTTTCACAGTTAATTATGGAAACCCCCATTAATCATCAAATCAAATTAACAAAATAATAATAATAATATCCTTTCTATTATTATTAAATATATCTTTTATTTAAAATAAAATAAAAATAAATAATTTTAAAAACTAGGTAACCGCACACCTGACCCACACCATTTAACTAACTGTGCACTACACGATATCTATATTTAAAATGGTTTAATTAAATTAACCCCAACTCCAAATTTATTCCTTATTTAATATAACCATTTAATAATTCCCTTCATAGATAATTCCCAAATCCTTATTTACACATTATTAAATAAACTTCATTCACAAAATTTAGTTAAATAATTTCCCCACTTCGCATTTTTAATTAAATTCTCTCACCAAAATTTAATAAGATTTTAAAACTCCAACTCCTAATTATTTAATTAATTATCTAATAAAATTAATTAAATAAAAACCTCCTCTTCATAGCGATTAATTAAATTCTTGTTGACCTTTAACTTAATTAAATGTAACCCCAAAAAAAATCATCATTATTATTATTCATAATAATAATAATAACCACTAATAAAACCATAATAATAATAATCATATTATTATAATTTTTTTTATTATTATTCAACCTTAGATAAAAACAAACACCTCTTATTAAATAAAAACACTTCTTTATTAATTATAAAACTCTTTATTTATTTAGGCGTGTCTTTTAGATACCCAAAAGCCTCATTAATTGCACATTACTATTACACATCATTAACATACAATTAAAATATTTTATCATAAATGTTACATAGAATTTAATTAAAAATGCTTCTTCATTCATTATTCACTTAATAAACATTTCATAATTAATAATGTGACTCCAAATTTTTTACAATATCTTTAATATGATAACAAATGTAACACATAACCCTTAATTTAGTTTCCATAATAATATTTATTATTACATTCATTATACAAAAATAATAATAATATCATTATTATAATATTTCAAACTTTTGATAAACCCAAAAACACTATTTAATAACAATGATTCATTAAATCTGAAACTCCTAATTTTATTAAATTTTTATTCGAGAAGCACAAAAACCACATTAAATTTTCATAAATAATATCCTCCTTTAATATGAAATTAAAATATCAAAGCATTGAAATAATTTATGACTCCATAATAATAATAAGAAAATTATTATTATTAGAACATTCTTCCATTTAATAATAAATGGTCCTTTAATAATTCTGAAACACTTCATTTCAATAAAACAATTCTTCAATAAAACCATAGTCTACATTAATTTCTTCAAAAATCATTTAATTAATTCTTTAATATTCATTTAATTAAACAACAACAACAACAATAATAAATTATTTTTTATTATTAAAAAATTATTTTAATTAATCACAAACTCTAATATAATCTTATTTAATAAAATTAAATATTTTATTACACTGGGTAAACTGGATGGTTTGGACAGAAACTGCACGGTTCCTGTGCACATCCATTAATGTGGAATTTTCTAAATTTGGTTTTCACGTGACACATCAGGACACCTGGAAAAATTAACAGGTAATTAAAAAAGTCCTAAATGACACATTTCGGTGTTCCAATACTTAATATAAAATTCTAGAGCCCGGTTAAAAAAACACTCCATTGATAAGCTGAAAAAATTCAAAAACAGTCGTATTTTGAAATTGTTCAATACCACGGGACATTACAAAATGAAACAATTGTTCATGGTTATGAATGTTAACCCTTCTTCAAAACACCTTTTAAGATTATACCTAATGTCTCTTTATATATGATTTTTGATCAAACTAAGGCCTCTAGGTCCTGGGAAGGAAATTAAGGAATGGAATTGCAAATGTCTTCTACGAACCAACTATTTTGGAAGTGTTAAAAGGGTTGGATAGGGGTACCCTATTATAAGGTCAAAGAAGTGGCATTATTATAAATATCAAAAACTATTCAATTACAATTATTCATTATCAATCCATGTGCCTCCATAATTGAAAAATAAAAGAGGGGAGGTGATCTACGGATGAGACACACATATATCATTAAAAAACATTTTTTAAAATTTTTATTATAATGATTGAAAATATGGAATCCATATTATCAAATTAAATTAAAAAAATTTATGAATTGAATTTAAAATTAATCCTACATGCGTGTCAAAAATAACACCTTTTTAATAAATAAAATTTCAAACATAATATAACCTTAAAATAAATATATTATACCTAATAATAATTAAATTACTTTAAATTACAAATTATAAATATATAATATATATTTAATTTAAACCATTCCTAATTATGGGTTATTTTTATTATTTAAAATGGAGAAACATTATGCACTATAAAATAAATTTTAGAAAATTGTGTTTTAAAGCCTAAAATAAATTTTGTAATATTCATTATAAATAATATTTAAATATAATAAATTTTATGAAATATAAATTGATAATAATTATTTTACATTGAAATCATATTATTATAATATTTGGCCTTTTATATTGCTTAATTTACTAAAATAAATGCATGTTTTACCCAAATTTGGTTTATTTCAGTTTTGAGTGAAAAATAAATTTGTTCCAAAACCGAATATATCCTTAATTTAATTTTGATATTAATATTTAAGGAAACATTTTTATTTTTAAAACATAATTTAAAAATTATTCATTAATTAATTATAAAAGTTTCAACACAAAAGAAAAAATAATTATTTTTGAAGAAAACATATTTTTAGAAGAATAAAGGTATTTCTAAAAAATAGAGCACATATTACTTAAGAATTTTTAAATTTGGTAAACCACATATATATCAATCATAAATTATTTAATACTATTTATACCCACTAATTTAATGGTCATGTTTTAATTTTCATATTCTAATAATCATGTCTCATTTTGGTTCAGTGTATCATGCCGCATACCCAATCGAACATATTTTTCACTTTTTAAATTGTGGGGTGATATGAATGTGGATGATATATGATATTTGAAGAATTAATATAATGTTATATTTATCATATATATTTATTATTCCTATAATTATTACTATAAATGATAGTCAGTGACGGAAAACCCATTAGATTAGTTCACATGTCGACGGTCCTCTATAGACAAGAGTGATAGATTTATATCCCATTATATAGAGGAGGTGGATAAATGGTATAAAATAAACATAATAAACTCTATGTATATAGTATATTCTGGTATTATTATATATTAAATGTAAAGACAAAATTAGAGTTAGAAATTTAACAATAAAAAATGAAGGAACACGGTGAATACAATTACCTTTACGGAAAAGAACCTCCTTAGGGTATCTAATTAATGACCTTAGGGTTTATCTTTTTAGGAAAATATAAGATATAAAAGCCTATAATGATTTTTTGGAGGTAATTTCGATGATAGTTTTCAATAAAAATGATTTTAGAGGTGTGAATAGGTAAGGGGAGTAAGTTCCATTTTCTAATCAAAGAGGAGTGACAATTTTGTTAATACCCAGAAATATTCAATAATGGGTAGTGACTCTCATTCCAAGAGACTAAATAATTGATAAATAATTGGATGGTGGGATTATAATTTCATCCAAACCATTACCAATAATAATAAATAAATTTTAAACATCATATTTTCCATTACATACAATTTTTTTCAATTTTCTCATTTTACTTTTCACCTCAGTTACTACTTTTTAACCCAGGTAATTTATCCATTAAGACAAAATAAAATAATATAATTAGATAATTTTGAGACAAAAATTATTAATATTAAATTATTTTTATGGAATATAAATTATTTCTATATGTAAAATTAATTTTAACATAAGAGCATGTAACACGCAGAACACTTTTTAAACATAATCACGGTAAATAAATATTACCAAATTTACTAATCATTATGAAAAAATTAGGTTTTACATATTATATAATAATAATTATTATAATTCCATATATTTAATCCATTTTGTGAAATTAAATTTGTATAAGTTAAAAAATATAATTTAATATATTATCTACGAATCTTATTGAAAAATTGTTCTTCAAGAAATGCATTTTTCAAGAATAAGATGATCGTACATTATAAATATGATTAATGATCAAAATAATATATATTTAAATAAATATATTTATATATAATATTCAAAAAAAAATTTCGTTGCAATTTTTTTTAATTAATTATAATTGTGGAATATTATGTATTTTAAAAAAATTCAGATAAATGTGTTTTTCATCGTAAAAAAATTAAATACTCAAAAATTAGGTATAGAAGAGATTCATAAGAAATTAATTATATTAAATATAATTAAATAATAAATTTTAAATTTAATGTCATATTATAAACATAAAGTTACATTTAAATTACTTAATTTATTGATTAGAAATGACATTTTTACAAAATGCAGCTTTTTCACTCTTTATCGAAAAATAACTATTTTCAGGAAATGTCTCAAAATTTCACCCTATGAAACTTTTGACATTATGACTTCAAGAATAATAATATTTTAATTAAATAAAATTGATAAATTTTTTATAAATTAATTATGATTCTAAAACATAAATTTATTATTAAAACCATTTTTCAAGAAAATGTATTTTGAAGTATAAATAGTTATTACTAAACCTTTGAGAGATTAATAACTAATAATTTATTAGTAAATTTTTATTTATTATGACCTATATATATAATTAATAATTCAGTTAATCCTATTGATATTTCCAATTAAATTTATGGGTTATTACAGTCATATTTAAATAATAGTATTTGGTGTTCATTTAAACTGAGTATTCTGTGCTGTAAATGCTATAGAATAAAGTGATTTTCATTTATAATATTGAGGAGTTAAGTTAACTCCACCATTAATAAATTTTTTCCTTGAAATTTTATCTTTCTCTCAAAAATGATGCGTTAAAAATTTGAAATACATTTATTGAAAAACCCATATCATAAAAAGGGTTAATAAAACATCCTATTTGAAGAGGGAGAGAGGACTATATAGGTCATATAGAATAAAAAATAATGTATTTTAGAAATTTGAGGAAATTTCGGGGATGTGAAAATATGGAATTTTTAAGAAATTTTAAATAATTATGTAGAGTGATAGAGTCATTCTTCAAAAAATTGAATGATGAAGAGAATGTTAATGAACACAAATCCATAAATCGTTGATGTGTTAAATGACCATTGATTCTTAGATATGAGTGTAGTATGATAAATTTTCTATTTGGATACCCTTTTTTATAAATTTGAGAAATTATTTTACTCCCTACAAACATAAATAAATATACTTATTTTATATCATTCAATTTCACAATCTTGATTTCATCATTTGGTTGTTCTTCGATCGATTTTCACATCACCTCTATCACCATGGAATTAATATCAAATTTGAATTTTTATTCCTATATAACTAAATATACATTTTTACTGTATTATAAAATCCATAAAAGAGTTAATTTTCTTTTCATATATATCTAAATAATTACCAAAACTTAAATGGTCAGCATGAGTTATCTAAAACAATAAATTAATATATAAAACTCAAAAATGACACCCAAATATCAACTATATAATTATCTATCAAATAGTTTATATAAAATCATTTTCTTATTAACTAGTACATCATATAGGAATATGGTGGGAATTTCACCTTTGTCACCCTTTGTTTATGGGTTCAATCCATGAAACCATTCTAGATGCTAATAGTTGTGGCCCGACATGTATGTTGCCATATATTTCCAAAAATATATTATTATAATTCCTATAATATTCCCAAATTGTAATGACCCATAATAAAAACATCAAGTAAATCATAAACATTAATGTTTACTAACATGTTTAATCTTATGTCCAAATCATGTTAAATATTCTTTTTATTATATATCGTTTTTTCTTTAAAATATATACTAATCTAATTTCCCTAATTTCCATAAAATCTCCCAAAATACCTATAATCTTGATAAAATCCCCAAAAAATAAAACAGAAGATTTTTTTTTTAAACATTTCACTTATGTTAAACCTTTAACTCATAAACCTATGATAAAATCCATAATGTTGAAGTTAATCCTAGTTTAAGAAATATATAATTCCAAAAAAATACACATTTTTTAGTTTTTTCATTATTATTACAACCAAAATTCCATTATAAAATACATCTATAAAATAATTATTGATTAAAAATACCCAAATATATCTACTCTATTACAGAAACATAGATACTTATATGGTCTAGGGGTTTACCTTTATAATATGGCATCTACTAAGATAATTCCTATGTTAACCACATTTAATCAAACAAACTGTAAATGGATATCTGTGATGAAATTTATATATCTCCACTAAACTCCTCACTTTTCTATAAAAATTATTATTCATATTACACTATTTTCACACATAAAACATTTTCATGTTCCATTGAAACACTCTCCTAGGTTCTTCATTCCACATTTCTGACATGAATGAAATAAAAACATTCATTTCTCAATGGTCTCAGCAACTCGAGATTTTAGAATTTTCTATCCTTAAATTCATTATTGATTTTAAGTGTTAGTTATTGATTAGGATTCTAATAAAATATCCTGATAACTTATTAGTCATAATCATTATATCTTTAAATATAGTTATCAACCCTTTTGGTTTCATTTAATCACCACATTTTCTATCATGATCAAGGTTAACATGATTCCTTTCGTCTCTATCCATTAACTAAAACAAAAATTCAGAGTGTGGTAAAAATAATTATAATGGGAAAACAATATAAAAATTTCTAGTATTTATAAATCATGAAATAATATATTCAATATAATCCACATTATATTTATACTAGGACATTTATTAACATCATTGATTCAAATATATCATAATGGTTCATAAAACAAAATTGAATTATCTAAAAAATTATCCTCAATGAGAGAAAAAAATGTGTGAAGTAAGGCATGTATTCAAGAAAAATGAGTTGATCATGTAAAATACCAATGCACCCTTTTTGGAGTTATTACAACTAGGTAAAACAATTCCAAAACCACATCAACTAATAGTGTATATATATAGGGATTTATTTTTATATAAAACCACATATTATGTTCCCTAATAAAATTTTAGGGCATTATTATATACACATCCTCAATGTATACCATAGGGTTATGTTACCAAATCTGTGTTCTCCTAAATCTAGTTCCTAGGGTTTCTACTAAACATCTTATGATACAAAATTTAAAAAATACAACTCTAGTAGCCGAAACATAGTGTCAACATTATTACATTGGTGCCATATACATGAAATCACATCCCAAAAGACCAAGTGATTTAGTAGTTTTAGTAAACACGATAAATAATTTATTCTCTCATTACATTTGAAAACATAAATTACAATATAGAAAATATAAATATTCTACACCCTTATAGTCGTTCAAGTATTCCTTCTTCATATCATGGGGAAGGTAAAGAAGATAATAGTGATCTCAAATGCTCATGAAGGATTACATATTGAGTAATCTTCGATGAATTAATGTGGAAAAATTTATATGAAAATATTAAAAACTATAAACACATTATATTTATTAAATAAATTAACTTTCACAATTATATATCGCTTAATTAAAATGGGAAGGTAAAAAACTGGAAACACAAGCCCTATAATTAGTAACCTAAGGAAAAAATGCAACCATGATTAATATCAAGGAAATAATATCTTAGATAATAATAACTGAATTATCAATTAGGATATTCTTAATATTAGATTTCATGATATCAGATATCATGATATTTATACCGTAAATATGTTTTGGAAAGACATTTTAATAAATGGGTTGTTACACAAGAGAAATCCAGTTAATGTAATCTTCCTGATTTGTCTCATAATACATGTTGATACATTAAGGAGTTATATAATTCCAGGACACATCTGTAACTACAGGTATAAGTAATTCCTCAAATAAAAAATTATTTATTTAATTAATGAACATTTTTCCTTGTCAAAAAAATATCTGTATTGAGTAAAGAATGCATATTTATCAATGTTTACCTATTCAATAAAATAACATTGAAATTAAAAAAACATAGGAAGAAATGATATATTACTTTTTAAATAAGTATATCTATCATAAATAATATGGATATTTAATTTAAATAGAATTTTTAATGATTATATGCAAGTGAATATTTCATATGAAAGTTAATAAATATAAAATTAATGAACATTGTGAATGTAAATACATTATGAGATTAAAATAATCATAAACCATCTTGAGGAAGAATACGCTTTGTATCATTACAACATATCCCCAATGTATTAAAATTATAATAAATGGGTTTCATCATTTATGAATGAGAAATAAAATTAAAATCATACAAAACATTCTTGAGGAAAATACTCATTTCACATTGAAAATAAATTTTAAAAACAAAAATTTCTAGAATCTCAGGAAAAAAAATTTCTCTAAAATGAACCTCTGAAAATTTTAAAGGAAGTTTAAAAATATTGTGTGTCTGTAGTGGTAGAAATTTATGTTAATTACGAGTATGTTAAAGGAATGGTTCCTTCCACATTTTTCTATTAAAATTTATTAAGTAACTTGTTTTAAAAACTACATGAAATCTCCTATTATTTAATTTTTGTAAATTTTAATGAAGGATAATTTTTTTAATGAGTACATATATAATATAAAAATTATTTATATAAAACATTATGTCAAATATATATAGGGAAGAAAAATAAATTATTTTAGTTAAAAGATATATAAATTCGAATTTTCTAATAAAATAATTTTTTCAATTAGTTGAAGTTTAAAATATAAGAAAATGGTACTATCATTTAAAAATAAAAAAATAACTAGTTTATTAGAAAACTATTTTAGTTTATTATACAATGAAAAAATAATTTCATTCAATGGAAATTCAAGCATAAATAATCTAGATTAGAATGAGATTTTGAAATAAAAACTTACAAGGATCATAAAGTTGAAGTGGGAATTGAAAAATTATGTGACTATGTGTGAAAAATCTAAATACGAAAAAAGGAGATAAAACATAATATAATAAAATTTCATTATACACATAATATTTTAATAACAAGGAAAATGATTAAGTAATATAAACGAATGAAATGAAATTGAGTTATAAAATTCTATACAAAATGGTAATATCCAATTAAAATCCCCTTAGATTAGAAAAATAAACATGGAATAAGAAATAACATAATGTGTGAAGTATTAATGATATTAAACATAAAAAAGATATAATATACTCAATGTTAATAGATTTAGGTGAATAATCATAAAATAAGCATCATGGAAGGGAAATTAAGATGAAATGTCTTACCTTACATTTCCCGTTAGATGAACATGATTTAACCATTTTTATGTCAGATTTATGTATGTTATTTATTTATAACATAACTATATTCATATTTATAATATCATATATGATTTTATAATAACCTATTCAAACTTTTTTTGTAATAATATTTCATCATTACCCCTATTTGGGTGTTAACTGCTCTGTTTTATCATGCATAGTTTATCATGGAAGTTATAGTTCTTTTGAATAAAATATAGATCAAGTATCTAAATAAATATATGAATTCTATAAATAATTTTTTTTCACTGGATAAATTTTTAAAACGATTTTTAAAATATTAACACAGAAAATGAATCACATTGTTTCGTGTAGAGGGAAATCCATATGTACGCACGAGTGACGATATCATTTCATTAATGGTTAGAAGGGTAAGAATGTTGATGAAATATAAATTTTATAAAATTAATATCATTTGAAATGCAAAATGTAAATTCATTTTTCCAATTATTAATACTATTCATTGAGTTGGTGGTGGAAAACCGATTACATTTGTTCTTGAGACAGTAGTCTGCTATAAACATGATGGATGGATTTTTTCTTGATTTTATAGTGGAGTATCTGGATATAGATAATGAAAAAAACATAAAAATTTTAAATATATGAGGTCAAATATTGTTATTATATAGTATTTATTAATAAATAATGGATTCTTTAAAAATAATAATTAAAAAAGAAGAAAAATTGTGAGGATAATTACCTATGCTAAGAAGAAAATCCTTTATATCTCTTATTAAGGACATTGGGATTGGTATTTTGGGAGAACTATAGCTCTTAATTGCGAATAAAGATTATAAGGAAATATTTGGTAGGTTCGGACGTGCCAAAGGGCTTTAAATATATGGAGAAGTGAGGGGAGGGTGTTCCCTATTATAATGGAGGAGGAGCGAATTGTTTTGTGAATTCCCAAAAGTGATCAATAATGGGAGGTCATTAACACACCATGTTCATCAAAAATTAATAAATAATTGGGATTAGTGATTATAAGTTTAATCCAAACATCCAACAACAATATAAAACAATTTTTGAAAATGTTATTTCCTTTACCACTATGGTTACTCACTTATAAAATTTTAGTTTTCACACTAATATCTAATTTTTAACCTAGATAACATATCCATTATGAATAAAATAAATTTTGTCATATTGGATAATTTGGAACCAAATAATATTAATATGAAAAAAAATTATTGAAAAAGTTCCATTTTTTTGGGCATTTAATTTTATCACAAGTGCATTTAATGTGAAAACCTCTGTTTTAACATTAATCGTGGAAATTAAAGTTTATTCTCTATACTAATAATTATAAAAAATTATCTTTTTATTCTTGTTAAATATTAAATATTATGAATTGAATATATTTAATCCATTTTATACAATTCAATTCATAGAATTGGTATAATTCATTTTAAAAATTAACCCATAAATCATGTCGAAAAATGATTTTTCAAGAAATTCATTTTTCAAGAATATGATGATATTACATTAAATAAATGAATAATTATCACTTTCATATAAATATTAATTTATATAGTCATATATGTAAAATATAAATTTTGTTTAAGTCTTTCCATTTATTTTTAATTTCAATTAATTAAATGGAGGAACATTATGCATTTAAAAACAATTTTTTAAAAACGGTATTATTATGCCATAAAATAAAACTAAAAAAATATTAGTTATACATATGATTAAAATATAATTAATTACTTTAAATATAAAAAATATATATATATATTTTAATTTCAAATAAAATTCAGTAAATAATTATTTTTTAAATTCATTATTTTTTGGAAAAGAAGTGAATGTTTCACAAAAAGCAGAATAGACGCAGTTTACTAAAAATACATATTTTGAGAAAAATCCCAAAAATTCACCCAAATATAAATTTGGAATTATGATTAAAAAAATGATATTATTTTAATAAAATAATATTTCTATTATATGTATTGACTAATTTTTATTTTGGAACATTTAATAAAAAAATAAAACCATTTTCAGGGAAAATAAATTTTGAAGCATAAAATGACATTAATAATAATTTTTTTGATTTTTTAAAAATAATTTATAAATAAATATTTTCCTGGTTATGACATATATATATTTATTAATTAATTTAAACTTACTCATATGCTCTAATTCAATTATCTAGTTATGAGAGTCGTATTTAAATAATATTTTTCATAGATTTTTTAGGGTCTGTGTTGTCTTTCGTATATGTTATGGACCACACTATTCATCATTTAAATTATTAGAGTGATGTTAGGAAACCTCAAATATAATATTATTCATTTTGGAAGTGAAATTAATTCTTTTATATATGTTAAAACATTGATTTCATTCTAACCATTCCTAAAACGTACCTTATTCGGAAAATGATAAGAAGAATAATTTAAAAACATATTATTTAAAGTGAAATATGGTTAAAAATGAATTTATTCAACCATTTTAGAATAATAACAAAATTATTTAATAGAATTTTATGAATACATTTTCATTGATGAAAACATTCTTCGATTAAAGTGGTAATAAGGTCATTTTTCATGAAAACATTTTCTCACTCATTTTAAGTACCAATGAGATGAAAATGAAAATATTAAATGAAAATAAATTTAATAATAAAATTTCCAAAATGAAAAATATTTATGAGATAAAGATCATATAATTTCATCATTGTAAATTCAATCATAAAAACTCCCAGTAAAAATGAATTTATAGGGTAAACCTGTTAACTCTAGTCTCATCCTATATCATATATTTTCAAACATAATTTATAAACATATATCTTTATAAATATATTATAGAACCATATTCATGAAAAATAATATTTATGATATATTTATAATTTTTAAATACCTTTTTATTAAAAATATCGTAATTAAAGAGGACATTTTAGTGAGAACTGGCATGTTATCCATGTATGTTTCGGTTCTACGGTTCTGGTCCTTCCTCCATGGTAATTATTTAATCATATAAATAACCTTAATAATGACCTATTATCATATATATTAAGTATATAATATTTTATTACCATTAAAATAAATTTGAGATGATAAATAAATTACCACACTTCATGGAGATGGTCGTCGTATGTATGCATCGGTGATGCTTTCACTTCACGATGGATGAAACAAAATAAATATAAATTATAATGAAAGTTTTTAGAATAATTATTATTTCATAAATTATATATATTAAATAAATATATCCATAATAAAATACTTGTAAAGTATAAATAATAAATAAATCACATTGCTTCATGGAGGAGGTAGTCCACATGTATTCATGAAAAGAATTATCATTTTCAAATGGATAGGACGGTAACAAGGTAGATAAGATATTATAATTTAAATCAAAAATCATTCATAAATTTCACCTAAAAAAATTAATTTCATCACAATAACTGAAAATGAAATAATGTGATGGAAAATGAATCATATTGCTACGTATAGATGGTAGTCAATGCATACACATGAGTGAGACATTAATTAATCATTTGGTGGAATTATGGTGTAAAATATTTCTAAAATAATTAAAAATAAATATAATTATATTTATTATATTTTATTCAATATTATAGGATATAAACTACATATTTATAGTAATTATAAGTATAATTAAACTTGAAAAAGATCGGTAATAACATATTTCCCTTGGAGAAAACTCTATTAAATATCTTCTTATGAATGACTGGGTTAACATATTGAGAATATAATCACCTATAAGTAATTAAAACGGATTTTTATGGGATGCATGGTATATTTTTTTATATGAATTTTAAAATTACCGTGAGGAAGGGAGGAGAGGTGGTTTCTTTTTAGGTGAGGGGACGGGAGACCTTGGAATTAATTAAAGTATTGAATTAAAATATATTAATGTTCCTCTTACAGTGGAATAAAATTGATATATCCTAAATTCTGATGCATATAAGTCTAAATCCAATATTAATATAAAATTTATAAAGGTTTAGCTGATTAATTCACCATTATCTCTTAGTTTAAACTTCCTCTTAAAAGTATTTATCGAATATCATAATTAAAATAATTTCACGCATTAGGTGTCATGAAAGTTACTATAAAAAGAAAAGTTAACAGTAAACGAAATTTATTATATTAAAAATAATATGTCATTGATTTGGACAAATAATATATTAATATTAAATTTAAATCATTTGATAAAATATTATTTAACAAAAATACTATTAATGTAATATTTAGTGCTATACAAATAATATCACATTAATGAAAATTAATATAGAAATTTAGGTCAAATTAAAACTTTTAAAACATTCCTAATAAAATAAGTTTGTATAAAAAATATTTTAACACTCTCACATGACAAAAATTTGTTATTATGTATATTTTAGAAATCGTATACTTTATTTCTTTCCACTTCAAGCACAAGCATAATGTCAGCATTACATATAGATTTAAGGTAATTATTTCATCATTAAAAAATATACATTAATACAAATTATAGAAAAAATATACATATTAAAATTACTCTCTTATAAAAATTCATTACCTATTTTTATCCATGTCACATAATATTATCGATATTAAATTAAAAATGAGACATTTTAGAAGCTTCCTTTTCTTAAAACAATATAAGAGTCATTATAGAAGAAAAATGAAACCAAAATAAAATAAATTCAATGATTTTAATGGGATGGATTAATTAAACTCATATAATAAAATATATTCTAGTGAATGAATGAATCTAAAGCCTTGTTTTATAGTTTTAGATTTTTTCATCATGTTTAACCCTTAGCGCGGTGACACCAATTTTACCAAGGTTACTATTCAATATGGAAAAAATTAAAAGATTTATTAAATAATATTTATTATGATTATTAAATAAATCAAATAACATTTAAAATATTAAATTCCCCTATATTTCATATTTTTATTTAAAAGAAACCTTTATAATGTGACAAAACGTGCTTTTCTAGAAAAATAAACTATTTTATGTAAAAATGTTGTCATTCCAAAATTTATAATAATGTTGATTATATTGAAATTAATTTGATTATTTTCAATAAAATAAAATTAATGAAATTTTAAAAATATTCATAACAAAATGGGACATTATAATACTCTAATATAAATGAATGTTCTCTAGATAATTTCTATTTTTTCACTATTTAAAGAAAATGTAATAATTTTTAAAAATCCCCAAAATTTCAACTGAAGATATTTTTTTATTGTAACACATCAATTTTTTTAAATTAATGAAATAATATTGAACATAATAATTGAAATTCAACACAATGTTTATCTTTTTTTATTGAAAACACTATTTTCATCTTATATTAAACAAAACAGCCAGCTTAGATTGCATTACATGCAACCCTATGATTTTTATGTTCAAAATCATATTAAACACACTACATCGAACATAAATTGTTGATGATATATATTAACATTATACCATATCCAGTAAATTGTAAAATTTGAATAATATTATCTACATTATATATATATATATGTCTTACTGAATCTAATTTATTGATAAATTTATAGAAAATAATGAATCAATTTTTAGTAAAGTTATTTTATACTTCAAATATACGTTTTCTCCCAAAAAATTATTTATTTTCCTGAAAAAATATTATAATAAAATTTTGAAATTATTGGAAATTTATTTCATAAAATTATCTTAATTATTAAATCATAATATCAAATTATACTTTGGTAAAAATTTTGGGACTCTTAGGGAAAAATAATTTTTTTATAAATAGTGAAAAATAACATTTTTTGTAAAAAATTTATTTATTTTAAATAAAATAAATATTTTAAGAGTACCAAATTGTTTTGAATATGTTTACATGAAAATTATTATTTATTTATTTATATTTAATCTACTTAATAACTTGGAATTAACTATATATTGGTTTATAGTAAATGTTTTCTTGGTATACAAACATGTTTTTTCTAAAGAGTAGTTTAAAATTCATATTGATTATCCATTTTAACTAATTAAAATAATCCATAATAGAAATGTTTGAAATAAATTTTATTTAATATATATCATTAAAGACTAAATGGGTTTTAAACTATGATTTTAATTAGTCATGGAGATAATATAGTATCATCTGTTTCTGAAAAAATATAATTCATAAAAATTTGTTATCTCACCATATATATAGGATTAATATTAAATAAAATTTCTCCTACCATGAATTTAATATTGAAAAATGGATTTAATATTTTTAATAATGATAATTTTTACTTTTTAATAAGTCCAACTTAATTTTTTACCCTAATGATTAGTGAAAATAGTTAAAATTAATCATAATAATTAATGTATAAACGAGTTTATCAAGGGTATAAACATTAAACATAATAGTGAAATGACTTATAAAATTTTTCAAAACACATTTAAAAGATATATTTTGATCCCATATATTCTATTATTAGGAAAATTAAATTATTTGTACCTTTTTACCTAAAAAAATTGGTTGGAATTCAGTATTTCAATAACATTACAAGTATGCCACTCACCTCACCAATAAAAGGCCACCACCTATCCTCCAAATTTCACATGTATAAAACTATTTATAATAGCTAATTCCTGAAAAATAACTTATAATATTTCCTAATATAATTTTAAAAGCCCTAATTTTTTCACAAATACAACCATGGATGGCCATTCGTGCAAACCAAAAGGAGTTGACGGAAAAAGAGGTAATGTTCATTAATGAGCATTTCTATTTTATTTCTTTCTCAAACCCCTAAAATTATTATTATTCCTACATAATTTGACAAAACTATTATCTATAATATAATTAATGTTTTTAAAATTATGGTTATTATCCAAACACACTCCCATCCATCAAATGGGTTGCTTAATCATCATTCATGTGTATAATGATCTACTGCCTCATGAAAAAAATGTCAATCATTATTTCATTACAACCTCTCACAATTTGGCATGATGATGGATATAATGATCATATTCGATATAATTGACATAATTATACATATTAATTCATTATATAATAATTACCCTTTTATTTTCCATTCTGTAAGGGATATGATAACATTTCTCTTATGTAACGCGGAATACCACCTTACAATGCGATGTGATTCATTTTTCAATAATGAATTACATGGAAGATAATAAGGATAAAGATAATAAATATATGTAATATAAATTAAATATTTTTTAAATTAATGAAATGTTTTTCATTATGAAAATACAATATTTCATTTTACTTTCACCTTTTAAGTCACTAAAAAATTGATGATAATGTCATTTGTGAATGTGTGGGATACCCCCTCTCCAAAGCCTTGTGATTACTTTTTTCACCAAAAAATTAAAATAATTATATATAAAAGTATATTTAATAAAATAAAAAATTATTATTATAATAAGATCATATTTATGTATGAAATATTATTTATCTTCTTTGATAACGATCATGGAATAAAGAATCTCTACTCAAGCGAACGTACGACCTACTGTCACCATAACCAGAAGGTTATTTTATTTTCCATAACGATGATTGATGATGGGTTTAAATGTATACATTATGTACATAAATAATCATTTTTTATAATTATTATTCAGTATAAGTTCAAATAATTCCCTCATTGACCATTATCAACCCACATAAATTGTTTTTGATACACAAGTCGAATATTGTAAAAACGTCAACAGAAAACATAATAGATTAAGTAATTATATATAGAAAGTTAATAAGTGACTTAACAAAAATTATAATTATTAAATAAATTCTTAGGAAATTAGAAATTTATTTTATTTTTGTTATTTATAACGTTAAAGACACACGTGGAAAGTCAAAATCAATGTAAGGGTTTTCTCATATCACTTTTATCTAAATGTGATATATCCCATATTAACCACTTATTATAATTTGGCTATGTTTATAACACACATGAATTTATTTTATGGTTTTTATAATTAAATATATGGGGATTTAAATATACATTTTAGGATATATATTTCATGATATTTATGGTTTTAAATTTATCAAAGTGATTAGTGATTTTTGTCTAAATTTCCCTTCTTTAAGATATATATTATGTTATACACCAAACTAACTTTAGGATTAGTATATAATGCCTCGTTGAAATTTTATATCATCAATATACATATTTCTTTTTATATTATATGTTTTTTAATACTATTATTTTATAGGTATTATGATTCAAATATATAAAAGGGTTAAGAGACTTTTGTTACAATGTCAACATTTTTCATGATTTTGTATGATTATGTATCTGATGGTGAAATCTTAAAAAACTAATAAAATATATTCTACTATAATAATACATGATATTATAAATTAATTGTACCTTTTTTCAAAAAATTTACTTCAAATTGTTTTGAATGTTTTTTTAAAATCAGACATTTATTCTCTATTCGGTCGGAAATATATTTTCTTCCAAAAACATTTTTTCTAAAAACGTTTTCAGTAATATTTTTAAACTTTTATAAATGATTTATTAAAGACTTATATAACAATATTTTCTTTTCAAAAAAATTCAATTTAATATAATGTCCACTTCTTTATAAGGCACTTTAATATCCTTTTTAACATGAAAAATTAATGTTATTTTAAACTTATTTCAAATTACCCACTGAAATGACCATCATTTCTTTAAATATTTAATTGAATGTTTATAAGTATATTATAAATAATTTTTTTTTTAAATATATGGATGTTATTTTGATTAAAATTATTTTCAATGAAAACTAGTTTCAAAATAAAACAGATATTTTTCTATTGAAGGTTTTTAAAAATATTTTAATGGTATAACCTTTTATCATATCAATAAACCTTATTGTTACATGTGCACCATTTTGGATATTATTCAACGATACCAAAATTATTATTATTTTGGATGTATTACTATTGTTTAAAATATAGTGTCATGGAACCTATTTATTTTCCACAGGTTAATCATATTTCAAATAGATAGTTATGGAACATGTTTCTTCTCCACTAGTTAGTCGTGTATCAATGATATTGTTGTAGAACCCTTTTCATTTCCATAGGTTAGCAATGTTAAAAAAGTAATAAGAAATTTTTTATGAGTTTTTTTACTATATGAAATTAAATTAAACTACATTTATGTTTTCGTACATAGATATATCTTATATGACCGGGAAGACCAAAAAACATCTGATGATGCCATTACAACATATACAATTGGGTGGGCCCAATATCACCAAGTTATCCTATCACACCTTTTATGATGGTGAAGTATAGATAGAACAATGTGATCCCATTATATACTATATAATTGGTTCACCCAGATAGGGCTCTAATGCATTGGGTTTTTTATCCCATGTTGAGAGACAAGAATGAGGGAGCTACCAACGGTTTTCTCCAATATATTTAACTTGGATCTAGTTATTTATGATAGGGGTTTAACATAAGTTATGAATAAACGTGTTCCAAGTAATCAACACATTTTTGTGATTCCAGTAATGGGTTTATAAAGTTACTTATGGTCATGATTTATAACACATAGAATATGATTATTGATTCTGATGGATCATTCTTTTTATATGTTTTAAATTTTATAATCCCTATATTGATATGTATTATTTCATTTATGATTATGTCAGTCACTTTGATTATGTTCATATACCCTTACACACTATTTATTATCATTGATTACATTCCATTTTTTGATATTTATGTTTACCCTTACTGAGAATTTTAAGCCACCCTGATTATTTTTCATTTCCCCATGTTATAGAGAATGTGGATGAATAAATTACTTATATAATGGATTTAATACGTATTATTATTAAGGAATAATTTGAAATAAAAAAGGGGGTTTACATGAGATAATTTATAATTTTATGACATATGAATTTTTTATGTTGGAGATTGTCAAGATTCTCAACTAATATTAACCAAAATGGTCCTCAATAAAGAAAATGATATAATTTTTCATTTTTATGTTGTAAGGCTTGGATGGAATAAGTGATATAATTGTTAGAATAATATCTTAAAATGAAGACATTATGTTTTCAGTACTAGATCAGAGAGTGCAGGTACGATGATATTATATCTGTTATAAGAGTACTATGTAGATAACCATGGAGATTATAATGTTTTTCTATGATGTTATATTAAGAGCTATGGATACCATCATATATCTATAAGCTTATGTGTGATCATATGTTCAGTGTCATTGACTCCCAATTTAGTTTTTAAGTGTTAAGATGTTAATGGGGGTAATTAGATTTTAGGATTCATTTTAATAGGTTGAAATATTTTTAATGCTCTAGTTTAACATAAATTATTCATATAAATTTTATGGAATTGATAATTAAGGTGTTGATAACAGTTAGGGATTAATTGATCATAAATATTGGGACCAAAAATTCTATAATATATAAAACCTCAATATTGATAATAGATATAGTGGATATTTTATTAGTGTTATCTCACAATAATATCAACTTATATATAGCCTTGAAATCTGAATGGTGTGATATGAACATTGAGTATAAAAAATTCATTAATTTTAAGGATTTTGAGATTATTTGGGATATAGGGTTATGAAATGATTTAGGTTCAACATTGGGTATTACTATTGAATTTTAATGTTTATTGTTTCGAGGGATGGTTTATTTATTTTGGGAATTATCTTACCATGTACTAACGTTTTATGTTTTTTAGTGATAAATTCCACGAGGAAAATCTTATTATCCCTTATATGATTATATGGTCATTAAATTTTTATTTTAGTTCCTCACGCATGAAAAATTATTCCGGAATACACACTCTTAATAAAAAAGATTATATTATGGTGTAAATTGATTAAATCATGAAATTCCAATATCAGTGTAAGAATATTTCCAAATTCTCTTAGTGAAGATTGTAAAATAATTCCTCAACTCCAGGAAAAGTATATTGAAAAAAACATTATATTATTACATTAATTTTGGATGAACAGATAGTTATTTTTATCATCAACATTTTATAGTTTTCAGTAAATTAATTTCGGTTTATCATATACTTTCTTCTAATCAATGACCTCAATCACTGACAATAATTTTTTAGGCTTTTCTTCCATGACTATCTATGTTCTCATATTTGGAAGCCATGTTATTTTTTATTCCATATGACCATTATACTTACCTATATCTATTATTAAGAGTGTGTTTTATTATGAAAATTATGATTTAGGTTTTCAAAATAGTTATTTTAAAATTTATATCCTTTGATTAATGAGATAAAGTTCAAATTGTAAGGAAGCATTTATTAAGGGAAAGGAGGTAACACATTATGATTTTTAAAAGATAGAAACTTTATTCAGTGTAATTAATGACATGACACAAAGATTTTATATTCCATTACATGAAACACTATGGTTCTCTTGTATAACATAGAATAGTCTATTTACCTCACATTACAAGAAACCCATATATTTGTAAGTCTGATAGCATATTCAACACACAAAACCAAACATAAAATACCCATAATATATATTACAATTATAACCTAGCCATTAAATTGGTGGGTATGAATAGTATTAGTTACATTATGAAATATATTTATATATAAATCCCTTAGAAAATATAAATTATTAATATATATTTACAAAATAATCACCATTTTTGTGTCAATTGACTTTATTCTTCAAAGATATGTTATCTTTTAACATTTTTTTAAAATTTTTTTGGAAACAAATACAATTCATTTTTTTATATTTTATAAACTATATTTTATGAAATTAAATTAACTTTTTAAATCATAATATCATTATATTATTTGGGTGAAATTTGTGAAATTTCCAGAAAATATTGATTTCATAGTGAATAGTGAGAAATTACGCTTTTTGAAAAGCACATTTTCTTTTAAAAAATTAATTCATTTGAAAGTAACAATTTGTTTTTAATATTTTAAAATTAATCCTAATTATTATTGATTTATATTTAATCAAATTACATATTTGAATCAACTTTATATTGTTTTTAGAATAAATATTTTTTGATTAATGATATGTTCTTCTAAATACTGATTGAAAATATATAATGGTTCCCATTTTTATAAAATTAAAATAATCCCAAATGGGCATGGTTTTTAATTCAATTTAACTAGTATGTTTCATAAAATACTATTTATTTCATCATAAAATGATTATTATTAGTCATTTTGTTAATATACAATCCTATTTTTCTAAAAAAATACTCTTCTTAAAAACTGGTTCTCTCTCTACGCATGCAGGATTAATATTAAATTATAATTTTCCAATTCTGTGAATTAAATTTGGAAAAATGAAATAAATATTCAGAAAAAAAATAAATTATAATTTCTAAAAATCCCAAAATAGTTTTCTTCGTCATTATTTCGGAAAATTTTTAAACATAATCATAGTGGTTAAGGTAAAAATGAGTTTTCTAAGGGATTAAACATTAAAGTTGAGTGTAAAATTACTTAAAAAACTACCAAAACCCAAATTATTGAAATATTTATACCGTATAACATCTAGTATCGATAAATATCCATTATTGGGGCCTAGTTACCTGAAACAAAATATAGGTGGAATTTTCCATTTCAAATAATTACAATTATGCCAATCACCTATAGATGTCTGCCACCTCTCCTCACATATTTAATGATTAAAAAATATTTGTTTTGTCAAATACCTTCCAAAATCATGTATTAAATTACATGATATCATATTGGAAGCCTAAATTTGGGAAAAAATCCTGAAATAGAAGGACTTTTGAGAAAACCAAATGGAGCTACCAAAAGAAGATGTAGGGTTTATCAATATTCTTTTTATATTTTATATCTTTTCATTAAACCATCAATTATGTTATACACTAATGATATAAAAACCTATGTATCTTCTATATAATGATATTTTTTCATTATAATGGTATGACCTACAACCACACACACTTCCAAAAAAATGGGTTATAAAATCATCATTCATTTTGGGGGAAACTACAACCTCACGAAACAATGTCATTTATGTTTCCATTACTAGATAGCACTGTTGGGTATAATGATAGATCTTAATTTTTTTATAACACCATGAGATTTTAATTGAATAAAATTAAATATAATAAATTTAACAACATCCCTCACTGAATTTAGAACAGAATATATCTCCCTGATACTTTATGATAAACTTTTTAAATAAATTTAATCTCTTTATTTCCTTGTGGTAAATGAAACCCTGTTATTTTTATATTCATTGGTTTATTCAAGACAAAAGGTCAAACTTAAATGAACAATCATAGATATTACCATTATAACCTCGATATTAAAATTGAAGGTATGAATATTGTTAACTAATTTATGTAATATATATAACATCTTAATTAAAATTAATTATATAAAATTGTTTAGTAAATAATAATTCAATTTATAGTAATGTGATTTTATTCATCAAAAATATGTTTTAATTTCACATCATGAAAATATATGATAATATTTTTTTGGAAATTCTAGAAAATGTTTTTTATAAAATGAACATAATTTTTGGAATATAATTTTTAAAATTTAATTTTGGTGATATTTGGGGATTTTTATGAAAATATTATTTTTATGGTAAACGGTATAAATACAAAAGTTTAATTGAAAACTTCTATTTCAGTTAATATATTAATAAATAATATTTATATATAAATTATATTATAAAGTATTATTATTTTAATTACACATCATTTTATCCAAAATTGATAATTGGTATCAATTTCATATTGAATGTTGAGATAAGACCATTTCAATCTTTTGATCTTTTTAACCTTAAAAAAATGTTTTCTCATCGTGTCAGCAGAATTAATTTTATATCTTCATTTCACACTTCTATGAGTTGAATTTGAAAAACTATTTTAGAAAATTTTCATGAGTATAATTTATAATTTCTAAAAAGGTCGAATTGTTTTTTCCTCCAAATTTATAATTAATGTAATAAAAATTATTTAATGTCATTAATGTAAAAATTGATTTAGTAGGGGGTTAAACTAGAATAATAATAATGTAAAAAACATAAATTATTATCCTAATATTATGGATATAATTTATTTCTTCCTTATAAATATAATAATATTAAATATGGAAATTCCATTCCACTTTCCTTTGAATATGAAAAATATAATAATTTATTTTAAAAAAAATATAAATTTTTTAATTTTAATATCTATAAATCTTTATGATAGGGAAAAACATATGTTTGGTTATATTTATTATTTGAAATATAAATTAGTTTTTTCATTATAATTTATTATTAATTTTTAGAGAAGAAATAATTACATATAATGATTAAGAAATTCCAATGCAGTGATTATTTAGTTGGTAAATAAATGAAATAATGCATACTAAAAATATTAGATATTATCAAAAATGAGTGAATTAATTTGTTTAATTATTTCTTAGATCAATATATTATGTTATACATGTATGTCAATAATATATTATATTTCCATAATTGTCTTGATTTTTTTTAAATTCAATTTAATTGAATAATGTTAAAATTGACATTAATGTTTTCTATCAAAAATGATATTTTATTAATCGATTAAAAATGAAAATAAATATTATATTCATCAAAGGTATTTAAATATAAAAATAAATAACATATTTGTTCCATTAATGGGCTAATTTTTTCTTTTATAATGACTATAATGGCCCCAAAAAAATATAAATCTTTGATATCGTGGTTAATGTTAAAATAGTGTCTTTAAACAATCATGGCCATATGCTAAAGTTAATAATCAACACACATGTGACATTTTTTTTTAAAATTTTGATTTATTATTTAGAATCCATGGGTCTAAAGATTTTCATAAATCTCACTTTAATGTATTCTTAAAGCATAAATTTCCAAGGTTATAAAACTAGTTACCATAGTGAAACACCAAATTGGTAAAAACTAAAGAAACATAGAATTTATGGAACAAAATGCATAAAACATGTGTTTATTTTTGTTATTTTAATGTTTCTAGACCATATAATCCATAAAAACATTTAATTTTATATTTTTGGGTAACGTTTGGTAATATTGAACTCCCAATATTTAATAATTTTGACTATTTACATGAACACCACTCCTCCTCAACTATAAAAGGTAACTCACTCCCCTCACTTATTTACACCTCTCATTCCATTTGGATCATCTTGAACCTAAAAAATTACATTTATATTTCAATACCATGATCATATAATCTTTAATTTGGGTAGAAGAACAACCGAGGAATTCCATTTTTGAAAACCTATGTAGTTACCTAAAGAGAAGGTAACATTCATCAATGAAATATTTTTTTATTTCCTTGTCCACTGATTCAGCTATTAATATACAATAATTATATAATAAAGTATATATAATCAATACAATCCAAATAATTCTTGTATTTTATGTTACTTTTCTGACTAAAACATTACACAAATCAACCAAATAGTTTACACGTTAATCCTTTGTGTTTAGGATGGACTGCCGTCTCACAAAACGATGTCATTTGTTTTTCCATCACCACCACACAAGGTTCTATATGATGATTTATATTAAATTTATATATGTTATTTAGATAATTATTATACCTATGTATTTATTATATCATTTATATACCCTTCTATATTTTATTCAGTAGTGGGTATGATAACATCACTCATGGGTACGGATGACTATTGTCTCAAGAAAAGGTGTGATACATTTTTCACTAATGCATTACACTGAATGAAATTAAGGGGATATAATAAATATATGTTATATAAATGAAAAAAAAATTATATTAATTTAATATTTATAATTATATAAATAAAATATATACTTTTGTTTTAACATTTTCACTAACTCATAAAAATGACGATGTCTTTCGTGGACATGTGGAATACTGAAAGTGAATTGACTTATTGTTTCACCACAACATCATGATAGTGATATATATAAGTATATATAAGTAAATAATATTTTTGATGATATTTTTATCATTTGGAAAATATAAAATATTACTTACCTTTTCTATAATGATCTTTGAATAATTGATGCATCACTTATATATACGTACGACATACCTTCCCATTATCATAATGTTAGTTCATGATTCAGAAAAATATTTCATGATGTGTATCAAACATATAATTTATTTTAAAATATGATAATTATTTCATGATAATTATTCTTTATATGTTTAAATAATTACCTCTTTAACCATAGTCAACATAACTAAGTCATTTTTGGCACGTAATCCAAATAGGGTCAAAACATCTGATTAAAACAAAAATTACTATATAATATTATATATAACATGCTAATAAGTGAAAAATAAAATAATAGTACTAAAATTGAAAACATTTATCATGAATGTAAATAATTAACATAGGATTTTTATTCTAGAAGATAAATAAACACATTACAAGTCAGAATCAAGGTTAGGGATTTTCTCGCCTCACTTTTATTTCTATGATGAATATTCAACATTAACCAATTATTTTTATTTTGTGATGTATATACCATCTATGAATTTATTTTATGATTAATTTACAATTTTTTTGAGATTTTTAAACAAATTAGGACCTCTATTTCATAGGGTTTATATTTTTAATGTAATTAATGCCATAATGGGTTTTGTCTCAGTTTTCCTTTTATGAGAAGTTGGTAACATTATACACGCTTCTACTATTATGAGGTGTATATACTAAAATATTTACATTTTAAATCATGAATCTAATTATTTTCATGATATTAAAACTTTGTTTTATTTTTATTCCTTCATGGGGCTTATGAATCACTGTTATTTTAGTGGTAAGATTATTTTCATAAAACCCAATCTTTTATCAGTATTCTGTATGATTATGTCTTCATTGTGGAAATATTATAATTTTCATTAATTCTATTCCCATCAAATTATTCATGAAATCTTCGGGTATTTGTATCATTTTTCACTCTTTTGTAATTAAAATGGTTTAGATTGTTTTTTTATGAAAATGTTTCTATACTTATCTCTTCAGTCAGAACCCATTTTTCATCGAAATTCATGTTTTCTATGAAATGATTTTGAATTTTTTTTCAAAGAAAAAATGATACTTTGCTCATGATTTTTTTTAAAAAAATATCCCTATATAATCTTTTCAGGCTATTTTAAAATATAAGGAATTTCAAAATGGTTTATGTCTTAAAAATTGACTCCCAAAATGAAAAAGATATTATCCTCAAATATATTAAATTACCGTTGAATGGTAATTCTATTAATCAATGTCAAAAAACCTTATTATCAATTATCCTACAGTGGGGATATTTTGTAATATTGAAATCCTTATACTTTATCTATATGGATTAATAGTTCTTATTAGGGATTGTTATGGAACCCATTTATTTTCCATGGGATAACCATATTTTGATGTAATTATTATGGAACCCATTTCATTTCTATGGTTTAATCATGGTTAAAACAAAATGACAAGAAAAACATTTCAGTAATATGTTTTATTCAGGATATTAAATAATAATTTTTTGATGAGTTTTATGATGAAATATCTATATAATATATTCATGCTATGGTTCATGGAAAATTTATAGTGATGGTTGATATCATTATAACTTATATGATGGGTGCACCTAGATAGAGATAAAATGCATTGGGTAATGATTATGATCTCTAGAGAATTATATTTGATGCCAGACATATGGTTATTCTTATTGTATGGGTCCTATAAGGGTTCCATAAGTGTTCTATGAATATGATGTCTAAAGATACAAATAAATTAAATTATTCATGTTATGGGTATATAATGATTAATTTTATAAATATTGATTTCACAAATGTAATTATTGATGTTTCGAATGACCCTTTAATTTTATTAATGAATTATGCCTTTTTTCATGATTCATGATATATGTATTTATGGGAATTGATATTCATATGTTATACTCATGAAATTTTATTATGTCATCACACTCTTATTCTCTTTTTATTCTCAATGAAGAAATTAAATTGTTAAAGCATAAAATATCCCATACTAAGAATTTGAGCTCACCCTTTTTATAAATCATTTCCCCTATGTTATAAAGAAATAGGTTGAATGAATTATTTATAGAAAGGATTTCATATGGATGATGGTGACGACTTATTATGAAATCATAAATTAAAAGAAAAATTTGAAAAATTATCCTTTAATACCTTAGATATTTTTATGTAATATTTTTTAATATTTCATTAAAACTCTAAACATAGAAGGTCCTAGAGAAAAAAGGTTATCAAAATATTACTTCTTATATTTAAAGGTTTGTATGGGAAAAATTGGGTTATAAATATCTGCATCAAAATCATAAATTTCATTTTTTTTATTCCAACACTAAATTTTTGAGTGTGAGTTCAAGGCTATTTTAATTTGTGTTATAGGTTATTTTATATGACATGTGACATTATGATGCAACCATATGATGTTATATTAATTATTATGTACACCATCATTGTTCTATAAAATTATGTTTGACCATAAGTTAAATTTCATAGACTATCTCATTTTAGGTTTTATGTGATGAGATGTTAAAGTGATTAATTACACTTTTGGCGATGACTTATTGGGCTGAATTGTATTTTTAAATTTGTTTTAAAATCAATCATTTCATTACATTTTTTGGTCATCTCTATTATTTTATTGACATCTTTTATGGTTTATGTGATCTTGGAAATTTTGGTTATTATGGGAACACATGTTTTATCATATAGATAACCAAGAGATTGAATGGCGATTTGGTGAATGATTTATTAATCATATTTCCAAAAACTAGATATCAAGATATTTTTGGGATTATAAGCTAATAGAAATGACATAATATTTGATTTTAAAACATCCTTAGATTATGAGGTTATTTATGAATGATTTAGTTGGAATATTGGGTATTAATATTGAATTTTGAGAAAAGGGGTATCATATTAAGGCTTAATCATTTTGGTAATTATTTATTGTGATCTAACCATTTTGTATTTAGTTAATTTCCAAATCAAACTTAAATAAATTTTTATCCCATTTGGTTATATGATCCTTTTAAAGTTAACATTTGGTGCATTCGTAATTGAAAATTCATCAATAATACTCATCATTGGGATAAAAAGATGAGGTTCATGTTTAAATTGGATCATGGATGAAATTATACTAACCATGTAAGTACATTTTTATATTCTCTTAGTTTAGATTTTAAGAGAATTCCTCAAGAATATGAAAAGAATTTTGAAACATGAATGATATCACAGTACATTTAATTTTGTTTAACTTATGACCTTTTCAATCATCAATGATTTCTGTTTTTAAATCCCATAACATTCCATTGATCATTAAATTTCTTGTGATCAATGACCTCAATCACTCTCTATAATTATTTCTAATTTTCCTTCATTCCCAACAATATCATCCTATTAAGTAACTTAGTTATGTGTTATTACATATAACCTTTGTAATTTTCTTTCATTCATAATAAGAGGTATTTTTAATAACCCTTTTTATTATGTTGTTTTATAATAATTTATTTTATAATATTCATTATGTTATTATAAAGATAAATTTGAAATTGTAGGAATGTTTTTATTATTTTGGAGAGGGGGATCCCCACCTAGATGTTTTAAAAGAATAAAAGGATGTATGATCACATAAATTACATGAATCACATAATATATATATGAAAATACATCTCCCCAAGAATTTATGATATACTTATTTTCAAATAAATTTATTCTCTTCTATGGTTTTTGATACACAAAACACCAAGACTTTTATGTTTGATGGCGTATTCAACATGCAACACCAAACATAAAAAAACTCATGAAATATTTTCCTATTTTATCCTACCCATTAAATTGGGAGTTATGAAAAATATTAACTACTTATATATATATATATAATAAATTTGTTACTCAAAATTTGTTATTAGTAAATGTTCAAAAAATTTAAAATAATGTTTTTTGTTACTTTTAATGAATAAATAATATTATATAATTTTGGAACTTTTATAAATTTTATTTTATAAAATAGGATCAATCATTCGAATCATAATATAAAAAATGGGTAAATGATTTAATATTTTCTGAAATAATTAATTTTTCATTGAATCTTTAAAATAAAAAAATTTAATAGAAATCATCTCTTTAATTTAATTTATTTATATATTTAATTGGAATTTAAATTTTTTTTATATTATTATTAGTTAAATTAATCATCTATTAATTAAAATTACATCATTTTAATCATGTTTATATTTACTATTGATATACAAAAATTTCATACTTTTTATCCTTTTCACTTTAAAACCTTGCTTTCTCATTAATTTTATGACTTTAATTCAAAATTAAAAATTTCCAATTCATGGAATTTATTTTTAAAAAATCGATTTAGTATTTTTAAACAGAATAATTTATAATTTATAAGACTGCTAACTTAATATTTGACCAAAAGGATTAGTGAATGAAGTAAAAATTAATTACCACTATTGAGGTAAAAATTGATTTACCGATGGTTAATCTAAAATGATAAGATTGAAAATAACATGAAATATTATCTTAGTTTTATGGAATGAATTTATTTATACAATGTAAATAAAATCCTTTGAAATTTTTCTATTTTGTCCACTTTCCTTTGAATATGACTCATATAAAACGTTATGTAAATAAAAATACAACAAATATACTTTTCTAACGTGTAATATCTATAAAACATTGAGATAGGGATAAAATACATTGGATATGTTATTTATGTTATTTTTAAAAATAAATTAAATTTTTATCAGAATAATATGCCAATAATTTTTATATTTGATATAATTACCTATAATTCTTATGAAAGGTTAGTGCATCAATTATTTTGTTAGCAATTAAATCAAATCAATAATACTACAAATCTTATAAGTGAATTAAAATGAGTGAATTATTATTCAATTTTTTAGATGAATATATCAGGTTACATAGGTTTGAGAATAATATATTCAATTCCCATAATTTTCATGACATTTTTTAAAATCTATTTAAATTTATAATGTCAAAATATACAATAATATTATTTTATGTTATAGTATATTTTATTTAATGATTTATAATTACAAAATATATTATATTCTTCCAAAGGATTTTTAGATGAAAATAAATACCAACTAAGCTACAGTAATGAAGCAATTTTAATTTTATAATGATTATAAGGACCCCTAAATAATAAAAATTTCGGTTAGCATAGTTATGGTCAAAATGATGGTTTTGCACAATCATGTGTCAGTGTTAAAACCAATTATCAAAACACATAATACTTCAATTTTATAATTTTTATTTAATATTTAGAATCATTAAGTATTTTTTTTCTGTTAATTTTCTCCTTAATTTATTCTAAATAGGAAAATTACAAATATTATAAAAATAATTACCATAGTGAAAACTCGAAATGAAAAATTATAGAAACATAGAAATTTAGAAAAAAATAATTAAAAAATGAATTTATTTGTTTTTGGGTGGTTTTCAAAACCATATAATCCCTAAAAACCATTAATTATAAATTTTGGAGCCACTTTAGGTAATATTTACTTCCCACTGTTGAATATATTTGAGTATTTACAAGAATACCACTGATTCTCAACTATAAATGGGATCTCACTATGCTCGCGTATTCAAACCAATCAAGCTATTTGGATATCCCATAAAATTACAAAATAACTTATCAAATTACATCCTATCTACCTAAAATACTATAATTGGGCATAAGTCCAACCATGTAAGGTCTTTTATGAAAACTAAAAACAGTTACCAGAAGAAGGGGTAGCATTCCTCCATAATTATTTTTATTTTATTTCATTCTCAACCCACTAAATTATTCTTATTACATGATGATATATTAAACCATTTATATTACATATATTGAGATGTTTTTAGGTTAATGTTATGATCTATATCCATTAAAACTTCTATTGAATGATTTATATAATCATCATTAGTTTGTATGGAAAACCACATCCACATGAAATGATGTCATTCATTTTTTCCATTACCATATCTCACAGTTGGGTATGTTGATGGATATAAATTTTATATATTATAATTATAAAATGTTTATACCTACGGAATAAATATATCATATATACTATTTTATGTTCCATTCGATAAGGTATACAATAACATCGCTCATGTGTACGGTGGACTACGACATTGCGAAGCGATGTGATTTGTTTTTCCCTAACACACATCATTAAGGGTAATAAGTGTCAATATTGTAAATATAAGTGATATAAATGAAATATTTGTTATTTAATTACATATTTGTCATTATATAAATATTATATATTGTTTTATTTTTACAATTTCAGTCACTGGAGAAAATGATAACATCATTCATGGACATGTGGACTACCGCCTCCTCAAAGTGACGTTCTTCTATTTTCACCAACACATCACGAGAATGATATATATAAGTATATATAAAAAAATAATATTCTATTTATGATATTATTATCTTTATATTATAATAAAATATTAGTTACCATCTTTCCTAATGATCATTGAAAAATTGAATGGTTACTCATGAATACATACGACCGACCGTCTCCATGATCGCGATGTTAGTTAATTTTTCATAAGCATAATTGATGTTGAGTTTTAAAATTATTATTTATGAATATATAATATAATTATTTCATGCTTATTATTCTTTATATGTTTAAATAATTATCTCTTCTACCATAGTGAACTTACCGAAGTTGATTTTGGCACATTAACCGAATATGGCGAAAACAACTGATGAAAAATCAATCGATTAGGTAGTTTTATGTTACATTAAAATATGTAAAATATAACTAATAATTATTTTTAATATGGTTATCATGAAATTAAATTATTAACATATGTCTATTATTTTGGATGATAAAGACACAAATGATAAGTCATACTCAAGGTAATGGTTTCTGTCGTCTAACTTTTATTAATATTATATATATTCCATATTCAAAACTTGTCTTTTATTTATGGAGTATAAATTCCCATGAATGTTTTTTATTATATATATAAATAAATTTATGTGTATTTATATATCCATTTTATTATCTTTTAGAATTGGGGTTTACCATTTCTAATATACAAAAACTGTATTTGATTTGTTTTTCAATTTCCCTTTTTGGAGATTCTTGTTACATTATATAACTATATTCTATTATGAGGTATATATACTACCCCTATTACATGTTATATAATTAATATCATTATTTAAATGATATATAGTTTAATTCAATGTTATTATTTCATGTGGATTATTTTTCAAGGTTACAAACGTGTCAGGGGTCTTTTATTACAATCTCATCATTTATCTGGATTGTGTACTATTACGTCTCTAATATTGATATCTTATAATTATATTGAATAATATAATGATGTTGTTAAAAATTTTATAATTGAATAATGTTACCAGTTTACCATACTTTCTTACAAAAAAATGGTTGATAAATTTTTTTAGGGAAATTTGAATTCATTTTTCTCTTCGGAATAAAATCTTTTTCCTTCCAATGTTTTATAAAAAAATTAATTATTTTCAAATAACAGAGGTTATTTTTAAAATTAAAATTTTTAAATAAATTTTTAAAATCATATAATATATCTTTCAATGTAATTTTAAAATAAAGTAATTTTCAAAATGTGTAATGTTTTTAAAAGTGATTTTCAAAATGAAAAGGGTATTTACCTTGAAGTGTTTTTAATGATCTTTTAATTGTATTTCAATTCTACAATGTCAAAACCTCATGCTGTTACTTATGATAATATGGGGATATTGTGAAATAATAATATTATCATTCTTTATTTTTAAGGATTAATGATTTTTCAATAATATTTTTATTGAACCTTTTTCTCTTCCATGGGATAACCATGTTTCAAAGTGATTTTTATTGAACACGATTCTTTTCTATAGGTTAACAAATATTAAAATATATTTACCTATAACCCATTTATTTTCCATGGACAATTATGGTTATAAAAAATAATAATTATTTCTATTAGTTTTATGGTGAAAAGGCTTTATAATTTATTAATGTTTTTGTTCTTGGACATTATATATGATGGGTGTTCCCAGATATCACCGGGTTACCTCGTTATAGCTTATAAATTTTTTGAACCCAAATAGTTATCCATTGAATTGATTAATGGTTATGTTCCCTAGATAATTATAATGTTATTTGGAAGTATTGTTATTCTAATTATAAAGGTTATATAAGGGTTTTTCAATGTTCTGTAAGTGTTCAATGAAGATGTTTTCTAAAGATACCGACATGTTCCATATATTCATTCAATGGGTAAAAAATATCTCATTTGATGATGGTTCATATAACATGGATAACGATTATTGAGTCTTAAATACCTATTATTTTTTAAATCTTGATTCCATTTTTTCATATTTGATAATCCTCAAATTTATGGGTATGAATATTCATATGTGATACTCATGCACATTGATTATGTCATTATACCTTTATTCACTTCTTATTCAAACTGATGGAATTGTTTTTATAATTCATACATTATCCCTTAAATATAATTCAATCATACCCATCTTATGATTCCTTTTCCCCAAATTATAAAAAATATGGACAAACTAATTATGTCTAGAATGTATTTTATATGGTTGATGATAATGGATTGTTGTGAAATAAAAAAAGATGGGTCAATAGGGGGGAATCATCATTTAAAGTTATGAGAATTGTTTATGTACGTTTTTAAACTATTTATCTTAAATTACAAAAACTAATTGTTTCTCAATAATGAATGTGTTCTAATTTTCCATTTTGATTTTGTATGGTTTGGATGGAAAAAATTGTGTCACAATTATCAACATCAAAGCCAAAAATGCAATGTTAATGATTTCATCATCGAATCAAGGAGTGACAGTTCTGGGTTATTATATAATTTATTTTATATTTATAAAATAACTATAACTAGGAATTCATTATATATTATATAACCTTTTATGTTACATTCTATAATGATGTGATAACTTAATTCCGGTGTATGGTGAGATACCACCTCATAGAGCAATGTGATTTATTTTTCACTAACACATTATATGAAAGGTAATAAGGGTAAATATAAAACATATATTTGATATAAATGAAATAATAATGATATATATTACATATATTTCATTATTTAAATATAATATATCGTTTTCTTTTTTCCTTTTCACTCACCGAAAGAAATGATGATAACGACATTTGTGGACGTGTGGACAACCGCCTCCTCAAAGTGATATGATTTATTTGTTCACCTCCACAACAAAATAATTATTATGTAAGTATATATAATTAGAATTTTTGATTTTATGATATTATGATCATTTTGGATAAGTAAAATATTCATTACCTTATTTCAATAATGATAATTGAAAGCTGTAAATGTTACTCATTCGTACGTGCGACCTATTATCTCCATGATCATAATGTTATATCGTTATTCATAACCATATTTCATTATGGGTTTCAAGGGTTATATATATATATAAATTTTTATTATTTCATTATTATTAGTATTGAGGTGTTTAAATAATGTCCAATTACAATATTCAACCCAATTTTGCCGTTTTTGACACACAAGTCGAACATGGTCAAAACATTTGATGTAAATTTAATCGATTGTGTAATTGTATATTACATGTTATTAAGGGAAATAAAAATAATAATAAAATTGAAAATTTTTACAATGAAATTAAATAATTAACATAAGTTTATTATTAAATCATACAAAGACACTTATGACAAGTCTGTCTCAACGTAAGGGGTTTCTCAGATCACTTTTATATTTTTGAGATATATACCACATTCACCAATTGTATTTTGTTGTATGGTGTTTGTACTACCCATGAATTTATTTTAAATTTATTAAAAATTATTTTCTTGAAATTTACATATCCATTTGAGGTTCTCTCTTTCATGGGTTTATGATTTCAAAGATACCAATGTGGTAAGGGATATTTGTCTCAATTTACCTTCTTTGAGACATTTGGTATGATATACACCTATCATATTTAATGAGGTGTATTTACTTCTCAGTTGAAATTTTATATAATTAATATACTTATTTTTATGATTTAATAGTTTTATTTTCCTTTTATTATTTTATGTGTATTATGATTCCATGTTACAAAAGTGGTAAGTGTCTTTTGTTATAATCTCGCCATATATAGGGATTGTCTATGATTAAGTATTAAATGTTCAAATACTATAAAATTAATGAATTTTATTCTCTTATGGTTACTAAAGATATTTTTTTTGTAATTTTACCATGTTACACAATTTTTTAGTTAATCTATTTGTGAATTTTATAATTTTACTTCTTTTCTCTCTTCGTTTGGAAATCTATTTTCTTCTAAAAAGTGATTTATAAAATTGTTATAAAAATTGTTTTTAACCTATTTTAAATTAATTTATTAAATAAATTTTACCCAAATTTTTCTTTTAACAAAAAAATACTCAAACAAATATTATTAACTCTTTCTGAACACAACACTTTTCAATACTTTTTTCCATGAAAAATGATTATTATTTATGGAACGTATGCAATTACCAACCAACATGACCATCATTTCATTGAATCATACTATGGATGTTTGAAAGGTTATTTTTAATAACATTTCTTCTTATTATTACAAAAATGAATAGTTTTTAAAAACTATATTCAAAGAAATGTAATTTCAAATTTTTTTCTGTTTTTAATGTTTATTTTTAGAATTAAAAGGATACTTTCATCAAGAATATTTTTAATTATATTTTAATGAAATTTGAATTAATCACATCGAAAAAACATATTGTTACTTATTCACCAGTGGGAATATTATTTAATGATACCATCCTTATTCAATAATTGGATGGATTAACACTATTTTAATGATATTTTATGTAACCCTTTACTTTTCTACAGGTTGATCATGTTTCCAAGAAATTATTATGGAACTCATTTCTTTTAAATAGGTTATTCTTTTTTCAAATTTACTATTATAGATCATGTTTACTTTTAATGTGTTAAAAATGTCATTGATGTAATAATGACTATATTATGGTGATTTGGAATAACTTTATACATTATTCATGTAAGGGTTTCTGAAAATTAGATATAAAATGGGGAATCCCATATATAATTAGGTTAAACCATTGCAGCTTATATGATGGAACAACCTAGAAAACTCTAGTTTAGACCATTATAATGTATAAGAAAGGGTGTCCAAAATAGCGCTAGGTTATCCAATTACAAATTTCATAATGGGTGCTCCCTGATATCACTATAACCCATTGGGTATTTTACCTTTTCATGATAGGCAAGGATAAGTGAGTTTCTTGAGGGTTTCAACAATGGATTTAACTAGGCTCTAATTAAGTTTTGCATGGTCTTAACATGGTTTATGATCAAAAATTACAAACATTCCTACACTTTTTGGTGATTGTTTTATGGGTTTATAATGTTTCTTATGATCAATGTTGTTATCTCATGGAACATGATTGTTTATTTTTATGGCTCTTTCATTTTACATGATTTCATTTTTGATGATACTAGTATTGATGGTTATGATTTCTTTTTATGATTCTACATGAACATTGATTATGTTTTTATACCCATATTCATTTATGATTCTAATTAATGGAATTAAATTGTTTTTGGTTATGTTTACCCGTTATAATCATTTGATGTCAAACACGTTATGTTTCCTTTTTCACATGTTATAAAGAATGTGGTTTATGAAATTATGATTAGATGGAATTTCATTAGGATGATCATGATGAATTAATGTGAAATAATAAATTATAGGTTATGTGGGTAAAATTCTCATTTGATGACATAGGTAATGTTTATATATGAGTTTTTCATAATTCTATTAAAATATAAAACTAAAAGGTTCTCTAGAATGTGATTTAACCACGTTTTCCTTTTGATGTTTTAGGGTTTGTGTTACACCCCGCTACTTCCCCATTTTCTTGAGATAGCATGAGGACAATAGATGGCCTTATGAGACATCCCCAACACACCAAAGGATGGAAATAAATTCCAAAAGGCTTTAATACAAATAGGGGAGAATTTTCCCATTAAGAGTAAAACAAGTAACCAAACATGCCACCAAAAATAGTCCACTATATAATGGATGATAACAATTAATGAAAACAAAAAATTTTATTTATCAATATCAAACTGAAACCATGTATCATAGTGAAATATTATAATATATATGTGAATAGTGGAAGAAAGACATAAAGACTCCATTAACAACTCCAAGATCCACACATGCTCTATTTTCCAACTCCACAAAAGCTTAAATATCACCAAGTATAACTAAAGATGTTTGATACCTTACCTTTTACCATTTATCAATAACCAAAATCTGTTAAACAACAAAAGTTCCAAAGTAGAGTTGAGTATTGAAACTCAATACTTTTTCACCATTAACATCCCAATTCACATAACTAGGATAGAGAACGTTATCCCAATATATATAATAGTTCGTATAAAACTTTTTCTAAAACGTTTTATATCATACTATAAAAAATATCCATGTTAAGACAGTTATCTTGAATGACATCCAATTCCAAGGAAAACCCCCAAACAATGATTTAAAACCATTTCATAAATTTATATTTTAGCATAAAATTTTCATTTCACATATCAACACAACCAAAAATGCATGTAACAGGGAAGAGAGGAAATTCCATTACCACTATCCATCCCAATAATGTTGGGGGGAGTTATTACCCATATCTAACAAAAATAAACATTAATGCTTGTTATGGGAAATCCCTAACCCTTATCCATCCTAGAAATTATGGCAGGACTTCTTACCCATATCCATCCAAAATTAATATAAACACACACAACCATTATTCCAAAACTCAAGGCCAAAATGACCATTTCAATAATACTATATTTTTATTGAAAAAATCATTAATATAAAAATAAATTAATTTCAATAAAACAATATTTTTATTGGAAACATATCAATTAAACCATTTACCAAAATCCATCAAATCCATATTTTAAAAGCCATATTTTAGCATCAAGAAAGCTAGCTACATTCCACAACCAATTATCCATAATTCCAAAATTTCACCAAAAACACACAAACCATCACTAAATAGGGAAATATCATGATTTTTACATATATTTCGAATCAAAATCCAATCATACAAATATTTGAAACTCAACCTTCAAATTCAAAATAGAGGAGTCAAAATTGATGCTTCCTACCTCGGGTTTTAAGATGAAGAAGAAGAATGACATGAAAAACACCAATGAAACTAGGTTTAATCTCCAAATAACCACTTTATATCTCATCCCCTATAATGAAAAAGACCAAATTTCAACACATATAGGATCCCAAATCTTTTATCAACCCACATTGAGTGTTGATCTAATAATACAAGAGAGAGAGTGAAGTATATCTAACAAACTACCATGAATAAATAAGAATTTCCACTTAATAAAAGAATATGGCATCAAATCACCATGATATGAAATTAGATCACCTGTAGGAAAATGGGTAGAGTATCTCAAACATTTGACAGGTAAAATCATGAGTTAATTCCATTTTGGTTAAAACAAGAGTCATGAAAACATAAGGCCAAACAAGATCAACAGATTTAGGATCTAGTTTTCTAACCACACATGGATTAGCCACACAGTTATGAATACGTCCCACTAACTATGTTCCAACTAATGCCTCAAAAATGAAACTCGCATGGTTTTCTCACACTGTTTCCAAACCATATGCCAACTATGCCAAAACCCACTTCCTCAAGTATCAGAGTTTCTCCTAGGCATCTATATTGTTTGAAAAAAATGTGTGCAGCCTTTGCACCTTTCCTTTTTCCTCTGTTTCATTGTGCACAATTTCTTGTAGGTGTTTCATGGTTTTCACATACCTCACACCAACCATGCACCTTTATAAAATATCCAGAACACTCCAACAATTATCCACACTCTACGAAATCACCCATATAATTTACATACATAAAAATCATAAGTAATGGTAACATACATGAAACTATAGGAGCTACATTCTCCAAAAAATTAGCATTTCTATCCCCAAAATATAGATAAACATCCCAACCATTAGATTTAGGGCCATTTCTTGATCATTTCCTTCTAACATTACTATGTCTCTCCCAAAATATTATCATTTTTCCACAAAACTCGTATTATTGCGATGATTTTTCTAGAGAATAATTTCTCATTATTATCTAGAATCCACAATAGAATATGTTAGTAAGAAATATTAATCCCTAGTTCAACCTAATCCCATAATATAATATGGTCAGGATGAGACTGATACTTTTATAATAAAGATACGTGAAACACATTATGCACCTCACTGAACCATGGTGGTAATGACAAGTGATATTCCACCTCACTAGAACATTCAAGTATCTCAAATGGGACTTTGTGTTGATGTGAAAAAATTCTATGGTTCCTTAAATGGTTATTTCCAAGCCTTTGAGAGATCCTTAAGAATACAAGATCACTCATTTCAATGAAAATAACCATCGATAATGATCCATAAAATATTTGTAATGTCTCAACGCCATCTCCAACTATTTTCTGATCAACTGAATATTCAATGTTGTCTCTTGGTCAATGATTATCCCAACTAGTGATCTCTCACATGTTTCCACCCAAAAAATTATTGAATGATAAGGAATCCCATGAAATGATTCAAATAGTGGTATTTGGTTCGAGTATTGATAATTGTTGTTATAAGAGAACTTCTGTAATAGTTTTTTCTATTCCCTTGAGCCAATGATATCTATTACACAATCACACAACATGTCTTACAACCTTTATATCAATTGTTGGGATTGCATATCCTTATATGGATGATAATTCATAGTCATATTCAACTGAGTACCATTTTATTTCTGTAAGGGTTTTTACAAACAAGAGGTAGAACTCAAATATCTACTTGAAACAGTCAAAACTGGTACTCCATACCTCTTTATCCCTTCGCAGATATAAATTTTTCTCAAGTCCTCCACTTTATGAGTTTCACAAATAGGTATTAAATGAGATGAATTTGCGAGCTAATCTCCTACAACTCATATAGAATCATGTTTCCTTACCATTCATGGAATATCTGTTACAAAATCTGCAATTGTATGTTTCCACATCCAAACATGGATAGGTAACGAATGAAAAAATATCACAAGTCACTGGTGATCTACATTAATCCTATAAAAATTTATGAATCTTGAATCAAAATTTTCCACTATTATTTTTATAACAAACCTCAAAAATTGTTCTTTTAATTCCTTATACATCTTTTTTATTCTAAGATGAACAACCGATCAAGAAAGGTGGATAACATGAATAAGTTTTTTCTAACTTGAAATATGTATGAACATCCAATTTCTAAACCAGAAAATTGAAATCCATGTATCCCCTTGTCCTCAATGGTCTCCGTACCATTGTGTTTTTACCTAATCACTACACATTTTTAATTGGATGTCTCTTCCTCTTCAACCATCTTCACAAAATGAGGTACGAAATAAATTGGATTGAAACCTAAAACATTATCTCGGTCATTAAATTCCATGTTCAAGTCTGTTATCATGGACATAAACTACCACAAATATGAGGTCTCATTTCCCAACTGATCATATGAATTTCTACTCAATATATCATTCACTATTTTTCATTTACATAGTGAATACATCAAGAAAAGTCAATAATTTGGGGATACTCCATCCATATTCTTTGCCTTCAGTTCAAATATCATTGTGAGAAAATATGAATCAAGACCTTATGATCTATAATCATAGTGAATTTATCACTAAATAGATAATGATACAATGTTTTCAAATCATAAAAAATAATATCTAACACCAAATCATGCGATGGGTAGTTCTTCTCATGTACTCACAACTTACATGATCCACAAGAAACAACATGTTCTCTTTTTGTGAGAATACATCCCAAATTGGGTTCTCAAGAATGGAAATACACATTGTAACCTTATATTGATTAAGGAAAAATAAATATTGGTGCCCATATAAGGTGAACATTATTCCTAATATCCAAATAAACTATTGAAAGCTATTGTTAGAATATAATCATTCCAAACCTAAAATTTTTTATATCATGATTGAAAATCAATATTATTGAAATAAAAATCACACTATAATTCATAAAACATAGAAAAAATTTGTTTAATTGGATACTGATTATTTATTATAACTTTTTTATTATTTTTGCTAATCCACTCACTTCCTTAGAGTTACATATTTCTTTTTTTTTCACAAAGTGGAATACTACTTCCCATGAAGACGTGCTTTGATGAATGAACCCTTTTTGTTATAGCTCATCCAAATAAAATTTAAAAACACTTAAATCTATTGGTTCTATATGATAATATGGAATTTAAATAGGTTGTTCCCTCGGAGGAGATCATTCATACACTCTACTTCTCTTCTAGGTTGTGGCCCTAATAAATTTCAGTGAAACAAATATGGAAACTAATTCACAATTTATAGAAAACTATTATTCTCAATCTCATCAATTAGTGACAAAGACAACACTAAAACATGGTATAAAATCATTTGAACTATAGTTGATAACAAACCATTTCACCAACTTTCACATTCCTGTTTCCTCTGAAGATATTACTGACGGCATCTTTAGTTATAAAACATACCCTTCTAGTATAACAACATGTTTATGCGTTGAACATTGTCAACAAATATATACCTAGAATTATATCAAATACATCCTTATTATGAATGGATAAATCCTATTTTAGTGCGATTATATACTAGCTATACACACCAAGGCTCATCATTATATTTGACCAAAAGGAGTTTTAATTTTTATCATAGAAGGGATCATCTCAATATTCAAACATAAAAAATCAACAACATTAGATGAAATAGATGAATGGGATTCACCCATATCAAACAACACTTGAATAAGGGTGGAATTCAAAAGAGTCAGACCCTGCATGGTAGATTTTCCAAACTGATCATCCATAACAACTTGTTCATGTCCATATAATTTCTTTATCACTGCATTTTTCTACGTGTTTCTATATTGATATTTCTCAACCTGAGGTGTAATGGGATTCCTAGAATAACAATGTCTATCTTTTTTCTTCTGACGAGATTCATTCAACTACACTCATCCTGTCGAATCAAATTGTGTCAGTGAAACCTATGAATTTTATAAAAAAATCACTCTAAGAGCACAATGGAAATAGAAATGAAGGTGCCCCATCTTGTTGCAATTATGGAACAGTATCAATGGTATCATAAAATCACTCTTCATGTGGTTTATTAAACCCCATTGGGAACATATATCTTTAGTCATGGGTCTTATAACAATGTCCACTAATCCAACTGTCTGATTTTGATTCATGTTAATACTTTGAAAATAGGTGTCCCTCTTCTTCTTGCACCTAGCATTAGAGTTCCCACCATTTCTTATAGGTATCAACATACTTCCTCCTCCCATTACTCTTGAGATATCCCTTTAAGCTACAATTTAATTATTCACTATCTCCATATAATCACTTCAAAATTAAATTTTTGTTATTATCAAACACTTTTAAGGAAAAAAGTGAGAAACCAAGTCAAGCACTGAAGGAGAGAACAAAGTCACAAAAATGTTAGTCTAGCCTACCTGTGTTAACCTCTCTAATCAGTTTCCATGATATAGTGTTTACCTGGATATCATGTCGCTCTATTATAAGGCCTTTAAACCTGAATTCCATCTTTCCCCATGATTGGATGTACTCCTCTGCATTGATCTTGCCGTTGTTGAACCCCCGAACCAGAATCAAGCCCTGCTTGTCCATCCATGCACTCTGCTCATCATTGGTGTCCACATTGAGAGTCTTCATCATCATTCTTTCTTCCTCCTTATCAGGAGAATTGATTTTCAAAACAGTTTCAAGAATAACCTCATTCGAGCCCATAAGCATATCAAGAGGGTTATGATCCACCTCCTGTTACTGGATGACCCCCTTGAGAGGATGGGGCCCGCAGTCCTTAGACTTGTCCTTCACCTTCTTTTCCAATCAGGTCTCCATCGGTAAGGGTAAATATGAGTAGTCCTTTTTCTCCATACGTTTTCCCCTTCTATTCTTGCTCTGCCTTGGACTAGGGTACCTTCGCTGATCCTCATCCTCTATATCACTAGCAAAGAGGCTTGATCGTTCGTTATTGGACACTCTCTCAGAGGATGTCTCCACATTCGCATAGGCTCAAGCCAAGTCATTCCAAAATCTTGGGCGGGGTCCTCGACTACCAGATCATCAAACTGATTTACCATCTCAATACCTTCAACCACTGTGGAACTTCCCCTGATAGCAACTTCACTCTTAACTGCCTGTTCAAAGGGCGTAACTCCTCTATTGTGCTTTCCACCATCCGATTTCAGCACCTCTGCATAAGAGGCCTTAGCATGCAACGTGTACAATCCATCATCCTCCATTTATGAAACCTCCCAGTTGCTGACACCTCCAGATGGTTCCTCTTCCCCAACCCCAAGCCCCGATGTATACTTCTCCTAGAGTTGCGGTGCATTAAAATCATTCCTCAGTCGGTTAAAAAATTCGGTCACCAAGGGGTTCACCTCCTGCGATACATGTAGGCCCCTTTAATCGGCACAATCAGGGGCCTCACCCACTGGTTTCTGGTCAGACACCGCACCCTTAGTCACCAAGAGAACTGCCTCCCGCGGTCCACTCGGTGAGCCCCTTATATCGTTACATCCAGAATTCCCACCCACTGAAATCTTCTCAGGCACTTCGAGCTCGAAATGAACATGTGTCCCTTATCAACTAACCATAGTCGCCTCCTTGGAGAGACTCGTATCCCCCCATCGATAGAGATATTTCGAATGACCCAGCCCCTTACATCCCAAACAGAACTCTGACCAACCTTCATATATGACCGGCTGCTTACACATAAATGACTCTCCCACGATAATCCAGACATACTCAAAGGGAACCATGGAAACATCCACCTCCACACACACTCACGGGTTAACTGGATGGCATAGGGACTCTGTTCAGCTATCGGAGCAAAGGTATCTCCTGACCAAGTAGAAATAATACAAATCACAGATGGATTTTGAAACGGTGGGTGGAGATTAGGGAAACTCACCTAGATCACCATCAATGGAGAATCACGCCGCATATGAAATTCATATGAACAATGAAAAAGATAGAAGCAGGTACCATTAATGTTGTGAGGATCCCGGGACCAGGCTCCGATTAGATATTCCTCCGACGAGAAGCTTATCATAATATGCATGTTGTCGTGAAAACCCATCATCACTCGCTCCTATAAACCCCACAATGCGAAGACATGTCGATCAAACAAATCAATTGAGGGAAGATGCTGCTTGAAGCGAGCCACCAGGGTGAGGTTCAGAAGGGAAAAAGATCTTCCTATATAAACATTTCCAGTTTGACATTGAACACTACTGATGTGCTGGTGAAATCGATGATACGATTCATTTTATTCAGCCACACGTCAACCTTATCTAGAGTTGAATAACCCTAATATATGGTTATATTCTGCTTCTATAATTGGGTGGAATGATACCCCATCCTTGGTTTATCTCTCCAATTCATACTATCCATAGCATGAAAATATTGTAAAATACTCGGAACTAGCAGTTTGTTCACTTTTATCTTCGGTTCAACCACATTCTCTATAGCTTCTTCTATTTGGTTTCTAAGATGCCTATCGGGTTCCATATTCTTGAAACTAAAAAACATTTAATGTCTTACTATCTATTATATGAACACATAAAATTTAGAATTTATCCACATCATAATATCACCACATTTTGTTTGAAATTCATTACTCCCCAAATTCAACGAATCATGGAAAAAAAATCTCTCAATGCTTTTGAAAATCTATCAATTTTCAAAAAAATTCAATGAATCTCTTTTCAAAATCTCTCATTTGTATCAAATTGTATTGTTTTTAAAAAATAATTACTTTTAACCAAATATTATATCTTTACATAAAATGATATATAAAGTCATAGTGGGAATTCATTCATATAATGGGTGTCATGCTCATCTCATTGGATAGACGCGTGACAATGATATTACACATCTTATAAGTTTCTCCAAAACACATATGTACCCAACTCTCTAGTAACTTTATGTTAATATTAAAAGGGTTATCTAAATCTTTTATGCTCTACATTTCATGTCCTAACAATCCTACGCCTTTCTATGATCCCAACTCTAGGAATAGACCCAAGTAAATTCAACTCCATGACTAATAACCAATATAAAGTCAAATTCCAACCAATAAAAATTCCTCTTATTCCATGATAAATGTGGAAGGAACAATTTTATACCACATGAAACATCCCTTTTCCTTCTCATTGGCTTGATAAGGGTGAAAGATTTTACATGGCCTTAAGTGTCATCCCTAAGACATCATTGGTTTGAAATAAAAATTATTGGGAATAAATACATATGAGGGATAATTTTAAATTTACATATAAAACATCTAACCAAAAAATCCATAACCAATATACCACTATATGATGCATGATAAAAATTTCTTAAAAATCATCATTTCATTCATCAAAATAAAACTAAATCCAAGTACCATAGTAGAAGAATACAATAAAAAGGTAAATAGTGGAAGACACAACACAAAGTCTCCAATAAAAACTCCACGATTTAAATATACTTCATTATCCTACTCTATAATAGCCCATGTATCACAAAGTACAAATCAATATGTGTGATAATTTAGTTTTTTCCATGTCTCAATAAACAATATATGAAAAAGAACCGATGTTCCAAAGAAGGGGTGAGTAATGAACCATAGTAGATTTCAACAATTACTTCTATAATCATTCCACTATGAGAGAAAAATTTATCCCAATAAAATACAACTACTGATATAACACAATTTCTAAAAACCGTTTATATTAGAATATAAAAAATTCCCATTGTAGAACAGTATTCTCTGATAAAATCCAATTCTGAGTATATCCAAAATCAATTCTTCAAAACCATTTAATATATTCTACATTTTATATAAAAATTTCTGTCCACATGTCCACACAACCAAACATGCATGAAACTTGGAAGAGGTGGAAAGACCTGACCCTTATCTATCTCAGTAGTGATGGGGACGACTTCTTACCCTTATCGGACCCAAATGCACATGAATGTTTGATGGGGAGATACCTTAACCTTATACATCCAAACATAATGGGGGAGACTTCATACCCTAATATTACACAAATTCATAAGAACAAACACAATTGGTATGAAAAACCCAATGTAAAAACAACAATTTCAATAAAACCGCCGTTTTATTGAAGCCGTGTTTTCAACAAACCAATTTAATTCATTCTAAAAAAAAATATTTTTATTAAAAAATCTCAACTAAACCATTTACCATAATCCATAAAATACACATTTCAAAATAAATAAAGTTATATTGAAATTCCAATTTTCCAAAATTCCACAATCTCACCAAATAATCACAAAAAATCACTAAAGAGGGTTCTATAATGATATGAACAAAACATTCAAAACCAAATCCATCCAAAAAATTGAAAATTAGACATTATGTTATAAATATAGGAGCCAAGAGTTAATCTACCTACCTCGGGTTTTATAATGAAAACTAATAATGATACATAATCACCAATAAAATCTAGTTGAATCTCTAGAAATACGCATTATATCGCTTCCCATATCACCAAGAAGACAGAATATCAACATATTTGAATCTGAAACCATAGATCCACCCGAAAAGGATTAGATATAAAAAACATATAGAGAGAGATAGGGAAAATTATATCTAATAATACTACCATGAGAAACCAATAATGACAACATACTGTAAGAATTTGTCTTCAAATCACCAAGAAAAACCATTGAATTTCCACTAGAATGATGGTAAGAGTTTCTAAAGTATTTGAGACGAAAAAATACTAAGATAGGGCCATTTTGGATAAAATAATTAAAAACATGTTAATCCTACACCCACATTATTACGTTCAATTTTTTTAACCATGCATATTTTTGTAGCATGGTTCGGAAAACTATACAGTAATTATGCACCAGATACTACCTCAAGGATAAACCCTGAATGATAAGGTAAATTGGTTTTGAAACCATGTTCCATCAATTCCAAATACCACTATCTCAATTAGAACAATTTTTTTTATAGTCTTCTTTATAATTTTTAAGAACCATGTGTATCTCGTTAACATTTCTCGTACCCTGAATTTCATTGGGCATAGTTTCCTACAGGTGATACATTGTTTTTGAAAACAATACACCAACTTTGCATCGGTATAAAATCCCAAAACATTCAAATTTTCATCAAATTATTCCCCAACATTACCCATATACTTCAAATATAAAAAAAAGAATAATGAAAGGGTTACGTAATTAAAATTTATGGTGAAACTATTTGGATATAAAAACATCAATCATAAATATTGGAATTTATTTATGAAATGTCTGGTTTATGATTTCATCACTAGATCTGGGAGCACAGGTTATTTAATTTTATAGTAATTATTATTTAAAAAATGGTATAGTTTTTCAAAAATTAAATTTCAACATATTTTCTAATTATTTGAATTATTTTATTATAAAAACCAAAAAACCCTTTTTTTAGAAATTTATTTTTAATGAATAAAATGAATTATATAATGATTAAAATGAATTCTATAATGATTGAGTTCTTGTTTCTGAATAATTAATCAATATTATTGTATTAATTATCCAAATTATGAATATATTTAATAATTTTTCTACTCTTAACCACATGATAAAATTCAATGAATATATTATAATAGTCATTTTTAGATTAATATAATTTCATGGATCATTTACACAGTCTGTTGCGAGTCATATAAGCTATCGAATAAATTAAATTTGTTTGAAAGAAAATATTTAATAAAATCTTGAGGTGTTACATTATACCCCATTATATTAATTTATTCTAAAAATTAAATCACAATGATATTAACAACTAAAGAAAAATCTGCTTTATCTCATTCTTAGGATACCGTATGGGTCTCTCAATTATTTTGTTTTGACAAAAAACATTGACCATTGGATTGGTCCTGTCATAAACTAATTTTCTATTCTATCTATATTCTCCCACAATTTATCCTAATCAAAGAGATCCTGATCTAGTGGTATGACCTATGAGTTCATTTGATGGGAAAAAATAGGAATGTAATTGCACAAGAGAGATACATAGAACACATTGTGAACTTGAGAGATTTTTTGTTAAAGAACCAAGAGATAATAAAATTTCTCAGTATAATCACTAATCTTCATGGCAGTGATACATCTAAGGATTAGTTTTAACTTATTTACATTTCTCATAAACTTATTCTGATGAGATATCTATAGGAATGCATTTTCACAAACATTGAACTATTTATCTCACAGATGATTAGGAGTATAAATTTTCTGTCAACTTTATGCTTCCCTAGGGTTTTGTTGAATAAATATATCATTCTATAAAATTTCCTTATGATATTAAGGTCGGTATTATTGAAATATTTATATTTTTGAACTCTTTAAAATTATGCATTAGAAAAACTAAGATGGTCCTTTTGAATTAGAGCCTCACCTACCTTATTCAACTTCCCAAGGTTATAGTTTAATATCTATTCCATATATTTCGTCAATTCCAGCCCTCAAATTTTTTCATTTTAAAATACTTTTATGGGAATATGTATTTTAAACATTAATTATCTATATATATATATATATCACACCATTCATTATATTGAATTATTATATATGTATTAATGATGAAATTATCGATCTCAACTTCAAATCATGGATCTAGTAATATTTATAATAAATTTTCAATTATCATGAGTAATAATCTATCACAATTTCATTGTGGACGAGGGAGCATACAAAAACACTATTTTATGTACCAATATATTTCAAAATCCATTATCCATTATAGGGTAGTGTCAGAACCGGATTATTGGACATCCTTTTTTCTAGCTCATTAAAATTTTAATCACAATAATCTATCCAAAGGAAATTATCACCCCTTCATGTAAGCTTGGTTTGTAGATTAGATAGCCTTGTAAAATCCCTCACAAATCCATGATAGTATCTACCTAAATTAATAATACTATATATATCTATTATATTTTCTTGTCAGGGCCATTGGTCAAAAACATATGTGTTTAAAGGATTTACCAATATCATATTTCAAGAGATAATATATCCAAAGAATAAAAAAATGTAGGAAGAAATCACAGTTATAATATTTTTCATATAGATTTTCCTTGACCTTGACCTTTAATAAAGTCCCCAATTGATATTAATTCTCTTCATTAATACTTTAATATACAATAACGTCATCTAAAAAATTTACCATTAACTGATCAAGGTAATATATAATGACAATAAACATTACAAGTATAATGATTGTAAGGTATTTGGAAAATAAAAATAGAATTAATGAAAAATCATAATAACCATACATAATATGGGGGGTTTTATTTGGTATATCCTCATTATTGAGCATCAATTAATGATATCGATAATGAATTTCAATCATTGAAAAGTATTAAGCAGAACATAGATGATAAAAAAAGTCATCAATATGGGATATTGTTAATTGTTCTTAATAATGATCTTTTTACATACATGATAAAAAATTCAAAGACTCCATAACCTAATATTCATCATAATAGAAAGAATATGATCACCCTATAGTGAAAAACTTTGGGTTATAAATCCCTTTTCTATAGTCTCTTATAGTATTCTCTTCAATTCGTGTAACTCAATTGTGTTGATTCTATAAGTATTATTTAAAATAGTCATAATACAATGTATGATATCTATTGAAAAATTAACTTCATGATTCATGGAAAGAAATTCTTCAGTAAACATATCATCATATTCTTAAGAAGTAGGCATATCATCTATATCGATTATCTCCCCAACCATTTTAGATAAACATCCCTTATAAAGAGGTATTAATAACCATGGAATGGATGTTAGTTTCATTATATAATTATATTAATCCTCCCAGTGAAAAATGGTCATAATTTTATTCAGAATGTCAGTTGTGAATTCATAAATATAGAAATTTATAATGTATATTTGCAGATATAGATAATCAAAGACCAAAATGACATCAAATACAAATAATGAAATGTCAATAATATTTTCATAGGTAATATTAAAAAAATATGACATCCCCAGCACTGGAGTAGAGGAGTAGTGTGGCATAACCATAATTATTCAATTCAATGATTGATATAGTAGATTAACATCCATGGTTTGATAGTTATCCCTTATATTAAATAATTAAATCAAATAATTCCCATTTACTAGACATATATGCCATTAATCAAAAAATGGTTCATTAGTATGAAATTTATTTCCCTCTAATGAACTCTTAATTTTCTCAATGAAATTAACTACTCTATTAAATTATTTCCCATAGAAAAAACATCTTATCATTCCTGTGGAAATTAAACTATATTATTTGTACAATATTTAAGATATGTAGGTTGAGAACTATCCATTCATTCATGGTTTCCATCAAATTTACTCCCATGAAACTCCATTTTTATCTTATTACGTGTGTTATAAAACTAAACAGAATTGACATTTTAAATCATATATTGATATATAATTTTATGAATAGTCACATGGATTTTAATTATATGTCCCATTATATTGGATTTCTCATGCCAAAATTCATTTTATTGTCTATCACAATTATTTTTAATAGTAATATTTCTGGTTCGATCCCTTTACTAAAACAAAAAAACATAGTGTGAGAATCAAACATCAATAATCAATGTAATAAATAATATGATTATGAAAATAATTCTTATAATGTCCAAAATTAGGACACCTTATTTAAACCCATGAAACTTAATGTTCTTATCATATCACAATGTATTATCATTGATTTTCATAGGTTCTATACTCTCATTTATTTGGATTGTTCATATATAAAATTTGAATTAACCCTAGCATAGCCCCTTTATGTGTGTATCTTGGTTTGCAGACCTAGACCTACATATCTTGTATGAGTGTGGGTTGATTTAATACATTATCCACCCCATTCATTGTTTTTCCATAAGATAGTTATGCCAATTCCACATTCAATTTCTAGTATCCAAATAGGGATGTATTTGTTAATAAAATCATACTCCTTTATCTAACAAAACCTATGATCTTCTATTATAAACTTGATTTTCTTAAAGGTTCTTAGAATTTTTTATTATTAGCTACAAAAAATTCAAACCATTCTATGATACCTACTGAGGAAAAGCAAACTTTATATATATATATATATAACATCTTCCAAGATAAATATTCAATATATATTAGAATTATACACACTTTAGGACTATAAAGATTTAATGTATTTGGAGACTTGTTACATAATCAACTTATTTCATGAAATATCATCAATATTTCCCAAAATCATCTTCATATTAGAAACCTTATAGACTAACCTTCCATCAAAACTGAGGGATGGAAAATACATTAAAGGGGGAGATCAGATTCCTAGTAATGGTAATCATTATAAGTTCATAAGATGATAATAAGTGTATTATAACGTAATCATGTACATGTTCTAAAATTAAAATATTCATACATATAAAATAATTGATAAAAAATTTCATATTCAGGATATTTCCATAACCATGATTAATAATTGTTTCACATAAGTAATCCTCATTAATGATTTCGAGCATAGGCATGTGGCTTTATAAGTATATGAAATCATCATCTTGTGAACATAGTTGTTTGCAATTATGTCCAGACATAATATTGTTATCTTAGAAAAAATAAATCATAATCACACATCAAAATGTGAACATATATATTCTCCTTGATGTTTGTGTATAATATTGTAATAATATTCAGAATAATTCACACCCACGTATAAAAATTTGAACATATTTATTCACAATCATGTCCACAAATAATCTTACGAAAATAACTAAAAGAAATTATAATCACACATAAAAATGTAACAATTAATATATGTAATCATATATATGATTATTATCATCATATCATAAGATATCATTATAACATTAACCAATTAATGGGAGATCTATAATAGTACCAATAATTATACAATAACAATATATTTGTAAGTAACACACAATTTCATGAAATCATTTATAATATCGTTATATATTAATTCATAATAAACATATTTCATCATGATTTAATCATCATAATAGAAAACCATACAAGGATGGAATAAGGATGGTATCATTATATCATGTCTCCAGTTAATCATATGTAACAACAAATGGTTTTTTCATAGGAGAAAATAACTTTAAAAATAATTGGAATACATTTTGAGGAAAATACTATTTTCATTTTAAAATCACTTAGTTAAAATATATAAAATTTATAGAATAGTTATAATATAATTATTTGAGAAGAATGACTGATATATTTAATTGAAGATTAAAATAAAATAGTATTCACTGTGCTGAGACATGTTGCTCATGCATCATATGTTATAAAATGATTTTACTCAAACAATTGTTAAAAAGTTATTTATTTAGAATATGAAAATAATTTTATTTTAAATATTGTTTATATAATGTAAAATTTGGTTAAAAATTATTTTATAAATCCATTTTATAGTCTTCTAAAAATTCAGGAAAATATCATTAATAAACTATGTTGTGGAAGAAACATTTCTTTAACCAAATAAGGAAATAAGTCTGGTATTTCGTGATAGTATTTTTTTGGATATTTCAGTTAACAACGGGAGAAATTTGTTTATTTTACATGAATATTAAAATATTAATAATAATAAATTAAATTATCCTTTTTTTGAGATATAGATATGTAATTCCATCTGTGAAAATTTATGTTGTAACAATCCCAGTAAAAAGGGGATTATAACATAAAACCCTTACATCAAGTATTGTCCTACATTATAAGACATTAAATAAACTATATATTATATATATATGTATATCACATAAATATATTCAAAAGTTAATTACTCTGTGTCATTTGATTATAATTTTCAATTACCCTTTTATTAACAATTTCATCATTAATAGGATATTTAAGTGAAAAATTGTTAATTTTCTATGTATGTTTCAGTGTCATGGTTCTTGTCCTTGAACCATTACTCATGGATTAAAAATATAAATAATATTAATAATGAATTAAGTATCATATTTATTCATTATATACACTTTTACATCAATTCATATAATGTGGTGATGTAGAATGAATTACATCACTTCATAAGGATAACAGTCGGTACGTATGCTTGGGTGGTGTTTTCCCTTTTCTATGGATAGTATAGAAGAAATGGAACTTCTAAATAAGATTTATAGATTCATAATTAAATAATAAATATTATATTTATTCATTGAAACAATCATTATTATCATCCAATTAAATCATAAATGAAAAATCAGTCATAGTCATTTGGGTAGGTCGTAGTCCTCACATTCGCAAGAGGGATGTTATTATTTTCCAACAAATGGGAGGGTTAGAATGATGATAAATTATTAAAATAATTGAAGAATAATTATTTAGTAAATATAATTGATAAATATTTAATCCATCATAATAACCAACCATGAAATATGGTGATGGGAAATGAATCATATCTCTACATGTAGGGGAGATTCAACACGTATGCCCAAATGATACTTCCATTTCCTATTCGATGGAAATTAAGTGGAAAGTAGTTTCCCAATGATCATAATGACATATTTTTTTATTGATGATACTATACTCATTATTTTAGGATATGTAAAATAGACTTAGAGAAAGTACAAGAATAATGAAACTTGGAATATATCGGTAAGAATATATACCTCTTCAATGAGAAACATCATTTGAATATCCTCTTAATGGCCCACGATTTCATCTATTATGATTATATGAAAATGTGAAATGTGTATAGGGAATTTTTTATGGTATTTTATTTTTATTTTTTCAAGAAATATTTCTCAATTGGTGTGAGTATGATATCATGGGTTGTACCCTTTTATAAGTAAGGGGAAGGGTACCCTGGGAATTACTTAAAGTATTAAATTAATATAAAAACAATTTTCATGTTCAAGTGGAACAAAATTGATATATATAAAATATATGATGGTGATAATTCAAATAAATATTATCCAATTATATTAATACATATTTTTGTGAATTGTTTACTATTATCTATTATTTTTAAACACCTATTATCCACATTTCACGATTACTGCGATAATAATATTTTTACACATTTCGGGTCAAGAAGGATGCTACAAAAGGAAAAGGGACAAATAAATGGATAATGGTTGATGTTATAGATAATATGTTACTCACATTCCCAAATAAATTTTTTTATAAACAATAATTCATTTTTTTAAATGTTATTTAACATGAAATACCATTAAATTCATTAATGACATAATTCACTTAATGTGAATATAAAAAATATGAAGACAATAAATTAATTTTAATATAAACAATTAAAAAATAGATAATAAGTTATAATTATCTAAAAATTTATAATAACACTGTAAATAAACCAAAAAATATATATTTTACATTTTCAAAATCATTTACTTGGTTTTTTTGTTATATTCACAAGCACTGTGAGGGAATTGGGTAAGAATTTAAAGATATTATTTCATCGCTAAAAATTAAAAATAAATTAAAATAAAAATGAAAAGTAATATTAAATTAAACTCATATAACCATTCATGAAATTTAATGTTTAATATTTTGGAATATTATTTATATTAAAATAATCATAGACATTTTGATAATTTTCATTAAATAAAATAATATATAAGATATTTATCAATGAAAATTGCATACAAAATGACATATAGTATAATTGTTTAGGGGGATGGATGAATTAAATCATATAAATAAATATAGTCAAGTTCGTGGATGATTTTGAGTCCCTATATCATAGTTTTAACCTTGTTCTAACCATCTTACATTTATCGTGAGGTAACATATTCACTAATATTACTATTCATTTTTACTGAAATATAACACCCCGAGATTTTCTGAGAATTAATTTTTTTTTCATTGATGTCTTCTATTGAACGGTACAACAATATTAACTTTCTCTATATGCAACACCGTATTAGAATGCAGTATACAAAAACACTATTCTAGGATTGTGTTCCATGCCAAAGCAACCTTCCTAGATAGCGTGTGTTGTACGTAATACAGAGTTTCACTAAACGAGATATTATTATAATATTATTATGAACTAGCTGTTATGAATAGTAATAACCTCTTTTTTAAATTTTATAAATTTTATCTTTCAAAATGGACTTCATTTTTGGATTCGGAATATCGAAATTAGCTTAGGGTAAAGTTTTGGTATTTTTCTGAAAACTTTCAATTTTTGATGAATAGTGACAATAGTGAGTTAATATTTAAAAACCGACTTTTTATTTAAATAATTATTTATTTAATTTAAATTTATTTTAGGTCAAAATAGATACATAATACCTATATATGTTCACTGTAATTTATTGGAGTCTTTTTTATAATAATTTTAGATATATAAAAACGTTATTGAACTTTTTACCGACTTTTACCCACCTCCTAGGAGCACTTGAAAATTTACATAAAACACAATTTTACCGCGTATGTGATTTGAATTTCAAATATCCGAGAGACATGGTTGATATCAGTATGTAAAATGTGGTTTAATGAGATGAAATTAATTTTTTGTGAATAGTAACTTTTAACTTTTATTTACCACAGTTAAAAGTAAATAGGGTAATTAAGGGTAAAAATGATATTATTATTACCCTAACACTTGCCCTAATTTTATAGGATAAGTGTAATTAGACCAAAAATAACCTTACAAAGATAATATGACCCTTTTGGTCCTCTCTGATTATATTACGACATATATTATTCTTTAATTCAAAGATGAGTTAAAAGAGTTAAAATCAAAGTTTAATAACAAAAACATTTTTAATTATGGGTTATACATAATATATATTCAACTACAAATACTCATGAGAAATATAAAAGTATTTTATACAGAATGGTATTTTATTTATAATTTTTAGACATTATATAATTTAATTTATTTATGACACAATGATGATTGTGTAATTACCTTATTAATGAAAGTTTAACATAATTGATGTTATAAATACTCAAATAAATGTAATTTGAGACTTTCTATGAATTAAAATAATTTTATAGGATAATATGACATGTTAGTATTGATTTAATAAATTTTTTTTGAACTAATCATGCTGTTAGGATTTAAAAAAAACTAATTACCAAATAGTGTCAAAATTGACATAAAATAGTTTTTAAAACAAATATTATATTATTAATTGATATTCTATTCATAAAAATCTATGGATCCGAAAAATGACATAGATAAGGTTTTATATATTAATAATGTACCACTTGGGTTCTATTGGTAGTTTATAGTATGTTTATTAACCACATAGTGTAAGAAAACAAGAAGACACAGTAAAAGTTAAATTATTTAACATAGAGTTAAATGTAAATGATAAGGTTTAAATAGTAACCTAAAATTGTCTAAAACAAATTGGTTGAGAGGATTTCGACCCATACCCACGTTATATTCTAAATAAGTCACTTTGGAGGCATTATAAACAAAATATCACTTTATTATAAAATAGTATTATAAGTTTTTCTTAAGGTGCCCCTCTCCTCCCTTATAAAAGGGAACCTACTCCCTCTCATGTTTACAAAATTTTGAGCCTTAAAGCACATCCAACATCTGCCCATTTCCCATATGAACATCCCTATATACATAATAGAGGTCTTTTTTTTATTCAAAGACCAACTATAGAGCCCTAATAGTAGGATTAGAATAGGCACGTCAAAGAAGAGGTAATATCCTTTACCTATTCTTTCAAATTCATTTCGTCTTCTACTTCTTCTTCTTTGGTTGTTTTATAATAAAGTAATAACATAAATATCACTAATATAATTTTATTTTATTATAAATATGAAAAAAACCATATTTCACCTTCTATCAATCCTATGAAAAACAAAATCACCGCGTGTGCGTAGGTATAGAATACACTCTCCAAAGTGTGGTGTAATCTATTTTTCCACCTCCACCTTACATGGATTGGTATAATGGTGTAAAGTATAACAATATATGGTTATAATGAAATGATAATAATTTTGAGATATTCTACCAATCACTTTAATACTATACCACAATCATGGGAATGATATCACCGCTCGTGCGTACGTATGGACTACCGTCTCCTTGATGTAATGTGACTTGTTCTACATGATCTTCATTGAATAATGATTATATAAATGGATTGAATAAATAAATATGAAATATATTACACTAATACCATTCTGTAAATGATGTATCTATAACCTGAAAACAGGAATAACAATTTATTCGAAAAAACACGCATAAGAACATAGAAGCAATGAACACCTGAATAACAAGTAACAATGAAATATTACGAATAAGGAGATAAGAATATGACCATATATGATATCATAACAATGAATATGATTATGTAATAAGTTAATGACATTATTTAATAATTATAAAGGAGGTTCTGATATGTACGAATCATATCTGACTTATGGTAATGGATAATTATTCGAATCATGTTTTTCTCCAAGATTGTTTATTCGTAAGTATTTACTGGGGTTATGTTTATCATCAATTCCCAAGTTTTCTGAAATTGTTTTCATAAATTTTTTAATATTATTAATTGTATGTTTAAAGTCTTTTTACCCACTTATGACTATTAACACATGGTAAGGAAGGAATCTTTCTTTTATTTACCATATGAGATACATTTTGACTTTTCCGACAAAAGTACGAGAAGAATGTTTTCTTTAAACATTTACGGCATGAACGGATTTTTACGATTTCATAGCACATTCTTTTCATGTAGATTAATCTACAAGATCTCATAATTATTTTCAACAAATTCCTTTTCTTTTAAAATTGAATGGAATTTTGTGAAAAGAAAATAGTTTTGAAGAAGAGAGGTTATTTTTGTCAAAAATTCATTTAGAGTGTTTTATCAAATCTATTTTCCATATAAGATGAAATTATTTAGTATGTTTATGTGTCAATTATAATATCTCTATTATTTACATGGTTTTATTTTTCTTATGATGAAATGATATCCATTTGTTTTGTATGGATTATGTTATGATGGGATGATATTTATGAAACCCATTTTATTCTTTGGGTTACGATGAATGATTCATGTCTATGTTGTGCCACACGAAAGAATGATTTCATTATGAGATGGATGGGAACTATATCTCCATGAAATGCATTAGGTCAATATTTATATCTCATGAGATAGACATAGATGGAACAGAAAGTTAATCTGGTTCAGTAATACAGGAGTAGAACGAGGAGTGTACATGAATCAGAAAGGGACTTTGTCCACTCAGATGTTCTTGGAAGCAATGCCTTGGCTACTATGGAAATCATAACATATTATTAATGGTTTTCCAAAATTACTTGTTTTATTCCCATACTACTTTATCATGATTGATGTTCCAGTATGATTTATGCCTTACGTAATGCCATGTTTTATGTCATTGCTCAATATTTTTATGTTTAAACATTATGTTCATGTTTTTAAATTCAAATGTATATGGTTTGATTTATTTTCTCCATGCTTACCATTAATGAGAATTTGAGCTCACCATTTATATTTTTTATTTTCCCCGCGATATAAATAAAGGTTTTTGGTAAGAAAACAAAAGGGGAAGATCTTTATGGGAGATGTTGAAAATCATTCACCATGATTAGAATATTATGTTCCGAGCTTCTAAAGACACTATACTATTACGATCCTTGAGTGTTGGTTTTTTTATTTATTAAGTATTCTGAAAAAATAATGTAATGTACTTGTAAGTCATATATGGGTCTCTACAATTGGAATCAGAGGGAGGTTTAGTTAACCTTCAGAAGCTAGGATGTGAAAAATTTAGTGAGATCTCTTGAGATAATTCTAAGGTATGTTTAGGGATGTCCCTAAGGTTATGTATCAGTATAGGTTATAGTCCTAGATTTACGGTAAAGATATTAGAATTAAACATAAGTAGTTAGATATTGAAGGAACTACCCCTTTATTATGTTGTTTTCGAAGCATGATTTTTTCCTCTCACACTATTCTTTTTGGGATTTAGACAATGGATGGAACCTTATGGAACCATGTTGGACAATGTAATGGACGATGCAATGATTTTCCTCCTAAAAAAACTATGTTAATGGGGATGGAGTACAAAATCATATTGATATACTTACACAAGCTATGAAACATTTTGGGCTTCCAAATGAGCAGAGAAGGGAAACATATTTTATTGAGTCCTTCATGAGGCAACGTCCACCTTCTTTGAATGGGTCTGCTGACCCACTTGTTGTGGAACAATGGATCAGTACCATTGAAATGATATTTTCTATACTTCGTTGTTCAGAACATGAAAAAATAATTTTAGTTGTTTACCCTTTAGATGGTGAAGTAGAGCAGTGGTGACTCTAATTAAGAATTAAATTCCCCAAGATGAAATTGAATCCATGGAATGGGACGAGTTCAATAACATGATTTTCAATAAGTACTTCCCTCGTATTCTTCAAAAAATTATTGAAAAGGAGTTCCTTTAGCTTAAGAAAAAGTATGATGAATCTATTGGTATATACAAGGAAAATTTTAAAAGGCTTGCAAGGTATGCATCTTGATTTATCATCCAACCTGAATGTAAAGTTGATCGATTCTTCGGTGGATTTAATCCATGTCATCGAAGGAAATTAGATATAAGAGACTTCAGTATATATGACGAAATTGTGTGTTGTGCTATAAAGGTAGAACTAGAATTTGGTGTTACATATCCATCTCTTGTTTTTAACATGAAATGAAAGATGGAGTTCATAGAAAAATCTCAGAAAATGGTTAAAGGAAGAATAATGTTTCTTTATGCTCAAAGTGTGGAAAGAAGAATGGTGGAGATTGTTCTAAAGGGACTAGAAATTGTTTTATGTGTGGGAAAGAAGGTCATCGAGCAGCTGTGTGTTGATGTAATGGGAATAATGTAGCTAATGATGTTAATAGATAAATGACTACAGAGAATGCACCACCAACACTTCAAAGTTACAATTGCAAGGAAATGGGGCATTATGGTAACCAATGCCCTAATCCAGGGGTTAATGATGATCGACATCAAAATCCTCTTAAGGAAAAGTAAAAAGGGAAGTCACATGTGATCAATATTTATGATGTTGAGTATTCCAATGATGTGATGTAATGATTAAGTTTTTATGTAATGGGATTTCAAAATAGTATCATTGAAACTCATTTATAGTATTGTGGAATATTGGAATACCTTCGTAATGGTTTATTGTGGATTTTGATAATAATATGGTACAAGTATCCATGAAAAGTGATTGAAATATTTTTTGAAAGAAGATGATATACACATAATGAAGGGATAAGGAGAAAATAATATGTCTGATAGTATTCATGAGCTCATGATTTTTATAGGGACAAAGTGATATCATGGTTTGAGTATATAGAATTTTAGTAATTTTGGTTTGTGGAAAGAGTTAACGTTCGATAGCATTTATGTTTTTACTAAAGTTCAATGGGTGTTCATGTTTCAAGAGAATACATGATTATGGTATTCAGATGTTTGTATTATGACCAACAAGATATATGTTATGATATACGCGTGACAAATGATTGTATTCAATGCTTCGTAGAATGACAACTCTAGTAATCTTGTTCATTATACTATGAGATTGGATAGATGTATTTTGGATATGCCTAATGATTGGAATCGATTACATTAGACCTAAAATATTATTATGCAAGGATAGAACATTTTGATATTATAGAATGTTATAATAGTATAGTTTTAGAAAAAGGACAACCCATAGGACGGGCGACAACCCGTCGCGTCGGACAAGGCTGTGGAAATCGAACCCACAATCGAAGTGTGACAGGCCTTTAGCGCCTACCTCTGGCCTACAAGAAGTCCATGGTTAGTAGAAACTGGTTTTATTTTATTAATTGGTATGATAGATGAAGTATAATTCCATTTTAACAAACATATACGATTAATCTCACAATAGCTAGAGTTATGTAAATTTAATAAATTATGCTAATCATTTTGTGATAGAGACGGATGGAATGACCTATCATTCTATCGCATGATCTACTAACACTTCATTAATGAAAAATTCAGCTTCATTTCATTAATAGATGAAGTGGAAATTGTTCATGTCACGAGAAATGGTGTGATTTTACCAAAATCTAGTAAGTACTTCTTTTAATTCAAAAATTCTTCAACATTAGGGAAAGGATCATGAAAACTAAAAATGTTGTCCTTGTACGCTCATATCTGATGAATCAAATGGTACCTTATATCATAAAAAATTTATGGATTTTTTATTGTTGGATTTTTCATATCCATGTCCTCTACCACTCTCCATCAAAACTTTATGGTAATAGTTTTCATCTATATCGATGTTTTCATCTATGTTCTCCTGTGTGGAGACCCAGTGATGAGTTAATTTGGGCAACTGTTATGTTTCATACTTTAGTTTTTAAAATTAAGTTTCGGTATTAATTTTTACGATGTGGGTTTCTTTGAAAAAAACTTTCATGTAGTAAACTATTTATAACCCTGATGATTTTCGAGGGCGAAATTCATTTTAAGGGGGGTAGAATTCAACACCCCGAGATTTTATGATATTTTTTTTTATTTCATTGATGAATTGTGTTGTACGATACACCAAGATTAACATGAACTATACACAACACTATATTAGCTTTCAATATAAAAAAACACTATTATAGTCTTGTGTTTCATGCTAGAGCAACCATCCTCGATAGCATGTGTTGTACGCAATACCGAGTTTCACTAAACGAGATATTATTATAATATTTTTATGAACTAGCCGTTATGAATAGTAATACACAATTTATGAAATTTTATATATATTATATTTCAAAATGGACTTCATTTTTGGATTTGGAATATCGAAATTAACTTAGGGTGAATTTTAGGTATTTTTCTAAAAACATTCAATTTTTGATGAATAGTGAAAACACATAGTTACTATTTAAATACATACTTTTTATTTAAATAATTACTTATTTTATTTTAATTTATTTTACATAAAAATAGATAAATAATACCTTTATATGTTAAATTTAATTCATTGGAGTCTTTTTTATAATAATTTTAGATATATACAAATGTTATTGAACCTTTTACCGTCTTTTACCCACCTCCAAGGAGCATTTGAAAATTTACATAAAACAAAATTTTACCGCTTATGTGAGTAGAATTTCAAATATCCGAGAGACACGATTTATATCTGTATGTAAAATTTTGTTTAACGAGATGAAAATAATTCTTGATGAATAGTTACTTTTTACTTTTATTTACCACGGTTAAAAGTAAATAGGGTAATTAAGGGTAAAAAAGATATTATTATTACACTAACACATTTCCTAATTCTATTGGATAACTGTAATTCGACCAAAAATAACCTTAGAAAAAAAATATTACCCTTTAGGTCCACTTGGATTTTATTAGGACATATATTGTTATTTAATTCAAAGAAGAGTAAAAAGATTTAAAATCAACGTTTAATAACGAAAACATTTTTAAAATAGGATTATAAATAAGATAAATTCGACTATAAATATTCATTAGCAAGATAAAAATATTTTCTAAATAATGGTATTTTATTTATAATTTTTAGACTTTACATAATTTAATTTATTTATGACACAATGATGATGTTGTAATTACCTTATTAATGAAATGTTAACAAAATTGATGTTATAAATTCCCAAATAAATGTAATTTGAGACTTTTTATGATTTACAATAATTTTATAGGTTAATATGAAATGTTATTATTTATTTTATTAACTTTTTTCGAACTAATCATGCTGTTATGATTTTTACAAAAATCAATTACCAAATAGTTTTAAAATTGATATAAAATAGTTTTTAAAACATATATTATATTAATTATTGATATTCTATTATTAAAAATCTAAGGTTAAGTTAAATGTCTTATATAAGGTTATATATATTAATAATTAATCACTTGGGGTTCGATTGGTAGTCTATAGAATGTTTATTAACCATATAGTGTTTTTAAACAAGAAAATACGTTAAAAGTTAAATTATTTAACATAGAGTTTAATCTAAATGATAAGGTTATAAAAGTAACCTAAACTTGTCTAAAACCTAATGGTTGAGATGATTGCGACCCATATCCACTTTATCTTCGAAATAATTCACTTTGTAGCCATTATAAAACGAATATAACTTTATTATAAAATAATATTTACTGTTTTTTCTAAGGTGCCCCTCTCCACCCATATAAACGGGACCCACCTACCTCTTCTATTTACAATATTTTGAGCCTTCATGTTCGGCTATCCCCGGCCCACTTCCCTTATAAACTTCCCTAGAAAAATAAAATAGGTCCTGGTCTTCTTCAAAGACCAACTTTAGAGCCCTAAGTGGAGGATTAGAAGAGGCGTGTCAAAGAAGAGATAATATCATTTACCAATTCTTTCAAATTCATTTCTTCTTCTACTTCTTCATTTGTTGTTTCATAATAAAGTAATAACATCAGTATCACTCATATACTAATATGTTATTATAAATATGAATCAACACTATTTTTCCATCTATCCATCCTATGAAAATCAAAATCACCACGTGTGCGTACGTACGGAATACTTTCACCACGCTGTGGTGTAATCTGATTTTCCACCTCCACATTACATGAATGGGTATAATGGTGTAAAGTATTACTATATATGGTTATTATGACATGATAAAAATTCTGAGATATTCTATCATTCACTTCAATACAATTCCACAAACATGGGAATGATATCATCAGTCGTGCATACATACGGACTACCGTCTCCACGATGTGATGTGACTCGTTCAAAATGATCTTCTATTGAATAATGATTATATAAATTAATTGAATGAATAAATATGATATATATAACACTAATACCATTCGGTAAATGATGTATCTATAAGAAGAAAAGGGGAATAATAATTTATTCGACAAAACACGCATAAGAACATAAAAGTAATGAACACCTGAATTACAAGTACCAATGAAATATTACTAATAAGAAGATAAGAATATAATCATATATGATATCATAACAATAAATATGTTTCTGTAATAAGTCAATAACATTATTAAATCATTATACAGGAGGTTCAGATACGTACGAAGCATATCAGACCTATGGTAAGGGGTAATTATTCCAATCTTGTTTTTATCTGAGATTGTTTATTCGTATGTATTTACTAGGGTTATGTTTATCATCAATTTCCATGTTTTCTCAAAATGTTTTTATAAAATATTTACTATTATTACTTTGATTTTTAATGTAATTTTTACCCTTTTATTACATTTACCACAAGTTACGGAAGGAATCTTTCTTTTATTTACCATAAGATGTACTTTTTAACTTTTCCAGAAAAAGTACAAGAAGAATGTTTTTTAACTTATACGCCATGAATGGATTTTTACGATTTCATAACACCTTGTTTTCATGAATATTATAATACAAGATCTCATAAGTATTTTCTTCAAAATCCTTTTCATTTTAAAATTTTAATGACATTTCATGAAAAGAAAATGGTTTTGAATAAAAGAGGATATTTTCCTCAAGAATTCATTCCAAGTGTTTTATCAAATATATTTTCCATCTAAGATGACATTATTTAGTATGTTTATATTTCAAGTATATTGTATCTATTATTTACCTGGTTTTATTTTTCTTATCATGAAATGAAATCCATTTGTTTTATATGGAATATGTTTCGATGGGATGATGTTTATGAAACACATTTTATTATTTTGGTTACGATGAATGATTTATGTTTATGTTGTGGCACACGAATCAATGATTTTATTATTAGATGGGTGGGACCTATATCTCCCCCCAATTCATTGGGTAAAGATTTATATCTAATGATATAGACATGTCTGGAATGACATGTTAATCTGGTTCAGTAATATAGGACTGGAACGAGGAGTGAACTCGATTCAGAAAAGGACTTTGTCCACTAATATGGTCTTGTCAGCAATTCCTTGGCTACTATGGAAATAATAACATGTGATTAATGGTTTTCCACAATTACATGTTTTATTCCCATACTAAATTATTATGATTTATTTTCTATTATTATCTTTTCCTTACATACTCCCATGTTTTATGTCATTGCTCATGATTTTGATGTTTAAACATTATGTTCATGTTTTTAAATTCAAATGTATATGCTTTGTTTTATTTTCTCTATGCTTATCCTTACTGAGCATTTGAGCTCACCCTTTATATGTTTTCTTTTTCCTAGGATATAAATAAATGTTTTAAGTGAGAAAACAAAAGGGGATGATCTTTATGGGAGATGATGAAGATCTTCCACCATGATTAGAAGATTATGTTCTGAGTTTCCAAAGACACTAAACTATTACGATCCTTGAGTGTTGGTTTTCGTTATGTATTAATTATTTCAAAAAATTAATGTAATGTCCATGTACGTAATGTACGTGTCTCTACATGAAGAGTTTGTTGAACATATTAAATTATAATAATTATGATTATTAAAAAAAATTAACCATGTTCAAAAGATTAAATTCCCCAAAATTTAAGAAAAAATAATTTAAAAATAAACTTGTAAAACACATCAAAACATGGTTTTCTTGAAAAATGCAACATTATGTATAAATATGTTTTCATTCCAAAAATAATCATATGATTTATTTAAATAAAATTAATTGGATTATTTTTAATCATGTGGGAATAATTATATTTTAAAATCAAATAAAACCTCAATGTACTTGGTAAATTCTTTAATGAAAAAAAATATTTTTTAAAAATTTGTATTTTTCACCATTCATGGAAAAAGTAATCATTTTATAAAAATCATGAAATTTTACCTTATTCTAATTTTTCAATTATTATTTCAAAAAATGGTATAAATTTTATAAAATAAAATTTCTACAAATTTTCAAACTAATTATAATACTTTCCCACTAAAAGAAATAAAAACCATTTTGGGAAAAACAAAATGGAAGCATAAAATAACATTAATAAAAAGTAGAGTGAATATTTCAAAAGAATAAATTAATTAATTTATATTTAGTATTATTATTATAAAAATATTTCATCACATGTTTACTCAAATTAATATCCACTAATTAAATATCTAGATATAAAATTCATTTTTAAAATAATATTATTTTCTGGTTTGTTTAAGATCATTGATGAGTATCGTATATGCTGTCAATGAAAATATATTTATTTAAAGAGAAATATGTATAAAATTTTATGTCTTTATATTAATAATAAACAATTAAATTTATTGAAATGTTTATTTATATATGATGAAATGTGGTCTTCATCAATGAAGCATTTAGAAAGCATATTGGAGGCATCATTGGATTGAGGATGACATGACTAGGCTCTTATGATTCCCCTGAATAGAATGTAAGTGAATGAAGACTTAGGAATAGGTCATAAAGAAATGGTTTGGATATCTATCGTGAAATAGTAGGAAAATATCCATTCATTGTCTATGTATTGTAGTAGAGACTCCAAAGAATATGATATGATATTGATAATTGGGATTTCATCCCAATATTTATTTTGATAACCACCCTATATAAAGAACCTCTCCATGGATATTTCTCTCAGGTAGGGAAATTGTGAAACATGTTCCACGATTTTATATAAAATCTACAGTCATGCAAGGTGGACCATGTTTTTTGTGTTGTGCTTCTCATATTTTCTATATTTAATGTTACAATAAACTAATTAAAGTTTTTAGTAGTTTTATTTAAATGTTTGGTAGTTAAACATGATAAAATATTGTTATAATCATTATTGAATCCTTTTCAAATCCATCCTAGAATTTTTGTACTGAAGGAGCAATGTTCTCTGATTAACGAAAATCCTTTGAGCTTCATAGCTTCACCATGATGCAATATTTAGAACCATGATTCAAAATGTCATGGAATAAGAATTATGGTGCCATGGGAAGTGCCAATCCATAATAGATACCCAACAAAATTCATTTCCAAACATCCTAAATGAAAATATATAATTCATATAGTATTCATACATCATATACTGAAAATCAAGGAAAGTATGTGCTATAAGATAAATGTCTACACTATGAATCTTGTTTGTAGGAGTCATCCATGCATTAACTTGATGGATATAATGTAGCAATTATAAAATTAGAAGAATGTCTATATATCTTCCTACAAGAATTTGTGTCACATCTCTAATCACTACAACAGAATTATATTTTCATTGGGGTTGAGAAGTCTACCATGCTACAAGAGGATATGATCTGAAAATATCAAAGGAGAATTTGATTATTGTAAAAAAGTCATGTATAGATCATTAAATTTTTTTATCAACCAAAATCATCTTGGAAACTCATAAATTATATAAATAGACATGTCGTGGGGATTTGACATAACAGATCTTACATTTTCATCCATTCTCCACCAACAATATGCTATTATTTCCAATTCTCTCTCAAATTTTCTATTTCTATAGGTGCTTCCTTCTCCAATCTATTGTTGGTTCTTATTTTATGAATATCCTTACTCACATATATTTTCTTATTCTCTCGTGGTTTCTCTAAATAATATTTCGATAGAATTGAGGCGGTACAAAAATATTATTTCTTCTATAAAATACCATTATCCTCCTTTTACTTCTATTATCGATTATCATTATCATTAAAGTGATGGAATCATTAATTTTTTATAACCATTAAAAATAAAGTGAATATTCTCTTTGTGCTTTCTAACTGTACCCATTAAAATTTTAGTGTCAATTGTAAATCCATTTTCTTATCATAAGAGTAAAATAAAGGTATTTTTGTGTCTTTCATATTGTTAAAGTAAAGGAATGAATATATTAAATTCTAAATCCATTAATGAAGTAGCCATAAGTTTATTTCTTGAGCTATTCACAAACTACTTTACCAAATTGTGTTCCTCATAAACATTATGTATTTTTTTATTCATAGTTAATTTTTTAATAAGTCATTTAATACATCAATTCGGTTAATCCATTCACATATGAATCAATATTTATTTTTTTCTTCCTTTTTTATAAATATATATTATTATAACATTTTACTTTCAATTTTATTTTTTTCCACCTACAAATGTATTAATTATCATCAATACTTTAAAAAAAGTTCGATTATACGAATTTTGTTTTTCCCATTATCTTTAAAATTAAAAATCCCCCATAAATATTTTACAATACTATGACCTATATGTGGTGTCAAATGATTCATGATTTTATTAATTTATTTATATTCAAATTCTTTTAAATAATATATTATTTTAAAAATAATTAACCGATATTTCAAAAAAAAATATTTTCATAAATGTATTTCTCAAAAACACATGGTTCTCCCAAAGTACATTATATGGGTTGTTGTCCATTTGTATGGTAATAATTATAATTACTAGAAAAATAAGATATCAAAAGTTAATAGATATATTTTATTATCCTATATCGAAAATAGTTATTCATGCTCATACCCATATTTCTAAAAAATTAGACAAATAGACCACTGATGACATTTATGTTTTTTAATTCTATGGAAAAGCTATTAATGTAATCAATTTTGGTTTAAATATAAACGAAATTAATCAAATTTCCTCATGCATAATGACTCATCATATTTGGAAACAATCAGAAGTAAATGTTAATAGAAAAATCAATTTCAAAGATGCCATATTGGATATTTTTAGATATGGATTCAAAAGTTTCATTGTATATCTTATATATAAATTACTGAACTATTTACTCAATACAATAAAATATGTAATGGTCGGAATACACTTATGGATTATATTTCTAAAGATACTACAGTCAAAAAAATACTATTGGTTTTACCAGAAATTTGGATACCATAGTAACCATAATATATGAATCCAGTGAATTAAAGGACATGGTGGTTGAGGAGCTCATCATATATCTCAAAAAATATGAGATAACATTATATATAATTTCTAAAAACGATATATTTCAGGTAAAATAAACTAAAAATGATATTTCATTCAATGTAATCTATAAAAATTCATCCAAATGTGGATCTGATATTTCAAAAATTTCAAAAAGGGTGAATAGGTACATAAACAAGAAAATATGTACCAAACACGTAAAAGAGTAAAATCAAGAAATTGATGTAACTTATTTCAGATCAAAAAATTGATGGTCCTCATCAAGTAAAATTATAACTTTTGTAAAAACAAAAATAAAAATAATTAATAATGTAATTTTTCTTAATCTCATTCAATATAAGTTAAAAAACATTCCTTTGAAACATAGAAATGTAAACATTTCATAGAGTATTTTTAAAAGTGTGAGCATTAAGAAAATTAATAAATTATATGTATTAGCTATAAATACACATAAAAATGCCGAAATATAACACAAGATAATAAAAATTCATTTCTTAAAAAATCATGGAATGATATAATTTTTGTGGTATATGATGGACCTAATGAATGGAAATTCGGTTAAGAGCTCCCTTGGCACTTTTTAATTAGTCGAACCGTATATCAATTAAAATTAATTGTCATTGGAAGAAATATTTAATTCCATGCAGATAAAGATATTCATAATATGAAATATTTAAAAGATGTATTCGAACCACGTAGATGAAATAAGGTTTGATAAGGAATATATCTCATGGAATAAAAGGTGACATGAGAAACCCTTACCATATTTCTAAAAGAGTTCTTCACTTATACATAGTGTACATGATAATCAAATTATATTAATTAATTACATAATTAATAACCACATAATAATATATTTTATTTTCTATTATTTTATTATTATCACTTATGGAAATTTCAATTAATTATAGTATTTAATGTCATTGTTATGGGAGCCTTCATTTCATATTTTTAGAGTCGGTTCCCTTGAGTATAAATATGTGAGTTCATGTCAAATGGTAATTACATCAATCTAAGTGAAATAAATAAGTATTAATAAGATTTTATAATATTAAAATATCTTATATATAATTTGGTTATATGGAAGTAGGATGATTTATTAGATAAAATGTTGATCAAAATGACTTAATTTATTTTGGTGGGTATTATGACCATCACGAAATTATGTCATTTTATTTAATATTATGTTTATATATATTGGTTTCCAAACATTATATTCCAATTAATAAGTATATTTTAATCTAATTTATCCTTAATAATATTTTTATGACCATCCGTGAAGGAGGTAATGAAAAATTAAAGCTCTTCATCCATGAAGGTGACAAATCAACACATCACGAGTGATGTTTTCATTTTTATTACGAAATGATAGGAGATGGGATTTCATGATGGATATTTGGTCAGCACAATAAAATTATTGTATATATGATACTATAGTTACCATGCCCCATTGGATAGGGAAATTTCATATTGGATAAGAAATTAAAAGAAATTAAAATAGAAGGAATAAATATTTTACCTCTTGAATATCATCTCCTTCGGAACCTCATTAAGATAATTGGATTTGATCTTTTGGTAAGAACATCTGGTCATGAATGTGTAGACGATTATTGGAAAGGAAATTCTTCACATGTTAGAAAATATTCAAGGTGTAGATGGTGTGAGTTTAATGGGTGGTTAGGGGATATATTTATAGGGGTGGAGAGGGGTGTCTTTTAATATTAAATTAATTATTTATTAAGCTATATTCGGATAAGGAATAGTTTTTTTATGACTAAGTAGATTTATTGGTTCATGTAATTAATAACTTATGGGTACTAACATCATCAATGGATAAAAAATTCTTGTATTACAACTGTAATGTTAAATACCACAAATTACCATATTTCACTATTCATATTTTTTTTACTAATTTAGAAAAATCCAAGAAAAACCACCATGACAATTTTTAGGATTTTAGATTCCAAAAATTTACTCTATTATATGAAAATAATTTTCCAAATATGAGAAATTAAATTTTAAAATAAAATCATCATTTATTTTAGAAGCATTGATTTGAATATTATTATAGATTTTATGAAAGAGGTTACAAATTAATTACAGTCTCATAAAATTTTCTAATAATTATAAAGAAACAAAATATTAGTTTTTAATCTATCTTGTGAATATAAATTTTATTTTAAATAATTATATTAATTTTAAAATTGATGATAAACATTTTTGTTGAACAAAAATAACTACACATAATTTACCATTTTTAAATAAATTATTTACTTACTCCATGTTATAAATATATCATAATTTCATTTATGAGACTCATAAATTTTATTTATAAATTCAGTGTTGAGGCTATTATTTTAATTTCAAAATTAATATTCCAAATAGTCATATTACTATTGTAATAGTCATTTTAATATTTAATAGTATATCATGGTTTGCTTATGTTCGGTGTTGCACGAAATGTAAGCTATCAAATAGATTGAATTTATTTAATTTGTTACCTACAATAAAAGATTGAGGAGTTATATTATTCCCTCAATTTAAAAATTCAATCCATGAAATTTTAATGATAATTACCTTCTAAACATATGAGATTGGTTATCCTTCATATCATCCTAAGGTTTCCATGTTGCTTCTTAAATTTTATTGGTTCAACGAAGAACATTTACCAATCAAGGAATCAAATTTCTCATTAAATTCTCTCTAGTTTCAATAATATTGATATTATCATCACAATAAGACAAATTATGTTCCAATTATATTTATTCATAGGTGAATACATGTGGTGGGTCCAGCATGTACATCTTTAACAATTAGATGTTGAAGTAATTGATTAATTTATAGAATGTAGTTGGTATCACCAAATGATAATACACAGATCTAATAATTTCCAAAATTTAAAATGGACTGATGTACCTAGAACATAGTTTCCCATTTTTCTAGAACCTTATGAAACCCTTCCATGGAGATTATTTCAGAATGACATGATCTCCCACTTGAAACACATAATCCTTTCTTCAGTTGTATACATAACTATTTTTTATAGTTTGGACTAATTTAATATTATCCTAAAGAGTCTTTAACTTCATTATTATATCTTTAATATATTATTAGCCTATATGTTTCTTCTAATAAACTGTATCCCAATAAATTTTATTGTGACATCTATTTCAATATAATTATTAATATGGAACAATTTGAATACTGTAATGATATCTATTATTATAGGAAAACAAAAGAAAATATAAATATTGTTCCCATATACATTGAAAGTCAAGTTATAATGATATCAACATGTTTTAAAATTCTTAAATAGTCCTTTTAGACGTTCCATTAGTTTAATAATTATGAGAAGTACACAAATGAAGATTAGTATCCAAATTATTTTGAACACTCTTCTATAATTTTGATATAAATCAAGTATCTCGATCAGACACGATCGATACAGGTGAAACATGAATTCTTAAAACCTCATTAATATAGTTTCATTAAAGGATATCTGGTGGAAAATACTTCATTATAACATGGAAATGTATAGATTTGGTCTTTCGATCAACAATTACCCATATGTCATAAATTTTTCATGGATTCATTGGTAATTTAGTGAAAAAATCCATTGTAATTTCATACCATTTCCCTCTAGAAATTGGTAGTGGTGTCATGACCCCTCTAAGATGTTGTCTCTAAGACATTAACTGTTGAGAAATTAATCATCTTGATACATAATCCAAAATTTCTTTCTTCATATCATCCCACCAATAATGTTCTATAAAATATATATACATCTTACTACTACGAGTGTGTATAGATAAAATATATCTATGGGAGTTATCGAATAATAATTTTTATTGCTTGGGTGTGGAGTGAATACAAATCATCTTCATCAATTTCAAAATTCCATCTTCATATATGAATTGTTCTAATTTCGCATTATTCACAGATCTAACAATCTTTTTAAAATTCTAATATTCATACTAAGAGCTTTTTATTTTTTTTAATAATGATTCTTTTGGAAACAAATTGAAAATGTAGTAAAGTTTTACCATACATGATAATTCCAAAAACAATATTTACATAAACCATGTACACTTGATCAGTGTCAATCCTCATTTTCTTCATAACTCCATGATCCTTATTTTTCAATGCATCTTCTACCTTATTTTCCTACCCTTGGTTGTATTGTATAGAACAATCATAGTTTTTGAGTAGCTTGAGCGTTCACCTTTGTCTCATGTTGAGTTCTTCCGATGAGAATATATATATTATATACTTGTGATCAGTATATATCATGTATATTTCACCATTAAGATATTGTATACATATCTTTATAGAAATAATTACACCCTCTAACTAAATATAATGAGTTGTATAGTTCTGTTAATGAGTTTTTAATTGCCTTGATGCACTATAAATATCTATATCATTCTTCATAAGGACACAAACAATTACACTATTCAATAAATCACTATAAATCATCTACCCATCAATTCATAATTCTAGTTTCACAATCGAAGGACTCACTAATCACCTCTATAATTATTCAAATCTTTAATCAAATTCCTTTAAGAAAATTAACCTATACCCTTTTGAGTAATCTTGGTAAACGTGTTAGAAAATAAGAGAAAATGATGAATGAAATGTTGATGGTAACCATATTACCAATGAATCTACATACCTCCATTTTATTTGTACGTATAGGACATTTTGGAATGCCTTTTTCTTAACAGGATCTATTGATATTCCATATTTGGAAAAAATATAGACAATAAAAGAAACTATTTGAATCTAGAATTCACACTTACTAATGTTACCACATCACTCTTTTCTTATAAGATTCTATAAAATTTTCCATAAGTGGTCCTTATGGTCCTCAATGATTTTGGAATTAACAAAGATATAATCAACAAATATCATCAAAGAAAATATCAATATACTCTTTGAATACTATTCTCATTAAATCAATAAAATCAAAGGGTTCATTAGTCAGTATAAATGGAGTCAATGTAAACTTTTAATGTCTATAATTTTTTTAACACATTATTTAATGTATATTACTTCTTTACATGAAATTTATGATATCAGGAATAAAGATAAATATTCTAAAAACAAAGACCTCCATGAAGTTTCTCAAATAATTTATCAATGTAAGGCAAGTGATACCTGTTTTTTTGTAATATCATTGATATTTTGATAGAAAATTCATAGTCTCATAGATCCACATTTTTATTAACAAAAAGATAATGATCTCCCAATGCTGATACATAATGGATTATAAATCATTACCACTCAATTATTATAGTTTCTTTATTATCTCTATTAACTCCACCATGACCATTCTATAGGGATAATTTGATATATTTCTTGCATGAGTGATTAAATCAACAAAAAACTAATGTTTACAATCTTGATGGTGTATAAGTAATTATTATGAATATACATCAATGTATTATTTTACAATATGTAAATACTCTATTTGAATATCATCTTTTTCATCAGTAGGTTTTACCACCTATTCCTCTCCAAGAATTGTATTTATAATAGTTACTAGAGGTTGATCCAGATATGACTCAGATGATGAAGTCTCCACTCTAATGAGGGGAAGTTCCATATATTCATAATGAATAATAATTCACATCTATTTGATATAAATTCCTTCATTATTTTAAAAAATCTAGTCCATGCCATGGATAATATCAAAATCAAGCATAGGTATGATAATAAAACCAATAATTAGATAATTTATATGTGTCATAAGAAGAACAACATTGAACATATTTCATTAAATAAGGTTTCCTCTAGGAGTTTTTATTGAAAAATAACTTGTTAAGGTGAATTGAAAATATAAAATTCTTATAGAAAATTAAGAAGTTATAAAAGAATGAGATGATCCAGTATCAAATAGATATTTGGGGAAAAAATACATTATTAAGTTATCTACTAAAATGTCTTTATGAACTTTGATCTCAACAATTGTGACTCAATAAGCATGGCCTCGTTCCCTTGTACTTTAATGGGTAAAGTTTCTTTAATGGATAAGAAAATCATGTTGATAGTGTACCAACCCCTTAATAATGATTCATTTCACATTTCGGACATCTATCATACCTTTGGAATAATTGGATTTTTGGCCTTTGTCTCCACAATTATAAAAAATCCCATTACCAATAGGTTTGATCATGATATTTCATTAAAAATTCACTGCATGTTTGAAATTCTATTAATCCATTCTTCCATTTTTTTCATATTTAATTTTCTAGTATACTCAACATCCCTCTTCATATCATTTTTCTATATGAATACATATGGTGTGGAAAATTATTTAACCTTCTTTATATCACATGATACTATTTCTTAGAATGATGATAATTTTTTTGATATTAGTTCCCATTGAAGAATTGATTTAATTATAACCTTAAAATTGTCAATATTTCTATTCAGAATTCGTATGTAGTCCAAAGAATAACCTTTTGTCATGTAAAGTTGGATTTATACATAGAAACATTTTCTTCCTCCATCAGTCATAGACTAAAAAATGTTATCTCCATATTTTCTCACTGTTTTTGAGGGAAATATTTTTCCAATATAATTTTATTTAAATCCTTTAATTATATATTTTCAATATCTTCCTCTTATTTTTTGTTTTTATTTAATGACCTAAATTTTTTTACATCTCTGTAGAGATGATAAAATGTCATCATAAACTTCTCCCTTTCATTACATCACAAAGTGTGAAATATATTCTCTATGGAATTTATCCATTTCTCAGTTAAAAATGTGCTTGTTTTTCAATTTTATGGTAGAGGTTTTTGTTGTATTATGTGGTCTAACAATTTTACACCACATTGTGAATCAGGATTCTCTATTTGAGTATGTTTATTACTCATAAACGAAGTTAGTTTTCCTTGTATAGTAATAAGTTGTTCAGATTTATCTGCACTTTCATTATATTTTATATAATGGAAATACAAGTATGGAATATGTGGATCGATATGATATCCATTCCTTCAAAAAAGTTACATTTCTAAATATATCAATCCACTAGATTATATTGTGAAATTTTTAAACTAGTGAAACACAAAAAATATTATGTATAACTAATCTCAAAATCACAATCTTGGATACCTAAAGAATAATCTCAATGTTAGTTATATGGTCATGTATCTCTAACTAATGACTCCCTAAATATATTTTTTAATTTTTCTACTAATTATGGTCTAATACTAACTATAATGACCTCATCCTGAGTAGCCCAGAGTTAATGTTATCCTTGTTAAATTTGTAATTTGTACAAGTGATCACATCCTAAAGGACTAAATAATTCAACAGTTTTGGAAAACTAGATAAAAACATAAGTATTAAACTACAACATGAAATGGAATAAATAATAGTAACTCAATTAAAAACACCCATATTCATATAGATTTTCCCAACATGTTAATTATAATACACATCTTTGGATCTTGGGAAAAATAAAACAGAAGAATGGGGTGGTCGAAGAAGCTCATTAACGGTAAGAATATAGTGGAAGATATCATAAATAAACATAAAAAATAATTCGTGATTAATTACTAAAAACACATGCCATTAACAATCAATATTGATTATATTATTGTCGGAATAAAAATAGATCAAACAATTCCATATAAATAATCACAAGAGAATGAAACATAATCATGGTTATTCTACTTGTCGAATAATCACATGGATTATCAATAACTAATATCATAATAATGGAATTCATAATATAAAATATAAAATATAGAATCAAGGCTTTATCCTAGACACCATACTAAATTAGGTAATACATCATCCAATACCCAAACTAGTTAGTCTCAAGATACCTACCGATGCATCGAGGGGATAGAGCATCCCCACCCATCACATACTAATTCTAATGAATCATCATATGAAATGGATGAAACATAATCAACATATAAATTCACATTGATACTATTATATGAAATTACATTACCCAAACAATAAATAATAACCATATAATATCCTCTATTATAAGTTAAATTATGTCAAAATGGCACATCCACTGTCAAAGTAATCATAAAAAAACAAACAAAATATTGTATATTGTATAATAATATATCAACATCAATTACTCATAATATTTAGTAAATTATGTTCACATTTATGAAAATAAACTAATAAAACAACTAATAAATTATTGATAGAGAAACCAATTTACATTCAAATCATTTATTTAAAAAGATACGCAATGATAAAAGGAAAAAATTTCATTGAAAATAACCTTTATGATTTATAAATGATTCTTCAAGACATTAAGTCATCATGAAATATATAAAATACTCTAATTTCTTATTATATGTTAAAAATCATTCCTGTTTTACCTATGAAAAATGAAACATTTAAAATAGTGTTTTTAAACGAAAGTGTGATAAATAACCAAATGAATCGATTATGTGTATTATCTATAAATCTAGATAAAATAAGTTAAAATACATCATATGATAATCATAATTCTTTTCAATCATAATCATAGCTTGAAATATTCAATAAAGTATATGTTTAACCCAAAAATTATAAATTGGGCTATAACCCCATTACCACTTTATTATATTTCAAATAGCATACCCCATAAAATTAATGGTAATTAAATGAAATATTAAATGAAAAGTATATCAATATATTCATGGTATAATATACTAAAATATATTATGTACCCGACACACAAGAAAGAATGTTTCAATAAGGAATATATATCACATAAGAAAAAGTGAATTGAGAAACCCTTACCTTATGTATGAAAGCATACATCACCAGTACATAATGACTAAGATAATCAAATTATAATCAGTAATTATGTAATATTGACTCAATTAAACAAACATTTTATTTATTATAATTTTATTATGTACATTTACATCCATTTTAATGAGTTATAATGTTAAATTTCATTGTTCCTGGAGTGTTTGTTTCATATTTTTATGAATGGGTCCCTTGATTATAAATGTAGGATTTTTTTGTAAAGTGGGAACAACATCTCTAGAAGTGAAATTATTTTCAATTAAATAAATTATTTACTTTTAAATGATCTCATATATTATTTTTTTATGTGGAATAAGGATGATTCATTAGATAAAATGTCAATGAAAATGCCTTAATTTATTTTGGTGGGTTTTACGACCTTCACAAACTTGTGTTATTTTATTTAATATTATGATTATATATATTTTTTCCAGAATATGATATAACTTATAATATTTATTTTTAAATCTAACTTATCCATAATTTTTTTTTGAAATTTCATAAAGGTGGTAATGGAAAATGAAATCTTATATTCCATGATGGTGGTGAATCGACACATCATAGTCGATTTTTTCATTTTTATAACAAAATTATAGGATATGGGATTTTATTATAGATAATACATTATAATATTATCACAATAATATTATAGTATATATATTATACTATAGATTCCATGTGAATTTGGACTGGGGAGGTTATGAGGTTATATGAAAATAAAATAAATTAAAACGGAATGAAGGAGGATTTTTACACTTGAGCATCATCTTCTTGGAAACCTCCTTAAGAAACATAGATTTTGTTTTATTTGGTAACATTGGAAGGTATTGGATGTGGGGAAGAGTCTTGCGATGTGATTTTGTATCAATTTAGAATATAATAAAGACTTATAGGATGTGATGGGAATGTGTGTCGTGTGGTTGTAATTTTAGAGGAAGAGGGGTGTTTTTTTATTATTTTATTCATTTATGTATTATTTTAGCTCAATAATGTAAATAGTGTTCATTCTTATGACTAAATATAGTTAAAAGTGCATGTTATTTATATCTAATGGGTGTTTAAAATAGAAATGAAAAATAATCCTGTATTTAAATTATAATGTAACATATAATAAATTCTTATATTGTAGTTTTTATAAAAAATTAAACTATTTTAGAGAAATTCAAAAAAATATCCCAAAACATTTTTTAATGATTAGATTTTATAAATGGAATAAATTTTACGAAATTAATTTCATATATATTAGTAATATAATTTTTAAATAAAAGGATCATTTATTTAAAAAAATATTGATTATAATGTTATAAACAATTTTTAGACACATTAATAAATTAATTATGGTCACATAAAATTAAATTATAATTAAGATGAAACAAAATAATTATTTATAAATATATTTAATGAAAATAAATATTATTTTTAATCATAATATTAATTATACCATTTTAAATAAACATTTATGTTTCACAAAAGTACGTACACTTAATATATCATTTTTAAAACATCTATTGACATATTACATGATATAAATATATCATAATTTCATTTATATGACTCCTAAATTGAATTTATACATTAATATGTGAGGTTTTTTTCTAATGTCTAGATGATAATTCCTAATAGTCATATTACTATTCTAGTGGTCATGTTAATAATTAATAGTATATCACAGTTTGTTTAATCTCAGTGTTTCAAGCTAAACAAGATATAAAAAAGATTTAAATCATTTATGAAGATAAATACCATAAAATATAAGGTTGTTTTATTTTTTTTCCTATATTTTCTTCAATTATAGTTAATAGTGAAGATATGATCCAATCAATTCATTAGGGTGTATTATTTAATGTTCAAAATTTTTTCAATGGATAATTTCATTGCATATAATTTAGTTGGTACTACTCTTAGGAATTATTGTACTAGTACTGGGTTTTACACAGCTTCTCCAATGGAATTAATTTCATTTTTAATGCTTTAAAATCAGCAGAACATTTGGTTTACAGTTTCTTCTTCAGTACAAATGTACATCCTAGTACTCATCATAATGAATTCCGGATTTGGTTCATATTAAATTTTCTTAGCAAAGGTATGTTCCTTTTAAAATATTATAAATATCATGAGCTATCTTACTTGAAGATGAATGATTAAAATAATTCTATTATATCAAAAAATTAAATTTTCATAAAATTGTAATATAAAACATATTTATTAGAATGGTTTCTATAAGAGTATTTAGGTCAGCTTTTGGTAGTGTGTACTTTTTTTCAATGATAGACCAATGTTCTTTCCTTAATTTTTTGAGTTATACCTCCATTAAAAACCTTCAATAGCCGTAATTGTTTCCCTCAAGTGTATTTTGGGGAATCCCAATTCTTTAGATTCATTCCATCCATCTTGATGATATTTTCCATGGAATATGATATCTTGGAATTTGTTGACACAATAAAATTCAAACCAAATACCATATAGAAGGATTGGATAAATTCAAAATGTAACAGGATCAGATACCAATTGTTTGTATTTTGAAATAGAGTAAGAGAGAAAAAATGTTACTAACATAAGAAACTCAGATTAAGTAGAAGATTCATAATGGAAGCACATGTATTGTTTCTAAATAAATTTATTTTGATGTATCATCAAGATTGTAGTACTCATATAATTTTTCATTTTGTGCTTGATAGACTATCCAAAAAAACTTAATAACATAGGCACTAATTTGTTGAACACTTCAATGTCCATAGTAAATAAATTTTTGATTTTTTAAAGTGTTTGTTTACCTAACTCATCTATGTATCCTTTGAATTCATCCCTTAACCATTAAATTTGATTTATAAAACAAAGAAAAACTTTGTACAATGGGGTAATGAAATTCGAATTGAAAATAAAAATATATATATTGGAGAGAAAAAAATAAAATCTATAATAATTTAAACAACTATCATTTGAATTAAAAAATTAATGAGTAATTAAAAACTATTTTTAATTACCTATTAAATAATCATATAATCTCCATAAAAATATTTAAATTAATTCCATCAAAATGTAATATAGATTGACTACTAAATTTCCAATTTCAAATTACCATAATGTAGCACATAAAGAAAATTGAATTATTAATTATTAAATTATATAAAATATTTTTGAATAATAACAATGTCACTAAATAATAATTTAGTAGAAAAAATATTTCAAAGTATTTTATATAAAATATAAAAAAATTATAAATAAATATTGTATAATTTACAAAATAACAATTAAAAAATTTAAATAAAATTATTAAAACTATTTAAATTATTTAGAAACACTTCATATTCATTTTATATCATATATATTAATTATAATAATTTATAAAACAATCAAAATAAATATTCACTTAATGATATTATGAAAAATATTGGAAAATAAATATTATTTAAAAATTTATAATGTATAAAAATATATTTAATGTGAATAATTGGTTCTATGTTTTAAATTTATTTGTAACCATTATACATACCATGTTGTGTGTTTGTTTCAAGTAACCATGTGGTCAATATACTAACCATATGAAAATTACAATATGTAGCCACTTACAATAAGACATGGAGTATGTGTACTGACCATGAGATAGATATAATATGTGATCAATTTTTTAAGGTGTATTAGGTATAGTAATCATGAATGCATAGTTCATTTACTAACCATGAATAGTGTGTCGTAGCAATACTTACCATGAGAAAAAATTGTATCACGCAAAAACAAAAATAACTACCCATGTAGAAAGATAATGATACATACCCTAAGATATGAATAGGTGGAAGGGTGTTATTACTATATTATAACATGATTCGTGTTGAAATATTCTTCCATAACACATTCAAGGAAGAGTGGATTGAGAGAGTTTACATATCATAGTGGATTATAACATGAATAAAAATATCTCAGTAGAAACTAAAAATGTATTTTAGATGATTAATACTAATAACAGTTTCACTTTCGACTCATACGGTAGCGTGAAATAGGGTTTGTGGTAGGATCATTGGTTTCACAATATGTTTATGATTTATAAGTAGTAGGTTGAAAAGGTATTCATGATATATTAGAAAACTAGGGGTTTAAAAGACTATACAGATTGTCAACAGAGACCTTTGGGATTTTTAACCCATTTAAACATCAAAATTATCAAAAGGTCCATAAGATATAAATATAGAAAAAATAAACATATTCTTAATGGATTAATTTATGATTCACATCAACATATATATATCAAGATATATCATAAAAAAATTGTTGAAAATATAAATACAATTCTATATAAAATATCACGGGGATGATTTGGAATTTTTAGATAATTTTTATCATATCCAAACTGACATTTCAAATTTCCATGTAGTTTAATGGTATATATAATAATTCCTATATTTATAATGAGAGAGAAATCATGTGATTCTAATTTATATAGGAGAAGATCACATTGAAATAAAATATATTTTTAACTATGAAATTTCAAGAAATTATGAACTATTTTATACAGATTGGTTACTTTTAGTGAATTAATACTGGAATATCATATTTTAAATTTGTTTATTTAAATTAAAATATTATACATTATATCCAATGAATATTTATTTTTGTGATTATATTTGATATATAACATATTTTTTAATATAATTACTAAAGAAATCATTAAAATACATTAAATATAAAATTAACCTAGAACCAAAAGTCTGAAGTATGTTCAATGAAAAATTAGAACATTATAGAGATTGAAATAGAATTTTTTGTAGACATAGATATGTTTTAAAATCTTATTGTCATTCATAATATTTAACAATTATAAAAATTCCATCATTGTAACACAACATAAAAAAAAATATAGAGATGTAGTTAGAATGTATTTTCGGTTAATATAATCAGAGTGTTTGTAATAATTAAAAATAAAACATAACAAAACATTATTCAATTAAAACAGTTATATGTAATTACTCTTTCAACATTGATTTTTTATCAATTTAAAAGGTTTTCCTTATCTTAAATTTTTTGAGGATAATTCTTTATCCTTTTATATTTTAGTTTTTCCATTGTTTTTTAATGTCAATTTACACCCTCATCTTACTATTTTACCTTAATCCAATTTAAATCATGTAGTTTAACATAAAACGGCAAGGAAACAAATTAAATTATATGAAATTGAGTATATATTGCCATAAAATAGGTCCAATTATATGTAACTAATTCTTAGATGATTCCATTTTTGTGTTACATCATTTCTAGGTGAATGTTCATCGTAGAATATTCACTAGAAGAATCTATGTGTTAGAGGAAGGGGGACATTGGATTATAGAATTTGTGACTAGGCCTTGGATATAGGATCTTTCTATAACTACATATCATATCCAAATCATAATCAATAAATAAGTAGTTTATATATTGTCTCCTATACTAATTGAGAACTTAGATGGGGAAAGAATTTTAAATGTAGGTTCCATATAAAGAACTCCATGGTAATGGCCTATCCATATACATGTTTTATTAGTATGTAGGGGTATTTTGATTACATTATTCTGAATAAATTAGGATCAAATATATGATAATATAGCTGAACTTTTCTTAATTGTAGTTAAATTTAGGAAAACAAAAACATCCTCAGATGAGTCCAAAAATTAGTTTGAAGGAGGGATATTTTTAAAAAAAACAACTTTAGAAAGGATAAGAGATCCATGAATAACTACCCATTATAATAGAGTAATAATAAGTCCACATGTAGTTAATGATGTGAAAATCCTTATTTTTATCTCTCTATTTTATATTCATGGAAATTGGGAATTTTATATTCTCATCTATGAAATGTTTTTCACCCTGAATCCCTATGGAAATCCAAATTCTATATAGGGTAATTAAGAAAGGTGGCCCACTCTATGTAGTTTATGGCCGAACAAGATGGTCTATTTCTATTCCCATGATTAGTTGTGGTATTGTAAGTTAATAATCCCTTACCCAAACCATCAGTCTGAACTAGAGATCCACATAAACTCTTGCATGCCTCACTATATGTAAGAGGTTATCGATTAACAATGAGGGATTATGTATATCCGGGACTGACTATAAACTAAGTATCATGTCCATTAATAATAATAATATAAATAAACAATCAAAAGTCATTCTAACATACAGAAATGATTTAAATGGAATATCATTCATACCAATAAATTACCAGGCTCCCGAAGAGGGATTCCATGATAATGTAAATTACTAAAATGTAATAAATAAATAAAACTATGGTAATACTCTAGTTTCTATTCGAATAAAGATCCCAACTCCTCAATCATTTGCTTAAAAACTTATTTGGTACCCTTTCCAATACTGAAATCTATATACTAGAAGTCTCCATTGTCACTAAAACACTCATATAGGGTTATAGTAAGATAAAGCAGTAGGACACCAATAATACATCCATAATAATTGTACACATGTATAATAGTTTTATGAAATGATAATAAAAATTTTTTAAATCAAAATAATAAACACGCAATCATGTACCGGGTTTTGTACCTAAACCAAGAATCCAACAACCCCAGCTGAACCAGTTTCAGCTCGATACTAGAAGGAATATGATGATATGTAAAAATTAAAAAAACATGGAACAAATCTTGGGTAGATATATTTTGATATCCCCATGGCATAATTTCTGCGGGATACTCTCCATTCCATAGGCATCATGTATTTCATGCTTCATTGAAATAACTAGGAATTGAAAAATCACACCCTATATGCACTAGGAATCATGTAACATGGTACATTGAATTCACTATAGATTGATTGTATCCTTAAAAGGTTATACATTACATCATCATACCTCTACTGTCTTCTAAGAACATTTTCATTGTAATATCAAGTCATGTGCACTCCCTCTTTAATGTAAAATCATTTCATGATGATCCACATATTCTAGGCACTATGAATGATTCCTCTAAATTCATGGGAACATATATAAAAAGGTAGAAAACATAATTTTGTAATATCATCATGACAATAGACTAAAAACATATATACTAGTGATCAGAATCAGTCATGGTGAAAAAATCTACAAGTAATAATCATGGAATCAAGCATCATAAATAGTTCTCACATGCTACACACACATACCCACATGAGGTCTGAATAAATAATAAAAATCAGGGTATTATAATACATAAATTACACCAAGGAAACATAGGTATACATGTTCCCCAATATTTAATTAACATGCTACGTTTTTTTCAACATCTACATCATGGTTTAGGGAATCATCACCCGAAACATGTTCATTAATTAGTCAATATTAACCACTCACGAAGGATTTTCAGAACCATTTTTTGGAATTTTATTTCTAAAATAAACAGACACCCATATTTGATAATTATTTATCACTCATGTTTGATAAGATATAAATATGTTAATTCATTTTTATTGTTCGAAATAATTATGTATTGTTATCAGTACATAATTCATTATTGTTTCCCCAAAAATTACGTTGAATGTTAAATTTATAATTTTTTCATGAAATAAGGAGAATATAATAATATATATAGCAACATGGAATTATACTTTTATAAAGATACACCAAAAATGAGGAGGGGATAATTAGGGCTCTAACACACCAATAACCTATAAGAATAAATCATATTGATTGAATAAGGATTCACCAATCATGAAAAAATTAAATATAGACTTCCCAAATACATAGAATATCCAAAAACTAAAGGAAATTAATGTCCATTTAGTTTTATAATAATCAAAGTAATTATAATTCATAGAATTATACACCACAAAATAATGTTATAATTTAATTAATTCATCATATAGATATTGAAGGTGGATTACTTAAAATGATCATTAATATCAGTTTTAATATTTAATTAGACATGGTAATTAATTTCCATATTTTTTTAGCATATAAATTCATGATACTCCATATAGGTTCTAGAAGTGAAGAAGAGAATATGAAATAAGGTTATTAATTACATTTCCCCCCAATAATAGGATAGTGGTGTAACATGGTTTTCACATACACAACACATAGGTTCCATATGAGAGTATTGGATAAAACTTATGAATCCATTAGTAATTAGAAGTTACCTTTATATATCTCAAACATAACCGGACACATTTTTGGAAATTTATGGGTTACCCTAATAAAATCCATAGAAAACCATGTGCACCATTTCCAAATATATTGTGTTCCCTTACCCAGCATTTACAAAAATAATCTTACCATTGTGCATTATATATAAAATCCATTAAACCTTATGAAATGTCTTATGTACCCTGGTACAACCCAAATAAATAAGTATTTGCACCTACTCAACTCCCCTAAAACCCCCTTGTATAATGGTAGAGTACACATAAAGTTACGTAGGCCCTGTAATATATTTAAGATCAGAAATATAATTTAACATTATGAATTATTCACATATAAATTTTGAATAAAAAAGGCTTTATAAAAATGGGGATGTTACAATTCTCTCCCTTAATGACTTCTAATCATTGAACTGTTCCTTCAATATTTTTTCTCAAAAATATCGAGCCATTGAGCCAAATCATTTTCTTCTCTCTCCCAAGTGTCCTACTGAAACATCCCCAGATTCTATAGAACATAATCTTGTGGAACCATATATCCCTAAAACAAATTTTCATTCTGGTCTATAGTCATCATTTGTTGACACATATAAAATGTGTCTAGATTCAACCCAATATTCTTATAGTCAATAAAATGAGTTGCATCGGGTGTGTTCCCTTGAAGCTGATAAACACGGTGCAGATTATTCATTCCTCAATAAAATAGAGGAAGGTCCAGATGGTCCACCACTTTCCCAACCCATAATGTTTTCTCAAAATTTCCAAAAAACCATAGTGATAATCCTCCTGCTTCCTAAAAGGTAAATTCCCCATCCTAGGTGGTACTTACAAAAAAACCTGGCTGTAAAACATGATGTCCAAAGATAATATCTTCTTGTATTCATATGATCGAAAAGTTATCTAAGAATCAACTAAATTATTCCTAATCAAATGGGCCCTCTATATGGTTTCCTACACCATATTAATCCAAATAACTCCCTGCCCACATTCCTTGTGCCAACATTATGGCGAAGAGCATGACCATCCATAAAGATCCTCAAATAGTAACATTTGAATTGAATATTTTTAGCTATTTTTTACATGAAAACAACATGGATAGGTTCCCATTCAAAGATCAAAAAATAAGGAACACAACCATGGAGCATATCCAACTATATGTGAATCATCTTCTCTGATAGTCCATCTGTCAAAGGATGGTACATTGTGCTCAATATCTACTAAGTGAATTGGGCCTTATGTAATACATACCAAGAATGAGAACTCAAATTTTTATATATATAAATTAAAATGATCAAGTTAAATCCATTTAATCATATGATCTCATTAACATAATGCATTCCTGGCTTATCCAACGAGTGAGTCTTAAGGATTTCTAAAAAATGAGTAACTTTGTTTTCCAATAGAAAATCCACAAGATGGCATCATGGATACCTAGGGTAATGGATAATCATACTAATAAGTTCACTGCTACAACATATCATTTATACAATGGAACATAAAGTGGTTGGAGAAAACCATTAAGTATGTTGTGCTTACTCTTTACCCAAGGGAAAGTAAAAAACATGGAAACAAATCAATTATTTTACATCTTAATCCCTACCAACCAAAAATACCATATGGTTTCAGGGTACATATTATTATATCAATGTGGTACTACCCACATGGAAGTAATAATGTTTCTCATCAGAACAAACCTAATAGAATTAGGGAATACTATTCTGTCTTGTACCATTATCACATCATTGTCATTCATTGACCACTTAGGTATGGGTTCAACACGTTCTAGACTCCCCTATATCGCAATTCACTCTAGATCAGAATCCAGGCTAGAATTAACCCAGTCTATGTGATGTCATGAGATCACAAAAGGGAAAAACTCATCAATAACTATTCATTAGCAGTATAAATCCAATAATCATCCAAATATATCATCATCGGATAATGTTCCTCTGATGTCCATTGACCAAGATCATAATATACTTATATCTTATGGATAATATGATCTACTAAAACATTTTATTTCCCCGATTCATAATCCATATCAAAGTTAAATTTCAATAGATAATCTACCCAACACCTCAGCCTCAGTTTTAGGTCCCTAGTTGTGAATATATAACATAGCCTCTTATAGTTAGTGTGGATAAAAAACCTCTCACCAAAGATACATTTTTTACAATATTTAAAATCATGGAATACTTATTCCTACTTCAGGTCATGAGTAGGATAGTTAATCACATGGGTTCATAGAAGACGTGGCCCATTAAAAACTACCTACCCCCTTTTCATCATTACTACTTCCAATCCAATACCAGATGCATCACAACTTATATCAAAACTTATCTCATTATTAGTTAGGGTCAACACTGGAGATATAGTCAATCCTCCTATTGAACTCAAGGAGTAGTAATACACACTCATCTGAGCACTATAACATAACTCTCCATTCCATCAATGCATTCATGGTCACTGATAGATAAGATTATTTTAAGATTAAACATCAGTAGTATCTAGTTAAATTGATAAATCTCCTAACCGTGAACATGTTCTAGGTTTATTTCTAGGAAAATGTTTCCACCACTTTTTATAGGTTTAAAAATATACATATCTCAAACACCACATTCCCCACATATTTTAAATTTTAGATGAAAATGACAAAACATGTTAATCTTATTGTATATATAGTGAGCTCCATGTATACTCAGTACTGTGACATGATGTTTGTCAAACCACTTTGGATTCGATTATTAGATGAGGATGTCATCATGTAACACCATAATTAATGATTAAAGATATGGGTGAAATATCTTTCTTATGATATCCATGAACACATACAATATATTTTTCAAACCAAACAGGAGCCCCAAAAACTCATATATCCCATACATTATATGAAACAACATCGTCATGACATCCTCTTATATATCCCAATGCTGGTGAAATATCGATCGTTGTTTATTCTTAGAGAACCATATGGCTCTCCATAACTAATTAAAAAGGTAATATATCCTAGTAAAAATATATATGTTTTTCACTATTACCGGAATTAGATTATACTAATCAACATAGATTGAAATACTAGCATCCTTCTTCTTAGAGAACAAATAAGGTAAACATTATATTTAATTACTCATCTTGACAAATCCCTTCTTCTTCATGCTCTTCAGTTTTACTATGAGATCCTTCAGTATAGATGGTTCTCTTTGATAAGTTGTTATCAAGATGATCTACATACCTAACATGAGCTTTATCTAAAATTAAAATCCTATATTATGGAGAATTATTATGAAGTTTTACATAAAAATTATTTGATAAAGTTCCATGATTGGAGGAAAAGACTTTGGATCGACATTGATCCTTCCAAAAGAGAGAAGCCTACAATCGACATCATGATAGTGTGAAGCTAGATCATGTTTGAAAAAACCCTATCTTCTCCAAGTTCTCATTCTCTAGTAAACATTCACTTCTCTCCCTTTGATGATTTTAATGATGACCATATCAAATAGAAGTCTATGTGAGATCATAGGAATGTTAGTAAATCCATGCCATGGATAACATAAAAAACAATATCTCTATAGTCTTGAATTCAGATATATGTCCATAATCGACAATGACTATAGGACACTATAGCCAAAAAAAAGATGGTCAAAAAATTTCTCTAAAACTGTTTCAAGGGAAAGTATCTCAAAAGGCAAGATAAATAATAGTTCAAGTTCACTAAGAACTTATATTGATATAAATTAATGAACACCAGAATCATTATAGTCACTGGTTTAACCTATCAATCCATTGGAGAAACTTCTACATAAAAGATTATAAAAATTATTTCAATAAACTCATCAATAACATATGGTCCTCAACTTCCCTAGAAGGATGATGAATTCTGATGTTGTAAGTTATGAAATACTTGATGATAATTCTGAACTCCTACAATTATGATAGGAATAAAGAAACTGAAATTTGGATGATGTTACTCTAATACCAAAACATAGATAATTATTACGAGAATTCTTAAATTCATACTCATATATTTTCAATGGTGTATATAGAAAGTCCTCCAATGTGGGGGAATTATATCCCCACTTCTCAAAAAGTCCCATAAGACTTTATTAAGGAGTAATTATCCAAATCATGATGGAAACATTAAAAATTTATGAAGATGTTTGGATAGATCATAATCAGTGTGTGGGGTCATACAAAGTTTCCCCTAGGATTATATCAGAAACAGAATGTATATCCCCCCTATAACTATCAATGGTCTTTCTCCCTGCATGTTCTTCATAGTCACAAACACACACACATATATATATAAACACAATAGCATTATTGGGTTAAAATAAATAACTGAATTATTGATATATCCAACAAATAATAGAATTTTATCCCAAACAGATAGCTTTCATAAGAGAATTAAATTAAATAACTACCATGAAACATAAAAAAGGGTATATATATATGGAATTTGACACTATTTTTTTATTCATGATGAGTGAATATACCAATGTTATCATATGTACGTAACAATGATCCGTTATAAAGTAATGTGGATGTCCATTAACCATGACCCCACCATGAAAATGGTAACTCCCCAATCAATGTCCCAAAAAACCTATCATCATTCTACTTTGTTCAAAGTTTATATAATATTATATAGGAAAACTATTCTCTAATACCATTTTGTAATGCTCATGCCTAAACTACTAGTTTTCACAAGTGTACGACATGACCTCTTATATTCCTCCCATATGAAATAGGTTTTCAACTAGAAGTGATGGTGTAATTCCATCATTGGGGAGACTATATCCTCAGTATCATGTCTATTATCCATAATAATAGAACTAAATACAAATAAATAAATAAAAATATGAGTAAGATGAAAAAATTATGTATATGAAATACCAATTATAAAAATAAATAAATAGGATCAAAAAGAGGAAATCCAAACTAAATTAAATGTGTGGAAGGTTAAAAATAAATAAAACCATGGTTTGGTTAATAAAACCCTCTAAAAATTCACTAATGCATTTTTAAAAAACATAAACATGTATAAATAGTGTATTACATGGTAATAATAAATGTATTTAATATCATAAAATCCATACAATCATTTACCAATTGGTCATGTTCTTACCAATGATCCTTAAACCCCTACTTGAACCTACTTCATCTCCATACCAAAAAGGGGCCGATGAGATGTAATATGTAACCAAACTAACCATAGAGTTAGTGTAACTATATCTTGGAAACTTCATGGAATAATTTATTCATTCCACTTAGCATTCCACCGGGAAAAGGTATTTCAAGCTACTTGACAGTCAATAGGAATCGAGATACCATGTTTTGTATCCACTGTGCATCGAGTGACATGTTAATCAGTATCCAGAATGAATCATGTTCATCCTCTATAGGTATCCATGGAATAATTATACATAAATATTGTGCTTATGTCCACATTAGTCATCCTCACATGTTATGAAAGCTCCCCCAATTAGGGATACTCATTTCTTGGTGTCCACTGTTACAAGTGCCAAAAAGATTCCTATAAACTAATGGTATCAAATATAACATGGTAGAGCATACAGGGCTAGATTATCATTATGAGAATATTGTAGAAACATATATATATTTCAACAAAATTTAAAATGGTGAATCAAGTTATAGGAAATTATCATGGAATCCATCATCATAAATGGGTCTCATAGGCTACACACGCACCAATAAACTAACATAGTAAAGCACAGTCATCATGTTATGCCTGCATAAGGATTATACAAATAAAAAATGTATATACGGGAGCCTAAAAAGTTTAGAAACTTATTAAATTCTGGATGTGGTTTCCCACGTGAGTTTCATCTTGGAATCAACACTTGAAACACAACAGAGTATTATATGGTTCTAAATTCTCTACAAGGATTCCTATAACCATTTTCTAGATATTAATTTCAAAAAAACCACATGCAATAATAATTTCTCTATTCTGAATAGTTTAATATAAAAATTCTATTCCTTATATTCAATGTATATAATAAATGATTATTGTCATTTATAAATTATATTTAACTTATCTATTAATATTTGGAAATATAAAATAGAAAAAATTTCATAAAATATTTTTTTGAAAATAATAAACAACCCATACGTGAATTATCCTTTTCAAAATAAGCACCAAAAAAGCAGAGAGGTAAATGAGGGTTCTTCCATGGCTGAAACTGAGATGAAGAAATCGTATTGATCAAAGAAGGATTAGATAATATTTAATAAAGGAAATATAATCATCTCAACTCAAAATAATAACCAACAACTAATGAAATTAATTGTTTAGGTGTTTTAAAGAATTAACCAGGTATTCTGGTTTATAACATTTCAAAAATCCAAAATTAAATTACAATTTTTTGGATAAGTCACATAGATCTTAAAATTGGACATTTTAAAATATTTATTAATATGAATTGAAAACAATAACATGTCAAAAGAAATAATTCCCTTAATTATTGTGTTTTTACAACCCTGAAACACAAAAAAGGATCGACGTGGAAAAAATCAAATTATAAACATGTTCATTAATTACATTTTCCCCCAAAAGATTCTTACATCAGAGTAACATGTTTCTACCCTTATGTCGTTGGTGGATACCATGTGAGGGTACATGGTTACCCTTAGAAATCTATTAATAGGCGGGGTGAATTAGTTGTAAACTATTTTATTTTTGTTTTTATTCTTTTAATAAAATATTCATCTCTAGTTATTGAGAAATAAATATGATAAATCACTACATAAAAGAACATATAAAGGAAAATTTAATTTTAAAATATTTACTAAAAAATAAGAGAAACTAGTACTTGGAAATATATGTAACTAATCTGAGATCATAAATCCACTACAAAACAATCAACATAGATTATTGTAAGTTGGGTATATACAACAATTATATCACACAATAGTCCATCAACAATCCATCCACACTTTTCAAAAATAATATGATAAAAATATAATTTGGATAAAATGATTGAAACATCAACAATACACATCAACATGTCATCACTATGCTACTTGGATTATTCTCACTTACCCTTATAAAAGTTATATATTTTTATTATTCTTCAATTTTGTGTTTTATAGCAAGAAGGAAATTCATCTCTTTTTTCATGTTTATTCTTCTTCCAAACATCGCACCCAATAATGATATGAAACAATAATAAATTATATATCATGTAGTTATGGTTACCTCTTCCATTAATTATTAATTTAAATATTTACCACACCATGTATATTCATTAAAATTAAAATTACTACAAATATCATATATGGTATTCATAATAACATTAATACGAAACTACTTTCATAAGAATTTATTTCTATATATAAACTTGTAGAAATATCATGTCAATTTCATAATTCATTAAGCCATCATTTCAACCACCTTAAAATATTTAACGTGAATCATTAGATGTGTTTTTCAATGAAAGGATCATGTGCACTTCAGTCTTGGTATTCCTCCTCTAAAACACAACCAAAATTGTACATATTTCTTTTTATGATTTTTTCACAATACACCATATAAAGAAAACATAAATATATACATGTATAAATATGATTTTTCATCTACTCTATGATCCAAAAGGTGTGTCGCAATACATACTTCCAAATTTCCTTGAACCTTCATTGAACACCTATGCTTAAAAGTGATCTTCACAACCATCTAAGCGAATATATCATATACTTATTTTGAAAATGTAGATGCACAACACATTTTTATCTTCATCTATTATTTAGTTCAGTTGAGCAGTTTCACTGGATCTATCTTATTTTTTCTGTGGTCATTATTTATCTAAGATAATTATTTTAAATTATCATCATGATCTTTATCCTGATATTTATACTTTGCTATATCACATTCTTTTCATCATCATAATAACTTAACTGTAGATTATCATCATCAAATCTCTTTTTTATAACTAGTGATCAATCATCCCCTTTATGTTGTTTCTCTATTTGAATGTTTGGTCACTCAACCCCTTGATACATTTTCTCTATTCCAACACGAAATTGCTTGACCCCTTCATGATGTTACGGAATTCCAATGATTCATAACATGACCCTTCATGAAATATCTATATTCCATTGTGTATTATTTTATCCTTTCATGCAGTCGATCTATCCTTCCTATGGTTGCTCGAACCATAATAAGATTTCTCCACTATAACATATGGTTTCTTGACCTTTATGACATCAATGTACCTTTTATATGTTGTACCTATTCATAATATACTGTAAATATACATATAATAATGTTGATCCAATTATACTATTTGGTTACTCATTCATCCATGCTGTTTAATCCCATTATCCCATGATATTTCATTGATTTAACATAATGAATTTCTAATATATGTTTTTAGAAAAAAATACAACAACATAATAAATTAGAATAACTATTCTAAATCTGAATTGTTTTTAAAAAAAATTCAAACCTATTGGCCTTGATAATCTCACCCTTTAAATTTTTTTCAACCAAGGAACATAAATCAATAAAGCTATGAAAATCATTAAATCGATCATTATCCAATAACTCTAAGGCTACCAGAGAAAGCTTGGTGTAGGTAACAAGAATCATTTATCTTTAAAACCATGTTATAGATTATGTAATGATAAAAAAACATCACATATTCACAAGAAAAACAAAACCTAACCCATATGAAACTATTTCTATAACCAAATTAATTAATAGTTAAAATAGTTCACACATGTTGACATCATAAATTACACCTTTTAAATATTGTAGATAAATACATACATTCCCTTTTTAGGTAATGAACATATTGATGGATAGATTTATATTATCATATTTATCCCTATTTGATAAAAATATATAAATATGGGAGAGGGGAAATAAAAAATAATGCCTTATCATTTAAGAGGGTGATTTTGAACAGCCATTATCAAAATAAATTTCTCAAATGTATCCTTTATATTTGGTTTTGTGAAAATAAGAGCCACCTATTCTAATATAGAAAAAAACTATAGTTTTACATCATTTTATTCAATAATATTCTTAATGAAGTTATATTTAATATAAATTTTATTTAATCTTTAATACTATACAAGTTTATTTGTGTGATTCATTCTACTTTTATTATCACAACCTAATAGAACATGTAGCTTTATAGAAACAAACAAGTCATCCATCAATGACTTTATTTATAGTAATTGTGATGTAACTACTGTGGGAATGACATACTCATCATTTATAGTGATAATAGTTACTAAAATTTTCTTCTTTCTATGTAACATAACAAATACAGTTCCTAGAAAAAAGACTCCACCATATGTGTATATTTAGTCATCAGTATAACTTGACATGTTTTCATCAGTATCGAAAACTAGTTCAAATTTTCTTTACTTTACTATTTCATAGAATAATTTATAGTTACCTTAATGTGTCTATGAATTACTTTCCTCGGTAAAGATTGTTAATGTTTAAGAGAACATTAAAAAATGAAACAGACAGTAACAGTATAATCCCTGTCTATTATAGAGGATGATAAAAAAATCAAGCTTCACATAAATTTCCTATATGAGTTAGTATCAATATCATTTTCAACATCATCCTTAATCAACTTTTTTCCCACTAAGATAGGTTTAGAAACTGATTCTAAATCTTACTTTTGAATTAATTATAGTAATTCCCTATTATATTTTTCTTATGATGCAAAAATGTGATCATTTTTTAATAGATTTTAAATTGAAGAAAGTACCTCATTCCCTTTATCATAGAAATATAAAATAGTATCTAAATATATATTGATAACTTTTCATAGTCTTATTAATTATTCCCTAAAAATATTATATCATAAATATAAGAAATACTAATGATAGAAACCAATGGTTGTTCTTTTATATATTGGTTTTTTCTACTCTTATAATTATGGAATTAATATTTTCTCACCATGAATCCTTTTAAAATACCATTATTTTTGGGATTTATTCATCCCTATATATAATTATTTAGTTTGTTCACCTAATTCTATTCTTTTCCAGGAAACAAAACCATTTTTATTCTCAACATAGACATCTTTCATCTCCAAATTTATAAAATAAGACATAAAAACCATTTTTAATATCATATATTTTCTTTATGAAATAATATAAAATATTATTCTGATAGTTTTAGTTATTTCAAATAGGAAAAGTCTTAATAAAAACTAACTAATTTATCATATGAATGTACCTTACAAACCAATCTATCAATGTTTCATACCACACCACCATTTTTTTAAATTATTCAGGATAACCCACAATGTTCCTATCAAATTGTTTGCCTACAAGTGTGGGTACCATCTTTAATGTCTTGATTTTTTTAATCTAATTAAATTATCCATTCATTTTTTAAACCCAATCATGAATCTACAATGCTTCTTCAATATATCTCAGATCAACCTCTGAAAATAATGTGGTATGGGATATACACTATGTCCTCCTATATTAAATTTTTAGACCTACAACTACAATGATATTTATGATCTCCACATTGTTCCTCGCCCTTAGATGAGTTAACTGAAATTATCTGTCATAACATGAAATGGGTGAATCAATATTTTAATTTTTTACATCTTTTATATTATCACATATAGCACAAAATTTCTCATGTTTTTTAATATGTACATATTCATGTTAACTTCTTTGTTTATTAACATCACATTCACATTAGTATAATCCATATGACTACTAGTTTTCTTATTATATAATCTATATCATATACTATTTAGAGGGTACATAAGGAAGATACCATTGAATACCCTTTGATAAACCTCCAAATATTCCCCCCGCATTAATGTTGATAATGTAGTAAATTCTAAATTACATTATGTGATTCAAAGGCCGGTATTCTTATAATAAATATCCTATGGAAACATGTCTACTTTTTTATAGAATTAGTTATATTTAATGTATACTACTGTACCAATAAAAGATATTTAATTGTATTGAGATGTGTCACGTTAAATTAAAATGGCTAAATATAGCCCAACCATTATATTATTATTTATTTAAGAAAACCCAATTTTTTGTTGTTTATATGAAACTAACATTATGAGGAATGACACACTTTTCTAGATGATCTTCAAAATTTCAAATTTTGGATTCATGACCATTATCATTTTGAATCCACTTTATATAGCATCCACATTTAATTTTTCTACTTTTATTTAAAATTTATATCATATTTAGAGCCTTAGATTTATGTTTTAAAAATGTAATACATGTCATATTCAGGAAATCATCAATAATGAAATAAAATATATATCTTTATTTTTTAATTTTTTAAATGGGTCCACATATATTAGAATGAATATGATCTTTGGGATGATAATTAAATTTCACAACCTTATTGTGTCATGAATTTTAAAATTTTTCTATTAGGAATATAGAGAAACATTAATATCTACTTCTTATCATATTTGAGACATATTGATCACTTTCTATATGTTTTAAATTATTTATTTATCTATAGTAAAAATTTCCAAACATTCTTTGCTATAATTGATTTCCATTGTTCATACATCGATAACATGAATTTTTAGCATCTCCAACTTGGAACACATTTCCCTATTTCATTTTCCTCTTATCACAACATGCTGATATTAAATCTATTTAACAAAAAGACAAACACTTTTAATGTTAACTTAATTTTTTTCATCATACTCATGTAAAACACTCAGAAAATGTGCTTAATCCCATCCAAAAATAAATCACTTTGGGCTTGGATTTATCTTTTACATTGTAATATAAATTAATACCTTTAATTCTGAGAGACTTATCATTTTCAAAATTCACTATTCACTATTTTCTTCGTTCAAATTCATCAATAGATTTAAATCACCAATAATGTGTGAAGAACACCGATTATCCAAAATATGTGGTTATTCTAATTTTCTTGGTTTGGGTGAAGTTTCAACCATAATAGCCTTTTACTTTCCTTTTTCCTCATTTACTTAATGATTTTATGTTTTTCTTCAAAAATATATTTGTTTGGAATCATCAAAAGACACCATTTGAATATATTTATATGAAGATTACACCACCAACATATTGTTTCATGATGTTGGAATAATATTTCCTTCATCGTAATAAATTCTTTAGATTTCTTTTCATTATTTCTTTACTGAGTCAGATGAATCCCTCACAAAATCAAACTCCAGTAACTCCAAGATTCATTGTACTGTTGATAAATGAACCAACACATTTTTTATATTTGAAGCAAACTTCTAGAACACAAATAATATCCAAAAAATTCATATTTTCTAATACGATTTATATGATATATATAATTGTGTTTTTTTAGTCCAACATATTTCTAAAAAATTGCCTTGCATCAATTTTTGAAGAAATTTTTTTAAGACTCATGGAATCATATTCATCATATTAGACATTCTCTTAAACATAAACGAGACTCAATTTACAGTTTTGTCTTCAAAATTTTGTTTCTCAGAAATTCTATGATTTTGGATTTGTCTTGTATTAGCTACATAGATTGTTTTTTTGTATTGCTTAATCTTATGAACCCCTTTTTCAACATATTCAACCTTATTATTAACCTCTAGGGATGGTATATCCTAATAATTCTACCATTTATAGTTATTATAGCTTTCAAAATATTCATGAATTTTATTTCAGAAGATAGATATTCCTTTTTCATTTTTAATCAATTTCTATTAAACAAGTTCAACCATGTTCTCATTCTCCATCATATTTTATTCAAGATTAATGTTGAGATTTTTATTATTATAATGTTTCTCTAGTATATTGTTTATATATTTTAAAAATCATGATTTTTTTCTTTATATACTATTTAATGATTGTTATGTCGCCGACCATTAATATTCAACTTAATGTACTCTTTCTCTAGAAATATAATTTCTGAGAGACATTATTTCAATGATTATTTTTTAAATGATCTTTATCTAAGATTATTCCACCTCTTCATTAGAAATTCTTTTTTCAATGTTATTAATAAATATCATCATTCTAATTTTAATGTTAAACTTCTCACCACCGTTATATCTATATTTTTTTGCTTCAAATTATTCTTCATTATCGTATTCTTCCTCGTATTTGTAAAAAAAATTATTCACTTTTTATATTTTTTGAATTTATTATCCCTTCCTTTTTAATAAGACATTTATTTTTCTTCCTTTTTATTTAGTAGTATTCCTTGCCTTCCATGTTCTTCATGACCATAATAATCTTCCATTATCCTTATAATTTTTTTAGAATTTATAATGGCTTCAAATTTAATGAACATAAATGAAATTTTTTTTACTTCCTACTACCGCTATTAAAATTTCTAAAACAAATAAATACATCACATCGTCAAATATCTTGTTAACATTTCCTTCTAAATTAAAATCACTGAATTCTATATCAATACATTTTTTGTTTTGTTTTATTTATCATTGTATTTAAATTAGGTTTCATGATCATTATTTAACTTTAACTTGATAGAATTCATATTTCTTATCTCATATGTAATGAGAACACTATAAAAATCATCTTGATAGATTTTTTAGGTTATGTATATTTTATATATGAATCTTTGGTGAAACATATATCAATAATAACACTCCACATCATTTCCACAATGGTTGAGTATTCCAATTTTTCTCTATGGATAATTAAGGTGATATGAAGATTATCAGACCTCTTTAATAAGTCCCTCATAGATTCATTATAAAAAAATTAAAATATTATTATTTAAAAATCTAAACCTGTAACCTTACATCCATAGAATAAATTTTTTTCCTTATAAATGTTCCTAAACTTATCACAGATACCATTATAACTTCAGATTCCATTATCCTAGAAAAATTAACTTTTAGGAGAACAAAAAATATATTTATTTATCTTCCATAATTCTCAATATTTCTAATGTTTATAACTATTAAGGATCACCCTCAAAAGGTGTATTGAATCCATTGTAGGTATCTTCTATAACATCATAGTCAATGGGTAATAGATATATATTGATTTAATCTTTTTAGAAATGATATATATTCCCCTCAAGGATAGGAATCCCCTCACTATAAATGGATATAAAAGCATCAATGATAGTATTCATTATCATCAAACAACCTAGAGTCTATGAGGTAACCTATCATCGATACCAATTATAAGGACCTGTGAGGAATTTTGTGAACACTAAGAGGTGGGTCAATCATTAGCCTTCTATTTTCAGTACAAGTTTCTTTTTTTAAAAAAATATTTACCTTTAACTATTGATAAATAGATCTTTTGTATCAATACACACAAGTATATAGATAGGAATACACGAATTTACAAGGTTCACTACTGAATAAGATTATACATCCCTTGGGATTATCTTGAAGGAATCCACAATTTAATATACACCAGAATAAAATCCATATAGTTTACAAAAATTAGGGTATATCCATTTATATTGTTTTATTATATTCCATTGATAGTCCCCATTCTTCTTGCACATATAATATTATAAAATATATATTTGAAGAAAAATAATTATCCTTCACCAATATGCTTCAATATGTCATCACTATACTAATTAAATTCTTCTCATATTCCGTATTATATACTAGATCTTATATTTCATCAATTTCATTCATAACAACATGAAAGAACCTCATTTATTATTTAAATATATTTATTATTCTTCCACTCTTTCTGCACACCGTAATTATAGAACAATTATAAATTATAAATCTTTTAGTGATCCTTATATATTATCTTTCATCAGTATTCATATATATATGACACTGCATAAATACGTTTTAATTAAAATTACTTGTAATCTTGGATCTAGTCTTCATAATAAATTATAGAAGAAACCTCATACATAAATGTTTTTAATTGTATGTAAACATAAAAAAATTCTATACAGGTGGTCCTTAACCTCAGCTTTGTGTGCCTCCATGGTTGTTCTCATCCCTAAAGTGAAGGATCCATCAACCCTCAATCAATTAAAACAAATATGTTAATCTATGATTTACTATAAAATTATTAACACTCTTATTAATGGGAGGCTTTCTAGTGACATTCCAATAATTATCTTCAATGAGAAACATGGGTTTTTCAAACACAGAAGTACTCAAGGATTTATTGGTATTACCAATGAAATGGTTGGAGAATATAACAAAAACATTATTGGGTATAATACTATGATCAAGATTGATATTGAAAAAGACTATGACCAATTATATTGGAGATTCATTTTGAAGGTTATGAGAACACTTGGATTTGTAGAATGGTTCTATGACATTTGTTTTAGAGGTTATGCCTCCACATGGATCAAAATCTATTGAATGGGTATTTCTGTTTTGTTCATCTAATCAGTTTGTGGTTTGAGTCAAGGTATCCCCTATCTCCCAATCTATTGATTAATTCTAATGAAGCTCATTCAAGGCACATTCATAAAAATTTAAATGATGGAAAGATCCTACCCACCAGCAACATATTCAGTAAGGGACATATTTCCTATCTTATGTCTGTTCATGATGTTATTTTCATCATTAATGCCTAAAAAAATCAATTACTGGTTTCTCTAATATTATTTATTCCTATGGAAAGCTTTGTGGCCAAAAAAATAATCTAAATTAATAGTTGTTTAATCTTTTCAAATATGTTCCCTGGGTGACGTTCATCTACTATAAAATCCAAATATTGTATCGAGCGTCGATATCTCGAAATGGTTTATATAGTGCTCCTACCTCTAATGGAAGAGTTAGAATAATTTTATTTTAATATATCATTAACTGAATATCAGGGAGAATTTGTATCTAGGTTCATATGTCCCTCTCATTCGGATGAAGAATTACCCTCATTAACAGTGTCCTTATTTCCGTTCTGATGCATGTGTGTCACCTATCAAGGCCTATAAAGAAACGATAAAAATATTAGATAATAACATGACATATTTTCTTTGGGATTACAATAAAACTGGGCGTTTCCACTATCATCCATGTATGAAGATTTTGAATCTAGTGGAAGAAGGGGGTATTAATTTACCTAACGTGGATGATTATATGAATTACATAAAATAAATATTGATTGGAAAATTTCTGATGTAACTTATATATTGGATAAATTTAGTATTAATAAATATGTGGATGATTGGAAGATATTGAATACTCAGCCTTAAATATTGTCAATCCATTCTCATTGTATGATTTATCGATTTATTGATCTAGAATATAACAATCTTTGGATATTGGGTTGTGGTGACATCAAACTTTGGAAAGAAAATAGGTCAGTTTCATTGCTCAACATTGTTGGCCTACAATTTCCTTCTATCTCATTATATGATGCCAGTAGATTTACGACATTCCTTGCAACAATTCTGAACCAAGATAAAAAATAATTTGACTACATAATTCTATCAGATGACGTAAATAGATGAACTATAAGGCATTCTATGATGGGGAAGTTATGTAGTTCGGATTTCTAGAATTATATTCATCCTTCTAGTGGCCTGGATAATTATGATTCCAATATATGGTTCGAGGAACTTCTAGTTATGTTAAACTTATTAGTTTAGAGATTTAATAACAATGCAATTCCAACTAATGAAGCTATAAAAAGAAGTGAAGTTCTCATTGTTTCTTGTTTTTATTGATATGCATATCTTAATTAGGAGAAAACTGAAAAACCCTTTCATTAGGGTTATTGGGTTTAGGTAGATTAGATTTTTTTGCAACAAGGAATGAACAATAATATCTTTGGTGAGTCCATGAACATATTTTTTGTAGTACAAGTTTTGTGGTGCTAGTAATCACGGGATGGATGTGAATATTCAGTGGACCATCATTACGGTCGTAGGAAGTATTCTCTAGAAGGCAAGAAAAAAATCCCATTGCAATGTGACTCAATCAATTCATGTTCATTAAATATGGATTAAACTTGTAGTGGAAGAGTTTGGAGGTCTTATAAAAAATTATGGGTTTTTAGTTACTCTAAAATGTTTCCTTATGAGTTTTTTTCTACAATTACATATATATAACAAATCAAGGCTAATGTGTCAAATGGGGTCTTTAATATATGAGACTGAAACTGAATGTAGATGGTTCCTGTGTTGATTGGAACATGAGAGGATTTCATGTGGTTATCTATAGTAGAGGTTCCATGTTTCTGGTTTTGAGTTATTCTTTTTGGTGGTGGAAATTCCTTTGGTGTCGAGACCAAAGTTATGGCCATGTGTATTTCATTATGTAGGAATTTCATCTAACCCATATCATATGTTAAATCTGACTCATCTATTATTGTTAGAGTTCATCAGAATAAGTATGTTGTTCCATGGGATATGATTACCTTTATCAGGTATTTCAGATAATATATAGGCCAAAATATTCGGGTCAAACATTCCTAAAGAGAAGGGAATTATGCTTCTATTTCTCATGCTTGTCAACATCAGCTAGTAGATATCTAGAAACTCTACACTAAGTTGGATCACTACCATGGATTTGAAACCTTTTTTAGAATAATTCCTTAGTACTTCATTATTTCTGACCCCCCATGTTTGTTCGTGCTTGTATATTGTAATTTTTTTACGTTTTCCATGAATTAGAAAATTAATTTTTTATCCTTTAGTTGAATTGAACAATTTCACTGCATCTCCTTTTTTCATTCTACCTTATATATTTATACAATAAAATATATATCAGGAATCATGAGGATATTTATCATGATATTTTAACTTTAGTAGATGACCTTAATTCACAATGCCATAATTAGCTGAAGGAAGATTATCTTCATGATTACTCTCTATTCCAATATGGAATTGATTGTTACCTTCATACGATCACTCAATTACAATGTGATGTTTCTCCACACATTCCTATGGTTTCTGTACTACAATGTTTGATCACTCAGACACTTCTTGTATTCACTTTATTCCGATTTGTATTCACTCATCCCTTCATGTGGTTTCTCTATCCCAACGTGTGGTCTCCTAATCCTTCATCTGATCTCTTAACCATTCAAGTGATTACATTAATACAATTTGTGCTAACTCAAAAATAATGTAAATACATTCCCCATATTTTGGTGGATCTATTTACAATGTATAGTTATTCTAGATCGCATACAGTCAATCCAATATCATTATATGGTTGCTCATTCCATCATATTGTTATATTTATTCATATCACACAAATTCTCTTATCATGAAATAATTATTTATGTGCTGAAAAAAAATTGTCATAATCAATTATAATACCTACTCACCAACTTTCTCATTACAAAAAAAAGAGACATATTGGTAACAACACAGTTTAACATCTTCTAGAGAGGATACTAACCAGTTTTTTAAATTCCATATGGTGAGGACACTATCATAACATTTTTATTTCCATTAAATTGGGCAAGGAACAATTTTTTAACATCATATGATAATGATAATAACAATAATTTTTAACATCCGATTGTGAGGGTGATATGATATGTAGTATAAGGTTATAAATCTAGAACTTTTATTAGTTAGATTATAATTATCATGAAATGAAAAAAAGTGAAGTGACATGAAAATTAGGAAAGTATTTATGGAGAAACCTTACATTGGTTGTTGGTGCGATGAATTATCTATCTGTTAGGATCAATTTGGGATATTCCCACACTGAGAGGGTGGGGGGAATCATGTGAGGTGAAATTTTCCCTAAAATTTAAATTTTATCATTTATTCACAACATTACTTATTCGGTGAGTGTAATTGTCTTTATGTTTATCTCTATTTTTGTTGATAAGAATATATAAAATAATTAAAGGAAATATTGGAAAAAACAGCGGAGTGTTAGCGGGGTTCAACTCCATTCATATGGTCATGTCCCTTATATATCATTTTTAGCCCATGTGAATGAGTTACATTTTATTATAAATAAAATTCTAGGAATGGGTATGACCTTGAACTAGTTATATTGGAATGGACCATGTGAAAAGAAAGAAAGGGACTATTCTCCCTATGTATAAGATAATGGACATGATCTTAACTCAAAAATGATGACCAGTATTGTATCGAGTACCACTTTGACTGAATGAATGAATTACTTCCATCACTTTCAGTAGTCATGTTATCACCTCAACATTATTCATACTTATACAATATGATGTTGTAGATTAACATTCATAAATACTTTATCCTAGATGTGATAAATATCATGTTACACCAGATTCTCTCATCGTCCTTCATCTTATTCAATTCATCATAATATCACTAGGAAGCCTTCTTGTTTTCATTGATTCATAATATCTACTACAATTTTTTATTGATTCATTTATTTAATTGATTATATATTTCATATAATTGAATATCTTCGGTGTTAACTCATTTAGGAATATCTTTTTTTTCCTTTTTTGGTTCCTATAATATATATATATATATATATATATATATTCACATTGAATATATTTGAAATATTTTATACAAAATATTTATTGAAATATTCTTGAATTTACACATGCTTAGAATAATTCAATCGCATAATAAATGAGTCAAATATTCATTCATATTCTCCCTTAAAGAAAAACAGATGAATCAGTTATTTCCATCCATAATGTGATTGAAGTATGATATTATTATTCTTAGGCTAAATCATCAAAATAAATATGTCTTCCAATTTTATTGATATTTCTAAATATGAATGGTGACATGGATCCTATAGTATGTGGCATGGTACTCCATCTATATTGGATTCTTTTATATAATATTTTCCACATCGATCTCTACTAGAATCATGATTTCTTGTTTAATCATTATATTTGATTCATGAATAAAATCGCATACAACATTATCTTATTTATTTCCTTAGAACATAAATTATGGAATCTCGACATATAATGCAACAAAAACCATACAAATCTATCAAATGATTTATGTATTAGGGTCATCATAATGGATTTAATTTACAATATAAGTATATTCATCAATGTCTTATTCTATGATTCAAAGACATAAACATATGCGATTATAAATGTTCTAGGGAACTATGAAAGGAAGACGATTAGCTGAAAGACGTGGAGTGGAACATAAAGACTTACGATGAAGCCTTATAATTATGAAGCTTTGTGAATTAAGGCTTAAATTTAAATTATAGGTTTACAATGAAGATTTAGGAAGCATAGGTATTGACTTATGATTATTCCATTTAAATTAGAGCTACCATAGCCCAAAGCCTTATGGTAACTCAAATATTAATGCAGAAGAATTATGTTGAGACTAAAAGTCTTATACTCGAAATGAAAACACATAATTTAACATAGAGTCACGTGCATCAAATTAATTTTTTAGCACAAAGGATTATGCTCATGCTTTTTTCATTTTCCATCCTATGTAAATTATTATTATCATTAATGAAGACTTTTGTTCAGGTCATACAGTCATGGAAATGTCATTTTATATTTCAACTAAAAAATTAAAATTTATTCCATTTATTCCTGGAACATCATTAACCCGTATAAAGAACTTCTCATACTTCTCAAAATTTTAATCTCGGTATCAAAATATCATAGATATATTCAATATTTTCTTATGACAATTGGTCATTCATTCCATCTAGATTTGAGTATTAAAACAAAAAAACACATGAATATTTTCATAAAAACTACATATCAATATCTTTTAAAACTGATATAGATAGTGATTTTAGATATAGATAATATTTCATATATCAATTAATATTTTTCACATAAACTTTCACACATAAAATGATATACCTAAACGATTTATAGTATGGTATTCACGGAAAAAAATATGTCTTTCATCTTCCATTAAGTGATTTTAACCTTAGTAGTACCATAACAACACCATCATCATCATCATCATTGTTAATACATGAACTAAATCGACGTATAAAACACCATAAAAATAGAATATTAATATTTAAATTTTTTCCATTGTAAGGGAACATTATGTGACATCTGGTGGAAGTATCTACTTCAGATTATTATCATAATAACTTCAATGGATTCCTCATGTGATCCTCAAGCATAATCTTTTAATTTTTATATATGTATAATGACATAAAATCTATCACTTCCCCTTTTATATATGTTAGTGAATCCATTTTCATATCAATATGAATTTATCTTATAATTCTTACAAACTATTTATCTCGAATCCACACTAATTTTTCATAGTTTCATACATATAGGAATCTATATATAGAAACTCGTCCGCATTACCTTGTCAAATATTAAAGAAATGAACTAATACTATCAAACATCATTACATGGGAACTTTATAAATATTTATTATAGTATTAGGATGTATACATTCCTACTTCATTGTGTTAAATGATCTATTATTAACACTACGCTTGTTTCCTAATTCATTTAAAAGAAATAAAACGCATTCACAGTGTTATTTAATCAATATCTCTGTTTTTATTTGATATCGACCACAATGCTAGAAAATGGAATGCTAATATGTGAATTTATTTTCATATGTCTCTAAATAATTGATAATAATTTCAAATCATATTAGTGTATGATATAATTTAATTACTAAGTATTGTTTCATCAACCCCTATATTATAAATTTTAATGAGGCATTCTTGGATTAGAAAATTAGAAGGTTTTATTTAGAAAAGAAGGTTTTCCGTAATCCATAAAATATGGTACCAACAATTACCACTATCAAATCTCTTCCATCGGGGTTGTTAACATAAATATAGGATTATAAATATTCTTGAAATAAATTATTTCAAATGTGTTTAATGTTCTTTCATCCCAATCATCATTCACTTACTAAACACCATGATTCAAAACAATAATGTTTTACCGGAATGTTTAGATTTAAAATAACCTCAAATAACATCAGGCTTCATCAACATATTATCATTAATAAAATGAAATCTCCTACCCTTGATAATAAAATAAATTATTTGAGAAATAAGGATAGTAAATTATGAATTCAGAAATTTTTATTGGTTGTTAATTTATAACCTTCTATAAATTCTAGATTTTGATGAATTTAACTGACCTAGTAGCTTGTCATACAACTCAACCAAAAGTGATATATGATGAGTTCACATCATTCAATAATTTTTAAAATTAATTTCATTATATTATGATTATAATTGGTATTGGATTTAAAATTTTAATTTAAATAATTTCTATTGGGGTAATTATCTCTTTAAGTTTGATTTTAAAAAATGGAATAAAATAAAATAATTTTATTTTATTTGTTTAATGTATAATGTTTTGAATTGTATAGGATAGAAATAGGAAAGGGGACATAGATAAAATTATATTAAAACAACAACGATTATCCCTTATTTTAGAGAATAATGCCATTTAGTATTGCATAGAGAGCTGTTGGCTTGGCCACACATAGGGAGAGCCAGCTGCATGTGACATATGTAGAGAACAAGTAAAACATTCATGTCAATAAGTGTGTGTTGACACATAGGGTGACAAATTCCTATGGTGGTGGGAAGAAGACCTCACTAATGCAGGGAATCACTGATGGTTTCATGGGATATAAAGCCCCAACCCATCTTAATGAAATTCTTCATGAAAATAATTGTCTAAATATTAGTGTTTATCTAACCGAAAGATCGTTGTTGGACTTGCGAATACATAGGTACTCTGGAATGTTTCATAATTGATATAGTCTTGGTTGTGTTCACATGTAATCATCCTCCGATAAATTCTAAGGCTTAATCCACTATCACAGTGTTGTATGTCCACTATGGAGGATTATAGGAGGTTCAGATTACACTATATAATTGATGACCACTATGTAATAGCCATGGAAATTTGGTGCAGTCATGTTATAATCTCAAACTAATGAAGGGTGTTACATTTTCTTCCTTCTAAAACACCATGGATTCATCTATAATGATATTTAATAGAATGAGATGAACCATTGTTGAAGGTGTTGTTCCATGGCTAGAGGTAAATGAAATAAGGCTATGTCCTTGTATATCACCATTTCACTATATTTTTCTTTAATGAAGAGAATGTATGATGCTATATGAAGTGGGGTTTTTAATACTCCATGATGATTCCAAAAATAATAGTGGAATGAATATAAAGGATGAAGTTTATTTGTGCATGGATTTTCAGTAACTAAGTATGCCATTTTTGGCCATGCACATGTTGGAAGGGTTGTTCATCAAGGGTTTCAACCATCCCTTAGTAATCGTTTAACTACATTTTAAAAATCCTAAGATCTTTGGGATACATACACAAAATAACTAAATAATCAGTAAAAATGAATCGAAATAAACACCTGGGATCCCTTCCTACACCCTACGGGGTTTAAGTCCACTAAAAAGGAATTTATGTCCAATGATGTACTTTTTGAGTAGAATTACCATGGATATATTTACTCGTTTAAATGAATAAAAATATTAGAGGGGAATGTAAATTTTAATCTATTATTAATTAAGATAATTATATAAGGCGGGTGTTGTTTATTAATTAAATGATTCTAATTCGGTCAATGAGTTTTAGGAACAACCTCTCAGAGAGGCTGGAGCCTAGTTGTTGGATATACTGTTGTTGTTGGAGTGCATATAACTTATGTAAATTACAATTTATTATCCCCTCATGTCTAACAGGAAGGGGTAATCCTTCTATTCCTTGTAATTTAAATAATGGGGAATTAATTTATTAAATGGTCATTTGTATGTGAAAAAAATCTATGATGGATTATATAACATCTTTATTTTATTTTAAACATTCCCCCTATATAATGCATGACCAATTTAGTGATTGGAATGTATGTTCTTTTAAACCCATTACTAGTTATCCCTCTAATGAAAAAATACATGATTTGGTGTAGAAATTTTAAAAACAAGAAATTTAGTGCTTATTTATAAACTAAATTATGTTATTGAGAAAGGAAATTATATTTTAAAAATAGAGTGTAATCTAAGGGGTGGAACACTAAACATTGATTCTGAAATATAATGATAATCACATCAAATATCTTTAAGTAAATACATGAATATGGATTTATATCACGTTGTAGGATCACCTCCTTTATTCCAAAGCCAAAAAATCATGATCCTAGTGTTTTTTACGATTCCTTAAATTTTTTAAAAACATTCAACCCATTATCTCTACATCCATTCAGAATTATACTAATATGTATTTTAAAAATATTTAGCCTTTGTTAGTGATTATAAAAAAAATTTGATTTCCCCAATATAATTAATGACACATTTTGAGAAGGGGAATCCACCTCATCATAAAATCATCATGAGTGATATCATAATTATATAAAAATTATGATCCCATTCACCAAGATAATAAAAATATTAAAACAATCATAGTTTCTTATCACTACATATTAACATCTTAAAATACACTTATGTATATCATGTACTTAATTAATTCTAATATTGGTACTGTTGTCATTAGACTTTCTATGTTTTAGTATCCACTTCATCTTCCACATGGTTAGTATTTTTTATATAATATCTCTAGGTTTCAATTTCAGAAATAATAATGAGATGGTGATTTCTTCGGATCTAGAATGGTTATTCCAAAATACTTATTTTTATTAGTTATTAATTTGGGAATAATTTCCACCGTTAATTTCTTATTTTTTATAAAAGCAATAAAATAAATATTAGTGTAGCAGGGTAAAAAATATTTTTTAATCCATTTGAGAAGTTTTATTGAGAATATATTATCAACTAGTTATCCCTGTTTGATTTTGATCAACTTCAAGATAGACAATTTATACTTGAAAATTGGTTTTTAACTCTAATTTTTGGATTCGAATCATGAGTTCTATTATTATATCCTTGTATGGGAACTTTCTTTTAACCAGATCCATAAATTCACACAAATATCCTTATATAGCTTCAGGTAATTCAAGAATTTAATAAGAAATTAGAAAATTGTTACACCATTATTTTAATTTTATATATCATTATTACACATTATATAAAAATCCTCATAATATCATAGGTTATCCACTTTTGTAAACCTCTCAAGAGATTCAATTTCTTATTTGTGTGGATTTTTTTCATTCCAATTGTGTTTTTTCAATTTCATGAGATTCAAATTGTATTTATTTTTTTAAAGAAACTATCTATATTTACAGAAATATTTTAGGAATATGACTAATCCCTTTTAATTTTCCAAAATAATTTTTTGATGTTCCCTTTACCATAGTCTATTCATTTATCTATTCGATCATTGTTTCTTTCTATTCATGCGCGTACCCTTCAAGACTCACATTCATGAAAAGTTTCAAAGTCTTTATAATGTGACCACTTTTTCTAACAACAAATAAAATTATCACTTCTTGGGAATCATTTATCATGAATACGTGGTCTTGTTTTGAATTTCATAGCTTTAGATGTGATTGTTACCCAATAATAACTTACCATCTTTATTCAAATGCTTCATTTGATGTATATTTTCAGCACCTTTTACATGATTATTTCCCCTATTTGTCTTTTCTCTATTCGTTATATTATATGTTTTTTCTACATACATTTTCTAATTTTATTATTGAATGATTTATTCTTACATTATTATTGTTTTTGAACACTTCAATTTCAAATATCACATATATTTTCATGTCTTCCAAATCTATTTCTTATATACATATTTTTCTTCAGAGCATGTATATATTATAGCTTCTGAGGTTTTCTCCCCCGAATTATAGGAATTAAATTTATTTCATAGACTGAAATATTATACCAATTTTCGAAAATCATATTCCAAAATCTGTGATAAAAAAATAAAAATTAAACTTCATTTTCCTTTGATTCACATCTTGTTCAAATTTTCCAGAACAAGTAGATTGTAGTTTTTTATCCCTACCAGAAGGTTTTCAGGATTATTATAGTGATCCAACACTTATTAAACATCTTCTATATATCATTTATATGATGGTATGCCTCCCATAGTTTTTTCTTCCACCATTCTACACATTTCGAGTTGCATTGTACACACGTTTCAAAAACAAGTTTTGAACAAATATTATTTTTTCAAATAGATAGTTCCTTTTTTGTTGAATATATTATGAAACTATTGGTAGATTATATCAGGTTTAATTTTTCATTGAGATAATTGTTTTTTATAATATTAGTTCACTTCATATTGGTTCAGTGTATATTTCTTTTAATCGTTTTGTGATGACATGTCTTAATCAAAATCAATATTTTTCAATTTTATAAAAGGGTTGAAAAATTAAATGATGAGGTCTCTTTTATAATACTCTAATGATTTTAATTTCTTTTTAAATACAAATACTATTTTTTTAATTTGATCTTTAAGGATTTAAATTGTTTCATATAGTATATTTTCTTTTTATTTAATCTGTTTATCCTTGATCTCAGGATGATAATTCTTAACATAAATTGTCTTTTCAAATGCATGGTTCATTTTTTCAAGGATTTTCATAGCTTCTTTATTGTTCTTGATTGTATTGATTACCTCATCTACATATTTTGATAATCATTTCTCAGGTTCCACATTCATTATAGTTTTGAGTCCAACATTTTTGCAGAGCACCACAATTAGTTGTACAAATTAATTCAATGCATTTTCCATCCTTTCATTCTCATTATAATAGTGTGTGACCTCTTATTTAATGCTACAAAATATGATACAATTTCATTGGGGTTGTTACACAATATATCATTTATATGAAATTTTTTTTCCTCTCATGAATTCTCAAAATTATCACCATTCTCACTAATACATAATTCTTTAGAAAGAAAATTTTTACAAGTTATATTTGGTACCCCTTTATATATATAAAGTAAAACCTCCATGATACCACACTATTGTACACTACTTGGTAATTAATTCACCCAAAATATCATTATCTTCCTTGCATGATTAATTATATTCCAAAATAATTCAAAGGGAAACATTCACATTTCCCTCTTTTTCTTATGAGATATTTTATAATCATATTTAAGAGGAGGGTCAATAACAGATGTAACCAAATTAGATCCACTATTATTTTCTTTAAATATTGTATAAAACTACTTCTTTAATGATTTCTTGATAAACGTTTTTTCATATCTATTATTCATGTCTGTCATTATCATGGATGAAATATTTTACATGATTTGTTTAATGTGGTATTCATAAGATTCTTCCAATATGTACCTGATATAGTATTTTGAAAATGTAAATTTAATCTAACAAATAGAACAACTAATATGTGAATCCAATAGCGGTATGACTTAATCTCTGATATCATTTGTTAAGATCTCTTTGTTATCTTCCCACACTGAGTGGGGTGGGAGAATTAGTTCGGGGAAAAAGTTCCAATCAAATTATTCTTTTTTCCCCAATAACCACTTAACTTATTCAGTGAGTGGATCGCTCCCTCTATATCCATAATTTGTCTTATCTTAATATATTGAATAATAATGCAACATAAGAGAATGAAATGGATTATTAAGGAGGTTTTACTCTTATTATATGAGTATGTCATATGTGAATTATGGTTATTACCACACCTACATGAATTACTTCTTATTATCAAATGATTCCTGAAAACTAGTACAACCATGAACCTGTTCTCCAAGAACAAGACATGTATAAAAAAAAGAGAGATTAGATAATGGACTCACTTCCCTAGAGAAAAATCACCAGAATAGGATTGAGTCTATATTGGGTTGTATAAATGATATTATCCATCACATGCACATTAAAACGGTAGCATCAATATTCTCCAAGATTATATAGTATGATTTTTTAGGTTGACCTTCTCTATTACATGATCTTGGATTTGATCAGTGGTATGTGTGGACAGATACTCTTATATTCATTCTTTTTCAGTGCATCATATTGGAACTGGGACATCTTATCACTTAACTTGATACAAAATATCTACAAAAAGTTATTCTATCGGTTTTTATCATTCCTTATATATTTGTTTCATATTGTAGAATATTTTGACTAGTCACTCAATGGAGAATATCTTTTTTCCTTCATTTGTTCCTATAATATATATATTCACATGGAATATATTTGAAATATTTTTTCCATAATATTAATTAGAATATCATTTATTTTTGTAAGGATCTGACACATTGAAACTTATAATCTTCGAGTTAAAGCTTCATTCAGATTCTTCGTGAATGTTAAACTAAAGAATTGGTTCACTCCATACATGTGATATTTGAAATATAATAGGATTATTATTAAATAAAATCTATTAAAAATACATGGAATTTACTTCAATTGAACCTTTCATGTAAGCATGATGATGTGGATCATTCAAAGTATTTAATAGAACTCCTTCAGTTTTGGATTCTTTAATAACTAGATTATCCCCAATTACATTATCTTTAATCATGATCTGTTTTTTGTTCATGTTGTTTAATTCATGACAAAAATTTCACACTACATCATATGACTTACTTCTTCTTTTCATTCATAGAAACATAAATCCTAGAATATATACATCTCGTGAAACAACACACATAGTAATCTATCTAACTATAGAGGCCAAATGTTTAGTAAAAGGACATATATTAAATGTTAAAGTATACACTTCAATGTCTTATTAACATAGTTAAATACTCATTTTCATGCTGTTTTTAATAATTAGTACAATTTAAAAGTCATTAAATCAACTCAATGTCTTATAGTGGAACATAAATACTTTCGAAGAAACCTTATGATTTTGATCCTTTATGATCAAAGACATATGATCAACTAAATGGTTTACGATAATGATTTACAATCCATACGTAAAAAAATTTGATCTTTCCATTTCCATTTTTCACGCCTCAATAAAAAACCACATTTTCACGAAATTATTTTTGATAAATCATTATGTTAAGAATAATATCTTATTCTTAGACTGATGAAAAAAATTAAATTCATCATAGAGGATTACACTATGAATACGTACACTCAGTATAAAATAATTTTCTCATGGATTCATCATTTTTCTTCCTCATTGATGTCTTACACTTACAGATTTTGTCTTATTCTCATATTATACACACATTACTTTTTTTTCATTTAAATTCTATACCAAAAGTAATAATTCTTAAAAATGTAATCAAAACATCTTCAACCCATATCCAATCATTATTTGACTCATCAATGATTCTTACAAGGTATCATAACATCATGGATAGATTCACTATATCTTTAAATCATTTTTATTTCATTAAATTAACATTCAAAATTAAATACCCAATCTCTTAATGGTTTCTATAGTAACATAACATCATAATATTTATAAATTGTTATATATATTGAACTCAAACCCAAATAATTTTCCATATTTCAGATATTATTAGAACATCAACTATCATAGTTAAATTACACTAACTAGAATGTGTCCATATAAATTGTCATGGGAAAAATATCTATGTCATATTCAATCAGGTGAACAGAAAGTAAAAAATACCATGACAGCACCATCATCATCATTACATCTGCTGGAATAAAATCTAAATATGAAACAATAATTAGTAATATATCTAGATTTTAAATGACCATTACCCAGGTAATGGATGATCATGAAACTTCTACTGGATGTATCATCTTTAGATTATTATCTCATGTACTTCAACTAATTCCATATATGAACTCTATGAAACATCTCCACATTTTTCTATATTTATATTGGTAGAATGTCCAACCATTATTCACTTATATATGTAATTAAATCAATTTTCATATGAATATGAAAACATATTTTATTTATTTTAGGATGTGTATCTTTAATCAACACTCGTTGTTCGGTGTTCAAAACATAATGGCATCTAGACTGGGAAACACATCATATTTACTATTTTAACAATGTAAGAACCCAAAAAATACTTACATGAATTAGTTCATGGGAATATCATGAATCTTCTTAGTAGGAATGGATTGTATAGTTTTGTTCCATGTTGTACTACTACACCTCATATTAATATCATTCATTTTTCCTCATTAATTGAAAATAAATAAAACATCAACCAACAGTAGTTTCATCACAATATATTAAGACCAGGGAGTAATCCCTATTAGATTAGAGATTATGTATGATATAAGGTCCCCACCACGTTGATTGAATATTATGTGGATTATATCTTGGTATAATTTTATTTTTGATAACTACTACCATCTCTCCATAGAAGAATGAATGATAGAGAACAGTCTTATTGAAATATTGAGAAACCCTATTACGATGAACATCAATGTTGTGAAATGTGTGCAATATCCTCACATAGAGTTGTTCAAAGTCATCTAGTTACTTCTTTGACTATTAATCTCCCGAAATATTTTTTTATATGTAAATTATAAATGAGGGAAGATGAAACCTGGTAAGAAATACTACTTTTATTCCCTTTACAAGTGAATATGGGGTCTCTATCAATGTCTGATGGGTTATGGTGTGCTTGACCCCCAAAGGATGCTGATATTTTTATGGAAAAGAATTCTTATATTTATCCACCATTTTTTAGTTTATATTTGGTATAGTCTTATGAAAAGAATCAATTTATCAATTTTATAATTTACGGTAGTCGGTTGAGTGGTTATAAAAATTTTAAGATTGCATATACAACATTTTAACCATAAAAGAGTGTATATTCGTGTCATTATCTATCAATATTGTGTGAGAGAAATCAAATATATATATATATATATATATAATATTTTTTATAATGAACTTTATAATATCATTGATACTTAAGGCCATTAGGGATATTTCCTCATCCTAGTTGGAGAAGAATTTGTTGACAATAAGGATATAATTGAACAATTTGTTTATAACTGGGAGGTATGCCCCCATGGAATCTATTTATCAGATAAAAAAGGGAAAATAATACACCGAAATGTGCTACAACACTATGGGTCAATAGATACAATTATAATTTATTTAGTAGGAATTTAATTTCTTATTTAATTCCATGAATTCATGTGTCATAAAATGCTAAAAAAACCAATACTATAGATTTTGTGTGACAGTTTCATTTTGGATTGATTAACGCCAAAGGTCCCTATATAGAATTATAACATAAAAATAAGGAACTATCATCTCTCAATACATCTATGGAGGACTCCATCAATGCATTATTTTATAGTAAATTTTGAGTATTTAGACCATCATAAATGAAAATGATGAGATAAGTCCATAAAAAAAGTTTCTTCTTTATCAATATGATGGATGAATTATGATTTGTATGTAGAGTAATATGTAGGAAATAATTCAATTGGTGGTATCATTTGGTGAAGTTATTATCTAAAATTTCTCAGGGGTTTTTTTAATTTCATCATTATCTTCTCTATTTTAGTCAATGGATAGTGACACCACCCTATGGTTCTCAATCCTAAGAACTATCACATCCCATTTTCGATATTCAAGGTTAGTTGATTTATTATCAAATTAATATACTCAAGTGGTTAATTAATATGGAACATGTGATAATGTGTGTTTATAGGGAAATTCAGATATAAAAGATCATGTATAATTCATCATGGTATATAGTTCCTCTTTTTAAATTTAATTTTACCATTAATATTCTCAATTACTGACTCTGAATCAACATTGATATTGAAGCAGGATACTGGTATTTTTAATTTCTATTCAATAACTATGATGATAGCTTTTTATTGTACATTATTATTGGTGTTGCCTTATTATATTGGGAAGTAGTAGGTCGTAACACATTTTCATGGATAAATAAGAATATTTTCCAATATAACACTGTTATGTTTTTGGGGTTCTATCATTTTTCTTGATCAGTATCTCAAAGAACAATCAATTTACATCTCCAATGTTGGGGAGTATATTGAACGTATAATAATTCTTCATTGAGAAATTATATGTCAATTTGTGTGATTTCTATGATGGGATGTGGTGTTATAATATCATTTAATGATTTTACATTGATGTAATTCTATAGAATGGGATAGATATCAAATGACATCATGATGGGTTCACACCATGCCAAGTGTCTAGTCAACATTGGATGACTGATGATATATATGAGTAGGGCATCATGAGAGACAGAGTTGAATTTGATATATTGTAGTTAATGTCTTAGTTTTTGAATTGATAATTTTAATTAAAATAATTTATTTTTAATTTCAGAATATCAAGTTTCATTATCTAATAGTTTTTCTAAGATAATAAATATTATTCTCTTTGAACAAATCATTTTTTATGTAATGTGTCTTGTCAGTGACCAATCAACGACTTCCAAATATATGATGACTGGATAATATTTACAAGTAACATCAACACTATTGAGACTGAGTGGTATTAAATAATTTTTTATAAGGCATCATATAAATCATCATCTCATCGATAGATGTATCCCTTCATCGTGATCATATTGAAGATTAAAAACTTTCCTGGAAGGTAGAATATGAAATGTATGATATAAAAATGTTTTCCATGAAACCACATAAACTCATTTAGATTATGAGGATGTAGAATGCTAATGATCTCCATGTTATTCTAATTGTAGATTTCAATGTTGCAATAGAATACCATGATGCCCATTAATTTTGTTGATATCACACAAAAATCCAATTTCCTGGGGTTCGACATTTTGTAATATTAACATACCATATTGAATAGTTATTTAGGATTATTGAGATGATCTTAAATCTATTAATAATATATTACCATATCATTGACATAACATTCCATAGTCATTTCTATAAAAGGCTTGAATAAATAGTTAGTTGTAAAATTATATGTTAATCTATCATTATTCAAGTCCAATGGAATTACTTAGAATCATTACACCCCATGGACTTCCATTAAATTGATGGTTCCACCTTAATTATGAGCCATTCAATTGTGGTTATAACCAAAATATTTTTCCACGATGAATTTTTCATGGAACATTGAAATGTCACTAATCAAATGTACCAAAATCATATCTATGAATTCTCCCTTTGAGAAATGATAGTCGACATCACTAAATTTAATGGAAATTTTTATTTTCTCATTATTACTTATTGTTAGGGAGGATATTGGAAATCCACATATCTAATAATCCTCTCAAATTTAATTGACCATGATAATCTTATCAACTTCAAATTTTTATCTGGTTTAATGATGTAGAGAAATTCTCTTTTATGCATATGTGTAACTATGATGGTTGATTAGAAAACAAAAATGGCTACTGTCTGTATGAGGATCAGGACTATAAATTTATATATAATTACAAACAATATCACCATTAAGTTTCACTAAGAAATATATATATTTATCATTCTATTCAATGGACATAGTTTCATGAATTAAATATGGTCATAGGTATCCCTTTATACCAATATAATCTAGTCAAATACAATAAATGGTGGTGGAGACACAATAATAAAATGATATATTGGAATTAAAAAATACAATTTTTCTCTTCTTCATCTACATAAAATTTAGGGGATGTGGGTGATGAGATTTTTCTTTTAGGGATGAGAGAAAATGTTGGGAATTTTATCCCTCGATAAGGGATGGGGAGCTGTATCTAGGTCCTTCGAGTACCAATGTATGAGTATTATGATCTGAATTACATTATAAACGTTCTTATTCAACTAAATATACATTAATCATGGTATTAATATGTGATTAAGGTATATCGTTAAGGATTAATGATGATATGAGAATATTTTTATCTTCAAAGAATCATTAGGCCGTGTTTCTAGACATTGAAATTATCAATATCTAAGAATTATTGTTGAGAAAATTTTGGATATTATCTCTTTATTCTCCTTTATCAATAAGGGTAGAATAAATGATTAAGTTATAGTATTTAATAGAGGACTTATGGACATTTATATTTCCTTTTGGTGAGGTGGGTGCATTTTCTGATCTAAGTGATGACCCATGGGTCTCCATAGATTTTGGAAACAATGTGGGGGTAATTTCTTTTTGGGAATCATCATTATTTCAATGGTAAAAGTAATCTATTATATGGATGGATTCAGAAAACAATAATTATATAATTAAGATGTGATAAAATGTACCAAGGCCGTGTTTTTTCACCTAACTAAAGAGATAATCCATATATTATCATAGATCCTTGGCCATGTGGCTTAAGTGTTTTCTATACTGACCCTCATGTAAATAAATTTCGAAGTGATATTGATTTTAATGGTTTTTATTTTTATCTCTTCCTTAGATGATGGTTCTTGCTCTATGAGGTTAGATAATTAGAGACAACATGACATCTAAGGTGATCATATTCTATGTATTTTTATACGAGATTTATATAACACAATGGTTTCCTAATTATGGATTGATTTCTTTTATTTGATTAGTCATACGTACCTAATATTCATTAAGTTCATGAAATGGGTTAACAAGGTACATCTCTAAAACATTGGGGTCAGTGATTCCATTTGTATCACGTATAGAAGGCTATTTTACCTCACTTTTATAGATTTAAAAATCATCATAATGTGATTCATTAAAATTAAAAGGATTATTTTCTCCATGAATAAATTAAATCATTTAATTATTTTGATTTATAATCAAATTGGGGTATCATAATGGAATCATCAAATGTAAGTGAATAAATAGTATTCCTAGTAATAAATTTAAACCTATATCCTGAGGAAACAATAAATTTTGAAAAAAAATATAAGGTGTCTAGACTAGGACTTGAGCTCAATTTATATAAGAATATTTTTTCACATTTATCACACCCTTGGATTTTAAAATTTTAAAGAGACATATCAACTTTTTTGTTGGCCAAATTTTAGAGGGTCCATATTGAAATGACATTTATCCTAGATACATTGTGAATGGGAGCTTGATGAAAATTATCATCATAAAAATTTATAGTAATTAAAAGAAGTGTCCCCATACCCCCATTTAGAGTAGTGGACCTACCTTTCTATGTGATGGAAATAATAGTGTGCAACTAAATAAGGAAAATTTCCACACAATATAATTCCACAGTGGAGTCCTAAGCTTCAAATTTTGGGGGATTTAAATTACCTCCAAAAATGAATCCTGGAGATCCCTTTTAAAATAAGTATTTCCATGATTTATAGATTGGATAGTCAAATAGTAAATTAATTCATGCTATCATACATATGGGATAGGGGTATTTACATCCTTTCATGAGGTTTCTTTTTAGTTAGATCCAAAGAATCTGGAGTTAAATGTAGTAGTGGATGTCATCCCTATTCGGAAGTTGATGCAATGCTCGTCATTTGTGGGATAGGATGAGTTTCCATTACCACATTTTGACATTTAGTAAAAAATTATAATTTCTTAATTGATCTTCCAATATTATATGAAATTAAGGATAATTAGATCACTGTGGAATACACTTCTGATCCTACTATGCCCTTTGAAAAGTCTCTCTTTGGGTCTCTACAACAAATATGGTTTTAATAGGGATTTGAATTAAAAGTTGAGATTCATATCAGTATCATATTACTAATCACCATATGACATTGTGATCTCCTCCTCCCCCTCTCTAACTGTGATAGGGTAACTCAAGTTCATTTGTGTTTTTTGTATATAATGGATCTTCTAGGAGAATTACCTTCATTGGTCAAAATGAAAACTATTATCCAGATGAGAACTTTATTATAGGAGTTTGTGTTAATTTTAAATTTTGGTAGAGAGGTTCCCCTTCCACAAGTATTAGAGGTATTAATTATAAGAGGGTTTGAACAAGATTATTCCCCATCATGGTATTCTACAGTTATGTCTCATTCTTGTTACATTTGTGGTGTTAGTTCAAAGATGAAATTCTCATGGGGGGGTTTTGGGTCGGACATGTTAGCTTAATTAATGGAGTGTAATTTTCATTCATAGATGGTTGATTATATTATTACCTAATAATGTAATATTCCTAGTATCCCAAATTTTTGGTTATCAAATCATTAAATTTTTTTATACTCTTATTTTTATTTTATCTCCATCCCCATTCGTCATTCGTTGAGGTGGAAAAAAACAATCCACTTTTTCTAGTGTATTTCACAATATATCTTATTCTGAATATACCATCTTCTTAAGGATTCATTTAAAAAAATAATGTGATGTTTTACCCCCAAAATATTTTTTAGTGATAATAATTCAAGAATTTTCTAAATCCTACTTGACCAAGAAAATTGGGTTCTATTAGCTGTAGAAAATTATTTATCATGGATGTGATGAAATATATATAGACTTTCTCATTTTATCAATACTAAAAAGTATTCTTAATTTCTTATATAGTGTGAAACTCTACTCATATCTACCTTTTTGGTGAAGGGTATTCTTTTTTTCATTTAGGATATTGAACCACATGATATTGTATATGTCAGGGATCTAGAGATGGTGTTTTAGATAAGCTAAGTGTAAAAATTTCTATATTTGTTTTACTAGTCCACTTTCTGGAAGATATTAACACAAACTGAGGAATATGTTTAATCCTTGTAATAGAATATTTTAACATTATTTCACTATAGAAATCTCATAAAATCCATCTGGTTACATTAACGGAATGAGAGTTTCTTGTAACTCATCACATATATTAGGAATAAAGATTCCAAGTAACTCATCTTGGGGATGTTTATTGTTTAGAGAGTTATTTTGGTCCTTCCACCTGAAAATGAATTTTCAATCTCTATATTTGTAGATCTGTTTACAATTGAGGGATCGTGGAATTTTTTATTCCTCGGTGTTGAACTAAATTAATCGAGGATTTATTGGTTGAGGTACTCATACCCTTTCACAAATCTGGCTTGATTTTTTTTGTACATGAAAAATGATTGTCTATCCAAAGTCTTCATAAATCAATTGTTATTTTCTACATCTTAATAATATATTTTTTCTATCATGGTACCACATAGATATATGAATTGGTTCCGTTTTTTTATTGGACCTCATTTCTATTTAAGGTTAAAAATGTTATATATCATAAGTTTGTAAGAGGAAGAATCATGTCCACCCATTCAATCTATGATTTTTCATTCTAGTTTCAATTGTGCACACCACCCTTCCTTGGGAAAATTTTGATTTGTAAGGTATTAATTAAAATTTATAATCTCTATAGGGTCAAATTATTGGCCAAAAATCAAAGAAAATGTAATGTGTATATCCTAATATGGTTGGATTCCCTGTTTCTATTGTTTATGACCAATATGGGTCGACCTAGGATGACTCATCTAATAGGAATCTAACTACCACCCTATCGGAAGAATCACCTAATATTGCCCTACTATTGGTTATATGTTAATTTTTTTTTCTGAATCACAACATTATATGATGACGGGATCCTCCATTTATTGTTGTTATAAGGTATTCATGTTGGGTAAAAAAATATAAATACTAATCACATGTTTATGATTTGGGATTGTTCTCAGTGATAATATATTTGTTGATTAGTTCACATTAACTCTCCATAACTCCATTTTTCCTTTATATTGGATGAAACTCTCCTCAGTTATTAAGAACTACTTATTTGGTTGGTGAATGCAATTTTGTCACACCATTCCCTTTATCCTTTGTCGAATCCCATCTTTGATGTGTTAATGGATCATTTAGGGGTGCCTCAGTTTATGGGGTTCTCATATTTGATTATCACACACATTTTTTGAATGTTTCAGTGTGGGCCATATTTTTAATAAAATATTATGCATCTTATACTTATATTTTAGTTTCAATCATTAGATCATTGATGGGAATAATGTTTATATGATTCACTAAAACTTATTATTATTTGAATATCATGTCCTCATCTAGATTTAAAATATATTAGTTTCATTCTAAATATTCATCTAGAAGAAAATAACAACAGCCCTTTTTCTTTACATTCCGTGAAGTCCATTTTGGTTTATAGACATTGTGAAGACACATCATCTACATCCAAATCATTCCAATGGATTTTTTTGTATATATTTATCCTAATAGAATCGTCAAAACCATTTTTTTAATGCATTATTGAAGAGTGTGAATGTTCACACATTGTTAAAAATTGTGGAGGTTCCTCATTTGACATGTTTCCTATCCTATATAAGACAATATTTCATAGTGTAGGAGGGGTCTTGGATAAATATTTACTTGTCCCTATAGGTTTGTGATGAATTTTTTCTACCCTAATAAATTCATGAATTTTTTGTAGATTTAATGTTCCTTGGACTGACAATGGTGGTATAAATTCCTCTGTCACTATGGGCTAGGTTTTCTCCTATATCACACCTACTATTATAACTTATGATACCCTTTTTATTTTTTGTTATATTATTTGGGAATGGGTAGGATACAATTCATGATCTAAATGTAAGTCATCCCGTAATAAAGGAAGTGATTTAGAAAAGGTCTTAGAATATCAAAAGAGGGAGGAATGTTCAACCATCACAAATGAGTGATGTAGAACACTTCCAATTTATTTCCCCCATTGATCTCATTGATTATGTCATTTAGAGATGGAGGGACCCTATTTAATAGAACATACTGAATGTGAGGATAATATTTATTGGAATTTTCCTAATGAGATTATATTTCATGACATCTCTAATAGTGTCCTCTACTAACTTGGGAGGATATTGAAACATAACTCTACTTGTTCACCAAATCCTTTGAGGGTTACATATGGTAAATCGTTACTGATCAATTTAGGTAGATCCCTAAAATATTGTGAAATGTGCGTTGGATATCTCAAGATTTTCTTCCTAATTTCAAGCATTGTGAACGTAAAAGGGTGAGCATATTGATTTAGTGATGAAGTTATTCTATTTTAATGATATAGTTTACACATTACATAAAAGATAAAAAAAATTACTCATGATGATAATGATTCATAAAAAAATTCAAACAATCATAGTGTATGAATTCCTATTTCAGGACCTTCAAAATGTCATGTCGAGTAATGGATAAAGGCCATAAGATGATCATTATACTATCATTGACTAGTTATTTCCCATCATCACTTCATTCGCTTCATCCATGATGAGAGATTTCTCTACCTAGTATGACTAGAGTGGTTTCTTCCTAGATTCCTTACTGAGAGGAGTGAGATTTTTTGAAATATTCTCTATTATATTAGAAGATATCTAATTCAAATTTGGTATAAAAAATGGCCACTATCATGGACTATATTTTTCATGGGAAATAATATCACTCATTTGAGATAGGACTCTTAGAGTATCTGGCCTCAATATATCGATTACATCACTATATAATTGATTGCTCGATATTTGTTCTAAAATGATACAATAATCATATTGAAATAAAGTTAGTTTATGTAGAGGAAATTTGCAGTTATTTTCCTGATGTGGATGACTACTATTAAATCTTATTGTCTAGACACAAGAGGATTCATGTAGCATATTCCTTGGGGATAACCATCAGCATAGAAAATGGAAAGGGGAAGACCATATTTCCATTTTATCTTCAGATCGTAATGTTTATTTTTTTGTCTCACAACATAATAATTATTCCCATGATTGATCAATATATTATCAAATAGAGTAAGTTCTGGGTTGATACTATCCGAAGAACCTCCACATATTCAAGTATTAAAGCTTTATAGATTTAAATAACACCTATTTCTACATCCTCTATTGGATGATGAGTAATTATAATTTTATCCCTCTATTTTAATCTATTTCTGGGCCAAAGGAATACTATCACTTCGAATAATTAGCTTACACATGATCTCTAGGTTAAAACCATTAAGGTTTCTTCTTATATATTATTTAATGTGTGACTAAATAAATGTGTTATGAATAATAAATTTCATATATTAGAACCTCCTTAAGAATACCCCTCATTACCTTAGGGCTAGGTCGATGAGATTATTTAGAATGAGCAGTAATGCATTCCTCATACTTTGATTCCATTAAAATATACTAATGATATTCCTAACCCAGAAGGGGAGAAGAAATATATATCTCCTCCCATAAAATCACTAGGATATTTCGAAAATTACTTAATTATTTAGAAGGATTACATGCAGTCCCAAAAGTGGCTGTTGAAATGGGCCACTGATCTATGGTAGGAATAGGAATGTGTTCCTAATCCTATTGCTAATTCCTTAATACATTGTGTCGATAATCCCTCTACATAGGGGTGGAAATGTGTGATTTCTCTTTAGTAGATCTTGATATTTGTTTAGGAGCAACTCAGGTGTAGGGGGACATTAATATGTTCCTACCCCTATTGGATGTTGGGTTACTTCAGATACTATCCTCTATTCCACTTCCAAGATAATATTATACATTTTTATAACATGATTTGGGATATATTTATTTCAATTAATTGACTCTAATATGTATATATTTTATTCTATAGTTGTAATGGGAATGTGTTCCCATTCCTTGATTGAAGAATTAATAAGGTCCCACACCTTTCCTCTTATTACTATAGGAATTTGCTGATGGGATTGATGTGTGGTGGAGAGAATATTTGAACACTAACTAGTTTCTTCTATGATATGAAGACATGATCCCTCTGATGTATATAGACTGTGCTCGCAAGATTCGTGATAAAAAATAAGGATATTGGGATGTTAATCAATTAGAAAATTAGTTTATATGTTGTATTCTTCAGTGGAATTTGGAATATGGGCCCACTATTGGATGTTCATAGCATACCATCCTTTATTATAACCCTTGAATACTTAGTTATTGGTGACCATAGTAGGGAACCATGAGGGAGAACACATAGCATGTTATTGCAGGATCCATGATATATGGTGTTGATAGTAGTGGATATTAGTGGGATACCTATAAAGTGACTCTTCTTTTGTGGTCTTGTTGATTATTCCCATTTGATTCACCTACTAAAGATAACGTAGGAAATATTTGGTTCATTCAGAAGAGAGACTCCCAAAATAGTTTAATTTAGTCGAATGTGGAACTAGTTTCACCAAAACATATCACTATGCTAATAGTTGGTGTGCCTTTATATCAAGGATGTATTCTCAAAAAATCTCCAGACATGTTATTGCATCAATGTGAAGATTATCCTGAAGAAGTGAATTCCTCACTTGAATCTAAAGACCCCAATTAAGAGGCAATATCATTCTATATGATAGAAATATAGCTCCATAAACTATTGAGGTTTACATATATTGATATGGTGATTCCATTAATTTAGATTAAAGGGGGTTCTTTTTTATCCATTAATGATCAACAATAAAGAACATGAAAACCCTTTAATGCATCATCACATGTAAGAAACATGTTTGATTGATAAATTTCACAGTTATTTGATTCATCTCGGGACAAATTTTTTATTGTGGGAATGGTCTAACATCTTATTGTGAAAGACTAGTATAGAGGTTCATATCACTCTAGGTTCATGATTTTTTGTTTTCATGGGATTCTGATGGGGTGAATTCATGGAAGAGGAAACACAAAACAACTCTTATATCCATGACATGAGATTTCATCTTGAACAATATTTCAATTGGATGGTGGTGAGAAGGGTATTCTTACAAATGACGCTTAGGAATTCATATTGGTATATATGGGGGGAGGTTAGTCTTTATCCTATTGTATGCCTGCTATAGGATTCTTAATGTTTTTCATGGTACTTATGCATGAGTGGAAATTTTTTCTTTACCATGAATGCAATATTTTCCAATGAGGACGGGTTGGTCTTAGAAGGAATGTCTCCCAATGAGAAATTTCCCCAGCCTGAATAAATCCAGAAGGGGTTGATATGAGAAAAACCAAATTGAATATAGTCCACTATCAGGAATATAAAAATAAGAATGTTTGGTCAATTTAGAATATATTCCTTCTGTAAAAGTCATCTAGACTCACCGTAATATAGCATATTGAGGGAGGAAATGTATAATCTCATGTGTAACATGGACCAATAAGGATGGAAATGTAATATTGATGGTGTTGGGTTTTAACATCATGGATGAATCCTGTGTATCCCATCCAAATACGAATTAAAGACCACATAGTTCTACATACACAATTTCTGTTCATATGAATAGACTGTGCAGTTTATTTTAATGACATTTTTTTATAAACATTTTCTTGTAGTTTTGTGTCATCTATCCGGAATGATGTCCACATAGTTTAATGTTATGTTGTGGGAATGTGTTTTCATGAAATTTTAAAAAAGGTAAATTGGACAATTCATACACAGATGAATCTTCCCTGAGAGAATTGATAGTGTATATATATCATTATATGCCCAAATTGGGGACATTTTTTATTGTTACATTGAAAATTAATACTTAGATATCTAAGCCCACATGATTTATATTCATTGAAAGAAACAAGAGATAATAAACTGTTAATGAAATTATATGAGGTTGCATAATTAACATTGTTTTTCAGATTTATACATAAGTGAGAGCCCCATTTAGTGTGTGCAATCATCTCCTGCTTATAAAATGATGTAAAATACTATCTTCATATAGGGAATCCTACGTTTGTCAAATAGGGTAATACTACTGTTTAATAACTTATACTATGGGCATCGTTGTGGGGTTTATATTCATGTGACTAGGATTTTGTTCTATGTATTTTAAATTCATTCATCCCAAACATGTTTTTTGAGGATTATTTATTATGATTTCCAATTTCATTAGTAGTAGAGTAGATAAGGATATAGGTTTTTCACCCTCAATTGTGCCAAGGTCAGGGATGAAAAATCCACAACATATGTTTGATTGAAATGAAAAAGGTGAATAAGTTACCTATTGCACGTAGCACGTAAGAGATCTTCCCCTAGCCTGGGGGATGGAAGTGTAGATGTAGAACTTATGGAAATATTGGTTGTTACTCTCTATGAGTGGACTTAGTAATCCTCTATGTTCCGAAGAACATTGGCTATGATCCTTGGTCAAACATGTATTATTGCATGTCTTAAGGGTTCTTACTAATTTCCTTTTTATTGGGATCCTCATTATGAAGGGAATATATGATTGCAAAACCATAGGGGGAATGATAGTGATTGGTGGAGATCCATAGAGGGTGGAAGAAATAGACACACCACCCCGACTCCCTTCTTCTTAAAAGTGTAATTCAACATTAATATGGTCTACCTTTACCAATTCTTACCTTATCCCTCACATTACCAGAATCTAACTTAGATATAAGGTTATTTCTTTTTATATTATGGCCCCAAAGATTTCACTATCCCTCATTGATTTATTTAAGGCATAGGATCTTTATATATTCTTCATGTTTGATCAATTATGTTGGAGGTTCCCAACACATGATATCTTCTACAAATTCATCAATGATGCTTGTCCAGTAATGGAGTGATCCATCATCGGGTTTCTAAATCACAGTATCAATTTAATTCAAATTTATGGTATAGATGATATTGAATTTACTTTTTCCAGAGTATATTGTTCATGTGAGGGAATTTAGTACATTCAATCACGGTACGACTGTAATTTTCATTGAAAGAATGATCCCCAGTCATTTCCTATTTGGGTTAGTTTCTAAGTGTTTTCCATTCCTTTCAAAAAACCATTCATCATACAAATTCATGGTAGCATTTATAGATTTTTTATATATATAAATGATATATGGAGGTCCCAATGTCAACCCATAGTTCCTTGAATTTGGGTGATGTTTTATACATTATAGACAATAGTATAATCTTTGTGGATATTTGGGGGTGATGAATTTAGATTTTAATATTTAGTGGGGTTTGATGGAAATCTTGACTATATCTCATTATGAATTAAATTGGGAAACATGTAGTATAAGATTCCCTTAATTATTGGAAAGGTGATCCAATAACTCATGAAATGGATGTTAGTAATGAGTGAAAAATAAAACCAATCAATATTTATTCTTTGAATTTTAATGATTTGTATAGTGATCATGGGCCAAGTACCTCCAGTTTTGTGATCACCTCTACTCAAACTATTATGTATTCCCCCATTTTTTCTAGATATTTTTTTAAAGGGAAGGAATGGAATTTGATGGAAATTGTTTCTCCCATCCTAAAAATAATGGTTCCAGATTTGATATTGTTGAAATGGTGTGTGTTAGTTCTTTAGGAAGATTGAGGGGTGGGGGGGGGCTATCATGATCAAACAATGAATCAATTGAGTATCAGAAATCAGATGTTGCTGTCTATAAAACAAAAGATTCTTCTACAACTTTCTGTGTCGGTTCTAGAAATTTTTATGAATCTCATGGTACTGGTAACCAAGCTACAATTAATTTGGAGGCGTTCTATGAGTTGTAATACTATGGAGGGACCTCATAAAATCTAACTAGTGGAATTTTGAAGGACCTGCTACATTTTAGGGTGTTCAATGGGAACTAGACTTATGTCTAGTCTCCTCTAAGTGAGAAGATGGTTCTCAGGATTGATAAATCTTACATACATGTGCAGAAAATGCTAATAAATGAGGGCTCTCCTTTGGAGTCAACCTGATTAACAAAGACAATAAAAAAAGTTGAATTTACTAATCCATCATACCTAACCCAATGGAAACCAGGTCAGTGAAAAAATACAAAAACCAACACCCTAATAATATTCCCCAGAAAAAATTTGAAAAGAGTTTTTGTGAGAATATAGATGGAATGTAGCACTAATTACCAAACTCTCGAAATTGAGGAAACTAATGAAATATCAATTATATAGTAGGGCAGTTATATTTTTGCTAATGGTTATGTCCAATTTCAATATAGAAAATGGTGGTGAGAATGGAGTGGAATATTCTTGAGTTTTAACATATATATTAGAGTTACTTATACATTTTATGAACAATATGGAGGTAGGGGTTATAGAAATAAATTCCACAATTGACAAAACTAATAAAATGAATACAATAAATAATCAATATTTATATCCAGGATAAGAAAATCATATGGATCGATTCCCAAGACCATATACTTATTCATGGATTTAATAAAGTTAATATTGTCATTGAAGAACACCATAAGTCTTGGGACAAAATGGAAATAAGATTTGAAAAAATTGATAAAGATGAACTAGAGATGAAATTTTTTCCTCTTTAATGGATCTTAAATACTGTCTATGGAACTAGTTTTTTAAAATTATTATGGAATAAAATTTTTATTTCATATAAATACTAACTTTTCATGTATGGTTGTTCAGTGTCCAGGTTCTCAATCAACCCATAAAAGTGATTTTTTTCTAAATTAAATAATTAATTTTCATTTAAGACCACATTGGACCTGTTTGATCAAATATTCCCAATTATTTTGATTTTAATCTTACTATTTATGATAAATTAATTCTTATTTATGTTCAATTGTATGATTTTATTGTTTTAGGAACATTATTAGCTTAATTGAACAAAATGTACAATTTTTAGATATAAACTATTTTAATTTATTTATCTATTTATGCCATCACATTTTATAAAATTAATTAATTTATGAAATTATTTATTTACGAGTAAAAATATCTTGGGATTAATTTCATTCTTCTGAACCATAGACTGAATTTAGAATTTGGAGGCCTTGAATAATCTTAGAAGTCATGCAATTAAATATGTGAATAGATTTGGATATTTTTTATGTTGGGCCTTTTCTATTATAAATGGATGGAACAATGTTAATTAATTCTGACATTGATTAAGATAAAATACAATGAAACAACTTTTATCACTTTTCCCACCATAAATTCATCCTATATCAAGGCCAAAAATGCATGAAAAATAATATTTTTTATATTCAATAATTATGTTTGTCCAGAATTTTTTTTTCGAGTAAATAGGATATAAAATATTCAACATGCTGTTGATAAAGCTAAAATTTGGTGTTGAAACAAACAAATAATTTTTTTATAATCTTTCTAGAAGAATAATTTTTCATATTTGGTCATTAAATGAGACTACCAAACACAATCCTTTGGAGGAAAATTATGTTTCCAAAACTTCACCATTGTTTCCAATAAAAATGTATCTCCTCTCCTTTTTAATGTATTCACAACTTTATTGGACCATTTTATATAGTTTTTTAGCTTCATTTCATATTTAATAGTATTATTAATTTTTATAATATTTTATTCTTCTTCATCCATTATCATATTTTTATATTTTGTGTTTCCTCTATATTCTCTTCTCAATGTGTACTCTTATACTCATGATTAGGAGTAACTATCCTAAGAAAGTTCTCATTGGAGAAATACAGTGTTAAACACAAATCAGTTCAAATTATTTTTTATTGTTTCTTATTTTCATAGAGTTAGTTTAAGGGGGATCTTAGTGGTTATAGTTCCTTTTTGACTCTACCATCCACCCAACGATTAACTTTATTTTCAACAATGTTTTTTTTAATCATGGTGGTGGATGTGTGGTCTCTATGAGATCATTGACTGAACCATATATTCAACTGATTTTTAGGAGATTATTTTCATGTATACTATAGAGCATGTTCCTTAAATTGTGTTTGAACTAATAATGAGATGTTGAAGTTTCACATAGGTGTTTTTCTGGGAGGATCTCATTTTTATCAGTCATCATTTTATCTGCATTCATTTTTTTATAAATTGAAATATACATATTTATACATATTTCATGAATAATTAAAACTCAAATTCATTAAATTATTTTTTTATATTAGAAAAAAGATAAATAGTTATATTAAAAATTTGGTATTGTGTGGACTGACTCCTCGAGACAGACCATTGCTGTTTACTATATTGTAGGATTAGGTTAATAATCTATTGACCCGAGATTTGTGACAAATCCTCACACAATAATTTTTCACCTTTTATGGGGAGGGAGAAAATTACACACCCCTTTTTTTATAAAAACCCAAAAAATCATAAATATAGTAATCAAAATAAAATTATTTTTCTCCATAATGTATTCAAATTATGGTTATTATGGATAGACTAAGTAATCTTAGGTGAAGCGATAAGAATAAATTCAAAAATATCAGATGCCATAACTATAAGATTTATAATGACCAGGCCTTAAACATTACATAATCATAAGGTAAGTCAAGAATACACATTGAAAATATTATCTCGTTTAGAGTTTTAGAGAAGTATGCCATAACCTTTACATTACATCTCAAAAATTACAATGTAGAAACTTCTAATATATCCAATGTTTCATAAAAATAAAACTCCTTAAATAAAACAAGAGTTCTTTAAATGATATAAATATTCTTGAATACTTCATTTCTCTTACCCTTCCTTATACCATGTGAGAAACATTTCAAAAACATGGTATGAGAATAAAAATATCAGTAAGGGCTATAAAATAAGGAAAGAAAACATTATCCCATTAATAAATACAAATCAAAGAAACCATACTTTTCAATCATAACATTCCTCATGAAATCATAAGATTTTTGAATAACACACATAAATCATAAATCATAATGGTTACTTATGGAATCCATATCAAACATACATTATAGTTATCATAGTTATGTAGGGAGTTACAATTTAAATATCCATCATAGTATATTCCCTAAATATCTAAGGAGAAACATCACATTTTCCTCCATCACGTTACCCAATTCATTGGAGAGCTATATCAGGCTCACCGACCCTAGGTTTATCACAGAACCACCTGTATACTTAAACAATTCCCAATAACCATAAGATATTCATAACACGTAAAACAATAATATATTAAAGATAAAATATCCACATTGCAATAATAATATATCATTTGAAGATATTTACATAATTAATGATTTATTAATCCATTTTCAAAACAATTTAAAACATTTAATAAAAATATTTTTGAATCAAAGTGTCCCATACCACTTGAAGATTTTAAAGAATTAACATTTCATGACATTAATGTCCATATAAATAAATCCTAAATACCATTTTTAAAAAATGGACATTAATAAGAAATATTTAGAAGAATAATTCATTAAAACATTTAAAACGATATTTTAGTTAGAGTGTTTTTAACAAAATGAGAGATGCTTGAATAAAAATAATTGAGGAATAACATTTAATCAAAACTTTATAATATCATGTGAATAAAGGGATTCCTGATGTAATATTCCAAAGGATAGTATATACAACATATAGAGTGAATTGGTGCATAACAACATTAAAGTCTCAATGGAATGTAAATTGAGATGAAATCCCTTATAAAAATGGTCTCCTTAGAATAAGGATAAATCAATGTCATAATTATGTGTTAAAAATAAAAATACACCCAATATAAGTGGATATTAAGTTTTAACCAATCAAAGGTTATTCACACATATTAATTATAGGACATAATGAATAAGTATAAGATTAACCCTAAGAATTGATATTGGGTAAAGAAGTTCCTTTACATAAATTTGACAGCCTAACGACGTCACATTAAAATTCATAAAATGAGTTGATGAGAGAGAAGAATAGTATCTCCTCACTTGGAAATATGATTTAGAAAAATAAAGATATATAATAACATATCCCAACATAAAACGATGTAAATTAAAAGACGTAACAAAACAAAGTCTTTTAAAAAGAGGTGGCTGAAAGGTTCCCTTACTGATTTGGTAACTTTTGAAACATAAACCACATGAAAGAAGGACCATACAATGAATATGTTAACACCAATAAATTATATTATATTACCCAAATAATATAATCCTGTGAAATACATCCACCAAAAAAAAGATATAGTGGCAATTATAACATGAATCTCACTGGAATAAAAAGTGAGATGAAAACCACTTACCACATTGTAATCAATCGAGTCGTAAAACCGAAATTTAATAACCAAAAAATGAATCACAGAATACCATGAATATAATGAGAATAAAGATATTATATATCAAATGGCTGTACACAATACACCACATGCAATAAATAAGTGGTGAACAATGGAAATCTCCCAGAATTAAAAGTGAGATGAGAAAACCCTTACCTCATGTCCGACAAGACTCGTATGTTACTTGTTCTTCCTAAATAATAATAATAAGTTAATTTATACTACAATGGGAACATTTTTAATTTTTATTATTCATTTTTTATCACTCATTACCTTTCTATATCAATTTGTTAATTATTTGAGATTATATCGTACATTTGGTCGATGTTCGGAACATTAGTAAAAAATGAACATGTTATAATTACAAATTGTCCATGTGGTCAAAAGTCCATTATCACTATAATTATATTCATGATTTAGATATCATATATTTCATATATATCCATTTGATTTGTTTTTATAATATTCCATATCATTTGGAGTTAAAAAATTAAATGCACCGTTCATGGAGACGGTAAGTCATACGTACACATGAACTCTACTTTCATTTCTTTTTTATATTTATAGGGATAAAAACATAATAATACATATGCATATTATAATTATATTATATTATAATTATATTATAATATTACATGATATATATATATGTTACATAATTTCATTAACCCCGTCATTTATACGTTTTGTGTATGTCATAAATAAATCATATCACCTTGAGGGGGCGGTAGTTCGCACTTCCTCAAATAAAATTATTGTGTTTAAACATATCCGAAACCATAAAGGTATGTTTGTAAATAAAAATTACATAAGAAAAGACTAAACATAAACATAATATATTTCATATATAAATACAGTGTCATCTTAAAGGCCACCATGAGTAGCGGTAGGAGATTATTGAAAAATCATCTCTTCGTGAGGCATTAGTTTGCCATCCACAGAAATAGTATTTTCTACACCCATTAGATGAAGTTGTGTGTTATTTTTATTCGAATAATTGTATTTAAAAAATACTAGTATATTGAAGATATTGTTTTTGTTATAAAATAAAAGAATAAAATTTGTTTAGGGGTTGAAGAAGTAAAATAAAATAAAAGAAGTTGAGAGAAGCTGTAACTTTAATTTCGGTAACCCACTTTTGTTTGAACCAACATGACTTCTTAAAGAGCCTTATGAGTGAGGTAAGGCTTCTAAGTGGAGGATAGGGATATTTAGAGGTTATTTGGCCAGGTTTTGTATGATCCAAGGGGAATGAGAGGTTTGATGAATGAGTTAGTAGTGCTGTCCTTTTATAAGGGACAAGAGTGGCTCTTTAGGAATGTTTGAAAATGTTATTTTATTATAAACTTATCTTAGGTTTCAAGAGGTCCAAAACTAATTAAAGTCAATTTTAATATGACTCATGTTAGAAATAAAATCATATTATAAGAATTGTACTGGTCTTGGATATTATTTTAATATTAATAATCTTATTTATTAAAATCGTTTATTAATGAGGTAAATACTGCATCATTACTGTGTCATATGTAATTAAATTTATTTGATGTCTAAAAATAATAAAAAAAATACCTTAATGTAGGAAATATTATTATATTTCCAATTATTATTTATAGTTGAAAATATGACTTATATAACCCCATGTAAAAATCGATATACTAATAGATATTTGATAATGTCATTTTTGTCTTTACTTTTAATTAATTAAAATAAAGTGTCATTACATTCTTATGGGGCTCCATGGGGTCCAACAACAGAGACAAGGATGCCCATGGTAGTCCATTACTCATCCAATAATTTTAGGAAATGTTTTAAGGTAATTTAGTATAATTATAATATTCATTTTACCTTGAATTACTCTATTTACCTTTAACCGCGGTAAATAAAAATCAAAAGTTACTATTCACTAAAAATTATTTTCATCTTTTTTAACCACATTTTACTTACTAATAACAACCATGTATTCCAATTTTTCTAAATTAAATCCACATAAGTGGTAAAATTTCATTTAAATGAAAAAGTCAGTTTTTAACTACTATTAAGTTGTTTCACTATTTGAAAAAAAATTGACGTTTTTCAAAAAAACCACCAAAAATTCAGCCTAAGATATATTTGATAATCTGAATTCAAAAATAATTTCTATTTTACAAAATTCAAAACATAGAAGTTTCATTAATTAATATAAAATAAATTCTCATTGTCAAAACAAATAGCGTTTTCTAAGAAACAATAACTATCAAAATAATAACACTTGTTTATGTAAATTTCAAGGTGAAATTAATTCCAATGACCAACTTTGGATTAGATGGTAAAAATAATATTTAATTACACTTTAAAACAAATTATAAAGATAATTTAACCATATAAATAAATTAGATTAAAAGAAAATTTTGAATTAAAATACAGCATTTTTAATTATTTAATAAAAAATAAATATTATCTGAAAAATACTAAAAATTTACCAAAAGTAAATTTTGATGTCCCGAATCTAAAGAAGAATTTTATTTTGTCAAATAGAACACATAAAAGTGAGTAAAACTATATTTAAATATGGTTCTTCATTAAAAGGTAGTAAATTGACCTTTCAATGAATATTGTAGTATTTATGCTTAAAATTAGATTATTTCTTATTTTAATCCTCTAGAATTTATTAGATGAATATAAAAACATCTAAAAACATGTATAATCATATTGTAGTTAGTTATGTTCATTCCCACCATTACAATGTCTAGGTGTTTACTACTATTTCTAATATTATTATTATATTATTATTTTTTAGTATGACTCAACATCGTGTGCAACGTAAGATTTCAATGAAACCCATTGTTGCGTATTGGGTATTCCAACAAATAATAGTTTCCCATTTAAAGTAAAATTAATATTTAATTCACAAATAAAAAATAAAATGTCTTACTCTTTATTTACCTAGGATGTTACATCCATCCCCCATTTTAGAAATTGTGTCCTCGCAATTTTAAAACTGAGCAAGGAAACTTAATTGAAAGCCACACATCCGAAAAAGAGTCAATAAATTTATCACTTTAAAAGAAAGAAATAGATAAAAAAAGGACACCTGAGATAACCCATACTAGGATTCCATGTAGGAAAATAGGGATTTGGAAGAGAAAAAAACCATCAAGTTCTGATGGAGTGTGACAGAGAACATGGTTTGGGGAAAGATAACCACAAGAAATTCACAAACTTGTGATAGGTTAAATGGTCTTTGATTACCCGGTAAGAAATGTAAAGGGAAAATGTTTTTGTTTTATGTGTATTTTCATAAATTTGAGGAATTATTTTACTACTTATAATAAGAACATAGGTAAATATACTTACTTTTCAAGTAGTGTTCCATCCTTTAATAAGTTTCTACCAAAAACTCATATTTTCTACAAACGATGAGTATTCAAGATGATTCAGTCACAGAAAAGCTCTAGAATAAACTTATAGAAAATCAAATGATCTAAAAAAGTTGAAGCATATATTTCCCATGTCATTAGACATTATCCAAAAACAAAAGGGTTATTACATGATCAGATAATACCAAAAAAGGATAATCCTTTATAAAAAGAAATATTATTCCTAATCTCCAAAATTCAACAAATATTACCTTAAGTTAAACAAATACCATTAAATAAATAACATTCCTAAAAATTAATTAATATAATACAAACTTATATTGAAAACAAACATTCAGAAGAATTTAATCCCATAGTCTTCCATTGTAAATGTTATCATTTATCTCCAAATAACATCGACTACATTTAAAGTCTCACACTAAAGTGTAATTAACCTAATGACATATTCTCTATGATAAGTTTATAATTTCAATAAATAACCCAAATAGCCATATTTCCAAAATAAAACATAGATTCCTCCAAAAATAATATTTCAACCATTACTCTACAAATTAAATCCCATGGTATTCTATTTTCCTTAGGTATATACTATTCCCCAAAAGAGAGAACATCTTCCAAAATAACCTTTATCACTTAATCAACAAATAATTTCTATAATAAGGATATCAATTTGATAAAACATTAGATCAACTTATTCTTGATCCATAAAATAATTTTACCAAAAAAATAATTACTCATACTAACCAGGGACTTCACTTAGGCCAGTGGTAGTTGATGCGCCCTTTTCACCCTTCGGTTGTGGGTTTGATTCCCTCATCCTTTCCATACATGACGGGTTGTAACCCTTCCTGCAGGTTGTCCTTTTTCTAAAACCATATAATTTTATAACATTCCAAAAAAGGAGATAAATTGCTAAAAAATAACCACAACATATTATAACCACACGAGTTCTCAATGTAGATCCCATTTCATTTAGTATCTCATTAAGAAACCCACTACAGTTTCTTTCACATCTATTGTTACGTTAGTCCCTACTAGATCCAACCATTTACTAAAAACAAAAGGGTTAGTGTGCATTTATACATAAAATCATCAGATATTATCTTATGAGGGGGGTAAATAAAAATATATACTTATTCATGTTATCTTAAATGCATTCTATTTATCTAAAATAACCATGACTCTTTCTAATATGATAAACATTATGGTTATGTAACTTATCCTTAAATAACACCATAACCTCTAAGGATATCTAAACTGACCTCTAGTACCAACTATAAGGACCCGACCTTAAACATTACTTAATGTCGATTTAAGTCAACAATTAACATTGAAAATATTTCCATGTTTAGAGTATTAGATAAGTAGGCCATAACTTTTACATTATGTCTCAAAAATTAAATAGTATACACTTCTAATCTATCCAATGTTTCACAACAAAACTCCTTAAATAAAACAAGAGTGATTTTCTTGATATTAATCTTCTTGAATACTTCTTTTATCATACCCTTCCTTATACCCTGTGAAAAACATTTCAAAAACTTGGGATGAGCATAAAAATTTCAGTAATGGATATAAAATATGGAAATAAAACACTATCCCATTAATAAATACAAATCAAAGAAACCATACTTTTTAATCGTAACATACCTACTGAAATCATAAGATTTATGAATAACAGTCATAAATCATAAATCATAATGGTATCTTATGGAATCTATATCAAACGTACATTATATCTATCACAACTACATTGAGAGTTACAGTTGGAATACCCATAATAGTATATTCCCAAAATCTATTAGGAGAATCATCATGTATACCCCTCTCATGTTATCCAATGTGTTGGAGAGCTATCTCGGGCTCACTAGCCCTAGGTTTATCATTGAAGCACCCATATAGATAAACAATTCCCAATTGCCATAACATATTCAGAACACATAAAACAATCATAAAGGAAAGATAAAATTTACACATTGCAATCACAATATATCATTTCGAGATATTTACATAATTAATTATTTATTAACCCATTTTCAAAACCATTCAAAAAATTTAATAATGATATTTTTGAATCAAAGTGTCTCATACGACTTTGAAACACTAAAATAAAAAAAATTTCAAATCATTAATTTCCATATAATTAAATCCTAAAAACCATTTTTAAAACATGTACATTAATAAGAAATATTTAGAAAAATAAATCATTATAACTGTTAAAACGATATTTTAGTTAAAGAGTTTTTATCAAAATGACAGACACGTGAATACAAATAATTGAGGAATAAAATCTAATCATAAATTTAAAATATCATGAGAATAAATAGAATCATTATATAATTATACAAAGGACAGTATATACACCATATAAGAGTGAATTGGTGCATAACAACATTGAAGTCTCAATGGAATGTAAACTAAGATGAAATCTCTTAAAAAATTGTATTAATAGATTAAGGATCAATCAATGACATAATTATGTGTGAAAAATTATAATACACCCAATATAAGTGGATATTAAGTGTAAAAAAATCAAAGGTTATTCACACATAATCATAGCATGACATAATGAATAAGTAAAAGTTTAATCCAATGAATTGAAATTGGGTAACGAAGTTCCCTTGCAAAAATTCAACAGCCTAACGGCGTCACATTAAAATTCATAAAATGGGTTAATGAAAGAGAAAAATGGAATATTATCACTTTTAAATACATTTTACAGCAATATGTATATATAAGAACATATCCCACCATAATAATATGTAAATTAAAAGACATAACATAAAGAAGTATTTTAAAAAGAGGTGGGTGAAAGGTTCCCCTACCAATTTGGAAACATTTGAAACATACACCACATGAAAGAAGGACCATAAAATTAACATGTAACTTCACATAAATTAGAGTATATTACACAAATAATATAATCATGTGCAGTAAATCCACCACAAAAAATAGTGGTAATTGTACCATGAATCACACATGAATAAGAAGTAATATGACAACCCCTTACCATGTTGTAATCAATCGAGTTGTAAAACCAAATGTTAATAACCAAAAAATGAATCACATAATACCATGAATATAATGAGAATCAAGATTGTATATATCAAATTTCAGTACACAATACACCACATGCAATAAATAAGAGGAAAACAAAGGAAATCTCATGGAATTAAATGTGAGATGAGAAATCCCTTATCTTGTGTCTGACTTGACTCGTATGTTCTCTGTTCTTAATAAATAATAAACATAAGTAAATTTATAATTCCTTGAGGAAATATTTAATTTTTATTATTTATTTTTTATCACTCATTACCTTTCTATAACAATTAGTTAATTATTTGAGTTCAAATCAGACATTTGGTCGATGCTCAGAACATTAGTCAAAATTGAACTTGTTATAATTAGAAATTGTCCATGTGGTCAAAATTACATTATCCCCAGAATTATATTAATGATTTAGATATCATATATTTCATATATATCCAGTTTATATGGATGTATAATATTCCTTATCATTTGGAGTTAATAAATGAAATGCACCGTTCTTGGAGATGGTAAGCCGTACGTACGCATGAACGCTACTTTCATTTCTATTTTATATTTAAAGGGATGAAAATATAATAATAAATAGGTATATTATAATTATATTATAATATCATATTATATATATGTGTAATAATTTCATTAACTCCATCTATTATATGTTCTATGTATTTCATAAACGAATCATATCACCTTGAGAGGGCGGTAGTTCTCACTTCCTCAAATCAAATTACCATGTTTACACATTATGGAAAGAATAATGGTATGTTTGTAAATAAAAATTACAAAAGAATAGAGAAAACATAAACATAATATATATCATATATAAATACAGTTTCATTTTAATGTCTACCATGGGAGGCGGTAGGAGACAATTGAACAATCATCGCTTCATGAGGCGTTAGTTTTACATCCACAGAAACAGTATGTTCTTCACCCATTAGATTGAGGTGTGTGTAAGTGTAGTTAAAATCCATATCATAACAACATCCTAGTATATTGAGGATACTGGTTTTGTTATAAAAGAAAAGAATAAAAAAAAATTAGGCCTTTAGAAAGTAAAATAAAAGAAAAGAAGTTATGAAAACAGTTACCTTTAATTTGGGTAACCCACATTAATTTGAACCAAAAGGACTTATTGAAATGACTTATGCCTAAGGAAAGGCTTATAGAAGGAGTATTGAGTTCATTATAGATTATTTGGGTAGGGTTTGGGCAAGCTAAGGGGCTTGAGAGGTGTGAGGAATGAGTTATAAGTGTTGTCCTTTTATAAGGTAGAGAAGGGGCTCTTTAAGAATGTTTGAAAATATTATTTTATTATAAACTTATCTTCGGTTTAAAATGGTCCAAAACTCATTAATGTAAAATATATGATGATTCATATTACACATAAAATCATCTAATGTGAATTGGATTGTTTTTTGATATTTTTTTAATATTAATAATCTTATTTATTTAAATCATTTAATAACGAGGTTAATAATGCATCATTATTGTGTCATAAATAATTTAATTTATTTTATGTCTATAAATTATAAATCAATTACCCTAATTTAGTAAGTCTTATTTTATTTCCAATTTATATTTATAGTCAAAAATATTACTTATATAACCCCATGTAAAAATTAATATACTAAAAGAAATTATTTAATGTCATTTTTGTCTTTACTATATATTAACTAAAATAAAGTGGCATTATCACCCTTAAGTGGCTCCATGGGGTCCCAAAATTGACCCAAGGATGCCCATGGTCATCCATGACTCATCCAATAAGGTTATTACATCTATTAAGGTAATTTTTTGTATTATAATATTCTTTTTACCTTAAATTACCACATTTCTTCCATATCCATGTTTTCCTACATGGAATCCTAATATGGGTTTTCTCGGATGACCTTTGTAGACATCTTTCTTTATTTTAAGTGGTAGTTTTAATGAAATTTTTTTGAAGGTGGGACTTCCAATTATGTTTTCATGAACAATTTTAAAATTGAGAGGATGCAATTTCCAAAAGGGGGGAAGGATGCAACATTCAAGGTAAATAAAAAATGTGAAACAATCATATTTATTTATATTTTTTCAGTAAAAATTAATTTTACTATAAAGGGGATTCTATGTTCGATAGAGTACCCAATACACAATAATGGGTTTCTTTGAGATCTTTCGTTGCACACAACATTGAATCTTAATGAAAAATAATAATATAATATTATGTTAAATGGTAATTAACGCCTAGTCGTTGTATTGGTGGGAATGAATATAACTAACTACAATATTATTATACATGTTTGATAAATGTTTTTACATTCATCCAATAAAATTTAGAGGCTTAAAATGTGAATTCATCTAATTTGAAGCATAATTTATTTTAAAAGGTTTAATAACTGCCTTTGGATGGTGAACCCTTTTTAAATCTAGTTTTTGTCACTTTTATATGTTCTATTTGACAAAATAAAAATCTTATTTTGAGTCAGGACATCAATATTTACTTTGGGTAAATTTTTTGTATTTTTCTGATAAAATTCATTTTTTAATGAATAGTGAAAAATATGATATTTTAATTCATAATTTCCTTTTAATATAATTTATTTATATGGATAGATTACCTTCTTAATTGGTTTTAAAGTGTAATTAGATTATATTTTTACCATTTAATAAAATGTTGGTCATTGGAATTAATTTCACTTTGAAATTGGACATAAAAACTGTCAATATTTTGATAGTTAATGTTTCATAAAAACCCGCAATTTTTTTGACAACATGAATTAATTTTAAATTAATTAATGTAACTTCTATGTTTTGAATTTTTTAAAATAGACATCATTTTCGTACTTGGAATTTCAAATATAGCTTAGACTGAATTTTTGGTATTTTTCTAAAAAACATCAATTTTTAATGAATAGTGAAACAACTTAGTAGTATAAATTATCATATGTTTATTATTCAGGAAGAACCCGGAACATACGAGTCATGTTGGACAAAAGAGTTAATGGATTTCCTATCTCACTTTTAGTTCCATGTGATTTCCATTGTTCGCCACTTATTTATTTCATGTGGTGTATTTTGTACTTCCATTTGATATATATTATCAGGATTATATTTATATTCATGGTATTCTATGATTCATTTGATGGTTATTATCTTTTGTTCATACGACTCAATTGATTACAATGTGGTAAGGGGTTTTCAGCTCAATTTTTATTCCTGTGAGATTTGTGATATGTTTTCCAATATTTCTTTTTGTGTAGTGTATTTACTTCCCATGATTGTATTCTTTGTGTAAAATACATTAATTTATTGGTATTTACATCTTCATTGTCAGATCCTTATTTCATGTGGTGTATGTTTCGTACGTTACCAAATCAGTAATGGAACTTTTTTACCCAATATCCATTCCTTGGGATAATTTTCTAATTATTAATTATGTCATGCAATGATTATTCATAGAAAAAATGTTTGATTGTTTATGTTGTAATTTCCGCTCCCCTTAGTGTGGATATACTTTTTATTCACATAATCACCCCATTGATAAATTCTCATGTCGTCGATATGAACATGATAAGAGTAAATTTAACCCAATTTCCATTAATTGAGTTAAACATCCAAGTCATTAGTGTTGTTTTTACCAAAATAAGCATGAATGTTATCTAATTGATTTAAACTAAATATCCAATCATATTGAGTGTATTTATATTTGTTATATATTATTATGTAAATGATTTATCGCTAATCTAATGATACAGTTTGAATAAGGGATTTCGTCTCAATTTACATTCCACTAAGGCTTCAATTTTTTTATGCACCAATTCAATATTATATGGTGTATATAGTTTCATATGGCATATTATATCATGAATCCCTTTATTCTTGAGATATTTTAAAGTTCTTGTTGAATGTTTTTCCTCAATTATTTTTATTCAAGCGTCTCTCATTTTGTTTAAAACTCTAACTAAAATATCGTTTTAAATGTTTTAATGATTTATTCTTCTAAATATTTATCATTAATGTCAATGTTTTAAAAATGGTTTTTAAGGATTTATATATATGGATATTAATGGTTTAAAATTTTCATTCCTTAAATTCTTTAAAGTGGTATGGGACACTTTGATTTACAAATCTCTTTATTAATTTTTTTAAATGGTTGTTAAAATGGTTTGATAAGGCATTGATTTTGTCAATAACAAGAAATAATATATTGTGATTGCAATGTGGAAATGTTATCTTTCCTTTATTATTGTCTTACATGTTATAATGTATGTTATAATTGCAAAGTATGGTTTCATTGATTTGTATTTATTGATGGGCTAATGTTTTCTTTCCTTATTTTATAACCCTTAATGAGATTTTTATGCTCATCCCATGTTTTTGAAATGTTTTTCAAAGGGTATATGGAAGGGTAAGAAAATGGAAGTTTTCAAGAAGATTTATATCAACAAAAAGATCTCCTGTCATATTTAAGGAGTTTTATTTTTTTTAAACAAATGGAAACTTGGTAGAAGTGTATACCTTGTAAAACAAATTTATATATATTATCATGATTCTATTTATATTCATGGTATTTTGTGATTCATTTTTTGGTTATTAACTTTTTGTCATACGACTCGATTGGTTACAATGTGGTAAGGGATTTTTATCTCAATTTTTATTCCCGAGAGATTCATGCTATAATTGATACTATTTCAATTTTGTGGTGGATGTAGTACACATGATTGTATTCTTTGTTTAATATACTCAAATTTATTTTTATTTACATATTCATTGTATGAACCTTCCTTCATGGGGTGTATGTTTTAAATGTTACAAAATCGATAAGGGAACCTTTCACCCATCTCTTTTTAGAAGACTTATTTTTGTTATTTCTTTTAATTTACATATTATTGTGTTGGGATATGTTATTATATATCCTTATTGTGTAAATTTTATGTCCAAGTGTTGAGATACCCCTTTTTTCTCTAATAAACTAATTTTCTTGAATATTAATGTGACGCCGTTAGACTATCAAATTTTTGTAAGGGAACTTCATTACCAAATTTCAATTCTTTGTGTCAAAATTTTACATATTCATTATTTCATGCTATGAATATGTGTGAAAAATATATATTTTTTTACACTTAATATCCAAATATATTGGGATTATTCTTATTTTTCACATATAATTATGTCATTGATTTACCCTTAATCTAAGGATACTGTCTTTATAAAGGATTGTGTCTCAATTTACTTCCCATTGAGACTTCAATGTTGTTATGTACCAATTCACTCTTATATGGTGTGTATACTGTACTTTGTAATATTATATCATGAATCCATTTATTCTCATGATATTATAAAGTTCTTATTAAATGTTATTCCTCAATTAATTATATTTAAGCATCTCTCGTTTTATTAAAGATTCTTTAACTAAAATATCATTTTAGATGTTTTAAAGATTTATTCTTCTAAATATTTCTCATTAAGGTCCATGTTTTCAAAATGAATTTTTATGATTTATTTATATGAAAATTAATTCTTTCAAATGATAATGTATTTAAATGATTCAAAGTGGTATTGGACCCATTGATTCAAAAATCTAGTTTTAAATGGTTTTGAAAATGGTTTTATGAAACCTTGATTATGTCAATATATTGAAATGATATATTTTCATTGAAATGTAGAAATGTTATATTTCCTTTATTATTGTTTTATGTGTTAATAAATTGGGCATTGTTTGCATATACTTGTGGTTCCGTGATAAACCTAAGGCGGGTGAGCTCGAAATAGCTCTCTAATGCATTGGGTAACGTGGCAGAGGTAAACATTAATGTTTCTCCTAAGAGATTTAGGGAATATACAGTGATGGGTATTCCAAATGTGACTCCCTACATATCTGTAATATCCACAATGTAGGTATGTTATGTATTCCATAAGTTGCTTTTATTATTTATGATTTCTGTGTGTTATTCATTAATCTTATGATTTTACGAGGTATGTGATGATTGAAAAGTAAGGTTTCATTGATTTGTGTTTATTGTCAGGTTAATGTTTCTTTTCATTATTTTATAACCCTTACTGACCTTTTGATGTTCATACCATGTTTTGAAATGATTTTCACAAAATATAAGGGTAAGATAAAATAAGTATTCAAGAAGATTTATATTAAGAAAATTAATCTTGTTTTATTTAAGGAGTTTATTTGGGGATACATTGGATATATTAGAAGTGTATTATTTGTAATTTTCGAGATGTAATGTAAATTTTATTGCCTAATTATATAAAACTCTAATACTGAAAAGATCCTCAAAGTGAATTATTCACTACTAAGTTGTTCCACTATTCATCAAAATTTGAGGTTTTTCAAAAGAATACCAAAAATTCAGCTTAAGATATATTTGATATTCAAAATTGAAAAATAATTTCTATTTTACCAAATTAAAAACATATAAATTGAATTAATTAATTTAAAATAAATTCCTGTTATCAAAACAAATAGCGGGTTTTTAAGAAACTATAACTATCAAAATATTGACACTTGTTTATGTACTACTTCAATGTGAAATTAATTCTAATGACCAAAATTGGATTAAATGGTAAAAATATTATCTACTTACTCTTTAAAACCAATTATAAATATAATCTAATCATATAAATAAATTAGATTAAAAGGTAGTTTGGAATTAAAATACAGTATTACTCACTGTTAATTAAAAACTGAATTTTATCAGAAAAATACTAAAAATATACCAAAAGTAAATTTTGATGTCTAGAATCAAAAGAAGATTTTTATTTTCTTCAAATAGAATATATAAAAGTGACCAAAACTATATTTAAAGAGGTTTCCCCATCAAAATGTGGTAAATTGACCTTTTAAAGAATATTAGGGTATTTAAGCATAAAATTAGATTCATTCTAACTTTAACCCAGTAGAATTTATAGTATAAATTTTAAAAAAAATAACAAACATGTATAATAATATTGTAGTTTGTTTTGTTCATTCTCTCCATTAAAATGGCTAGGCATTAACTACTATTTAAAATAATAATATTATATTATTATTTTTTAGTATGACTCAACATTGTGTGCAATATAATATTTCAAAGAAACCCATTATTGTGTATTGAGTATGCCATCGAATCATTGCGTCCCCTTTAAAGTAAAATTAATATCTAATTCACAAATAAATATGAATATGTCTTACTCTTTATTTACCAGGGATATTACAAAAATAAATATAGGGATTTATGAAAAAAATGGAACGGTTAATTAATTATTTCTACACATCTCTTGAGTAATAGTAGGATTCGTAACAACTATATGAAAAAGAACATGAGGATGGAAAGGATTAAGTACACCTTGTTTTCACAAATTTTACTAAATATATCAACGAAGACTAAAAACAACTCAAAGATCATCAACAACCAAACCATTTTAGGAAGAAAATATAAGTTGACCATGATGAGCTAGAGTGGATTCATAACATGGAATACATTCTAGATGATATACATGTGGGACATTAGGAAAACATGAACAATATATGGAACAAGTTTGGGGTGTAACATGATCTCCCCATTCCTTACACAGTATAATAGATAGCTCTACTCAACCTATCTCTATCCATTGAAGAGGAGGACACCACCCATGTGGTGTAATTCTAAGATAATATTAAGGGGACTAACTAGCTACTTATTTCCATTTAGAATATCATTAAATAGGTTCTTATCAATGAATAAGTGATTAAACCAAACTCACATATCAATATGATCCTTTATTTAAATATGTCTATTTATATTTTACATAATATTATTTGAGTATCACTCCTAACTTCATTGAATTTTTAAATTCGATCTATACTTATTTTCCTTAATGTAATATGAAGTAACAAAACATGCATTTAATGAGAAACACACATACCATCCATATTTAATTGAACATAAATTTTTTTTAATCCCAAGAAGAGTCCCACGAAACTATTCTTGAGGAATCAAAGATAAAGGATACTCACACTGAAATGGGGAGTTTGGATTTACATTCTTCATGAAAAAATTAAGTTAATTTAAAAATAAATTTTAACAATAATTTTGAAATTATTATTAATTAAACCGATGTTGAGTAATCACTTGAAGAATATGATGAGGTTTCATATGTAGAAATTAAGGAATGAGATGATTCATACTATATCCTACCCCTGCTATGCATGCTATACATTATAGTGAAGGGCGGTATCTATAATACTCAATCCATAGATCATTCATCTCCTACAAAGAAGAGGTGGGAGATGGGAAAAGGGACATGTGGTGTTTTAAATCGATGAAGATCCACCCGCAAGTGGATTATGGATAAAAGTTGGTGCTCACCTCTAGAGGTAGTAAAAATTCATGGCATGTATTAAAGATCATACGAGGACATATACTTGTATTTTCATTCTAGGAATCTAGATTTCAATCTCATTTTTAGGATTAGATCAGTTTGAATCCCATTCCCTATACCATTTTTGAGCTTGAATGAAATGATACTCAGTCTAAATTGTGTAATTTTATTTTATATGTTCACGAAAATAGAAGGAACCCTCAAATAGTGGAATAAAATGAAAAATATTCATTATAAATGGGGTACACATTTAATTTTTATCCTGAATATCTCTAAATTTTTTTCTTTACAATATATTTTGATATTTTAATTGAAATTTCATTCCCAATATTCTATTCCTTTTTTACTAAAATATATTGGAGATGTGAGTTTCATAGGAATCTGATGATATCATATTATATATTTCAGTGTAAACGATATTTAATTGGTAAAGCGGATAATTTTTTGATTAATGTGCATCATGGATATAAAATGGGGACACATGATATGATGAAATTAGTTATTTCATGCAAATGAAATATCCCAATAAATTTTCATGCTTGTAATTTCTGAATTTCATGTGAATGGATTAGTTATTATTAGTCACACCTTGAGAGAATTTCCCAAATCATATTTCTCATTACTAAGACGATTTATTGGAAAAGTACTTCATATTTTCTCTTGATTATATATATTGTAAGATATTGGTATAAGAAACCTCTGAGAACTTTCTTTGAAACATGTTATAGCAATGAAAATAAAAAAATATATAATGATTTAGGAAAATTTTGAAAATTGATATTCATTAAATTTACACCTTTACATAAATCACTTTTTAAAGCATTTAAACCATTAATGTAATTGTCTATAAGTATCCATGTCTCAAGCCGATTTTATTTATTCCTACCATCCTCATATTATTTTCAAGGTATTATTAACTTGAAGTGCAGGGTGACATGAGTCATGGTGGAAGGGATAGAATATATTGCAATGAAAATGTGCCGGTGTTCTAATTTGGATAATGATAATGGTTGTTTGGTTGACTCATAATAGTTTTTATTGTTCTTCACCTCTGGAATAAAAAAGTTGAAAATGAAAAAATAAACCAATATAATGAAAAAATAGGTTTTGACATATCATAATAAAAAATCAACATAACTAGAAATATTTTTTTTCATATGTAGTTAGCCGGTTGATGTGAGGTTTATTCTATTATAATGTTTGAAAAATGAAAAAAAAAATTATTTGAAAATGAAAAAATGTGTATTAAATTAGTTAAAAATTCAAGGGGGATGAATAAATAATTCATTGTTATTTACTTTTATCAAGGATATACATTGTGTTTTGTGGGAAAATGGGGTTTCTACAATTAAAAGGGGTTAATTTCATTGAGATTTTTATTCTGATATTTTCCACATTTATATAGACATTAAAATCATTATTGAGATTTAATTTTTAATTCCTACCAACCTTAGAATCACTGTAATTTGAAACATTAATGAAAAAACCCAGGATTTTATTTGACATTTGTCTTTATACGGTTGAGAGAGTAGTTCCTTTATAGGTCTTTGGATAATTAACAAGTTCTCATGATTTTAGAATAAAAATACTTGAAATTTATTTTGTGTGATGAGAGAAAATATGCATAGGTGAGGTAAATCTTGATTCAAAATGCTTAATCCTATTGAATTGACAAATTTAAATGAATGACAGGAGAAGTTCCATAATTTTTCAAATTATAAAAGAAAAATTATTTAATTTTTTTATTTGAAAATTTTGAAATAAATTTTATATTTTAATTGGTTTTTTGAAATTTTTATTTTTATTTTTGAATTTTTAAATATCATCACTCTGCAATTTGAATATTAGTAGCCTTGGTGCACTCTACTTTTTAATGTTGAAATTTTATGCTTGAGGAAATGCATGGATTAGTTGTTGGTGAATTGATAGGGAAAATATATTAATATATTTCAATTTTTATTTCAATTTTTTTAATCCAACCAATGTGTTATTTCAATTTCAATAGTAATATTTTATGTTTTTAGAAGCATTTTGAGCTTAATTGAAAAAATGACCTAATTTTGAATTTTAACTAATTTAATTTATTTATGTATTACAGAAATAACTTTTTATAAAATTAATTAATTAATTAAAACATTTTTTATTTGATTAATAACATAATGGGATTAACTTCATTTTTCTAGACTAATGGCTGAATCTATCACATGGAGTCACAAAACAATCTCACAGGCCCAACCTCAAAATATGTAAATTAATCTTGATATTTTTGAAGTTTCGAGTATATCTCATAAATTTATAGAATTATAGATCTCCAATCAGACATTGATAAATATAAAATATAGACTAACCACTTTCATAACTATTTAACAACATTATTTTCCTATATTAATGCCACAAATTCATGCGAAAATCGATTTTAGAAGCTAATTGATTCTTCCTAGATAAAAAAACATTCATAGTAAATGGGATATAAAATATTCTACTCATATAGGATGAATATTAAATATGGTGGTCAAAATAAAGATAAATATATAAAAAACATTCTAGAATACGGTGCTTCCAAATTTGGTTATTAAATGGGTCTATAACTTTCATTTTTTAGAGTATAATTCAAGAGGCAAAAAATCACCCATTTTCATATAAAAACGTATATCATCTATTTTTTTTGAAAATTAGAATTTTTGTTTGATTTTTTTCTGTTTTAAATTTCTCATTTATATTATTATTCATTTTTAATATATTTTACTATAATTTTTCTTCCATTCCCATATTTTTATGTTTTGTGTTTCCAGTATGTTCTATTCTCAATGTGAACCCTTATAGTCATGATCATGAGTAACTAATTGGAGGAATCTTCCATGGGTGGAATAGAATGTTAGACCTGAGTAATTTCACATTCATGATTATTGACTCTTATTGTTTATAGTTAGGTTAACAAAAATCTTAGTGGGAAAGGTGCCTTTATGTCTCCACTTTTTACCTAAGGGTAAAAGTTCGCTTCTCGAATCTTCTCCAACGACCAAGGAGGTATATTTCTAGAATCTCAGTGATCGTTGATTGAACCATATATTAACAATATGGGTAGGAGAGGATTATCATTAATATGATGGACCAGGTTCATTAATTTAATTTGGAACTAATAAAAATACAATGATGGTTCACTATAGGAGTTCTTCTTGGAGGGTATCATTTCAACAAAACATCATTTTTCTTGTATTCATTTCTTCTAAATTTAATTATATATAATTATATATATATTATTCATATTTAAAACATGTACTATTTGAATTATTTGTTTTTTTATTAATTAACATATAAATACTATCAATAGAAATTCAGTGCTGCGTGAGCTATCTCCTCGATACCAACCCAACATGTGCACTAACTTGCATTATTAATTAAATAAAATATTTATTGGGGATTCATGAAAAAGCCTATCACATTAGGACACAATCTATTAAGGGGACACACAAGAGACATATTTTATCAATAGAATTCATGATGTAAAAGTTAAATGTTGTTTTGAATACACTGATCTTATACATATGATTTATTTGAATGAATCCTTGATAATTATGAGATTAATTGAGAAACATGGGTGAAGGAACATTCCACTATCAAATAAAATATTTTAATATGTTATGTTATAAGATCATAAGGTGATGGTATTATATAGTAAAATTTTTTAAGAATAATTCACCTAGGTTACACTAGGGTTAGTGACATTGCTTCACCCAAGCGATACTATGGCTAGTGATTGGGATTCCTCCATGTGATACTAGGGAGAGTGATCGGGATTTACCAATGTGACTATAAGATGATGTGATTCTATTCATTATATGTATTCATCAAATCATATATCTATTTATAAGGGTCTTTGTAGATTCATTTTTAAGATATTTCCATAAGCATATGGTAAGGTAAGGGTTATTCACCTTAGTGTTTTCAAAATATAGATTAAGTGGTTCCTAATAATTATTCATGGTGTTTTATACATGTTGGGAACTCCAATACTGTCTTGTTTGGATAATTAACTCTGATTTATGGCTTAAATAGAAACTTGAATCATTTGAATAATTGTGAGAGAGATTAGGGAAAAATATCCTCTATTAACTTATTCATCTTCTATAGATGTAAATGAGGACCCAAAGGTCATATTTGTAGTCAAATCAGAGAAACTGGGTGGAGGTGGATTTTCATGACAGTGATTCACATAAGTGAAACATTCATGGGGAACTTGGTCACAAAAGTGTAATTTATATTGTCTACTTACATGAACTCCATGAATTTTGGGCAGGATTACATAACGTTTCCTAGGTAATGTTAATGTATATGTGTCTGTTATTTTTTATTCATGATCATCATCCATTTCATGAAAGGATAGTGATAAAATATATCAGTATTTCAACCATTATTACATAGGCTGGGTTCTTCGATAAAAATTAATAAACAGAAATCTTGATAGTAGTATTTACCATGTTTCCCAATGAAAAACATCACATGAACCAACTTTACACTCTTTTCCTAAGAAAAAATATAGTGATACCACTTTGACATGAATCAACCCTCTAGGACCCCACATGGGTTAATAAAAATTTTTAATGGGCCTCCTAAAGACCATCTATAGTAGGCTATGGATTAATAATGATATCCACTATAAAATAATATATGAAGTGGATATTAATAATTTAACATAAAATAAATGAACACAAAATATGACATCATATAAAAATAAATATATCACAAATCATAAATCATAATTGATAATGAATGAAAAACATAAACAACATGCTAAACTGGAATATTAAAAAAACCCTTTATATAATTCTTTGGTCAATATATATAGAGTCCATAGTAATTTCACCTCATATTATTCCCACTATTCCACCTTCATGAACTTACACTACAAACCACAAAACTCCATGATTTCCTAAAAAAATATGAATCATCTTAATATACATGAGTACATCTCAAATTAAATATCCATTCATGGGTGATTGCAACAAGTCAATAAGACATCCCAGGTTCTAATCATGTGAATGTCTTTCTCATTCATATGTAATAATCAAATAATTTCAAATCATAATATACGGTGTTGTTCTTGATACTCAGAAACACCTCATAAGTAATCTAGGTCAACTATAATCTATGATAATATCTCATTCATAAGGTTTTTAAAGATATCACATTGAAAATATATTGCATCCCAAATTTATGATGCCCACAATCAATAATTCGTGATCACCATGTAAAACTATACCTAAACCCACTAGACCAATATCCCTCTAATTAATAATATCATGAGGATATTATAAAAAAACAAGGGTCCTAAGATCATTCCTTTAACCACTATATTTTTTATTAGAAAGATAAAATATTATAAAATGTCTATCATCACTTATTAATAGAATAATTCCATAAACCCATAATAGAGGACCACACAATGAAAAGTATATTATTGGAAGAAGAAATACCTACCTCCATGTATTCATTGATAAATGATCTCACCGTCACATTATGGATTCTAAAACACTATATCATTAATCACTCCCTCAAATAACTTTTTGAAGAATCACCCCAATGCCAGTGTCTTGCTGAGAACAACTACTAGTGATATTAAAAAACAACATAATCATTTAAATAATAAGAAACATCAAGGATAATGTATATAAAATTATTAATGTTATTTCCTTGAGAAAAATATTACATTATCATGACCTAATGTCACTACCCATGACTAGAAAACATATCAACACTAAAAACATGAACATGAAGAAGAAATATAAAATTATCATGTCATATGTTGTATAAATATTTAGTAAGATAAATCATCATCAATAATAAAATATTAAAATATTGCACTCACTATTTCATCTCATACAATCACTATGATTGGTCAGACAAATGATGCATTGAACTACCCTTATGATCAAGTCATTTATCCCATAACATTATGTAGAGGATTATCATATAACTCCAAAATTTTATGAACAATGATTTTTAACATTCTACCCTCTTGTAATTATAAATATGAGGAATATATTGATCATAAAAATAATTTTTCATTCTCTTAATCTAAATAAGATCGTTACACATGACATTAAACTCAAAGGAATTTCAAATCCATTATATCCCGCTAAGGAGTCTTTATTAACAGTATCCAAAAAGAACATCATAAAATACATAATTTGATTTTAATCACTAGTAAAAATATTTATCATAATCTTTCCCATGATCATGGGTCCCACTATGGTCTCTATGTAAATCATTGTTTCCCTAGCTATCATGATAATGCTAACACATACCTTTCTTTAAAAAATCAATTATTAGAAAATATGATTTCTTAGGATATCCAAAATGAATCAATATAAAATATAACATTTATTTACATAATAAAATTCACACAATGGTCCTCCAAAAATTCATCTGACTCAATTCATTATGAAATTTTACAACAATGTGTTTAATGATTAAATATACACTTTAAACAATCTCTATTATTTTTAATAACCTAAACATTAGGATCTATGTAAAAAATGTAAAATGAACTATTCATGGGATTTATAAAAACCCCAATAAAAAATTATATTTCATTTATTAAAAAATGAATATAATTCCATGAAGTATCTTACACTAACACCACATTGAGGTTGCTGAAATACTATGTTCTCTTTTTTCTCAATGCTTGAGATCATATATATGGGTGTTCTCTGGATTGGTTTCTTTATATTAACCGAATACATTTCACTATCCCACCCCATTTGTGATCCAATAAAATATCCCTGAACCCATAATCCTATATCTGATGAAATAAAACATAATCATCACATTTATGTACTAAAACAGATAATCGTTACCTCATTTGAACCAAAGAAAAGTTACAACATAAAAAGTTGATATTTGATTGATTAACTATTCAATTACCTTTTATGTTTAATGTTTTATAGGATTATAAATAACAATTATACAAAAAATTATATATATATATAATATGTTCATACAAAACTATAGCATCTCTGACTAAGTGCATCGTATGTTGTAACCTTCCTAAGTAGAACATACAAAAAAAATTCATCATAACCTAGGTAAAATGAAACATGAGTAGGATGATATAAAATAATTAGTAAGGGTAAAAATAACCATTAAAAATTTAATGTAATAATTGATCATAATATGATAATTATTGTATAATGAAATAATATAATTACATGATCAAAACATAAGAGAATTCATAACTATCAAAACCCGGTTCATAAATCAAGAAACATGTAATATTGATTTAATATAATACAATAGTTATATAAGTCAACAAAAATGAGCAATTTAAAAAAATCCATAAATAAAGAATCCATTATATCACGATGTATGAATAAATAAAACATCTTGGTAAATTTTAACATCATATTCATAACTCTATTATGATAACTCTTAGAAATTCAATGTCATACTCGATAAATTATAATAATCTCTTAGGGGAAACCTATAACTACTAAATTCCATCCCTCTAACAAATTAATTTTATAGATATATTGGTCTCAACCATCATTATGATATATATCAGTCTCACAATTAATAATAAATAGTTTCCAATTACAATAAGAGAAACATAACCCATGAAATATTTCATTATTCAAATTAACAATAACCAAGGTTCTTTCATTGGTTGATTTACACATGCAAAAATAGGTTCCATGAAAATATATTTGAAAAAAACACAATCCATTAAATTTAAGATAAAGGATGTTATAATTTCCACATATACCTAATAAATCCTAATAAAATCAATGTTTCCTTCATTGATTAATAACATCACCATTAACAGATCATTAAAAATATTCAGTAGGAAAATAATCATTCGACATAGAGAATTGAATTTTTAATACTAAAAAATAACCAAATATTGTAAAAATAGTTTTATTATACAATAAAATTGGAAACATATAAATAAACCTTAAAATAATGTAATGTTTATAATGGTATGAAAATCTGTTCATGTTAAAATTTTAGATTCATTTCAAATCACTTTTAGAGAAAAAAGTGAACCAGGTTAGAAGTAATTAAAATTTTCTTTTATAATCCTTTTAAAAATTGGCCAAATTCCATATAAAATATCATTATTAATTCATTTATTTTTATAAAAGTGGATTTTTGAAAACATTTTAGTAAACAAAAATATGGGAGAGAAAGATTCAAGATCTGAAAAAGATACAAGATTGGCATGACTTACAAAAGAATTTATTAATGTTTATTTAATAAGTAAGTGAGGTAATATAATCTAAAAAATATAACCACATTAATAAAAAAATGATAAGAAATTATAGAAGGTTCATGAAATATATATCATATAATTTCCCCAAAGAAACCTTGAATATTACAGAACTCAAAAAGAAGGAAGATTATAACATAAATCTTTTACCACTTTGGTAACAATCAAATCCAATGTCATTGAAAAATAGAGTATGATGTGGATATTTAAAAAAAGTAATTTTATGAAGTATTATTTAAAATGTAATTAATTATTTAATAAGTTAACCATACAAGGAAACCATGGTAATGACATGAATCATGTCTCATGAAAATGATATTGAGGAAAATAAAACCTCCAAAAAGATCATATCCTATGAAGTTATAATAAATCAATGATGTTTGTATGTAAACAAATTTAATTACACATATATTATTTATAAATTAAAAAAAAAATATCAATTAAAACATAATTATGTCAGACCAATGTCAATAATGGAGAGTTATAACCCAATAAAATGAAATTGAGTTAAGAATTTACTTACAACTTGGTATCATTCAATTAAAATAGCCTTGGATGAAATAATTTGAATTGAAAATTAAAATAACATAAATTATGAATTATGAATTATATATAAATTAAAATGAAATCATATGAAACATGTAAAATATATTAGGTGTATAACAATAAAACATTCCCCAATGATGTGAAATTTAGAATAAATCCCTTACATTGAGTCCAAACATTGAATATATGCCCTTTAACTCTTGTATAATCAATATATAGAAGTTATTCAACTATTTTATAAAATTTTATGTTTTTTTTAATTTAAAATGAAACTGATTTTTTTCATTTTTTAAAATACCATATTTAATTACCTAATTTGTTATGTCAACGTTTGGTGTTCTGAGGATGTTCAGTTTATAATTTCAAAATGGATTTGGATGGTTTACCGTGTTCAAATTTTTCATTGTTAAATCAAATAGAAAATAATAATAATTAAATAATAATAATTGTTATACATTAATTATAATTTTAAAACTAACCATGAAATATGGTTCGGAAAAATGAATTTTTTTATCATCATTGATATAGCACGTAATACAAATACAAGAGTAACAATTTCATTTTTTTAAAGAGCATGGGGGATTGATGGTAAGTATCAGTATTTATCAAATAATGACTAATATATCATTAATATAATATATCATATTTTAATAAACTTATATACACCATAATTATGATTTGGTCGTGAAAAATAAATCACATCACTATGTGGAGGTGGTAATAACATAGACACACGAATAATACTATCAATTGTTAGTCGATAGAAAGGTAAGAAAACTGTTGATATCTTAACTTCTAACTATTATAATTATGTAAATAATATGATATATATATATATATATTAAATCTATAAGTATAAAAATATATGATAGATATTGATGGAAAATGAATTACATGGGTTCGTGAGGTGGTAATATTACGTACACACGAACAATAGTTTCATATCTAATTTTATAGAATATGGAAATGGATAAAGGTTATGTCATTTAAAAAAAATTCAATACATCAATGATAAATGTTTTATTATTTTATCATCATTTAATAATTTTTAAAGGAAGTAGAAGAATACATTTAACGAAATCACTAGGATAAGAGCATTACAACTTCTTCGGATAAACGTATTAGTTTTAGAAATAAACCCTCCCATGGCTGGTTTTTTTATCAATGAAGGAAATACATGATGTATGAAAGGATGTTAGGAATGGATTTTTATAGGTATTTTATAATACTAAAGGATCTTTAATTTTGTTTAGTATATGGTAGGTGGTGTCCATTTATATGTGAGGGGAGTTGCACTTTTAGAAATAAACGAAATATTAATATATAACTTCAATCTAAATCAGGAAAATTGTTCAAAAATGATATTGATTCCAATATAATGAGTATGTGGTCATAATATAATCATATAGAAAAATATTTAAGCATTTATATGTAATTTTAATGATTATCTTTTGGACAAATCCATCCATTAATAGTTTTTAACTGTAACTGTAAGAAATAATTTTTCAATTTCAAAGGGCTATAAATTTTCATCTAATTTAATAATTTGTCTTGGAAATGGATAATATATGAAAATTATTTTCATTTTCACACTAATTTTACTATTTAATTTGTTTTAATATTTTTAAATATTTTAATAAATATATTTAACATAAATTTCTATTAATTTCATTTTATGAACTATTCACATAATTTGAATTAAAACAAAAACATTAATATAATTTAATTAAAATATAAATACTTTATCAATGATAAATACATTATTATTAGATTAAACATTAATTTTATTTCTTAATTTGTCAAACAAGTATTACTTTTTATGCTTTTAAAGTCATATATATTGATCTTCTACTAATTGCACATGAACTAAGTCGACGATCAGTATGTTTTAAAGGTAATTATTTCATCAAAATAAATAAAAACCCATTAAAAAATTATCATTCCCAAATTAATCTTTAATATTTATTCATGACAAATTTGATTTCTCTCTCTAAACATATAATAAAAATTTAAATGAAAGGGAGCAACATTTTGTATTTTTTTCACTATTTAAATTAATATTTAGGTCATTTTCAATGAAAATATAAAAAAATGGAATTAATTAATAATATTGTATGAGAATGGTCCAAAGAACTGTCAATATAGATTAAATTAATTTTATGGGATCTTTTTTTTCCTTATCATATTTTTTAAACATAATTACCTGAGTTTACCTTACTGAGTTGAAAAATATTTTATATGGTTACAATTCATAATGACCAAAAATAAAAGAGGTTTATTTAAAAAATATAACATAATAATTAAAAAAAATCGATATATTTAATAAAATTCAATTCATATATGTGATAAAGTATAATTTAAAATTAAACCAGAAAAATGCAAAGTTAAACAAATTTTATGAAAATCAAAATTTTAAGTTTAAAAAAGATTTCATACCAAATTAAATTATTAATTTAAATCCAACAATAGTTATTAGATTTTTTTTAATTATAATAAACTCATCAAATTTCCAAACTAATCCAAAATTGAATGTCACATTGTAAATACCTAAAAAGAAAATACAATTTACAAAAAAACTAAATATTTTTTACTATTCATTAAAGAATAAAAAATTTAAAAATTATAAATAAACCATCCTAAAATCATTTAGAAATTATTACTTAGAAAAAATCATTTTTTACAAATTAACAGTATAATATTTTAAAATAATTCATTTAAATAAGAACACTTATTACACGAAACACTAATTTTTTTCTAAATAAATCCTTTTTTTTAATATAACATTACATAATATTCTTATATTTAATAGAAATATATAAAATATAGTTATTAAATATGAATAAAATATGAAAATTATTTATCATAACGTTACATAGGTTGTTACATCAAACCCTATTTTACCATATCCCTATATGAAAACTATTTTTAGGACACCTTGAGTCTAGTTCCTCTATGCTCAGGTTCGACTTATATAGTTAAACACAATATCCCTAATTTACCAAAGAAAAATGGTGCACAATCAATCCCTAATTTACTACCATATACCCTTGACCGAAGACAGATTCAATATAATAATATCCTCAATATATCTATCTAGTAGTTACCATCCTCTCCCCACCTTCCACTCATTATACTCTACGAACCAAAACTATGGTAGGAGATTAATTTATGTTGGAATGTTTATTCTACCTAGACTTTGTGGTTAGTTAAGGAAAATATATATGATAATCCCACCACCACTAAATAATGAATCGTTATGTGGAGTCCAGAAATCATCCAAACATTTATGTACAGTGAAAAAATAATTTAATAATTATTAATATAATAATTTTTTCTAATAATTATCAAAATAATAATATATATAATATATAATATGATTATGATCAATTATATACCATGAAAATAAAATATGTTTATCAATAATACTAATTTTAATGGGGTCACCATTACTCCATTGAACTTTCCTATGACCTTATGTTCCTTGTGGGGGGTAGCTAAAATCAGTTTCAAGGGTGATTTTTTTTATAATAATCAAAAATAGAGGCCCATTAGGGCCGTCAAACATACCAACATCATATAACCACATTTAGTAAAACACACATTCATAGTAAATAATAAATTGATGAATTTCTAATATGAGTCCCAATTTTCATGATAATTTCATTTTTCTTCAAGGGTCCCTTGTTCATGAATAATTCAGTATATATTTTTATTTATAACCTTCTTATGATTTTCAATTAAACATAAAATGTGAATAATTCAACAAATAGAGATAAAAAATTCAATATAATATAATCATATGTCAAATTATGAATAAAAGATATGTTTTTATCATGTCATATTTTGGGATTGTACGTTATATACATGAATCTATATAATTTGATGAATTTTATATTCTTTCTATAACAATGATATAAAGAAGGTAGGTTTGGTTTGTTATTGATTACGTGGTGGGTGATTCTTAACCAAGATGGTATTTTCTCTCTTGTATGATTAGGGAGAAAATATATCCTTAATAATAGATATTGAGGAAGTGTATGGTCGTAAATATATGTGTTATAAGTTATATACTCATTTATTTAATTGAATTTCATGAGATTTATTCATCTATTTGATTGTATTGTGAGGTTTTTATGAATTTTACCATATATTTACTCTGACAATTAGAACATTTATGTTGGACTATATGAGAACAACATAGTCCTTTCCTTGTAGTAGTACATTATATCATAAAAATTCAATTATAAAATTATTCATGATATATGTCATACTAATATTGGAATCATTTATGGGGAAACATGTGTCGTATAAATATTATGAAATATCAATTTTGAGATTTAGTGGCACTGTAAGTTTTCTAGAGAAATATCTTTGGGTGTGATTAATAATTGGGAAATAAATAAATTCATGAATGAGAATTTTTTATTATACTGAATTTTAAAAATACTATTAGAGTTATTTCATATATTTTGAAAAATAATTTTTACATACACTCTAATGAGTTTTTATATATATTTTTGCAACTGGTTACCTGTGATGTAATATAATGGAATGTTTGAATGAATTCTGAAAGGCATTAATGAATTTTTAATATTAAAAAAATATATATATATTAAATATATATCATATCTTATAATATGGGTATATTTTTATATATAACATGAATAATACGGAATATGATATAGGTATATCCCAAATAAAATATAAAATACATTATATATGATATTGTAAGTTTCATACCTCTACATCATTTATTCCCCTTAATTTTTTATGTCTTTGGACTACGCATCATTAATTGATGTTTAAGGGTTTTTAATACATAATAATACTAATATTTTCTCATTAAATATTTATGATCATTTTGATATTATAAATTGAGTAAATATAAATAGAGTTTTATTTATTGATCATTTTTTATTCAGTCAAGCTATAAAATATGTATAGTATTCAAATATTTAAATATAAGTATGAAGAAGATGAGAGAGAGTTGTGTGTAATTGTTGTGTGATCCAATAATATATATCTCTTATTTATTTATCCTTTAATCTATGATATTTGTACACTGTATTTAATTGATAACTCCATAAACATAGTTTATATATTAACATAATCGACAGATTCCTATCGATAAAAAAGTATTTTATATATTATTTAGATATATTTATAAAACATTATTAAAAATAATATCTATAAAAAATTGTATGTTCTTCAATTTCAGTATTATTTTTATAAAACCTATCATGAATGACCATTTGGAAAGGTGTTTGGTACTATTTTTCTACTATATATAAGAATGTAGAAATATTTTAAAAACAACTTATTTTATCAATGATACCCTATGATGGTTTAAATAAATTTTAATTTTATGAAAATTGTAAATATTTTGATGAACATGTATATATTTTATAGTGATGGGATGTTATTTTTCCACAATTTATAATTGGTCAATATGATATACTCTAATTAGTTATTCAAGATATTTCGGAAAATGATATGATATAACATTCTATATGATATTAATAGTTCACGTATCTTACACCCAAATGTCACAATTGAATTTAATATGATATGAGTATATCTTATTTAGGGGTACATTAAATTTTCAAGAATCATCGAGCTTGATTATCTGACATTTTAGAAAAGTGTGATGTGTGAACACATTTCATATGTTCACCACATAGTTCATGGTAACCGTGCCTCTAACCATTATAAAGGGATATTTAAGCACAAGGTATAATTCACATGGTTTAAAGAAAACTATGTAAAACTCTTAGGAAAACCTTCAGTTATAATTCATTGAAATTTATTTGGTTTAATCATATTTCAAACATTACAAGTACTGCGAGGTCTACACGGCTAATAGGGGAAAACATACAACTTACCCTTCTATGGGAGTTAGCTGACGAGAAACTAGTTCAGGTATAGGAGTAAATGTGTTTTCAACCCATGTATAGGTTGTTTCTAATTCCTTTCAAAACATCTGGGATTCAAATAATATTATCAAATTGTATAGGATAATCAGGTGAATCATTTACTTATTTTTTTTGGGGGTTTTCTTGATTTCTACCTATAGGGATTTAATGGTTTTTCAATCCTCACCGAGGTTGCTCGATTAAACCAACCACACCTTATGGAGGGTTCCTCTTTCCCACATTGATCAGTGTCTCCTGTAATATGATTCCATGAATTTCATTATCATCTAATCTAATGTTGGTATTTTACATCATTTCACTCTATTATGTTCTTATTTCTTCTTCTCTTAGCCATATCTCATAAACCGAAATCGGTTGTTCAGCCATGAATAGGTTTTATGGTAGGATTTAATGTTAGGTTTTAATTTCTAGTGCATACAGTGGGGAATTTTGTACAATGTTGATAATTCTTTAACAACTGGAATCCCATTTATAAACTTTTTTGGAAGGAATCTATTTTATTTAAGGAAGGTATTTTTGTGAATTTTATTTCATTGGTTTTTAATTTTTGGATTAAGGAAATGATATGATTTCATTATCATATTAAAATTATATATTATATATATTATGTGTTTTATAAGTGCTGTAATGGAAATTCACATATTTATTAAAACTTTCAATTTTCATTTAAAATGATATTTCAAATTCTATGTGTTGAAAATAGATTTTTAGATTCTGAATGATATTAAAATATTCTAAGAAGGCTTGTTTTGGAATAAACTGATGTTTAAATAATTTTTTACCACACATTAATCCTAAATTGGTTTAAATGGAATTTTGGTATATTGTTGGATTTCCCAATTGGTTTTTGAAAAAGTAGGTTTGTATTAAAATGTATTTTAAAGTGTTATAAAATTGTTTGTTTTAAATATAATTTTAAATTATTATTAAAATGGTTCACAAAAGAGGATGAAATGGATCAAAATTATAATAAATTTGTTTTAAATTACAATTTAGCAATTTTCTTTGTATTCAAATGTGTTTGAGACCCTCAATTGACCATGTGTTTTTATTGTGACCATTTTCACTTTTAAACCCTTAAGGGGTTATTGGAACTTATTATCGATAGTGTGATTCTTATGCATGAATCTTAAAAGTAATGAGTCATTCAAGGGTGCAGGAGGTGATTAGTGAGTTCTTTTCCCATGGTTTTATTACTTATTATACGTAATTGTGATCGATCAACTCCATTTTTTATATTTCATGGGGTTCCTAGTAAAATTTTAGCAATCTAGAAAAGTTAAATCGACGGTTTAGAGTGTATGACGCAGGGTAATCATATAGTTAGACTTATTGACATAACAATGATTTTTTATGGACCTCGGAAATATTTTATGGGATCAAGGATTGGTTTGAGATCCTTATTCCTTATAAAACCTATGTTTTTCTATATTACTATCATTAAAGTATATACTTATTTGTGTCATCCATGGTTCATCATCTCCAATATAGGTAAAAGATACATTAGTCCAAATATGATTCCAAGGTTGCTCAGATCCTATTTTAGGATGCCTGAGCGGATTTAATTTTACACCTTTGTAACATACCCAACCAACTAGTTTTTTTAAACATTCATAGTTTTGGCTAGTTTGGCATGATTTTTTATGGGTTTTTTTCAATTGTGTCTTATTACATTATGGTTTTATCATTCATTGACCATTCAGTATTATTTTTGAAATGACATAGAAATCAATGTTTTTGAAAATGAAAAGCTATGTGATTATGAAAACAATAGAATTTGATAATGGATCTAGAGAGAAGAGTTTGAAAATGTTAGTTTTTTGTAAGGATTTAAGTATCCACGTTTCTGGTTCAAAAAATATTATATGAAATACCATGGTAATATTGGTTTGGAAAAAACTATTACATCAGTCCATATAAGCTTTATTTTTTTTCCAAGGGTTTTTCCAAGTTTTATATGAATAATATATTAGTCCCACCCATATTTTATTCTTCTAATGAAGTAATATTTTTAATAAAAATTAATATTTGAAATTTTTTGGTATTATTGAAAACATATATGAAACCTCTATTTTCTATCTATACTCAAACTGGAATGAATGAAATTATCTTTTTTAATGACATTTCATAAACTCTTTAGTGAAATACTACTACCCATGTTTTACTCACACCCTGTATTTACCACTTAGTATATGAAACTCATTTGTTCTCTCTCAATTTCCAGGTATATTTGTTGGCCTTTGTAAGATTTTTGGTTTAGATTGTATTGTGATAGTTTTTTGGACAATATTAATGACTATGTATTAAAATATGATGGTCTATAATATCTTTGTATTTTTTTATTTTATTTTTATATTAAATATATATTGTAATTAGAGGCCTCAAAATTTCATTTGGTTTATTTTTTACAAGGATGATTAGTATTTTTGAGATCATTTTATTATTTATTCCATTTATTTATGTCAATTATTATTTATTATTTCTACTACAAGTTACTTTAATATTTTCATTCTTTTATGGTTTATCCCTTTTTTGATGATGTGTATTTCCATTACCTTGATGGCGTTTTCATATTTCCATGGTGGAATGCTAATTTAGTTGTCATTTTTATATGGTTATTCCAATAGTATAAATAAATGATACATAAGAACTATTTTCCATACAGTTGGGATTTAGAATTACATTGGACTTACTGGTTGACCAGGTTGGGTGCTAGTTTATATGGAAACATCATTTAGTTTTTAAAAAAATCGTATGAAATCATAGGTACTGAGTGGGATCTATGTTCTTGAAGTATTTATCATGTAATTTAGGGAGTTTCAAGATTGTTTTGTGATTGTGATATCATTAGAACTTGAGAGGTAGGTCATGGTAATTCCATGAACTCTTTCCCAGCATGAGCCTTGAATTATAATGGGAAGTACGGGTTTTGATCTATAATGAAATTTTTATTGTTATTCATGGAATATTTGATATGATATTGTGAAATTTTGATCACCACTGAGTGTATTAATGATCTTGAGGGTCTTATGATGATTATGTGGTGAAAATGGGATGAGGGAAAAAGATATATGTCTATATCACGTGATATATAAACCTTTATAAATCCCATGTTAATGTTTCTATAAATATGATAGTGTAATTTCTCATGATTTCTTCACGATTGGACAAGACATATAGCCAAACCATGTGTATTTATAATTCTGCCATATTTTTGATGTTGTGACCCCCTTGCCTTGTTGATTGTATCAGATGGATCTTAATATTATTATGAGGATAAACAGGGTCATTATGGTGGATTTTTGTTGTTATATAATGTTTGAATTAATCATGTTCCAGATTAATTATATTTTTATTAAAAATGGATGTTTAAAATGTGCCTGTAAATATTTTGGAGTAAATTGATTTGCTAGCCAGCTTTTTTAAATGAAAATTGATGTTATGATTGTTATAGAATGTTTTAAATATTGTTTCTCATCACTTTTATTTTTATTATTTTTTTAAATGATTCGACATTTTTTAATTTATCTTATTTTTTTAAAATGAAGTGTTATATTTTTTATAAATGGAGAACATGGTTTAATTGGAAAAAATTTCAAATTATTTCATTTAATTATTGAAAATGGGGGGATAATTTAATATGATAGGTTAGTAATCATCTCAAATATATCAATTATTATATAGAGAGATGCATGTTTTTAACCATTTTCATGTATGGTGACATAAATGAAAATGTTTATTTCTGGATTTTTTATTAAATTGAAATTTTATTAAGAGATAAATTGTTCATTTTATAATTATTCATGTCTATGAAAAATGATATAAATATCCTTTATAAGGAAGATTAAATAAAAAATGAGGTATTTTTCAATAAGGTTCCTTTTATTGTATTCCTTATAGATTTTGTGTATAATTTTTTTTCCATTTGTGTTCATCAATTACCCTTTTGGTTTGGTTTAGAAAAATGAGTGTCTCAAGATCAGGATTTTTTATTCTTGATTATGCCTCATAGAAGGTTCTTGAGATAATATGTGATTCTCATACTATAGATAATAATTTAGGTGAATCCTTTTTCTATATTGGTGTGTCTCTTATAGTTTATTGATTTTAACAGACTCTAGAAGGAGTGATAGATCTAGAATCATCTTTCTATTAGACCAATTAAGTAACTTTTTATCTATCACATTGGTCAAGATACATTGGTGGTTGTGATGGGATTATATATTCCTCATAAATATGTTATGTATTAATTTATGTAGTGGTTTCAAAGTGGTTTCACATTTTGGAATGTTTTTTTGTTTCATGTACAAAGAATTTCAAGTTTTCTAGGATCATTTACATCTAGATGGAGTATGAGATCTATTTTGGTTCCTCAACTATAATAAGTTAGTTTTATTAATGTTTCTCACTTAATGCATGTGGTTACACTTGGGAGAGGTTTCAATCTTTATTTTAGACATGCTTATGCCTCATTGTTGTATATTTTTTCCTAATGATTGTGTGAGATGATTTCCTTGATTGGATATTCATTTTTTTAGAAAAGTGTTAGTATTGTGAATATTGTTCGGGTGACTAAAATGGATGTGGAATTAGTTGTAATATGAATTTTTCAGTGCCAGCTTGGATCTTTTTGGGGAAACTATTGGATAGTGACCTGTATATAGGTTCTAAGATAGTCCAATTAGTTAAGTTTTTTTACTCAAGGATAGAAACCATATTTTTCATTGATGATGAATGATTCTATATGAGGTATCTTCCCATATATTATTCATATGGGATATGAAGGTTTTTGGTGACCTTCATTCCCCTATATATTTTGACGTTAGTTGGGTTGTGTTCTTCCTATGGATTTGAGTGGATATCCTAGTGAGCTATTATTTTTCATGGATATTCATTTTTTCATTTAGAGATAGTTTTATAAATTATTGGTTTTTGACAACTATCTCCCTCCATCTTAATTGTGGTTTCCCTGAGAGGTTTTCACTTGTTTCCACTTTCTTATAAGGATTTTAAATGGTGGGGAGACCAATAAAAGTTATCCATATTTTCAGATCATGGTGTTTTATTCATATGATTGTCTTAATTTGTAATGTTTTTTGTGGATTTATAAGGAAATTATTTGATTTATTGAGTATTTGGGTTCAAGAGGATTTCCATTTCATAGGTAATTTCTTATATTTTTTATAACCTCCCACAACATTCATAGGTGTTTCACTTTTATATTCTAAATTTATTTTACACTTATCAATGAAATTTTGGTTGTATAAAGTGGAATGGTGGAGATATTTATGACACTTACATGTCACAATATCCATTTTTTATATTATATTATATTATTTTAGGGTATCTTAAATTTTTGAGAAGATTATTATTTATTGTTTCAAATAATGAAAATATTTGGTCTATGTAGAGTTTCTTCATGGTCACCAAACGGTTATTAGTAACCATGTGGATGAAATTTACAAAGTTCTCCTAAAATAAATATTTTGATGCATACTATTTGATAAAAATCACATGATGGAACTTATATGGGAATTTAGTTACCCACCCATGCAGTTCATTTTGAATGATAACAATTTAAGATACATGTGTCATGCACTTTTTACAAGACTACAAGTATAAAGCATGCAGCTTGTTCATCCAATGGAGTTAGATGGTTGATGGTTATAAGTAACTATAAATACCCAAACATCTCATCTAAAAATATTACATATTCAAATATGAATATCCATTACACAATAAAGTTATCCATGAAAAAATTGATTAGGACTAGTGCCATTCAAAATTTGGACACATACAAAACTTGCCCATATGTGAGATATCTCATCTCCATCAACATTATTCATTACTAGTAACCTTATTAGAAATATCATACATAATATTATTCATCATAACCATGGAAAATTAAATATTACAAAGGGTGATATTAGATGCTCAGTATAGGTAAACAAGGTATATATCAACATATCAAGAGCATAAGGGTTTGAGATCATGATAAAAATTAAAAACTATGCCCTACATATCTTATATAAAAAAAATTGGAGAGGTATAAATATTCATATTTCATAAGAAGTAAATCAGAAAAGAATCAAGGAATATGAACCATTAGAACATAATATTGGAATAAATCATAATTTTTTGTCATACTCATAAGCATAGAAAATTGCTTCCTTTTCATTTCAAGGATTACTGAAAAGACATTCAAAATGGAATATGTCTACTCACCAAAGCATCATAGTATTCAAGGTTTACTCCCAACACTATCATATTGGATAAGGTCCCATACTTAATTGGGTTCACTCCCCATTATATTCCTATTTATCTCATTAGATATCAATAAGTATCTAATGTACTAGAGGGATATATAAGTTCCCCACATTACATAATTAAAACAATTCATATGTTCAGCACAATATCATAAAGTTTAATCATATGAGAACCCATAATAATAAATGGTCTTCATAAGAAAATTTATCATTTCATAAACTGTGGAACACAAAAGGGCATTATATTCATTTCATCATTTCATCAAAGCATAGCCCATGTAAAAAGGAGTAAATTTCATATGAATTTTATCTTTTTATAACCACTATAATATAAATGGGTATCATAAATAATGTTTCATCATAATATAAAACATTCATAGAATGAAAAACAACAGTATCCTTTGATCATATCACTAGTAAAGTATAAGTCAGAACAAATTATTGTATCTTAAATGTAAAAAGAATTTGAAAGGTCACAAAGACCATTTCTTGATGAAAATATCCTTCCCACATTGTAAACCAATTTTTAAGATAGATAAATTTCAAATTACTTTTCTTTTAAAATCAATATTTAAGCATATATAGAATAATTTAATTATATTTAAAACATTTCTTGAGGAAAATGACCCATCTTTCAAAATCATTTTTAAAAACAAAAAATTCATAAATAATTTTGGAAATAATTTCTCTAAAAATAACCGTTGATTTATACAAAGTAATTCTTAAAAATAATGAGCTGGTTGTGATGGTGGGAAATACCATATATGTAAAACAAATATTCCTTTCACATTTTTAGTAAAATTCAAATGATACCTTTTTAGAAAATGACATCAAGATTCATTAAATTTTTTTGTAAAATATAAAACATGGTTAAAAATATATTTAATAAATAATTTATTAAATTTTTAAAAAAAAATTAAATATATTTTATGAAGACATTATTTTTGATGAAAATTAGTTTTTGATTTAAAAGAGAAATAAGTATTATTTTTAATAAATACATTAATTTAACTACTTATTATAATATAGAGAAATTGTAAAAAAAGAAGGCATTATCTTATAATATATTAAGGAGAACTATTTCATGAATTTCTTGAAGGGTGGATCATTATATTTCATCATTGTAATCATAAAAATAAGAAATCACAATAAACAATGAGATTGTATCATTAAACCATTTCCACTTTGATAACAATAAATCATAGGACCCATTAAAGAATAACAATAAATGATTCTTAAAATATAATGAGAATAAATAAATTATTTATATTATATGTTAGATGGGTTGTATTTACAAGTCATAAAAGTAGAGAGGTTTATAACATAATTTATGTCCTAAAAAGACAAATTGAGATAAAAATTCATTAACATGTTTGTAACATTAAATCCATAGACCTCATGAAATATAGATACTAAATGGGAAATATAAATCCCAATAATTTTCATGATGATCATTATAAAATAAATTAAAAGTTAGTATATACACCACCTAAAATAAATTGGTGGTGAATATAGAATGTGTCTCACAAAAGTAAATAGTGAGATAAAAATCCCTTACCTTAATTCTTAAATTAATTTGTATACAATAACAATTACAATTTAGTAAATATATGTTCATAACACATGTATTAAAGAAACATACATATATATGTATATCATACCATATATGATTTAAGTATGTCTTTTTATGACCCATTTGTTAGAATTTTTTTATTAATATCAGGTTCCTGATAAAAACTAAATTACTTTTCATGTATGTTTTGAGGTGTTATTTTCATTTCTCTTAATTTTATCATGGTTCCATAATATCAATAATATTAACCATAATATTAACATCATATATATATATATATTATGTATTTATAGTAATCCATAAAATTTCAAGATAGAAAATGAAACATAGAATCTGTAGTGCATATAAGACATACATATTCATGAATGTTGTCTCCATTTTCTCAAAAGATAAAAATAAATAAAGATAAATAATATATTACAATTTAAAATAATTATTTTATCACACATATATATATCACATATTTTAATTTAAACCTATATTTATTACATTACATGTAAATTGTATGTTAAGAATGAATCAAATCATATTGTGAGAGGGTAGTTCTCCACAAACAAGGGCAATGTTACAGTATCCACCCCAAATGAAACATTTAACACCCTATAATGATAAAAAGTGATGTTGATAAATTTTATGACTCATGTCAATAAGGTTTACCATTATTTTCAGGAGCCTACCTAAATAGAACTCCATATATAAGCATTCTTGTCTTGGAGTCCTGTTTATGATGTTTGACCTCATGGGATGTTTCTCAAGGTGTTTGTGAGTAGTGACAAAGTAAACTAAAATTTAAAGGGTTATCCTATATACACAATCATTTTTATGATGATCAGTTTGGGCACCTGGGTGGGACCTAGGTAAGAAAATTCATGTTAATGGGAAAACTAGTGGTTCTTGTAGGGATAGAACATAACAACCATGTTAATGTGGAGTGTATGTGCTATTAGTGGGTCCCAAATATTTCACCAGTATCAAAGGTGGAATCCATCTTTAATGGCATTCAGACTTCCTAGGTTGAGATGTATTGTTCACAAAGACTATGTTTATCTATAATGGGGTGAATGTAACACCCCAAACTGATAAAGGGATAAATTAATAAATGATATGAATCGTTTAATCATGGTTCACCTTTCTATTTGGAAGCCTACCTGATTAGATCCCCACAGTTATGTTTTGTATCATGGAGAAGTAATTAAGATGTGTGACCTCTTAGAATGTTTACTAGTTTTTGAGTGAGTTATGACAAGGACAACAAAAATAATAAAGTCTTCCTATGGGTACATTCATTTAAATGATGATCCATTCAATCACATGGGTGGGACCCTATTATGGGATCATGTGTATGTGGGGAAACTATTGGTTGCCAACAGGCCCAGAAGAGATGGCCATGTTAAGGCATCGTGTTTGTGCTGTTAGTGGGGCCAAATTTGAATATAAATTAACAAGGTAAATTTGATACAATAAGTAAATAAGAATTAATATGTTTCCAGTATCATATAAATTTATTTAATTAATCCTCATTACCATATATGTAAAATTGAAATGAAAAACAAATCTCATTGGTTCATGAGGTGGTTGTCCACTATACACACGATTGATGTTATTTCCTTCCAATAGGTTTGGAGGTAAGAATGTAGATTTCATAATATAAATAATGGGGTATATTTATATCATATATATTATATTTAAATATTAAATACATCCTTATATCCATACCTAGGAGATGGGATGGAAAATTAATAACATCGGTTCGCAAGGTGGTAGTCCTCTGTACACATGATTGATTATTTTGTTTCGAAATTGATGGAAGGGGAGATGGATATAGCTTATGAAATTAAAATAACAATACATAAATATATGGTATATTTTTTTACTAATATTTAATATTTTGAAAAGATTAAAGGAGATATGAGAAGTAACAAAACAAAAAATCATGTTTTGGAATCTTACCTCATATTCGAAGATCATATTTACGTTTACTCATAAACACTCATTAGGATGAATTACTAACCAAAATAAGGAATGTAAGATTATTTTTGGTAATTAATGAAAGGATTCAAGATGTTATTATCAAATCCAAAGGGGTTTTGAGGTGGGAAGAGGAGATGTGATGGGTGGAATTTTATAAGTGAGTTGAGTGGAATTATTGTTATATTTTAAAATAAAATTGTGTTACCACATTTTTCACATAAAAAAGGATCCAAAATGAGAAATTATCATAAATTATATGTTACTAGGTTGATAAATGTTCATCAAATTGTTTTTGGATAGTTTTTAATGTCGTTTTGCCCATAATATTTTAAGTTTAACCAATGGTAACCCCATGTTAACCTTAACCACGATAATGAATTTTTAAATATTTTACTATTATTTAGGGTCAAAAATTATGTTTAACTTATTATATAATATAAATTGTGATTATTAAAATATTTAATATATTTTTTCTAATTCTATTATCATAAGTGGAAAACTGAAATTTTAAAATATTCCCATGGAGGTGACAAAAAATGATTTTCCAAAGAGAAAATTTTCAAAAGATTATATGTTTATTTCTAAAAATTAAAAATTAAATTTATTAAATTTACCTAAATTAGATTAATATATTATTAATTTATCTAATAATAACCTAAACCAATATTGAAATAATTTTAAAATTTTAAAATGCTTTCAATGAATTGAAAATTCTTAATAAAAAATGTATTTTACACTATCCAACAAAAAATTACCTTTTATTAAGATTTCCGAAAATTCAATCAATTATTATTTTTACATGATGATAAAAAAAGTGTTTTTATTTTTTCAAAGAAATTTCAAATATGGGGGAAAATAACTTTAAAATATGTTAGAAAAGAAGACAAAAATGTTTTTAAGAAAAAATACTATTTGTACGTATAAATTTATTTTTATTGTTATCTCTTGTATGGAAAACAAATAAGATAATGGTTGACAATTTTTACTGTATATATAATATATATTATTGATTAAAATAATATACCAAAGATGATATTCATAATTTATTAATATAAAACAAATTTATTCTCATAAAAAAAATTTCACAAAAATATCTTAGTTAGTTTAAAATGGTATTTATTTTCATTTATAACAAATTTTTCTCTAAATAATTAATTATATATAAATTTTTAAACCATATATTCTCATAATTTAGTTATTCATATTCTTACCCTTCATTCTAACTGCTAGGTGATAACTATTATATTGAATAATAATTTTATAATAGTATGTCACATTTCACCTAAACATGGTGTTGTGTATAACGCAAGCCACACAACATGTTCCTTATAATTCAAGATAAACTCATTGTTTAATGTAATGATATATAAATATGTTGTTTTATATAACACAAAATATGAAAAATATATAATTTATCTAAAAAACATTTCACAAAATCAAAGGGAATTACATTCTACGCCTGAATGAAATTTATTCCCCGTAATTTTGACTTTTTTAGAGTAAAAATGTTTTTAACATATTGAAATCCCATTGTTAGAAACCCATATCATAAAGAAGAGAAATAAAACTTTCACATGAAAAAATATAATGTTATGTGTGAAGGTTATCTAGAATAAAACACAACCGGGTTCTAAATAGGATAACATAGGTAGGAAGTGACGATTTGGACTTGGAAGAGAAGTATAATGTCCAAATAATGACAGAAAGTGAAATAGATCCTTGATAAAAAAAGTGGATGATCATGTGAAAATCAACAAACAAATAACCATAATCCCATGTGTTGTGAAAATTTTAATTGATATAATCAAGATATCATGGTAATAAGACAACATTTTATTTGATGATCTTTTTCCTAAGGTTGAAGAATTTTCACGAGAAGATATACTTACATTATTTCCTTCTATTTATTGAGAACTATATCATCCTTTGGTTGTGCTTCGACCAGTTTCTATATCATTTAATAATGTAATGAATGAAGATGAATTATATTTCTTATAAACAAAGCACATATATATTATAAGATCTATAATATAATGATATCTCATACCTTCTTTCACAAATTATTTTCAAAAATGGAATTGTTAGAACAGGTTATCCAATAACATCCGACGTTCAAATTATACCCTTTCATAAATAGTTAACATTAAAACTCCATAATTTTTTACCATAATTGAAATTCAAAATTTTATAAAAAATGTTCATTAAATTTCCTAAAATAAACTTCACATTAATCCGCAAAATATCAATAATTATCTCTTAATGGTCACATGAGAAATATGTGAATACCTTGATAATATATTCTAATAAAGCGTGGTACCTACTAGAATTTCTTTAAAACCTCAATAAAAAAATACATTATTACTAATAACTTAAATAAACCATATATTATTAAACATACACCATAAATAAATATTTTTTATAAATTTCATCGTTGATAGCATATATCAGTTTTTTAAAAGATCATTAATTAGTTATGGGGCCATCAATAACATCCAGTTTAGTTTATCCATATAAATCATATCTTTATCCAAACTAAACAAAATTTTCCTAACATCAGGAAAATATTAAAGTTTATCTTCCCTTAATCATATATTTTACATATAATATAACATTTACATTAAATAACTCTTCTAGGTCTTTAGTAAAATCTAACATATTATTGAAATTAAAAAATGAAAATCTTCTATAAAATAATTCGTATATATTTGATGATTTATAAAACACAATTATTTAATTATAATACCCATAAAATTCAATCGTTCCACTTCATTATTAAGCTATTAACTAGGATTCTTCATATCATTCCATAATATATCTTTGCTTCCATATTTCATTTTGGGTCTCTTCATCATCGATTGTATAACCATTACTCATACCACCTTGATTATTCTATTCATGAATCTTACCTATAATACATCAATTGATATAATTCTCAATATCTCCACATTTTTAACAGTCAACCAAAAATGTTTTCTTAGGTAAAATATTATTTTCATCCATTGTATTAACTAAACATTTCATTTTAAATTGGTAATAGATTTAACCATGATTTTCTTATTTACACATAAACCACCTACTCATTCATTTAATACATTCATCTAAGTTATTATTCCAAAATTCTCGATTTATAGGAAACTATGTCTTATTTTCTCCATGTTCTAAACCATATGAACTCCAAATGACCTCTATCCCCCTCTTCTTTAGTGAGTATGAGAGTTATTTAAGGTAAAAGTTTTTAGTCATATATCATGAAACATGATTAGGAATAATAACAATATCCTTAACTCACATAGTAATCTTACTAGGTTTCTCACAATATAGTGTCTATCACATTCAATGTTAATCTGGTTCCTTATGGTTCAATCTGTCGACTAGAACCAAATATCATTATGTGAGTAACAATATTCATAGTGGTAAACCTCATAATTATAAAATATAAATAATAGGATGTCCCAATCATGATACATTGTTTTTGATATATAAAACCATAGGATTGACCTAGGATATTCATAGAAATTTTTTAAATTCTTCATGATGGTTCATATAGAATCTTTTAAATTGTAATGCATATATCCTAGGGTGTCAAAAAAAGTGTGTTTCAAGGATCCTTTTCATACACTTGGTGATTATTGAGTCTAGTTCATTGATCCTTATTGAGAGATATTACACTAAGGTGCCTTGGCTCTTGATCCACATCCACTTGTAGAATCCAGATTGGAATGTAATTTCATAGAAGCCGCACAATTTAACCATTAATAGATGTCCAATTAATTTTCATATTCATGGAATCCTCCTCAGAATTATTCATAGACTTATCCCAAGACATATCCTTTGAAATATCCCTAGGGATATCACTAATGGTTTCTAATCTTTATTTCCAAAGCTTAACAAATCATTTCTATGATACCAACTGTAACAACACAAACATAATTAAATTAAATATTACTTCTTAATATAAGAATATTAATTAAATTACAAAACAATCCATTCTATATCATTTTGATATAGTACCTTTGGAAACCAGTAGAAGGAAATAACTAGTCAATACATGAGCTACATGATCTCCCAATATGTTCTTCATAACAGGAACCCTTTTTAGACATATCATACATAATACATTTTATCATAACCTGGGTAAAATAATCAAAATAAAGGGCATGATGAAATGATCAGTAAGATTAATGTAGGAAGATATCAACATATCATGAGCATAAGGCTATGATAAAATGATAATAGTATTTAAAAACCATACCCCCATAACATAAACTCTATACTTGATTCATGGAATAAATATTGGTAGTTCCTAATAAATGAATCATAATGAAATCAAAGAACATGAACCCTGGAAACAAAACATTGGAATAAAGACATTAATTTTTAGAATACTGAAAAGAATATAAAATAATTTCTTAATTATTTTAAGAAAACATTTCAATACAATCATATTGGAATGGCTTCACTCTCTAAACAATTATTTTATTCATAGTTCACCCCCGCAAGATTATCATACATCATACAGTCTCTTACTGAATTGGGTTATCTCCCCATTTCATTCATGTTTATACCTTGACATATCAATCTTTATCCAATAAGTTCGAGGGTGATACATGTTCCAATAGCCACATACTAGAAATAATACATATTAGTTCCATAATATATTTAATTATTAATCATATTATACCCTAATTAATTAGAATAGTCTTTATAAACATTTCCTAATAACACAACATATGGAAAAAAATGTTTCATAATCATCATTTTATCACAGAATAACCCTTTGAAAAAGATATGGGTTTCATAGGAATCTAAACATAGTATTACCAATATAAGAGAAACTATTTTCATAAACATAATTACAAATAACAAAAGGATTTCAGAGAAAAAATAAAAATGATTTCCTTTTATCATATCCCTAGCAATGCATAATTAACATGGACGGATTCCATATTAGGTGTAAAATGATTTTGAAACATTGAACAAAAATTTTCATTAATAAAAATAGCCTTTACAAATTGAAATTAAGTATTTAAGACATAAAATATATTCAATATCATTTTCATTGAAATATATCATTATAAACATATAAGAATGCTTCAAATATCACTAAATATATTTCAAGAGGAAAATAGACATTCTTTGAAAATAAAATTTTCAAAATAAAAATTCGTAAAACCTTTTGGAAAAACATTTATATAAAAACGTAATTTAAAATCTATAATATAGGATTTAAAAAAAATGTGTTGGTTGTGATGGTAGGAGATACCATTCAGGTTAAAAAAATTCCTTTCATATTTTTGGTAAAAGGAAAATGGTACTTATTTGGAAAAATAGATTTATATTCATTTCAAAAAAAATTGGTAAAAATTGAAAATGTGTCAAAATATCATTAATAAATAATTTTGAGAATGTTTAAATGATTTTTTATAAAAGTTTTAAAAACATGGTATTGGAAGAAAATTTGTTTTCAGCTAAAGAGAGAAATAAAGAATATTTTTTTAAGCATCCTCTTAATCTCTTCAGTACATAAAGAGAGGAAGATGAATGGAAAACATGTATTCTATTGAAATAACCAGTTTAGAATAAAATTCATGACTTACTGGAGACATGGAGAATAGTATTTCCCCATGAAAAGCATAAACATAGTCAATCCAGATAGACAATGAGATCATATCCTAAAACAATTACCACTTTTGTAGCATTAAAAAAATATTTCCCATGAAATAATAAAATTAATTTGATACTAAAATATCATTTGAATAAATAAGATAATTATATTGAAATTAAAAATTGTTATATATATTCACCTCATAAAAGGGGATAGGTTCATAACATATGTCCCAAAGGAAAAAAATTGAGATAAAATCCGTTATCTCATTGGTAGTATTAAAACTGTAAACCCCATGAAAGAGATATATGAAAATGGATATGTAAATAATAATAAATTACTGTATAATAGTTATAAAATACATTAATAGGAATTTAATACACAATAGAAATGAAATATGTTGAGAATATATCGTGTCTCTTAGAAATGTTGAAATTGAGATAGAAATTCATTATATTAAGACTCAATTTCATTAGAGCATGTCTGATATCCATGTATAATAAATATATGATTTTTAAAAATCTATTATATACCAATAATTATATATATCATACAATATATTATCTCCTTATGTCTTTTTATTACTCAGTTATAAAAAATTCCTTATTAATGGAATTTTTTAGATAATATCTTTTAATTATTCTTGTATGTTTTTATTTTTTTGTTGTCCTATTACATTGAACATGGTTCCATTGTCTAAAAAATTTTAAAATTGATATAAATATATTTTATATTAAACAAATATGTATTTATATTAATCCATGTTTGGTAGAGATAGAAAATGAAATATAGTATTCATGGAAATGGTAGGTCATACATATGCGTGAATGTTGTTTTCATTTTCTCATTGAAATGGAAGAAATTAAAGTAAATAATATATTAACATTATAGAATAATATTTATTTCCTATATTTATCACATATTTTAATTTAATCCTATTTTTATTACCTTTCTTTTTAAGTGTACATGAAGAACGAATCATATCGCTTTGCGGGGCAGTAGTCCTCCGTACACTTCAAAGACATTATCATATTCCCATGGAATGGAAACTGAGGAGGTATATGTGATTTATTAATTATCTAAGTATAAATATTTTACAAATATCATATATATTTATTTAATCTATCTTTATTACCACCCAAGAAAAATAGAATTGAAAAACTTGCCATGTCGCTTTGTGAGGTGGTAGTATACCATACACAGTTAGGGCATTCGTATTTTCAATTGGGTTTAGAGGATAGAAGGTATATTTCATATTATTATTACATAGGTATAATAATATAATATATTTCATATATATTATTAAAATAAATCATTATAACCATCCATGATATGTGGTGACTGAAAAAGATTACTACAGTCAGCGAGGCAGTAGTCCACCCTATACACGAATAATGATTTTGAATCCCATTTGATGGAAGGGGAGGTAAATTAACATTATTATGTTGAACTAATTATTTAAAAATATGTGTCATATAATGTTTTATTATTATTTTATCATATTTGGAAAATATTAAAGGATTTTTAAGAAGAAATTAATCAAAAAATGCCTGTTTAAGAATTTTACATCTTCTTTGGAAAGCCTCTTTAGGTTTACACCTAAATCAATGTTATGAGGAATTAATAACCAAAATAAGGACTATATTTTGATTTTAGGTAAATAAGGAAAGCAATTGGGTCTTTATTTTCTTATGAAAATTGTATTAGACATGTGGGGTGGAGACGATAGCAAGTTGAATTTCATATGTGAGGTGAGTAGAACACTTATAATTTTAGAAAATAAAATGATGTTCCCATGTATTTTACATGCCACAGCGATCCAAAATGAGTCATTAAGAAACCAAATTTGTTATAATATCAAAATATGATTATAAAATGTGTTTTTGTATGGTTTATGTTCCGTTTTATTCCTTATATTTTAAATTTATCCCCATGTAGACTTATTATAACCTAAACCGCAATAATTAATATATACCATTTTTCAGTTAATTATGTTAAATAATTATGTTAAAATTATTAGATAATATAAATTATTCATATTATAAATATCGAATCCATTTTTTAAAATTCCATTCACATAACTGCAAAATATTAAATTTCTAATTAATATTGTAGGTGCGATGAAAATGAGTTTCCAACGAGAAAATTTTCGCAAGATAAAAATAAATTATATCAGAATTAAAATTTAAATTGATTATAATGGACATAATTATATTAATAGATATATAATTTATATAATTTTAATTTAAAAAAATATTAAATTAATTTTTCATAATTTTAAATTTTTTGAAATAAATGATAATTCTTAATAAAAAATGTGTTTTTCAATATTCATTGAAAGAAACGTTATTCAATGACAATTCTTAAAAATTAAATATAAGATAATTTTTTTATTATGATTTCAAAATTTAAGTTTATGTTTACAGATTAATTTTAAAAAATTATAAAAATAAATCACAATATAAGTGTGTAATAGGATAAAAATGATATTTTAAAAAAATATTATTTTATGAAAGAATGTTGTTTAATTATTATATATTATATAAAAAACACATAATACGAATGATTAATATTTAATTTAATATATAATATATATTATTCAATAAATTGATTCACAAAAAAGTGGTGTTTATAATTTATTGAAGTATAATTCATTTTAATGTATTAAAATAGTTTTCAATAAAATTATTTCATTTGTTTTCAAATGGTTTGTATTTTCATCTATAATTAATTGATCACTAATGAATTAATTATATATATATATGTCTGTGTGTTTGTAAACCATATAATTTCATTATTTTTTTAATCATATACATACCCTCCATTTCAACTACAATGTTAAGGCTATGATATTAACTAATAATATTTTAAATGTATGTCACATTTTATTTAAACATGGTGTTTCTTGTAATACAAGAAACACATTATGTTGTGTGTGGCACAAGTTGAAATATGTATTATGTGTAATGTAAGATAATCTCAATGTTGTTTGTATTGAGAAATATCAGATAGAATAAATTTATCTCAAATAAATATGAATTTCATAAAATCTATGGGTGATACAATAACAATTAGACCAGGCCGTGTGTGGGTGGGTTAATATTCCTATGGAAACTACAGTGTTTTCACATGGTTTATAATAACATATTTTCAAATCATGTTGAGTGTCCATTTAATAATTTTTTGTGTATTTTTTTACCACTTATGATTTAAGGGGTCCCCCCTCTCCCATCTTATGTAGCTCAACTAGGCATTCCCAAAGGAAGGTTCTTCTCTCTTTCCATATTCTATTAGTGACTCCTCCATTACGATTCCTTGAAAATTATTATCCAGCAACACCAATTTTAGTCTTATCCTTTCTTATCCTCTCCAATTATCTTATTTATTCTCATCTAGGTCTTCCCTTATGAACCTTAATGGGACATTGGACCACAAATAGGGTATAGTGTGGGTGATACTGTCAAGTTTTGGATGCTAGGGGTTATGGATGGTGTGTTTTTGTTTGTTTGAGCATTCTCTACCATAGATTATGCATATAAAAACGTTTTAAAAATGGATTTTCTTGATTAAAGGTAGGAGTTTTTGTGAACTTAGATTCTTTTCCATGACATCTTATGTTTGATGCCTTAAAAAATTCAAATAGAAGAGATACTTAATAACTATAATGGTTTCTCTAATTGTTTTGAAAAATTCTACCTTATAAGATAGGTTTTAATTGGTAATTTGTGTTAATATTAAAACTCCATGTCATGTAAAATGTTGATTCTATTCCAAGAGATTTAAAATCTTCCAATAATGATTATTTTTGAATATGTGATCTATATAGCATGTTTGTCCCCACATTGATAAAAAATTGGATTAAATAAGTGTTAGATAGAATTTCTTTATTTCCCAAAAAAATATTTTATAAACAGTGTGTAAATTTTAAGGGATTTTAATATGTTTTTAATAGTATTTTTAAAAATAATTTTGATGTGGGAATTGTAATACGGCAAAAAATTTTGTGGAATGGATCAACATTCCAAGAATTAGGTTTTAAATGATAATTTGTCACATTAAGTGGGTTCCTAATGTAAGTGAGACCCTTAACTGAGACCATGCTATTTTTTCCATTTTTAATTTAACCCCATAAAATGTTTTGTGTATATTCATATTCATAAGTTTGTATGTAAAAGGTGTTGTTTCTTGTAAGGGAGAATGAGTTTATGTGTCAGTTATTTTAAAATTCTTTATTCAAGATATATGTAACTCTGATTTATCACCTCCATTTTATATAAATAATGGGACTCTTAGTATAATTGTAGGGATCTAGAAGTGGAATACCTAATGTAGAATGTGCTTCCTAGGTTACGGACCCAGTAATAACTAGTGATCTAAATATATGTTTTTTTTAATCTAGAATGTATTATAATTTCTCAAGGATTACATTGATTCCCTTGATCGTGATAAATATTAGTTATTTCTATAAGACTATCAGTACATGACAAGTTCAGTAGTATTGATAAAGGTTCATCATCACCAGTACAAGATCGTGATAATTAAATCTTATAATGATTCCCATGAAATTGAGAACCTTTTATAAGATAAATTAGGGGATTATTCTCTACACATTTATTACATCTCGTACATATCTGTTTTTTTTTTGGAATAATTGATTCTTTTTTCCAATTTCACTTTTTGTGTTGATATCTAAGTACCTATTATGACTTTTATGATTTTCGATTTGGAATGGGTTTACATTTCTAATTTATTTTTTAAATAACTTGAAAAATATTGTTTCCAAATAGGAAGTGTGATGTGGTTTTAAATATAAATTCATTCGATATGTGTTTTTTGGAGTAGAAGAATAAATGGTATGTTTTGTGTATTGACATAAATAACCAATTTTCTGGGATAAATAGATATTTAAAAGAAAAATTGTTGGTTCAATGGTTTGGGATAAAAAAATAGGGCTTTAAACAATATAAGCCTCATTTTTTCCTAGGGTCTTATCATGGATTTTGGAACAAATTATTCCCTTATTTTACATTTAAAAAGAATATGTAATTTTATAAAAAAATTTAAAATGATTTTTTTTTACTAAAAAAAAAGAAAACCAAATTTTCCCTCTATATTCAAACTATCATGAATTAAATGTCATATTTAAATGAAATTTTTTAAAATAAGATGTGGAATAATAAAGGGAATGTTTTTCTCAAACACTACGGACATCACTCGATATATGAAAATGTAATGTCTTCTATAAAGTGCCCGGGATATGGATCGTTCAATGTAGGGTTTCCATCTCAGCATTGATTATGATGGTCTATTGGGACATTGTACATAACCTTGGGAGATTAGGAGATGTTTGTTAGTATCTTGGTCATGGTTTCTTTTAGTTTTGATATTATTAATGTATTGACCTTGTAGTAGTTGACCTTTTCTTGATTATATTTTTCGCATGGATTCTTGGAATTTTGATTCAAAATTTATTATTTATACTATGTTTGGATGTTTGTTATTGTTTACTATTTCTTCTATAAGGTACTCTGATTTATTACTTATGTTGATATTATATAACATTTTTTAACAGTGTGGATGCCAGTTATAATGATGGGGTATACTAGATTTACATATTTGGATCCTACTTTAGTTATCATCTATAGATGATGTAATCATTGTCAAGGTATAAATTCATGATACCTAGACACTATTATAGAACTCATGGTGATTGAATACACCCTTCAAGATTGTTTGAAATCAGATTGGGTGTCAGTTTAGATGGAATATTGGGTGGATTCATTATAGTATGAATATAAAATATGACTAAATAACTCTAGTAATACAATGGGGAGTTTTATGAAATCATCCTTGAGTACTCCAATTAGTATGACGAGTTATTCTAATTGGGGGAATGAATTAGTTAAAATTAATAACGAACCCATATATTTATTTTTCTTCTATTTTTTGATCAATGACAAAAATGATCAAAATTATTTTACTAAATTTAGATTCAAACTATCCAATATATTAATTTAGAAATTATTAATTGTATATTTTCAACAAGGTTATTTTTGAATTATTAAATTTTTAATGAAATTTCTAATTCATTTGAGATGGTCTGAATATTAACGAAAAATGTGTAAAAATTTGGTAACATTATGAATCAAAATTTATTTGTATATGATGTATCCATATTTATGATTTATAAAATTAAGAAGTTAATTATTATTTCTATGGGATCGATTTATAAATTTAAATTAGTTATTATTTATTTTATGTGAACTAATCATGAATGAATTATGTATGAAAAGAATTTTGCTATGTTATTAGTTGAGAATTATTTTGAAGAGAAATGAAAATGAGTGTGATGACATAAACATGAACAGAATTAGGAAAATGATATGAGATTTTTCCTTTGAGGTCAAGTGTCTTTGAATGATATTTAATAAATGGGAAGTGGAAATTACTTTTAAGGTAATTGATCATCAGTGTTTTTTCATTAAATTATAACATTATGTATAATATTATTTTTATATACTTTGAGACAGTATTTGTACAATTTTGTATTTTATTTTTGGATCACATGATGTTTTATTGTGACATTTAAAAATTAAAATTTGAAATGAGTTGAAATTATTTTATTGATAATATTTTTAACAAATTCAAGATGATTAAATAGAGATATAACATATATATATATATATAATATTATGGAGTGTTTTTATTTTAGGTATTTATTTACGTTATCAAGTCCAATAATGTTCAATATATTCAAGATATAATTAAAGGTAATATTTTGGATATGAACACTGAGAAAATAAAGATTAAAATAATTTTTGATCATGATATCTAGATTATCTCAATGTGTAAAATTATTGAAGATATTTTAAGAGCTTCTTAATGACCAAGACATTTATTAGTCCACACAGTGTGAGAAATGTCATTAGTGACCTCAGGTGCACTCCCAAATCATGATGTATGGTGAATTGAATCTGGGCTTCTCTAATCCATATTAGGGGAGATATTTACCCTTATGTTGTATACAATATACCATCAATAATATTACTTGGCTGAATAAAAATAATGATAATGAAACTAAATATCCATTTTCATATCACAACACATATGTAACTATAACAAAAAATAACATGTAATAGCATACCCATGGTATAAAACTATATAATATCATGAATTATTATATAATATTTAGACATATGGTTTGTATATAAAAAAGATATATTATAAATAAATTAAAATTTTTATAGAATTGCAACCTGAAAATTTATAGTCTACCCTTAACACAATGTCCCCACTATCTCCCATCAAGACACATCGAGCTCATCAACAGACCCTTTCCTTTACTTGCTTCATGAGGCATGATTTTTTATTTCCCATAAAAGTGTCTGTCTTTTGGGAATGTATGAAACTTAATTAGACACCAAAAATAAGAACATAACATTTTCCATAATATTTTGGAGTGCATAAATAATAATGAATGCAATTTGATAATATCTAGACAAAATATACCCAAAAACAACATGGGTATTTGTGTGATTAAAAAATCACCATGAATCCCAACCCCACATGTTTCTCTCATTTCAGACTACTCATTTTTATCAATGTACTATGATCACATCAAGCCACATTATAACCCATAGTATAACACCTTTAATCTGTATAAATCACATTTGAAGTCATGCTGCAACTTAGATAGTCCATGGGAATGTCAAACATTGTGACATAGCATATAATCCCATTTAGAATTGGGATACATGAATTATAGAACTTAACTAATGTCATTTAATCATTAGGGAAATTATAAAAATAGTTTTCTAAAGGAATCATATAGCATTCCATTGAATTTTTCATTGTGGTATAACACTGATGAATATAAGTACAACATTCGTGTTGTGGTGTAACATTAACCACTATTAGTATCTACAATTGGTCCATAGTTTAGATTTAACTTTACTATATATAAAATAATATAATCTAAACAATAACAGAATATATTGCCAAACCATAATCTATATTCCCTTTAAGATAACACACAATTCCCTTTTTCAATCCCATAAAACCACACATGCTCATAAAAAAATAATTTTAGTTATAAATCAAAATTTTATATAACATAGAAAAAGAAACATAATAAATTAAAAATTTATAAATATCCCAAACTCAATCCTCAAAAAATTTTACTAACCTAATTTTATTATACCCTATTCTAACACCCACAGATACCACCATCCCACCACAAAAAAAATTTAAACACAGACCTTTTTTATTTACTATCCATTATTCATGTAAAACATTCTTATACATTCTAATTCATGTTTTACCCAATATTTCCCATGGTAGTCCAAATCATGAGGGATTTTTAAATTTTTATGTAATTTTCTCACAATAAACTTTGGTCACATAAATCTGAAAAATTTTGTTTAATTAAATTCCAAAATCATATAAACACTCATTAGGTTTTCCTTCCAATATGTTTCCCAAATATTTAAGTGTTACTTTACAATAAGAAAAATCTAAAAAGTAATTTATTAATTGAAGATAACTCAACAATACTAAACTAGAATCTGACCATGAATCCTCTATCTTTTGGATACTCATGACCCTTATTTGTGTAAACCTTTTTCATTTAATAAAACATAAAAATACTATCACAAACATACATGAATATAACCATAGAAGATGAAAAAATCCATACCCATTCCATAATGAATCTAATTTATAGTAATCATTACCCTATTGAAATATAAATAATAAATATCTCCATATCCTATAAAAATGAGGAAAATATGGGTTTAATGGAATTTTAAAAACCCAAAAACAAAAAAAAACCACCTAACCATATACAAACTAATGGATATAAATGGTTCGGGAGAGCCTAGTGGGTCAATGAACTACTCATTGGATATAATATTAACTAAATTTTAAAAATTAACTCTAATTTGAAGCCAATTGTTTCAAAAAAATCATTGGGACGAATGTTAAAGTGACCCAACTTTTCATACATTACTAGTACATCATTTAAAAGGTAAATAACATAATAGTGTTCCAAAACCCAGATCAAAATGATTAGTATTTTAGGAAATTAAGATCATACATAACATTATGAAGATAAAACAAAAATATTAAATTTATTCCTTCTCCACTAATTTCATAGTGTCCCTCGTGCTCTCTTTAATACAAGTAATCAATTGAGGATATATTTTAAAGAAATGGGTGAGCTAAAAACCCAGTAAGAGGATAGATATAAACGTGGGTCAATATAAAATGGGTTGAGCATAATCATCATTATCATAACATAAGCATGACATCATCATCATAATCATGAGGGGAATCATTAGATTAAAGTATGGAATGGGGAAATGAATAAAAATAAAACATAATGTCTTAGTGGTCAACTGTGAGGAATATTTATCATTATCTCCTAAGATAAATCCCATTACCTGATGAATTTTAGAGTAATAAAATTAAAAGCACACCTATAACATCATAACATTTACATGTGGTATATAATTTCAGGAGCACCTATCATATCATAACATTTACATTGTTATTCGTTCCACATTCAATGTATATCAATATTAGAAATCAAATTACCCATGGAATGGAATGGGATTCATTTCAAAAATCATACATTCATGACAAAATTTTTGTGTTATCAAAATAATGGGGTAATAGTAGAATTGGTATAAGAATCATCAATATTTAGTGAAGAAGAAACAATATCTTCAAACTTAAAATATATGTTTTTTAAAGAAGATTTAATGGGGAAAACATTTCATTTTTCATAAAAATCATATTAAAATCATGTATATCTGAGAAAATATAAGGGAAAGATAATGAAATTTATTACGGAACATTAAAGGAACATCCATTATGAAAATAGAGTGATATATGGAAAACCTAATGAAATGGAGTTGTGATTTAGAATTCCCATTCTATATGTTTGAGTGCGTTCTTCACTTAAATATCTTGGATAATAAAATTAAATTCAGTATTTAGTTAATCTATAACATTTTATAACTTTTTTTAATTGTTATGATTTTTTTATTTACACTAATGGTCTTTATTATGAGTTATAGAGTTCAATTCCATCATTCTGAGAGTGTTTTCTTTCTTGGTTTTCATGACAGGTTCTCTTGTTTATTGGTATGGATGTTCTTTTACAATGATAATGAATCTATAGAATATAAATTATATATTATTAAATATAATAAATATGTGTAATTTTTCTTATATATCATTTGGTTGTATGTTGTGATGATTATTTATAATATATAACATTAATTAAAATGATTTAATTTATTTTGGTGGTTTTTATGAAAATTATTTGATTACATAATTTTATTCAACATAATGTTGTTATATTGGTTATAGAAAATTATATAACATGTATCATTTATATTAAAATTTTATTTAACCATAATAATAGTTTTATGAACAGCCATGAGGAGGTACTGAAAAATGAAAATTCATTATCCACAGTGGTAGTAAATCCGCACAAAATAGATGATACATTCATTCATAGAATAAAAAATGGGAGTTAGTTGGATATTAATTATTACATTACCTTTATTTGATTCCAATATAAATAATATATTAAATTTATAATTCCACATGGGTAAGTGGACATTAGGATAGGATAAAAAATAAATGAAAATGAAAAGAAATAAATAAATAAATAGGATTTTGCCTCTGTAATTTCTCCTCCTTGAATAACTCCTTAGGAAAAATGGCTTGGTATTTTTATAAGACCAAGGGATCATTTAATTGAGGAAGGGGATTTTTAAGATTATTGGGATGAACATGAAAAATCTTCATGGCTTGGAAGGTGTGGAGAGAAGATGAGGTGAGGGGTGGTGTTTATTATGGAGTAGAGGGGTGTTTCTCATTATTTTATTCATTAGTTTATTATTTCGGTATAAGGATATGAATATTTTAAAACTTTTATCTAAATTTATTAAAATAATTAATTATTGTTTGAGAATATGGGCTTTTATTATCCATACATAATCCATGACTCAATAGTTCATATATTTAGCATTTATCTAACTTGTTTCACTATTTACTAAAAATTCGTGTAATTTAGAAAATCCCAAATTTTCACCTTCAGAATTTCTGAAAATGTAAATCTACAAAATTGACCCTATTTATTGAAAATAATTTTCTATTTAAGAAAATTTGAATTATTAATTAAGATCTTCATTTATTTAAAAAATACTAATTTAATAATTATAACAGACATTTTGACCCTTTAAAAATTTCATAAAGGTATCATATAAATTATCTTATAATCATTAGAGTCAAAAATATTATTTTAGGAATTAAATTTGGGAGAATAAAGTTTATTTTAAGTCATTATATTAATAATAAAATTGTACATAAACATTTATGTTTTACAAAAATACAAACACTAAATTTATCATTTTAAGAACATGTATTTACTTATACTATGATATAATTATATCATATTTTCATTTATAAGATGCCTAAAATTAATTTATACTTTGATATGTGATGTCACTATTCAATTGGATGAGTTACTATTCATAATGGCCATGATACTATTCTAAATGTCATATTATAATTCCATTTTTATAGTTTACTTCATTTCTATGAATAACACTTATATAATTATTTATTTATAAGAATAAAATCTGTTTTGGGGTCTCTATGATATGTATATGTTTTATTCCACAAAACCTTAATTATATTCAAGGAAATAATTTTATTGATAAAATATTTTTTCATTACATTCTTCCCCCCATTTTGAAAATTCTCCCCCAAAACATCATTTTACATAAATAGGTGAGGGTACAACACCTTCATCACCTCCTATGGTTCTCAGGTAGATTCTTCATAATTATATTTCCTTGATAATAATTTGACATGTTTGGTTGACTTGATTCATAAAACCTTGTCTTCATACTCTAGACAATTTACTGGCTACTCCTCAAAAGAGAGATCATCTTCCATTTGTACCGCCTTTCAGTTTAGTACATGTGAAAAATCTATTATGTAATTCTTCGAGAGATATACATTGAACACAACATGAATTTGATCCATACTATTATTATGTTCAAGATAATAGAACACTACTCCTATGAGATCAAGGATCTCAAAGGTTCCAATATACCTTGGGAATCACTTCCCTTTCTTTCCAAACATCATGACTCTCTTCTATAATGATATTCGAATGAAGAATATATCTCCAAAATATAACTCCAAGTCCCTTATATAGTTTTCATCATATATCTTTTGTCAACACTATGAATATTTTATATGCTACTATATGGTTTCAACCGTATCTATCATCTCTTTCACAAGATCAGGTACAAGTATCTTTTTTTTTCAAATTCATCCAAACAAGTTAGATTCTATCCTAGCATTTCATTTTTATATTGTAAAGAGAAATCTGAATACCCCATTGAAAGATGTTGTTGTATTAGAACTCAACCAAATGGATATGTTGATCTCGTACACCTTTTATTAACAATTATTAGTCTCTTAGTATGCCATCGAGTGTCTAAATAGTATTTTTATATTGATTATCATTTTGGAGGCGATAGGTCTTGCTGAAAATAAATTTATTACTCAAGGTATGTTGGATACTTCTCTAGAATTATAATTTAATCCTTGGATCATGATCAGATATGATTGAAAGTATAACTCCACACAACCTCACCACTTCCATGAAATGTACCAATCCAAGTTTATCAAATGATAAATCTTCCAAAATATAAATATAGAAGAAATCCTATGAGATTTGGTCCACCACAACCCATATTGTATTGTTTCCTTTGGGTGTCTTCCAGAGACAACTGTCAAAGTCCAAAATAACAGTCTCCCGTTTCCATATTGGTATAGGTCATGGTTGCATCATCCCATAGAACTTTTTTCACTCTGATTTTACATGCTGAAATATTAATCATGTTGAGATATACATCACAACATCCTTCTTCATGTTATCCCATCAGAAGTGTTCTTAGAGATCACAATACATCTTGGTACTTCTATAATGGATTGAGAAAGATAAGCTATGTGAATTATCCAATAGCTCATTCATTATCTAAAGTGATTAAGGCACACATAGCCTCATTCCAAAACTAATCACACCATCATCATTGATATGGAAATCTTAAGTCTTCCCTTCCTTTAGAGAACTCACTTTTTTTATAAGTTCCATATCCTTCTTTGGTGCCTCTATAATCATCTCTTAGAGAGATGGTTGGGAAATAATTTGGTAAAGGTAATATGTATTCCCTTCCATTGTGACTTCTATATCCGACCATTGTATATCCATGAGTATAGGGTCATTATCAATCCACATCGTGGATAAAGTATCAAGTAATTTTCTGCTAAGAAAATCAACATCCTTGTTTGTCATCCCAAGATGTTAGTGAATAGGGAAATCTTAATCCTAGATTAGCTCTAACCATATCCATTGAACCATGTTGAGTTCCTGCTATGTGAATATTTACATTACACGATTATTATTAGTATATATGTCACACTTATGAATATAGATGTAGTGCCATGAGATTTTATGGAAAATATTACATCTTATAGCTCCAAATCACATGTCAGGTAGTTATTCTCATCAATATTAAAAAATTTAGGTGTATTATTTCACTTTATCATTCTATATGACTTCATAACTCAATTCATTATTTGAATAATATTTTTATATTAAAAAACATTAACCACTCGTTATAAATTTGAGTAGAGGTGTTGAGATCAACCGCATGTTTATCTCTTTGATTCATTCCTCACATTATTCCATCCAAACATACTTTACCCCTTTCCATGGTTACATAGTTTTCGGGCTCAAAAATTATGTTAAATTCCCTACAAAATTTCAGTAGGAACTTGCTAAGGTATGAAAAATATCAATTTCCCCTACATTAGTGGGTCTCATGAATTCCTCAATTTCCTTTGTTTTTTATGGGACCAAATAAATTCCATGACTTGTGATCATTTGTCACAAGAATGTGACAAGATACATCTAGAAATCACTATTACTAAACATGGTGTATGATTTATCATTACTTAATTTTTCCATCACAATTCTTTTATGTTCATCATGTTCCACCTTTCTCTTACAGTAGATGAGAATATCATCGATAAGAACTACAAAAAAATTCAAGGTAATGTCCAAACCCTATATTAATTAAATCCATTAAGATTATAGGGGTAATAGTAAGTCCAAAGGGAATAACTAGAAACCCATAATACCCATTCCTTGTAAAAAAGATGACATTACAAATATCTGCATCATTATCCTTTAGCTGATGATATCCAAAATTATGATCCACCATTGAGATTTATTGGGATCCTTGTAGATAATTAAACAATTCATCAATCCTTGTAAGAGGATAATTTTTCATTATGGTGATCCTATTGAGATCCTTGCTTTTTTAGAGGACCATGGGATGGTTTGTAATGTGAATAAATATTTCATTTTCTCAATATTTTATGTGTGATATATATAAATATATCCAATCTATTCCCATTATATAATCTAATTGCATCAAGGGATGAAACATGATATTTTTTGGAAGAATATTTCCACATATTCCAATAGGACAATAGTAACAATTTTGGGTTGTAATAATTTCACCACTAGGTGTTTTAATTGAAATATCTACTTCAATGATTTGGGATATTGATTTAATAGTTCTATAAAACATGAATGATATACAGTAATGTGGATAGCCATAATCAAATTAGAACTTTTTTATTCTCGAGTGAATAGAATTTTAACATTGTACGACTTCATTTTCATTATCCAATATTGTAGTAGTGATGGAATATTCTTTCTCTTGCTCCCTTATATTTGGTGATTACTAATGTTGATTAACCTTGACCACTCAAGGATTAGTGAACTAACTTGCATAATTCCCTCAATCCCTATAATTGAATCATTGAACCATGGGTGGTAATCTATTTTTCTCAATCACATCATCCGTCTTCATTATGTCTCTATGAAATTCATGAGTACGGTGATCTTCTCACAAATATTTATATTATTTTCTTATCCCATTGTGGTTATTCCCATGAGGATTCATCCCATGATGATTCTTCCCAAATTTTTGACATGTAAGTGGTCGGGATTTCATTCCACCATGGTCATTTCATCCTCTGGCATAAAACTCCATCTTTCTTTCAGTATCACCCTAGCCATGGAACCATTATCCAAACTCCATATCTACATTGAGATAATATCAAAAAATATCTTTCTAACTCCAAAAGTCTCTAATTATTTGATACTTTAAAATGTGTGGATTTAAAACGCTAAAGAGTATATCAAATGTTTTATCATTGTTTATAACAAAACCCAAAGCATACATTACAAGCCTTGTGAAATTTTCTATGTCATACATGAATGATTCAACTTATTTTTTTCATTATATATTTGAATTACTTATACATATTTGTATGAAGATTTTTAGGGAAATACATTCTATGAAACGATATCCTAAAGTCACCACATTCTCTATCTTCAATTTCATTATTCCTCTTGTTGTACTTAATCAATTCCCACAATTGATCGACCTCTCTATCTAGATGATAAATGGACAGAGTCACATTTACTATCTCCAAATAGTGAATAAAAGAAAATATCTTCTGTATTGAGTATACCTACAGTTCCATGATGAGGTGAACAGATCCTCCACTAAATGTAGATGGTCATTTCCATATAAAAGACTAGATAGTCTACTTCTACTTCTTACGTAAAGACTAAAGATCAACATTTTTCATGTTATTATTCATATCCTAAGAGAACTGGGTATGAATCACTATGAAATTTTGAACTCCACATCTGAAGGAACTGGGGATGTCATTGGGGTAATCACTGCATTTTCCATCTAATGGGTTGTTGGCTCAGTTTCTCATTGTTCCCACCATTTTCTAAAATAGAAACATTTATAACAAAAAATGAGGCAACATATCATGAATAACTAATTTATTAAATTATTAAATTAACTTTAAATTCATATCATATGGGATCCCTAGGTTTTTCATTTATCTAAATCAAATATTCGTAGTTTCTTACTTAAACATAGTCTCATACAAAAGGTTTTCACTAAGGTTGTCTAATCCTAATTCTCAAATTAACTAAAGCATACTCTGATTCCCTCTAAAGTTACCATTAATTTATTAAATTACGTTTATATCATTTTAAAAGTAAACCACATAATAGAGTTACAAACCTAGGATCAAAAGGTTTAGTTTCTTAGGAAAATTTGGACAATATATAACTATTACATAATAAAACATAAACAATAATTTAATTCCTTCTTCTCTAGATTCTTAGTGGCCATCGTTTTCTCCTTGATAAATTTAATAACCTGAGAATATGCATAAAATAAAGGGTTGAGAAAAAACCTATGTAAGGGGATATTTAAGAACATGGATAAAAATAACATGGGGTGAGTATAATCATCATCATCGTCATGTAATCAAGGGATCATCATCATAATTATGAGAGGAATCATTACATAAATCCCTGGAATGTGGCAATGTATAAAATGAAACATCATGTCTTAATGGTCAACTACCATGAATATTTCACATTATTTAATGAGGTAGATCACTTTAGACAATGCATTGGATATAAATATAATTCAAGGATTACCCATAAAATCATAAAATTTACATACGCTAAATAATTCTATGTTCACCTATCACAAAATAACATTTAAATTGTCATGCATGATACATAGAATAGATATTAATCATCGACCTGAAAGACCCATTTGATGGAATGAGATTAAATTAAAAAAATAAATTAATAAATAAACTTTTGGGGTTCCCAAAAAATTGGGGAAAACATTGTTGGTATAAGAATAAACAATATTTATGGATGAAGAAACAGTCTCGTAAGAATTAAAAGATTTTTTTTAATGAAGAGTTCTTTTGGAAAAAATTATTTGAATTTTTTAAAAAATAAGATTAGAAGAATGTTTATACTCGAAAAGTTATGTTAAGGATAAATAATTTAATTCCCCAACCCTAGTTACTTAGAATTGGTGCATTATTACATAATATTTTCATGATCTCCTAGGATCAAATCCCAAAACACCGACCAGTTTAATAGCCTTGAAAGTACTAGATGCGTACATAAGTTTTACATTACATCATAAAATAAAGAAAAAAACATTATTGTGTCTCCTTTGAACACACTCTTGTCCCTTAGCCTATTCCTGCAGGTTAATCGTAAAATAGTTCTTCACATCCTGGAAAAAATAAAACATAATAAAGGGGTGAGCTCAGATGCTCAGTAAGGATAATAATATAGCAGAAAAATAATTAAATAATAATAAACATTTATGTCAATGTATAAGACTAAAATATAAGCCTTTTAAACATAAACTTAAGAATTTTATAGAATAAATAAATCAGATAATTCCATTTACTAATTCACAAGGATATATTTCTAGTCGAATAATCACATGCATCATCAATATCCAATTTCATAATGATGGAATTCATAATGCCAGAAAATATAACCACATAGTCAAGGAATCATGCCAAGACTACAAATAAATATTTTGTCATGTACTTGTTCCAAGACAGTAGTTTTTCTCATGAGACAAAACAATGCATCGAGCAGCTATATCGGTCTCCACCCGTCACTTACTAAGTCGAATGCATTTGTCATATGAAAAGGTTGAAACATAACATAAGCATTCATATTAATACTAGCATAAAAATTTTCAATACTTAAACAATAATCCATGAATGGTATAAAAATATATCATCCATAGCCAAACATATAAAAAAACCTTCAATACAATATAGATGATTGTATCATAGTAAACCAACTTCAAACAAGAGTAAAATCCATCAAGGGATGTTGACATAGATAAAATCAAAACTATTTGAGAGAAATATCTCTTTCTATTTTGAAATCATTTAAAAGTCATGTAATTACAAAAGAATAAATTTATTTTTAAAATATTATTATAAGCTTCTAAGGGAAGCTTCGAAGGTGAAATAATGGCAAAAAATAGCCTCACCCTCCATCTATGTTAAAAACCATTCTTTCTGTAATTTTGTCGAAAAGGACACAATGTACCTTGTTTATAAAATGATGGAAAGATTCCTTAAAAACATTTATAAAAAGTAAAAAAAGGGTATAAATGACATTAAATCATATTCTAGGAAATAGTAAAAAAAATTGAAATACATTTTTGAGAAACACATTAGTGGATGATAAAGAAGTCCCAGTAGATACTTACATAAAAACAGCCTCAGATAATAAAGTGATTGTGAAATTAACTCTTACATTATACTTTTCCTTAGATTATGGTATTTAAACCTCTAATATAATATTTATAACATTTTTATTAAATTATAAAACAACTATATACATAAATACGATATCATATATGATCTTCTAATATTGATTTGTTAATAATATTTTAGTATTATCATTGTTTTGGGTGTTAAGTGATTCATTTTATATCATATGTTTTTTATGTAAGTAAAGTTTGTTATGTATAGGATGTAATTTAATCATGTCTAGAATTATTATTGTTATAAAAAATTATTTTTAACTATAAAATAAAAATTATTCTTGAATGATTACGATGGAGAATGAATCTCATCGCGTTCGTGGATACGTTGATCCATATGTACGCTCGCACGACAATATCATTCAATTAAGGTGAAGTAGTATATAATTGAATGTTATATCATATATACAGAATAATAAAAATTTCATATTTATTATTTACATCAATTATACTTCATTATTATACCCACCCAAAAAATGAATTGTTGAATAACAACTACACCACGATGTGGAGATGGTAAGTCGTACGTACGCATGTATGGTGTATTTTTCATTCATAGGATGGATAGAATAATGAATATGGTAATACCATATTTATAATAACATCACATTATGAATAAGGTACTGGAGTTATTATTTTTTTATGGGAATAACAAAGAAATAGGAAGTAGAAGAAGAAGATAACTTTGAATGAGCTAATGAAATTATTACCTCTTCTTCGGGTCCTATATTTTTATTAGATCAAAATGGCTCCTTAGGATGGATTTATACTCAATGGAAGTCCTCTAGGATACAATGAGGGTAGTTTTGAGTATATTTTGGCAGAATTTTTCTTAGAAAAATGGCATTGGAGATGTGATTTTGAGAGAAGGGGAAGTGCCTTCTTTAAGAGAGGTGAGGGTCACTTTAGAAAAAACATGATATATTATTTTGTTATAAAATCATATTCGGTTTATAATGGATCCAATGTTATTTATTTCGAGTCTAAGGTGTGTATGAGTCGAAAACCACTCATCCAATAGGATTTAGACATGTTAAGTTCACCATATTAACCTTATCATTTATATTTAACTCTTAGTAAAAAAGTTTTTCATTTACCCTATCTCCTTGTATTTTTATATTATATGGTTAATAAATGTACTATAAACTAACAAGAGAACCCCTAGTGGTTCATTATTGACACATATTACCTTATCTAAGTCATTTGTCCGAACCTTAGATTTTTATGAATATTATATCATTTAGTAATATAGTATTTGTTTTAAAAACTCATTTATGTTAATTTTGACACTATTTGGTATTTTTTTAAGTCATAACAACTTTATCAATTCCAAAGATATATATAATGAACCCTAAAATGTCATATTAACCAATAAAAAAGGTATAATGCATCAAAAGACTAAATTTACACTTATTTTGGTATTTATAATATCAGTTATTTGAATTATTCAATAATAAGATAATTACTGCATCATCATTGTGTTATAAATAAATTTATTTATTTAATGTATAAAAATCATTAATAAAATACCATGTTATAGGAAATATTTTTTTATTTGTAATGAATTTTTATAGTTGAATTTGTATTATGTATACCCCAATATTAAAAATGGTTTAGTTATTAAAAGTTAAATTTTTCACTTTTAACTCTTCTTTAAATAAAATAATAATAAATGTCCTTATATAATCCATGTGGGTCAAAGGGAACATATTTTGTTCTTAAGGTATGTTTTGGTCAAAATACACTTTTTAATATAATTAGAACATGTTTTAGGGTAATAATAATATCAATTTTTCCTTTACTTGCCTTATTTACTTTTAAACTTGGTAAAAAAAAGTCAAAAGTTACTATTCACCAAAAATTATTTTCATCTTATTGAACAACATTGTACATAATGATGTCAACTGTGTCTCTATGATTTTGGAAATTCAATTCACTGAAGTGGTAAAATTATGTTTTATGCAAATTTTCAAATGCTCCTAGAAGGTGGGTAAAAGATGGTAAAAAGTTCAATAAACATTTATACATATATAATTATTATAAAATGACTCCAAAGAATTATATTGAACTTATATAAGTATTATATATCTATTTTTATGTAAAATAAATTTAAATAAAATAAATAATTATTTAAATAAAAATATGGTTTTATGCAATAACATAGTGTTTTTCACTATTACTCAAAAATTGAATGTTTTCAGAAAAATACCAAAAATTAACCATAAGATAATTTTGGTATTCCAAATCCGAAAATGAAGTCCATTTTGAAAAATAAAATTTAAAAAATTTAAAAAAGTGGGTATTACTATTCATAACTTCTTAGTTGGACTGGTTGTGGTGTGTTAGAACTCGAAGTTGCGTACAACGCAAGATATTGAATTATTCAAAGGAAAATGTATCGCAGAAGATTGTGGTGTTACATTCTTCCCTCCTTAAAATAATTTTGTTCTCAAAATTTATAGAATACAACCTTGTAAATTGATTCTGGTGGTTCTTCATCATAATTTCCTCAGGTTCCCATATTTCCTCTTCTATCTTATGGTTTCTCCATAGAACATTTACCAGAAAAGTTGTCTGGATTGTCAACACATGTTATTTGGTGTCCAGAGTCTTGACCAGCTCTTCACAATAAGATAGATCGAGTTCCAGTTCTATTTATTTATATGTGAGTACATGCATTGGTTTTGGCATGTATTTTCTTAATAAAGATATGTGGAGTACATCATGAACATGGGAGAGTGTTGGAGGTATTGCCAAATAATAAGCTACAACCTCAATTCGTTCTACAATTTCGAAAGTTTTAATGTACCTGGGACATAATTTACCCTTCTTACCGAACCATATAACTCCCTTCAATGGAGATACCTTCATGAAAACATGATATTTTACATGAAATTATGAATCCTTCGTTTTGTTATCGGCATATCTCTTTTTCCTACCTTGAGAAGCTTTGATGTGGGTTTGGATGATATTCACCTTTTCCATTGTTTTCTATACATGTTCTGGTCCTATGATTTTTTCTTCACCAACATCAACCCAACAAGTTAGTGTTCGACATCTCTTTCCAAATAACGCTTCATATGGTGCCATCAGAATACTTTAATGGAAGCTATTATTATAGGAACATTCTACCAGAGGTAAATACTGATCCCACATACCTTGGATGTTATGTGAGAAAGACCTTGACATGTCGTATATGGTTTGAATAGTCCGTTCTGATTTTCCATCAGTTTGAGGGTGGTAGGCAATGCTCAAACGTTGTCCAGTAACCACGACCTTCTGAAGACTTTTCTATAATCTTGATGTAAAATGGGGATCATGAATATAATCAATCTATAAGGGTACACCATGAAGTCTTACAACAACGTTAACATAGAGTCTTGATAAACGTTCTAGTGTTAAATCTTATCTTATAGAATGAAAATGGTCTAACTTGGTAAGACGATCAACAATGACTCATATTTCATCATTTCTTCAAGGATTATTTGGTAACCCCATGACAAAGTACATCGTAATATCATCCCATTTCCACCCATGTATGGGAAGAGGTTTCATGACTCTTATAAGATGTTTTCATCCATGATTAACCTATTAACAAACCAAACATATTGACACAAAATCAGCAATCTCCCACTTCATGTTGTCCCACCCAAAAATTTTCTTCAAATGTCAATACATATTAGTGCTACCAGATTGTATAAAGAAATAGGAGCTATGATCACTATCCAAAAATTCGATTTTTAGATCAGGTATATTAGGAACATGAAGTCTCTTACCAAATTTCAAAATTTCATCTTCAAATACAAAGTCAATCAGTCTCGCATCATTGACAACATTAATATTCTTTTAAAACTCCTCATCTTCAGTATGAGATCATTTTATCAATTATAGTAATGATGTTTTAGCAACCATTTGAAAAAGTATTGATGTTTCACCTTCCATAATTATTTCCATATCGATCTATATTAGATCCATGAACATAGGATCCCTTTCAACTCTCATCTGGTTTAGAATGACATGATCATTTCTATTCAAATCATCTTACAAATTATTTTCCTTCCTTGGGTGGTAGTGTATGGTGAAATCATAATACATGAGTAGTTCGATCCATCTCCTTTGGATCATGTTGAGTTCCTTTTATGAGAAAATATACTTCAATCTCTTTTGTTCAGTATAAATCTCAGCCTTTTCACCATAGAGATAGTGTCTCCTTATATTTTGAGAAAATATTATAGCTGATAAATGAAGATCATGTGTGGGAATGTATTGTTCTTGAATTTTTTGATGTCGTTATGCATTGGAAATAACTCTATCATTCTACATAGGACAGAACCAAGTCCTTTCTTTGAAGCATCATTATACATAACAAACCCATCATTCCACGATGGTAGAGTCCATATAAGAGAATTAGCTAATTTTATCTTCAGTTCATCAATATATTCTCCACACTAGTTTTTTCCAAAAAAATTAAACCCCTTTAGGTGTGAGCTTGGTTAATGGGTCAGCCGATCGGGAAAAATTCTGGACGAAACACCGATAATAACCTACTAAACTAAAACAATTATGTACCTTAGTTATACTCATCGGTGTGGGCCAATCTTGGATTTCTCTTTTCTTAAATGGATCAGCATAGATTCCATCCTTAGAGAAAATAAGGCCATGAAAATAAATCTCTGAATCCAGAATTCACACTTTCTAAACATCACGTATAATTAATTTCTTCTAAGATTATTTAGGATGGTTTGAATGTCGTTTTCATGATCTTTGTATATTTTGTAGTATACCAAGATATCAACAATAAAAACCACTACAAATTCATCGAGATATTCATTGAAAACTCTATTCATTGAATCCATTAAGACAGAGTGTGCATTAGTCAGTCCAAAAGGAATTTCTGTAAACTTGTAATGCCTATACCTGGTATGAAATACCATCTTCGAAATGTCTTCCTTCCTTCACATACAACTTATGATATCCTGATTGTAGGTCAATATTTGGAAAATATTGAGCTTCACGAAGTTGATCAAATAAATCATCAATGTGGGGTTGGGGAAACTTGTTTTTTATTGTTATAGAATTGATCTCCTTGTAGTCAGTGTACAACCTCATAGATCCATCTTTCTTTTAATCAAAATGAATAGGGGCTCCCCATGGAGAAACAATTGTGAGAATAAATCTTTTGTTACTCAACTCCTCTTGTTGTTTCTTTAGATCCACTAAATCTGTTGTGGTCATTTTTAAGGGGTCGTTGATATGGGCCTTGAACCTGAAATTAAGTCAATGCCAAACTCAATTTCCCGTTTTGGAGGATGTTCAGGTAAATCCTCTAGAAACAAATCAAAATATTCTTTCACAATAGTTACATCCTCTATTTGAACATTTTTTTCCTCGCTAAAAGTTATTTCATTCTCTTCCTCCCCATTAATAGAATTTAGTTGAGCTACTAGGGGTGGATCTATATAAGAATTAGATGGTGACATTTCTACATTAAAGATAAGGTGTTCTTTATCATCATCATAAAAAATTGTAACCTCCGTTTTATTACAATAAATTTTCGCATCATGGTCTGAAAGCCAATCCATACCACGGATTATATCAAATTCAATCATGGGTATGCCGATGAGATGAGAAGATAATGTTCGTTTATATAACCTAATGGGAACTGATTTCCAAAACTTTGTTGCAATGATACTTCCCTTAGATGTTTTTACTCACAAATCCCTTGTTAAATCAAATTGTAAATATCTATTTTTATTAGAAAACTAGTATGATATGATGTAATACGATGATCCGGAATCAATTAAAGCATTGGATAAATTTGAGGAAACCATTAAATTACCTGCCACCGTGTCATTCAGATCATCCTCCTCCACAGTAGTGATCACATAATCTTTCACTTACTCTATTGGCCTTTTCTGAGGTATGTTTCCTTGGAGATTAGGACATTCATTTTCATAACACCCTCTTTCTCTACAATTGTTTCATTCAACATTGACAACCCCTTTCTTTCCATTATAATCATGAGAATGGTGGCCTTTATCACCACACTTGTAACAGACACAAATTCCCTTTTGGAAAGTACCAGAGTGTTTCTCCGACATTTACTATAAAATGGATTTTCAAATTTTCTGCAGATCTCTTCTTCTCCTACTTTGTTTTAATGTCGTAAGACTTAGAGAATTACTTTTCTGTCATGATAGCACATGAGACTATATCTTCATATGATGAGAAGGATTGTGATTATACTAATCAATGGAGAAATGGTTTTAACCCATCATATAATAGATCAATCTTACAACTTGGGTTACATATATAATATGCTGCATGTCTTGTTAACCTTGTAAATCTAGCCTCGTATTTTGCGACATTATCATCCTCCTTTTTCCTCAGACTCATAAATTGCCTTTCCATATCCGCTCGATGGTCACGAGAATAGTATTTTCCTATGAAAATTTCTTTAAACTCCATCCATTCTATATTTGATACTTTTTCATATTCCTTTGTGTATTGAATTAATGACAACCATTGAACTGCATCTCTCATGAGGTGAGAAACTTCCATGACAACTTTTTCTCATTAACTACTCTCTAATGCATGAAATATTTTCTCTAAGAAACTTATCTATTTCTCATCTACAAATGGATTTGACGTCCCATTGAATTTTGGTGGTTTCTTCCTCATGAAGCGGTCTAACTTTGATCTTCTACGCTGTGTATTAGGATGGTCCATATGGTTAAGGTTATTATTCATAAACATTGGGAGTTGTCCTAGTATGGTGATAAAGTGATTAGAACCAGTTTCATCACCATCTCCAATATAACTATCTTTAGTAGGAGGGAAATCCCTACATGGATTACGTGCATTGATATGGTTTCTATTTCTTCCACTAGGTTCCATTTCTAAACAATGGCATACAATAGATTAGATTTTGAATCACAATACCTAATTCCAAATTTATAAAACACTTAACATAAATTGAATAGTTTATGGATATAATCCATAATCATAAAAAAATTCTTTGAGGAAGTATATAATCATAAATCCTTCATAATGCCTTGTAATGAAAATATGAATTATCCTAACCTTATCCCCAGGGAGTGTCATAACCAAAAGTTCAGTAAGGCTCATTGTTGTGCACCAGGATACCCCGGGTTAAGCCCTAAACTCCTTGTCGAAGTTTTCACTCCTAGATACATCTATACTAGAGTCACCTCTACCTGCTCTTATTTAGACAGGGATGTATTTTCATATAAAATAGACAAAATATTTACATTTCAAAAAATATAGGATGTTATTCCATACTAATCCACAATGTCTATTTTTGGGTAATGATCTCTAATCATAGTTTCTCTAAATCTTGTTTCCAATGTTTCTACTAAACATCCTATGATACAAAATTTAATGCCCCAAACCCAGTTACCCCGAGTTGGTGCATTATTAAATAATATTGGCATGATAACAAGGGATCAAATCCCGAATGATCGATCTTTTTAGTATCATTTGAAGTACTAGATACATACATAAGTTTTACATTACATCATAAAAGAAAGAAAAACGAAATCTTTATGTACCCATTGAACATACTCTTATCCCTTAAAATAATCCTATAGTTTAATCATAAAATACTTCTTTGCATCCTCTAAAAAATAAAACATAAGAAAGGGGTTGCCTTAGATGATCGATAAAGATAACAATATAGTAGAAATTATCATAAATAAGCATAAAAATTTAAGGAAATGTATATGAATAAAACATAATCATTTTAAACATAAAATTCATAATAATATGCCAAAAATAAATCAAATAATGCAATTTAATTATTCACATAGATATTCTATAAGTCTAATAATCACATGAAACACCAATGTCCAATCTCATAATGATGGAATGCAAAATGCCTAACTTCATAACCACATGGTAAAGGCCGCGTGACAAGACTAAAAATAAGGATTTTTTCAAGGCCTTGTTCCAAGACACTAGTTTGTCTAATGAGACCTACTGATGCACTAAGGAGCTATAGTGGGTTCCACCCATCACTTACTATGTCCAATGAATTTATCATATGAAATGGTTGAAACATAACATAAGCATTCATATTAAAAATTCCATACGAAATATCAATACATTAACAATAATCCATGAATTGTATAAAAGTATCTCATCCACAGTCAAACATATCACAAAACCTTCAATACAATATGGAAGATTTTATCATACTAAATAAACATCAAATAATCATAAAATCCATAAAAGGATGTTGACATTGATGAAATCACAACTGTTCGAGAGAAATATCTCTTTCTATGTTTTAATAATTGAAATGTAATATAATTAAAAAACATTTATATTGAAAATATTACTATAATATTTCAATGGATGCTTCGAATGTTTTATAATGGTGGAAAAAATCCACACCTGCCGTATAAATTAAAAAACATTATTTCCTTAATTTTTTTGAAAAGGTCACAAAGTACATTTCTTGGAAAACAATGGAAATATTCCTTTTGAACATTTATAATATGTCAAACAAGGATATAAATTAATTTCACCCATATTCTAGGAATAATTAAAAATGATTTCAAATAAATTTTTAAAAAACACAAATATGGATGCTAAAGATGTCTTAGTAGTTACTAATGTAAACACAGACTCAGATAGCAAAGAGATTGTGAAATTAATCCTTACCTTGTCCTCTTACTTAGTTGATGGTATGTTAACATCCAATATAATAGTTAAAACATTATTTTTATATTATAAAATAACTATATATATATATATATATGATATCCTATATGATCTTCTAATGTTGCTTTGTTAATAATATTTCAGTGGAATCATTGTTACGGGTGTTAGCTGATTAATTTTTCTTTATATCTTTTTTTATGTAAGAAATGTTTGTTTTGGATAGTATATATTTTATTCTCATAATGAATGATATTTCGTTTCAAACAATAATTTTAACCATAAAAAAAATTATTCTTGAATAATTGCGATGGAGAATGAATCTCATCGCGTTCGTGGAGAGGGTAATCCGTACGTATGCACGAGCGAGAATATTATTCAATTGAAGGTAAAATCGTATATAATTGAATGTTACATCATATATACTGAATCATTAACATGTTATATTTATTATTTACATAAATTATACATCATTATTATACCCATCCAAATAATTAATTGTTGGATAACAACTACACCACGACCTGGAGATGGTAAGCCGTACGTACGCACGTATAGTGACTTTTTCATTTATAGGATGGATAGAATAATGAATATGGTAATACCATATTTATATTAACATTAAGTATGAATAAGGTAATGGATTTATTATTTTGGTATGGGAATAAAAAATAATGAGTAAGTGGATGAAGAATATAACTTTGAATGAGGTGACGAAATTATTACATCTTCTTCAAGTCCTTCCTATTGCTTTTATCAAAATGGCTCTTTAAGATGGATTTATTCTCAAGGGAAGGCCTCTAGGATGAATTGAGGGTAGTTGGGAAGATATATGGGTAGGGTTTGGCTGATCCAAATGGCTTTGGAGGTGTGATTTTTAGAGAAGGAGAAGTGTCCTTTTATAAGATTGGTGAGGGTCACATTAGAAAAAACATGAAATATTATTTAATTATAAAATATTTTTCGGTTTATAATGGATAAAAAATGATTTATTTGGATTATAATGTGGGAATGGGTCAAAAAAACTTCAAATGATAGGATTTATATAGGTTTAGGTTAGCATATTAACCTTATCTTTAAGATTTAAATCTTAATTAAAAAGTTATACATTTTCCATGTCTCGTTGTATTTTTATATTATATGTTTAATAAACTTTTTATAAACAGACAAGAAAACCCCATGTGGTTCATTACTGACACATATAACCACATATATGTCATTTGGACTAACATTTGATTTTTAGGAATATTATATCATTTAATAATATAGTATTTGTTTTAAAAACTCAATTATGTCAATTTTGACACTATTTGGTATTTTGTTTATGTTAAATTCATAAAAACATTACAAATTCTAATAAAATTTATTTAATCAACACTAAAACTTCATATTAACCTGGAAAATTATTTTAATGCATCAATAGTCTCAATTTACAGTTTTTTGGGTTTTTATAATATCAATTATTTTAATCATTCATTAATAAGTTAATTACTGCATCAACATTGTGTCATAAATATAATTAATTATGTAATGTCTAAAAATTATAAAAAAAATAAAATGTTGTAGTATATAATTTAAAATTTTTAGTTATTAAAGTTAAATTTAACACTTTTAGATCTTCTTTAAATAAAATAATAATAAATGTCCTAATATAATAAAATTAGGACAAAAGGATCATATTTTATTTCTAATGTTTATTTTGGTCGAAATAAACATATCCAATAGAATTAGGACATGTGTTAAGTTAATTATAATATCATTTTTACCTTTAATTGCCCTATTTACTTTTAAATGGTAAATAAAAGTCAAAAGTTACTATTTAACAAAAATTATATTCATCTTATTGAACCAAATTTTACGTACTGATGTCACCCTTGTCTCTCGTATTTTTGAAATTCAATTCACAGAAATGGTAAACATAAGTTTTATAGAAATTTACAAAATCTCCTAGAAGGTGGGTAAAAGATGGTAAAAGGTTCAATACAATATTGTATATCTAAACTTATTATAAAATGACTCCAATGAATTAAATTGATCTTATATATTAATTATGTATCCATTTTGACCTAAAATAAATTTAAATAATGTAAATAATTATTTAAATATGAAGTCAGTTTTAGACAATAGCACAGTTTTTTTCACTATTCAGCAAAAATTGAATGTATTCCGAAAAATACCAAAATTTCATCCGATGATAATTTTGATATTCCGAATCCAAAAATGATGTCAATTTTGAAAAATAAAATTTATAAAATTTTAAAAGGAACGTATTACTATTCATAACGACTAGTTTGATTGGTTGTGGTGTGTTAGAACATGAAGTTGCGTACAGTACAAGAAATTACATTATTCAAAGGGAAATGGACTGTGGTAGCTTGGGGTGTTACAAATAAATTGTATTTATGTAACATTAAATAAAAATCCATACAAAAAATAGAGTGAAAGAGTGAATACACAATGAAAAGGAGTTGGGTTCGAGAATACCCTTAATTTATATAAGATTTTTTCTTAACATTAATATCATGGGTAATAAAATTAAAATAATTAAATAATAAAACAAGAACTGATTATATACCTTTTATCCATTATAATTTTATTGTGTTTTTATGGTCATTTTTATGAGTTATATACTTAAATTCCATCACCCCAGAAGTTTTCATTTTCTTGGTTTTCATGATCGGTTCGCTTGATTATAAGTATGGTTGTTCTTATATAATTAGACTAGTACTCCAGAATAGGAATTATATGTTATTAATTTTCCTAAAAATATTTAATTTTTCTTATATGTCATTTTTTATATGGTATGATAATTATTTTTAAGATATATTGTTAATGAAAATGATTTAATCTACTTAGATGGGTTTTTTTGACAATTATGATCTTATATCATTTTATTAGACATCATGTTTATATATTGGTTCAAAAACATTATATCACATATAATATATATCAAAAATATAATATAACCAAATAAGTTTTTTATTACCATACTTAGAGTCAGAAGTGACAAATGAAAACACATCATCCATTTTATCGGTAAATCGACACACCACTGCTGATATTTTCAGTTTGCGAATAAATGAAAAAGGTAAGATAATTTAAGATAAATTATTACATTAAAATAATTAATCTAAACTATATAATATATAATGGATTTATCTTTCCACGTGGATATATATATGTGAGGATATGGTAAGAAATAAATGAAATTGAAATGAAATTAAAATAAAAAGACATCGATGTTTACCTATTGAATTTATCCACCTTGAGATCCTAGATAGGGAAAATGGTTTTCTCTTTTGATGAGATAAACGGATCATCTATGTGGGTCAGGGTCTAGGTAAGAGTATTGGGAATACCTTGGAAAAGAATCAAATCATGGAAGGTGTGAGAATAAGAGGTGGTGAGCAGCGATATTTATAGGGTGGAGTGTGTTCTCATTATTTTAATCATTAGTTTATTATTTTAGCTCAAGACTATGAATAGTTTTATCCTTATCATTAAATTTATTAAAAAAAATTAGTATATTTTGAGATTATGTTATTAAAAAATACATTCATCATCCATGACACAAGTATTTATCTTTTAATGTAAATTACTGTATTTTACTATTCACATAAAATTTATGTATTTTAGAAAAACCAAAAAATCCACCCTAAACATTTTTCAATGTGTAGAATTAAAAAATAGACTCAATTTCATGAAAATATTTTTTAAAACATCATAATTATTTTAACTAAAATCATTATTTATTTAAAAAAATATCGATCTTAAAATTAAAACTTCTTTTTGTACACTTTTAAAAAATTAATTATAGTCTCGTAAAATTATCTTATAATAGTAAGACACCAATATAATAATTTATGAAACCATTTTCAGAAAATAAATTTCATTTTAAACAGTTATATTATATATAAAATTATAAATAAATATTTATGTTTTACAAAAATTCAATGATTTTAATTGTCATTTGAAAAAATTTAATTCATTATATTATGATATAATTATATATTATTTTATTTTATAAGATGCATAAATTTTATATATACTTTCTTAGTTGGTGTTGCAATTCCTAATGGTCATGTCACTGTTATAATGATCATGTTACTATTCTTTTGGTACAGTTTCCTTAATTTATATGAATATCACTTATTTCATTCATCATTTATGAGAATAAAGTCTTTATTGGGGTCTCTATTATATATTTCTACTTTATACCACATAACACAAATATTATAAGGTAAATAATTACATTAATAAAATTTTGGGTCGATACAGATGTTGTTCTACATTATTAAATATATTTCCACCCAACCATGAAATATAATCTATCATAAAAATAATAATTTTATAAACATATATGATCAAAATTCACATTATTAAAAAACATAAATTTTATATTTTCACACTATTTGATATCAATTTATATAATTGGGTATAAAAGGATCAATATTATCATAACATGTTTAAATACACATAAAATACATGAAGAATCACATTTTGTTTGATTGAAAAATTCTACATTAATTAAAAATAAAAGGCCCTTATTTTCAAGGCAGCACATTTCTAAACAAAGAAAATATATATATAAAATTTCAAATATTGATTTACCCCAATCCCAAATGATCCCTACAAGACTCCCATAATGAACAAAAAATAATTACACACACTAAATAATTTTTTACTGGGTAATTAAAGACAATTTAACCCTTATAGAATAAAGGAAATCTTTTTTGAAAACTTGACTTTTAAAATTTAAATTTCATAATTTATTTAGGTGATTTCATAAAAACCTCCCAACCATTGGGATTCTTTTCTTGTGAAGAATCATAATTCATCCCCAGTGAACAAATCTAGGATCAATGAACATGTGTATGCTTCACACACTTAATTCTCCTCCCAGATTTGGGCATGTGTCTATAACACCTTATTTATCGGTATAAACTATTTCCTTAGATACATCTCTTTCAATACTAGATAATCATCAGTTAATCTTAATACATGACATCTATCTTTAAATCCTTCTAATCAAAATTTATTACATAAAGAGATTCTTTGTCGAATATCATGTGAGATATGCATAAAATATAATGATCAATATTATATTGGGTGAAAAGTTAAGATAATATGATACTATAGGGCCCATATTTTTCATACATAATTATGAAATCAATTGACAATAATATTTAATAGATTTCATAATAAGACCTTCCTAAGTACAGTAATGATTTAGTGTATTTAGATACATATATAATTAATCATCTATTACATAAAATAGTTATATATTTTGGGATTATATTCTTCACAACATTAACACATTAAAGAAATATCTTACTTAAAAACACTATTCATAACATGGGAAATTGAATCATAAGAAAGGGTGAGATCATATTATCAATAACATTAATCATATTAGACATCAATCAAAGATCATAAGTGATAATAAGATAAGAATATATGTATGATAACATGGTCAATACATTAAATAATCTTACCTAATCAGTAATTTATCATCAATCATGAAACATGGTTTATGGTTTTATCAAAAAAAAACTATAAGAGTGAAAAATCATCAATAGTCAACCATAATACTTAAAAATATATCATACAAAAAAAGAAATAATCTTTAGTCATACACATAACAATAGAATATAATTTCCATAGTTAAATATCACTTCCAAGAATATCATAGTGGATTGGGTTCCCCCTTTATTCCATCATTTCATTAGACATGGTTCACTACCAAGACTACCTTGTTGGAAAGAGCCCCTCGCTGAACCAGATTCACACCCCATTGTTGTACTCATTATCTCATCAGATATCCTAAATAACTTAGTTCATTAAATAAGTATAATATACCTACCTAACCATAATTTATAACATACCAACATGTCCTAGGATTAATATAGAACCACCCATAACATAATTAAAACCTTGTATATGTGTGTCACAAGATCCTAAGACATTCATTATATCATAACACTCATAAATTATACAGGACTCAAATAAATTTCATAATAAATACCATACACCATATATATAATGAATAAATACGGTATCATTAGATCATATCCCATTTCAATAATAAGAAATAAAAAACAAATTATTACAAATGAAAAGAGAATTAAAGGATCACTAGAACATTTCTTGAGGGAAAACCCCATTTTATTTAAACAGACCTCGAATAAAAAGGTATCTAAAACATTATCAAAACAATTTTCGTTCAAAATATCAACGGAATCATATAAATTGACATTTTATAAAAATATCAATCATAATGGAGGGTAATTTCATTCATGTAGTGTATGTTAAAATAAACAAATCATTCCAATTTTTTTTAAAAACTAAAAAGTACCACATTTCTAAAATGATAATAATGTTCCTTTTAAATATTGTGAAGGGAAGTAAAATATATTAAAAATGAGTTTAAATATTCTTTTAATAGAAAAAATATTATTGAAAACATTCTGAAGAAACATATGAACATGGAAGAAAATATTGTCCACTTAAGAGAAAAACATAGTTTATTTTTATTAAAGTCATTCCAACAATATCTTGAGTACATAACGAGAGAAACAACAAAGAAAAACCTGAAAAATCTAAATTTAAATTGTATTTAGTAAAAAACATAATATTATAGAATGATAGATCATACAATATTATCACCATGAAATTTAAAAATAAATAATCTTTAGACAAATAAGATTGAATCATAAAATCTCTACCTCAAGTTTGTCACAAATTTTAGCGGTCTGACATACTATATAAAAAATTAAAATTTGGGATAATTTTATAAAAACCATTTTCATAGATAAAATTTTATAAAAATTGTAATGATAACATCTTATCACAAATTTATTTATAATCATTAATTATCACCATCCTTTCTAGTATTTACTTATTCGTTGTTTACATAAGTTTTGATCCAGCTATTATGGTCCTTGAACATTGATTTGGGTTTACTAATATATTTAATTTCAATAATTATATGATTATAAAATATTTTAATTATATGAATTTTTAAAACCATTTATATAAAATATTATTGAAATATTAATTACATTACTACGTGGGGATGGTAGTCCATACATATGATTGAGTGATGTTTCGATTTTTCAATGGATGGAATGAATTAAAGATAAATATAAATTTACATTTATAGAATATTTTTTATTTCAAAAATATTATATATAAATATTAAATCTTCCATAATAACCACCAAATACATATGAGTATCGAAAATGAATCATATCATTAACTGAAGGTGGTATTCCACACTTACTTAAAAGCGATACTTTCATCTCCCATTCAATGGACAAGAGAAGGTAAGTGGTAATGAAATAACAATAATAAAATCACATTTTATTTATCATACGATATCCATAATTTTTTATTGGTGAAACATGTTTAGATATTGTAGAAAAATAAATAAAATTGAATGATCTTGTTTAAGATCTATACCACTTATTAGCGAGACCTCCTTTAGGTTACTCCTTAATCCTTAATGTACGAGTCATAGGATAAGACCAGAATATATATGTTGAAGGGAAGTATTTTAGGATATATTTGGAGTATATTTTTTGCAATGAAGTTTGTTATGATTGTGTAAATAAGAGATGGAAAGAGGATCCCTTTTATAAGTGAGTAGAGGGATACACATAGATTTTATTATGAAAATTGAGGGATTTAAGGACACTATTATGGGAAAGTGAATCCAAATGTTTAGGGATTCAGAGGTATGATAATTTAATTATATAATATCCTTATCCAATAATAATGTTATTGGTATGGGTTGAAATCCTACCATTATCTCATATTTTTAAAACGTATAACGACCTTACTGAAAATTTTGTACTTATTTATTATTCATTAGTCAATTGATTTTAATTAACAAACATATTTATACATGTTTATTATTTAGTGGATATTAATATTTATACCATAAAAATTAATGGATTAAATATTAAAATTTACTATATCACTATTCATATCGATTCGAAGTTGTACATAAGGAAAACTATCAAATACATCATGTTTTATTTTAATGGAAATACATATAAAATAATGGGGTGTTACATTATATCCCCTTAAAAATTAATTTCTCGCCAAAACTATTATCATAATGCTATAATAAAATTATGATATATCAACTTCATCAAATCCTTAGGTTTCCATGTAGATACCTCAAATTTCTAATTCCTTGAAATAACATTAAACAGGTGAGTAGTCTTCTTCCATATCACTTCATCTCTATGATCCATTATTTTAATGGATTTTCTTCATAAGAAATAACATGATCCAATGTTATAACCTATGATTTGAATACATGTAAAGGATTAGGTATCTACTTCCTAGTTCTAGTTACATGGAACACATCATGAATTAAAGAGTCATTTGTGGGAATGTTAAGTGATGGGCTATAGTCCCTACTTAGTCAATAATCTCATAGGGACCATTATACCTAGGGATCAAAATTCCCTTTATTTTTTAATCGCATAGAATTATAACATGGTTAAATTTATTGGAAAAAAATCTCACAAACATAAAATTACATATATCACCAATGATTGTTAATGTGACTCTTCAATCAATTTTGAGATACCATAACATGATATACAATATATTATGTCTTCAATATGATTTCCCAGATATCACTCGTAAAAACAAGTTTCTTTCAATAAATGTTTCTTCGTGTTTCAAATTTCTAAAATTCTTTTCATATAGATCATTAATATGATTCATCTGAATGCTTGAGTAATATCAATTTTCATAATACAACTCAATAAGAGGAAGTTATTGATATTAGACACTATTAAAATCATGATAAAGGGACCTCAACATAACATCAAGGGATTTAATGATCCCATTAGAATATATATATATCCATGGATTCTAATAATTTTTGAGACACCAATCTCTACCAAGAGTGTGTTGAAGACTTCTCCATAACTTTGAGGAAACCATAGATCTCGATATGATACAATATAATGTGGCACCCCATGTAACCTTAAAAATTCATTAACATATATTTTGTAATATAGGTCAACAGATAAATCTTATCTGTTAGTAATGAAGTGATGAATTTATAAAGCAATTGATTAAAATCCTAAAATCATTATAGACATTAAGTGTTTTGGAGATTTCATTGATGATGTCCATGAAGACATTTTCTGATTTTCATTCTATTATGGAGAATGGTTATAACACCCACATTTACACATGTTACATTACCATGGCTTACTAAAATATAAAGCATCAAGATACATAATTCAAAATATCATTCTTCATGTTTTTCAACATGAAATACTCATTTAGATATCTATACGTCTTCATACTTTTAGGATGAATATTAAATTATGAGATATGAGACTATTTGAATGGTTCATTGTTTATGTTTTTTATTAATGGGACACATAATTAGTTCATAAACCTTATAATTTCCTCATAATCAATTTTTTCCCTTAGGAACATTTCTCACCTTCTTTTCCATCCCAATATCCTTTATTTTGACCTCTTAACTATTTACATGGAATTAATGTTGAACACGCATTTTTGAAAGATAAAATTTCTCCCATTTCATCATGATTTGATGTTACATCCATTAAAAATATCTAAATACTTGATCTTTTGTGACCCTCATCATAGTTAGCCTACCTTGATCCATTTGACATAAACCATCATCCATCTTTTTCACTTTACTCGGGTGATAATGTGTTGAGAAGTTATAACATTTAATCAACTCCAACCACATTCTTTGGTTCATATTAATCTATTATACGGTGAATTTATACATTATAACATTTGGATTAGTATATATGTCACACCATTCTTAAAATAGATCATCTATAATATATTTAATAAAAACATTATCGATAATAACTCGAAATCATGAGTCAAGTAATTTTTCTCATGATACTTCATTTATCTTGAGGCATATGAAATAACTATATAATTATTAATGAGAAATCAACCAATCCCATTCATTGATTCATCACTCTATATCATAAACCGTTGTACATTTTCGGAAATTTTGAACAAAGGTGTAACGCCCCGACCCCAGTTACCCAGAGTCGGTGCATTATTACATTACATTGGCATGATCACAAGAAAGATCAAATCTCAAAAGACCGATTGGTTTAGTAGCCTTGGAGACACTAGATATATTCATAAGTCTTACATTACATCATAAAATGAAAAACTACTACAACAACATATTGTCTCCATAATCCACACCCATATCCCCACATAATATCCCTGCATGTCATTTATAATTTACTTCTTCACTTCCTGGGAAAAATAAAACATAGAAAAGGGGTGAGATCAAATGCCCAGTAAGGATAACAATATAGCGAAAACTTTCATAAATAAGAATAAACATTTAAGGCAATGTATAACTAAAACAAAATCCTTTCAAAATTGAACTTTCAACATAGTATGGCATAAATAAAATGAAATAATTCCATTTACTTATTCACATGGATATTCTACTAATCGAATAATCACATGAAAAATCAATAACCACATTCATAATGATGGAATGCATAATGCTGAACTTTAATTTCTTTGTCAAGGCCTCGTCCCAAGACCTAAGGGCTAACTGTAACCGGACCCCAACCCGGAGTGCCTCTAATAACCGGACACCAATTCATAACCTTCATGTAGTTCAATTTATCGTAATCCACTCATATACTAAGGCTATCATCCACCTATTTCAAAAAAAAGTTGTGAAAGCACTATATAGATGTTCTATCTTGAATAAAACTCTTTTCCCTCTATATCCTCTATCTACCTATTGAGATCCATGTACTCCTTTAAACCCATCCATTATAGAGGAATGGATACCAATGATAGTCATGGAACATGATCGATGTAGAAATAAACCTATTTCTAAAGAGGTAAACCAGAAAAGTCATCTATGAAAACATCTTGGAAATAATAAACCACTATATGGAAGTATTTTATATGTGCTCCCTGATCATCCAGATACAAACTAGCAATTTGGGTGGTCATTCCACCCATTCCATGATGTTTTGGCCCATCTCAGAATTCCTAGGCATCCCATTCACCCTTATTATTGTAAAATGTTCCCTCTGGGGATGTGAAGGTCACCCTCTAGTGGTAGAAATCAACTAAGTATCGATAGTCCAATAGACATGACATCCATATTATGATGTCAATCTAAGTCATCTCAAGGTAATAAAAGTTTCAGACAAAGTGACACCCATAAACATCAAGTCGAAACAACATGGACTAACATGAATCCTCTATTATGATTACTGAGGGAGTATAAATTATCATGACACCCTCAAAAAATAGTATAACAAGCCCACATATTTCCACCATAGGTTGAGGTATAAAACAATATGATTCACATATAGCAAAAAGTAAAGATACAAGATTTGAGCCTATTAAAAATTTAACTCTTTCCATAGATAATCGGGCACCCTACTCCTCGTGGGTTGGCTATAATGAAATGATTTGGCCTAACATGTATCCCTATGAAACAACCTTACTACCTAGAGTAGGATTACTATGCTATCTCAGTGTAACTAGTGTCTAACTACCACGATGGAGGCCAAAACCACCACCTCATCATGATTGACTAGAACCACTGAAACTCATTTCCTAATGTAGAGCTTTGACAGCCCTTATAATCCTAGTGTAAGAGCTATCCCCCCTAACAATCACTAAATGAGAGAAGGTCCTACAAAAATGTTTGACATTACCCATCCCACTGCAAACTCACCACTCAAATGGGTGCCGATCAAATCGATTCCTTATATGGACCCATCTGCCACATTGATGATAGAAAACCACACCACCATCACTAGAGTCCTATCTTGTGACCATCTCATGGGAATCCCATGAATACACTAAAACACTGGGTCAAGAGATTGTACGAATCTACTTTCTACCCCCAACCTCTCTTAGGTTCTTCTCCATCATTAGCATTTCATTTACCATCTCATTAATAGATGACAATATGATCAAATTGACCTAGGATGGAATCGCTTTTTAGAGACCTTCCACATAGCATCTCTCCCTTGATAACTCGTAGAATGTTAAATTGGGTAAAAATGCTACAGCTTTGTAAATCATGCCATGTACTCTATAACTATCATTGTTCCCTACTCGAGACGCATGAACTCACTTTCTCAATCTTCCCTCAGTGTCTCTGAGTAAATGTAGTAATAAAATATGGTTTGGGAATGTCTCCAAACAATATCACACACTGAAAAATCCTAGTTCAAAACATTCAAACAATGATCTACTAATACCTAAATCATATAGGTCATGGGTTTTACTCTCCTATCAAGAAGTTTTTATATATGGTCGAAGATTTAATGAGTATTATCAAACCATAGATCAACACTCTGTAGACTTCCGTCTCCGGAAAATGAGAATACTACCGGTCGAATTGAAAAGTCTTCTCATATATACATAATGATGTTTGAGTAGATTCCAGAAAATCTTTAAAGAAGTGGAAAAACCCCTCGTGGAACTGTGCCTTAGGATTAGTGTCTAGCACAAAAACTAGTACAACATAAGGAACTAAAATAATATCCCTTAGTATCCCATGGAATCCAACCTCTATATCATGGTCATCACCACTTTCATGGATTATTAATGGAGTTTATCATGGTGGCATGCCTCTACAATGCCAAAAAATCACTTCAGAATGATTCGGTATGAATATTCGCTACTCAAAAACATATTAAGGGTCCAAAACATTCTATAAAACGGTTGTACTATCCATTATTCTCTTAATTCTATGACTCATAAAATAAAAGAGTCACAAAATTCACTAGTGAAACTACGTTGTGCCCCCTTAAAAACATGTTCTACGTCAGGTTCTCAATTTATCATAATTTTCAATTTCTATTCATAACCATAATCACTTCACATTCTTTTTTAATGGTTGAACCCAATGGTTCGCTAGTGTACCATAATTGGCTACTTAAGTTTTCTATTGTAGCCTAATCTGGAAAAAATACATAGGTTACGACGGGAGCTCTAAGTACCAACACTATTTTCCAATTCCTTTCCTAGAAGTCTATCAGAACAGTTGGTATATATATCACAATCCATATAACATCAACACAATAAAACAAATGTGTCTTATATGGATTGGAATAATGAAAGGCATGTGATTTCAAACAAGTGAAAATTATGATGCTTGACATTGAAAACTCTATATCATTGGGTTGTAACAAAATAAAACCCACAATTGTATTAATAATAACATCAAAACTCATGTGCACTAACCAATGGTGGAATCAAGGAAACTATAATATAAAAAATACATAGAACATAAATTTCATTCGAGGATATTTTTATTTTTCTTATACGTTGTTTAACTATACCCATTAACAGCTCATTATAAAATTCTAATTACTTTGAATACCTATCTATTTTCTACAAATTGATTGTAATCCAGAAAAGAACCTCTATTATACCACTATGTAACATATTAAACCTATATTCCACTTAGTAGTGACTCAATCCCGATTGGCTACATAGCCTCAAGTGAATCTCCTCAAATTCCAGAGGCTACCAAGTAGGAGCGACTACCTAGGGTGTGTCCATGGAGAGAATATGACCACATTACCAGAGTGTAACACAATGGAATTTCAATAACAATCAATAAGAAGACATTAAAATCTAATAAGTGAGAAATAAATAATATTGGAATATATAAATAATTTCATAAGGAATATCATTTATAAATGAAAGTGATACATCTATCTAAAAAGTAACTAGAATAGGTAAATAACTGTACAATACAACACATGTATCAGAATAGAAATAGGGAAATATTCCAATCTATGTTGATAGAATCACAAGCCAGAGCTCGGTCACATTCTCCCCTTATCCTTTGCAAGGAACAAATTAAAGTATAGAACCATGGGAGCTTTCCTCAGTCCCTACCTATATCCATAAAGATAGTCTTGGTATCCAAAGATGGACCGAACAGCGTGAGAGAAACAATCCCGACAGGTAACCACCCCACGGTTTATTGAAAGTCCTATCTATGAAATATAACAAGATAACCTATAGTAAAAAAGTAAAAAAAGTAAGTTTTATTAATGTAAATTTCCCATTTAATATATATGAAAAAGAAAATGATATTTTATATCCATACAACACTCCCTACAAAACATGTGCCAGGATTCTATTAATATAAAATAGTAAATTAATGTGGAAACTATTTCTTCGATATACATCACATCATACCATGTCAACCACAACCATTCTATATAAAATGATGTATCATAACATCGATGACTGAGCTATATAACCATGCATATCACATTTACCACATATTTTACATATAATAAATAATGTTAGACCCCTAGGGGCTTGATCAAATGTATATTGAACCAAGGAATCCACATATAGTCCTTAAAGCATCTCGATAGAAACTCATCAATGGTAATAGTAGATTCCAATGATCATATTAATAAATAATGTCTAATGTGAGTTCAGAAAGAGGTATCCAAGAGTTAGAAATTCCATTATAATCCTATACAATCAAGATCCAAGGAATATATAGGTCAAAGTAATCTTCTATAGTAAAACCTGACCTATGGATGAAATAGACAACGAATCTAAATGGAAGAATAATCAATGGTATACCAACTAAGTAATCTACTACTATTTCAAATACATATCATTTCCTCCATCAATTAACATTAAATTAAATCAATGATATTAACCATTCATGTATATATTTATATATATGTATATATATATCATTTCACATTTATGAAATTAAATAAATTGACATCATGTATCTCATTTAAAAAGAGGAAAAACACCTCCTAATATGAAATTTAAATTTTATTAATTTTCAATTAGCATTCACTACAAATAAAAGATCATACACACAACCTCATTCAATAGTTTCATGAAAGGAAAACTCAAAGGCACATGACATGAGTGACCTTGGTTGGGAAAAACCCACTAATGAGTGTAATAGAAGATAAAGGGAATCTCTAATAGGTTCCATTTCATTTAGTTACATTAATCAATTCAATATCAGGGATGCCCCAGAAATTCTAGAGGGTGGTAAAATGAAAACATTATTAATATAGAATGAACCCAAATAAGAATAGTATGGACTGCTTATCATAACTCAGTAGTAGATTTCCTATCTAGTATTATCTTTTTATTATATATATATATCAGAATAAAAACAATGAACCTAAAATTACAAAGTATTATGAAGCACCTAAATAGCACATATAATACTAATAAGAATGATTAATGGCTAAACATAATTGAGTACTCCCCGATGAAGATCGAACGGGATGATCAATGCTCAATTTCAAGATCAGATGGTGGAATTCTATTAAAGGGTAAATTTTCTATCAAGGATGAGCTCTCAAAATCCAATGGATTCCAATGAAAAATAATCATAAAATTAGGTTTAAAATAATTTATAGTAATTAGGGGGAGAAGGATATTTCACTAATCGGTCACATAGTTTAGCCACATGGGTAGCCCAACCGTTCACTAACTGTGAACCCACTTCTGTAGGAAGAGACACTTTTCATATTTTGTATGCATGTTTTGACTAATAGTGAACACAATTTGTATTATCCAAGTATCAAAAAATTCATACATTCCCAAATGTCAATAAACCCCAAATCCCATTTTTTTCTAACCTTACAACATGCAAGATACCTCTATATTGCCTCTCTCAGTTTTATGTACACTTGTGAACCACCCCAAATGGTTTCTACTAATCATGAAGCCTATCTTTTCCTTATAAACATGGTTTTGGGCTCCAAACAAGACTTAGAAACCCTGATACACCTATGATCAAATTGGGTACCAACAATAGTTCATAATTACATATTTAAACATAAAAAATGATCGTACCTCATACAAAAATTAGAGTTTTAAAAAACTCCCCATTCAGATGAGGAACCACCATTAGTAGATTCTTTCTATAATGTGAATCATCGACCATGTTATCTTTTTCGATTGAATATCCCATACTTTAGTAAAAATACTACAGGTATTCTAATTAAAGTCACTATATGGGGATTGAACCTCTTTATGAAAATATATATTGTGTACTCATTTGAATATTATAAACCATGAATTTATCAATATATAGAGAGTGGAACCAAAATTTCAATGCATGGACAATAATGGAAAACTCTAAGTCATATATCGGGTGGGTATTATCATTATACTACTGTTTTAATGAATTATTGGAAACCCCAAAATATTTCAAAATTTTGTTAACTTTTAAGACAATTCCTGAAGCATCACCATAGAAAATACGAATGTGTATCAAACATTGTTAAGATCAAAAATATTTTAGAGGTTGTTTTCCACTTTATATCCTAAAAAATCTACCACATTGGAATCCCAATCCATATTTACATTGGCTAGATCCACTAATGTGGGGGATGAATAAGTGGTTACCATTAATTATTTTTCCTTTCTTAATTCATTCTCTATGGCAGGTTAAATCGGCGATTCCTTATTCTATAAATTCCTACCTCTCTTGTATGAAATAAAAGGTAATCATTAAAAATCACACAAGTATTTTTATAAGGTTTGGTATCTATGATAGAATATACTCCATTTCATGATCAACCTATTGATGGTCCAAGGGTTTTCATGTAATTATTAATTGTGGTAATCACAAATGATGACAAAATTGAACAGAATTTTTCACAGGTAATATCCACACCATATAAAGTAGAAATGGATTGGGTTATACTAGAACCACACGTGCTTAAAAATAATGTCAAAATTACACATTGAATATTTATTCAACTTCCCCTACCTATAGATGCATCTTTAATGTAATCCTTGTTCTATTTTATGTCCCCACAACCAAATATTCTAGTAAATTTCTACTGACCTTTCTCACCTTCAATTATTAGAACTTTTTATCTTATAATATATCACTAATATTTCCAATACACTAAATTTATAGAATCACTAAAAGTATTTAAATACCACTAAATATATTCCATAACATTGTATTCAAGTCATCCTAGTACTCTTTAGAACATGTAGAAGATATTACTTATAATAAACCTCACTGAATTATCAGAATTATCAAATAAAATGTTTTCAATACACTACATGTTGTCCTCTTCCATTATTAAATGAAAGATTTCATTTTAACTCATGAAAATATTATTAATAGTATTCAGTAAGTTATTAATTCCTTAAAATGGATGAATTTTATTTTCATGGGAACTATATCTCATGCATGGTGTTCTTTCATCACACATTCATCGGGAAAAAAGAAAACTATGTGAATCTATCTTACATTAATTCATCAATATCATCACATACATGGAATTCAATCATGATTTCAAATACACAAATTCATAGAAACACTATCATCAAACAAACTATCTCTATGCACTATACCATTTTTATTTGAACACTATAGTTCATATAATGTGGAACAAAGGTCCCTATGAAGAAATTTACACAATAATATATGAAAAACTATATCCATTTAAGTTACTATAATTGTTTTATGCGGTATTTATTCTTCAAAATGAACTAAAACCCATTAAATAAACACATATTCTACATGAAAGGATTTATATGTGGAAACTATGATATCTTTTTTTATTCACCAATGTAAAATAATTGCACACTACACTTGATACAAAATCATATAAGGTTCTATATGTGGAAAAATAAATAATGATACACAATTTATTTATATAATCAAGATTCTTTGTGTTACATTTTGAAGAATGGAATCCACCAAACAATAAAATATCACAATGTCCAAGTCACAACACAAATACATGTACTATTATTTGTGAATACATATACTTTTTTTATAGAACTCCTTATAAAACATGGCTTTATGTATTATCTATTTTATTGTTTAATAGAGACTCCCAAAATACCTCAACCAATAGGAACCTTCTCATAACATGATGATCTCCTTTTATAGGATATTTACACAACCTTTTCACCACCTTAAATTTTATAAAATAATACATGTCAAGGATGTATTTAGGATCTAGAAAATATGGCTTTTAAAACATTTTATAAATCACTAAAGATCATGGGCTTCATGAATCCTTGGAATATGGGATATTTATTTTTTAATGGAAAATGTTGAATCTTGATGTCATAAGATTAGCCTCTACTACAAATTGAAGTGTCACATGAATGTGTTATAGTATCAACTAGATTAAAAATTTATTCTCTTTTCTATACTCTCTCTTCAACAACTCATTCATCGAATTAATTCATGCATAAAAGATGATGATTTTGTGAATAGTCATAGGATTCTTGAGCATACGTTTTTCACATTCTGAAATCGATCACGTGAGATGGTTGGATGTCATTTGAGCTTACGAAAATGAACTATTGGTGTTGAATTTCATTAATACAAAGCTAATGAGGTAGGTAGTAGATGATGGTATCACATCGATTGACCCACTTGAATTGATTTCATTAGACTACACAACTTATATTAATACCTTTTTAATGATACCGGAATAGTATATCACATCATCGTCTTGCAAGAATCTTGTATCTAGTAAATAGTTACTTTATAAGTACATCTTATTGATACATGAATAGTATCCAACATCATTGACTCTAAATTCTCAACATGAATCCCATCAATATTGGAATATTTTATATAGGATACAAGACATTTCATATTAAGGAAATTATTTCGATCTTCATAAAATTCCATTCTATATTCATATTCATTTATCATCTACTCAATATCTACATCATAAAATGAGACCATTTCTTTCAAAAGGGATTCAAGCTCTTTGATATTCATGTATTTTATTTCAAATTAATCATTATTGACATAAATGATAGTTTGTGGTTTTATTCTCCAATGGCCCTAAGGCCTTCATTTTTTATTGATTTTTAATAATCCACCTTTCAAGGGGTGAGGTAGAACCCTTACAAGGACCGTAGGTGTAGGTATTACATGGCCCGTTGGCCTTAGAGAAATTAATTGCCCGTAGGCTTAAAACATTACATACAACCCAGACTAACTACTTGGAACTGATCCTCCCCAGCATCTTCATCGTGAAGTCAGCTCTCTACCTTCGAATGGTTGTTCGGCTAGGCATTCCCGTGCATGCACAGACTTATCCCGATGGCAGGTTCCATCCCCTCTCATTCTTGCAATCCGTTTAGCTTATGTTGTGGTGAAAACTCTTTTCTCATCCTCCTTGTAGAGCTTGTTCCTTGTAGGTTGTCTGGTTTTCATCTGCACTAAGGTGGCCCGAAGGCCTTGAGGTGTCCCAGCGGCCTTACTGACCCGAAGGCCTGGGTGGCCCGAAGGCCTTACAGAACTCAGGGACCAAATCAGTGGCCCGAATACCCAAACAGGGTCATATTCCCAGCTGCTATAGTTCGAAACAGTGCCTTTGTGGTTTATTCTAATCCAAAAACTTTCTTCTCAAACTCTTTAGTGAAATCATCTTTATCTAAGATTCTTTTGAGGCCCTCTTCTTCAATTTTGGATTACCTTCTTTTAGTCTCCTTGTACCTTATATTAGTGACTCTAATTTTAATGTTGATATTTTCACAAATGTTATACTTTTTCAAAAAAAAATCCCCATTTCAATATACCCAAACTCGATTAATGTGATTTTAGGTTTTGTGTTTCAAAAAAATAATACAGATAATATAAACAAGATCTTTGGGAAGGTGATGTATCATATTCTATAATCCATCAATTGAATGATCAATGGTCTTGTTATCCCTTCAACTAGTTCTTATATAACCATGAGGATACATCATATAGAAATTGACAAAAACATTAAGTTCACTCGAATCCCATGATCTCACTGAGGTAATAATTATTTCCATATCCTCGGATATTGAAACAACTCTTTTCTCATGTCTAAAAATTTTAAATCTAACTTCATCATTTCATGGAGTGTCTAAAACTTATTCTTACTCTATTGAAAAGAGATAATTCTTATGAAAATTATTTTCCTATTTCATTTTCATATTCATCAAATTCATTAAAGAATCTATGTTTTTATTTGAAATAAAATGAAAAACTTCAGAACTAAAATTCCTTATATGTTAAATAATGAGATTTAATTCATCAAAACAATATCTCCCAATGTAGATAATCAAATAAAGGGAACCATTAAATCTTATACCAATTTTAGATCCCCGTGATAGATTGATGGAGATGGCCAGTGAATCAGTGGTTACATTTTATGAATTATCCTTTTATAATAAAAAAAAATTGTGGATTGAAAATGCCAAAATATCTCATTATTTATTTTACAACCACTCACATATTAAAAAAATGTATGCACTACAAGGCACATAAGTATTTTTACAAGTTTTAGGCTCGACTTGAGAACCAACTCCAGGTAATGATAAACCTATGTTAGTTTCATTGATTTTTTATCACAATTAATTGTAGTGATAAAAAGTTGAGAACAATTTGAAAAAATGTTTAGATCGGTAATAAATGGAGTTTCTTATACTAGCACCACCATTTTCTAAATAGATCATCAAGAAACTTGTCTGAATGAGTCTTAAAATTATTATAGCTATAGATGTATTGTGAATGTTATTCTTCTCTTGTTTCATATGCACACTTTAAAATATTCTTTTAAATATCATCTATCATGGATCACCTTCAATTATCAAAACTTTTTTAGCTTATGATATATAATAAATATTTCTAGTACACTGAATATTTTTTCATAAGGAAAATCTTCAACTACTCCTAAATATAATCAATAACAAGGTATGCAAGTTGGACCTCTAATCTAATGAAAAGTTAGAATATATTACTTCAATAGGAACTCTCTAAATTATCAAAATGATGAATAAAAAGTCCCTTGATACACTATAAGTTTCCTACATCCATTCTTCATTTAAATATATCTCATTAGCTAAAGAAAATATTTATATTAGTATTTTTTATGTTCTCCATGCATGAATGTAGATGAATATTGTCTTCATAAATACAATATTTCATGGATGGGGTTCATGAATAAAAAATTATTTATTAAACAACGCGAGTTTCTATATGTCACATTCCTCCATTCATGCATATCATCACATGAATGGAACGAAATCTTGTTTTTAAAATACTCATATTCTTTGTAACATATCATTGAACACTCTATCTCCATGAACTGGACCTTCTATATTTGAAAATTTTAGTTCATCTAATATAGTATCTAGGTTCCATGTGAGTTTCTTAAAAAAATATACAACACTATCTCTCTTCTTATTAGTGTAATTGTTTTACATGAAATGAGTTGTTCTTTATTCCCTTAAGATCAGGGAAAGCACACATCTTATTCATGTATGGATTTATGTGTGCAACCTATGTTATCATTTCTTATTCATTTAGGTGAAATCACTATAAAACGGGATTACTACAACTTCCTTTAAGGTTTTATATAAATAACAATCATTACCACAACATATTGTGTTTGTAGAATAAATATTGTTCCTATTATTTTCTTGAGAGTTGTATCAACAAGACATCATGAAATATGGATGGCCATGAGAAAAAATGAATGCATTGATAATTATTCATGAATATAGAGAGTGTTTCATTAAACTACAACTCATGAATACATGTTTCAACGATTATTTATTTTACTAAAATTTAGCATCATCTTCAAATATAATGAGTGGTATAAACCTTCTCAAAGCTTGATGCTCTCCTTTTTTATGTGATTTATAAATCATCTACATCACCTTATCTTAAATAAAATAATTCATTTCAAGGTTTTATTTATGATATGTAAATTATACCATCTCAAAAATATTTTCAATCACTAAATGTCTCATGATTTTTAAACAATTCAAATTTGGGGCTTTCTTTTCATAAATGGTGGTTTCACAGTTTCAGGAGAGCGACCACTTCCATTGATGAAAATTTGGATGTTCTTTTGTTATATAATCAAATGTATTCTATATCTATCTTCCTCAATGTACTCTCACTTGAACACCTCATGCACTGATTTAATGCATACATTATAAGTGAATATTGTATATATGGGTTGGGGATGATTAAGAATGCTTCATTCATGATTCGGTATTGATCTCCAAATATTTCTAGTTTTTGGGAGATCATGATACATCGAACCAGTGGAATCTTGTTTCTGGAATATGAATTAGATGTGAGACTTAGAATATGAATATGTGTCATTGATCAGATGCCTCAAATTTATTTCATCTGGAAAAAAAAATTATGAATACATTTTTAATGAAACATGAACAATATCACATATCAGTATCCCACATAGAACATGTGTGTAGTCAATCTCTTCTTAATTAGTAAATTCAGGAGGAGTGTGGATTGATCTGTTAGTAGGGCCAAAATACGGATAAACATTCATGCATGTATTGAAATTATGAACCCTCCAGTTCTATGTGTGAACCTGTTTATGGAACATAGCACCCTCTTACCACCATGGATGTCCTTGTACGCCCTCCTCCCCTATGGTTTACCCACCCGAGGTACATAATTTTTTAATGTGGTCCTAGAGTTTTTAAAATATGGCACATTTTTTTGTTAAGGACCATATGAAATATACATAGATTAATTATAAGTAGAGAATGTAGTGCCAAGCCATTTCTCATAAAAATTCTTAACCCCTTATATGTATTCACCATGTAATATTCAAGAATAATTGGAATACACTTTTTATGTTATTCATAAAAACTAATCATAAAAAATGAATAATTACATGTCCTTCATTTAAATTTGACAAACATCATCCATTCTGATGCACCATTGGATGAATTATCCTCATACTTGAAAAATTAATCATGGAAAAATTTATTTTTTCATGGAAAGGAATCAATTCCGTAATTTTTTTAACAATTATTAATCCCAAAAAATTACATACAGATTTCATGAAAAATCGTATCAATTCATCAATCAATCGACTTTACTTGGAGAGTTGCCATAACAAATGACATGCATTGAATCCACAATAATTCTCTAAGAATGATCACATTATATTTACTCACTAAACATATTCAACATATTGAAATCAATTAATACACCTCATTCATTGTTAATATATTGGAAATTTAATTGACAATAAATTGAATCATTACAATGTGGTTTCAACACAAATATATTTCACCCCTTATTGTCTATGGTTATCATCAACAATGGAAATTAAAATAAATTAATGTTTAATAATTTAAAAGACACAAAATGTATGATGTAAATATTTATCAAAAATTAATTCTTAAGTTTACACAATTTTATATATATATTAACCTTTTTCATGTCAACTGAGATACCGGACTTAGGTATCACATACCAAAATAATTTTACCTCACAAATCTAGAAATTAATATTTCATTTCTTAACACACAATTATTGGTTTCATTGTGTTCCAAATTAAGTCTCCATATAGTATCTATATACATTATATGTATAGAAGTATACCAAAAAATCATTAATAAATGAAATCATTAATAACTCATGATATAGATAAAAAATATTATACCTTAAATCCATAAATACATATAGTGTATTCATCATACTAAATGAATTCACTATGAGGTAACATAGTCATTATAGATTGATATATGTTATTTATGGAACTTATTTGCCTAATTCCTAGAGATGATAATAACCCTATCCTAAGTTGTTCTTAATGAACTATTACGAGCATCTGAAGTGATAATATGGTCCATCTATCAACATAATATGATACTTATTCCAAACTATAACCTGATTAAATCCAATCAAATCCTTATATAACCTCAAATATCCATATTACTTTTGATCAAACATGACTAGAGAACTCCATGGTGAAGGGACCAATCTAATACACTGATTATTCACTAGTTCATCAATATTATCATTTTATTTCACCATCTTAGTAAGATCTATAAAATTAGGCTGTGTCGATATCCACGTAGTTCATTATAATAAATCAACAGTAAATTTGATATTTCATTGATGAAAACCTAAAACTTATTTTGAAAATACATCATGAAAATGGTCGATGATTGGAGGGATGATATATTTCTCTACCCCCTAGACTACCCCATGTATAATATAATATATATTAGTTATAAAATCTCTTATATACCCTATTTTAGGTCATATAAAACCTACTTATATATACAAATCCTTGAAATATACATAATCATTCCATAATAAATATTTTAAATATAATCACCTTTTTTAGTAGTCTGTGATATCATGGAAATGATTCATATAGTCCTTGATGATTTTATTGTAAAAAAGAAATTTATAGGAAGATAAATTACTACATATTTATAAAACATATGATAACTACTGCCACACACATGTAGTTATCAATAAAACCTAATTTATTTACCAAATAGCTGTTGATATTCAATATAAAAACCAAACAATATATTTTATATTATATATCATTCACTAAATCAGAAAAGATAAATGTTTTGATGACAAAAAAATTTAAAAGATCACATGCTAATATAAAAGCTACTAGAATAGTAATTTGTACTATTCTTTTCCCCTCACTGCGATTTACCATTGTATGATTGATCTAAGAGATATGTTAACTAGAGACATGGTACTAACACTATGGACCCTAAATCTCTTTTGGAGATATACCCTATTGGTATGGTCTTTTTAGATATATCTACACCTCATAACACTTGGAGTTAATCATCCAAACCAGGTGTGAGATGACTAAGTCTAAGAAAACTATTTTCCACCAAATCCTATAGACCATATTTTAGTGAATATATGAAAATTTACTTTTTTTACTAAGTGATAACATTCCATAGACTCATAAATACATGAATCTAAACCATTTACTGTTTGATCAAATTTAAAAAAAACTCATACTTTCCCTTTACCCAAGGATGTGGACAAGTAAACCCCCAACTTTGGATTCCTAAAAATATAAAATCATCACACATAATCTCCATTCCATTAGAAGTTCATGTCCTTATATTCCTATTCTATGATTCTTTTCCTAATACTTACCACTCTATAAGGCCATTCCTAGTAATTTGATCCAAATTCACTACATAAAAATATGTATTTAGGCTAAAAAGCTAACATTATCAAAAATATTTATTAATGAACAACTATAAATTGATGATACATCCTGAACATGTACTCTCGTAAGAATGGTGTAATGTTTAATAGTTCATTGATCTTTTCATATAGTTTATCATAAATGAACACCCATTTAATGACCTATGGACTCTTAGGAGTTATCTACCCTCTACATCATTAGAAATAATTACTCCAAAAATATTTAATGAATTTCGTGCTAAGATATTTAACAATATTTTTTATCTAAGAAATTATACCCCATATGATTCACCATAGTTTCTATAAGATAAATCAATCAATCCTACCTCACCTTTTCAGGAATCTGGTGTAGTGATAATCATGAAAATATTTTTTTATTTATCTAAATTTCCTAGATTTAATCCCTATTTTCCCCTAAAAATATAGGCATCTATTTCATATATAATTCCTAGTAAAATTATCCAAAGTGGCCTCACCATAGTGAATCCACTAAAAAACCTAAAAATTTTAAATCATGGTGATCATGATATTCTTTTTCATTAGTGTTTTTAAATCCACAATTGTAAGACCAATGGACTTTTAGGACTTATATACCCTCTATATCATTAGAAAAAGTTACTCAAAATATTTCTAATGAATTCAATGCTATGATATGTAACAATATTGTTTTTCTAATAAATGATACCCCACTTGATTCACCATAGTCCCTATAAGATAAATCAATAAATCTTACCTCACATTTTCAGGAATCTGGGGTAGTAATCATCATGAAATATATTAGTATTTATATAAATCTCATATACTTCATCACTATTTTCCCCAAAAAAATATAGGCATATTTTTTATATAGAATTCCTAGTAAAATTATCCAATGCGGCCTCACTCTAGATAATATCCTATAAAAACCTAAAAATTTTAAGTCACGGTGATCATGATGTTCTTTTTAATTAGAGTTTTCAAATCAACAATTTTAGTAGAATGATGAATACTAAATTAATATTGAACATAAAAATAATGTATTGATTGAATAATAAATAATGACATAATGTTATTAAGAATGTGGTTTTAATAAAAATATTTAAATTATCAAAATAAACATTCTAGATGGAATACAATTTCTTTATTTACCATTTACAATTACTAAAAACATATAACATAGATTATTACTCATCATAAAAAGGTTTTTCCTATATTTTATTTCCAAACAACCCTTTTTACATGGAAGCATTACATGAATTACATATCTTTTCCTTATCAAAACACAAATCAATGACAGTCACTACTTGAACCATCCCCTAAAAAATTTATCCACATTATATTTTTCATTCACTAATATATATATATATTATAATAGAGAATTATAATGAAATTTCAAATAATATTTTTCAATTAACAAGACATTAATAATTTTCTTAGAATACATTAAATAAATTATTAGTTACACTTAATTAAATAAAACGTATCATGAAGTCTAATATCTCATAGTCATGCACATGTATTATAAAAAAAATTCCATGTGTATGAAATGTATTGATGAATTATTTCCACTAATGGATATTTTAAAGGATTTAAGATTCATATTTTAGTGTTTTTAAATTTCATTGGGTTTTTTCAAAATATTATACCCAATGGAAAAAATGGAAATTTTAATCTAGTAAAATCCTGTGTAATTTTTTAATGGTTATATTGAGTTTAGATTGTGGATTTTACCATTAGTATAATTATTATGGTGAAATTAAATAGTGTGGTTTTAAATGAATTAATTATGTTTAATTATTTTCATAATGTGTGACCTATTATTAAATTTAATAAAATGGTTAACATGTAAAATGGGCACAAATTTAACTTCTATAAATGTAGTATTTTTTAGTACATGATATTTAATTTAATTATAACATTAAACTATATTAGGATTTAGGCCTATCACATGATTTCATTAATATAGTTAATTACATTTTCATAACCCTCATTTTGGAATAATTTTAATGGAAATAATACAAATGGTTTCATATATATTTCATAAGGAGTTGATGGTCTCCAGAGATATGATAGAGAACACTAATATCAATCTTATTTATAAATATTAAGTACAGCAGTTCAATTATAATATATATTTAATATTTATATACCTTTTATAATACATATATATAATTAAATAAAATATATAATGACATTTATTTATTATATTTAACTGAATGATGGTCGGTTTCATGGCTCCCATCCACTTCTACCATCATGGATTATGTTTTTATCATTGTTGAAAACATATTGTCATTCTAAATTTGAAAGGTGCATTTATAGTTAATAGTTGTGGATAATGATATAGAGAATATAAAAAGTGGTTTTAATTGGACAACTTTTTTTTCTTCATTCTAAATAAAATTAATATTCCATTTAAATAATGATTACATTAGGGTATATAAAGAATCAATTTTTATGAATCAACAAAAACTATCCCTGAATATAGATGGATGGTGGATCCTCGTATAACCCTGGTGATTTTACCAACTATTTGAAAATGATTTTATATAGACAATATAGATTGGTTAGAAAATTAAAGAAGAATACACTTTGGATTAGAGAGGGGAAAGGTATTATAATAAATAGAGGGGGTCACTGGTTAGTGTAATGTGTTGAGTTTTGGTAAAAACAAAAATATAGAAATTATAAAGGAGGGTAGATTAAAAATATGGGGTTCTAGGTGTCTTGATACTCAGTGTGTGTTGACTCTCCTTCCTATCACAGAGTCTAACTACTAAAAAAGGGAATACCAAAAACAAAAAGAGATTCATCCTTTGAATAATATCAAATAATGACAAAGGAATGAACATGTATTTCTTTAAGAATGGGTCGCGCAAGTTTCACCATGATCACGCAAGTATAATTGAATTCCACATATTGGTCACACATGTGACTTGTGCGCCCTATTTTATTTTCGTACAAGGTCCTTAATTGCCTATAAATACCCCTAGTGGGCCCCCCATTTCAAGGAAGAAAAATCCAAAAGTCAGATTTAAGCTCTCGGCGCCCTAGTCTCTGCTTGTAGTCACTTGAACACTTATAAGGTAATTTCTTACCTAGAATGGAAGATCTAAAGAGGGAGAATATTGACTTAGTGTTGAAATTCATCCACACTTGCATGCCTAAGTGTCTAACCCTTATGGGAAATGACCACACTTGTGTGCCGCTTTATCCATTCAATAAATCTTGTGTGCCACCCTTTTAGAAGTCTCTAGAGATAATACTATGGGTTTTAGACTAGTGTCCCCCAAGTATTACCTAATGGGGTAACCGTCACTAAAGTACACCCATGTTGTGCATGTATACATGTGCGGCCAGGACATGAATGCACAAACAGTACTTGTGCACCTGCCTCTTTTTGGGTTCCCCTCCTGTCTATTCAACTTCATTCTTCAAATCCACCTATCATCATCAAGATTTATCCTTCAAAACCATCTTCAAAGTCATTCATGGAATGGTTTCTTTGATTTATTACTTATTTGAAAGGAGTTATGTGGAACATATCTCAAAACCTTGTGATCTGTTTAGATTTATATCACTACGGTTAGAGGTTCTATTCATTCAACCTCATCCCTTAAGAGGAGAGAATCTTTAAACTTGGGCATCATATTTTTGAGTAAGCCCCAAATCAAAAGTTAAGGTCCCCCTTAATTTCAGGAATCTCCTTATGAGTAATCCCCAAGTTCCCTAATTTGGTTCTCCTTGACAGGAGTAAGACCCCAATCTCAAATCCACTTAACCTGGGCCTCCATTTCAAGAGTAAGCCATGGTCATAGTTTCTCTTAACCTGTGCCTCCTTCTCAAGAGTAAACCCCAGTCTTAATTTACTTTTATTTGGGATTTCTTTTCAGTAATAAAACCCAATCATAATTCCCCTCTAATTTGGGCATCCTTCTTAGGAATAAGCCTTATGTTAAGTACTCAATTATCCATAATGAACATATACCTTTATGGTCCTTGTTCTAGAGTTTATTCCCTAAATAAATTCCTATCCTCACATATCTTGGGAATTCATACATACATAAGCCCCATATCATTCCTTGTGACCACATATTTCATGGCACAATCATCAGTATTACTGATACCTATTGTTTCTCACAATGAGAATGTCTCATGTGAGCTTAGAGTGTAAAAGTAACCACAATACATCTTTATGGGCAATCAATCATACTTAAGCCCCATATTTCTCTACTCGAACTATGTGGGTTCTGATTCATTTTTAATAAGGGTACATAGGTAGCCCATTTGTGGGTACGATCCCAACTCTAAAATAATCCATGTCCTTATGAACGACAATAAACTTCAAGTTCCCCACTGAGTGGATTTAAAACAAGTTGGGTTATTATAATGACCAAGAGATTTATATATAATGTGTTGAAGGATACCATTGACTAAGAATCTCTAATAAATACGGATGATTCTTTATCGATGAAGAAGCTAAAATACATATAAAGGATTCTCTAAATTACATATCAATCATTAATTGATTATCATAAAGGAAAACTCATTTTCATACTTGGTAAATTAATAAGGATTCACAAACATAACTCAAATCTATAAGATATGCCTGGAGTAAACAATAATTCCCCCCAAAAGGATGTGAGGAGTCCGACCTCCCATCTTCTCAACTAATGAAAATTCTTAAGCATTATTGGACCACAACTAATGATAAACTACCATTGGAATGTAGGTCCAAATGAATATGGAATGATTGGATGTTTTCGGTTCTACGAATAAACCCGTTAGAAACTACTTGGAATGTTTGAACCATAAACAAACAACGTCGTCCCCATTTCCAGCTGAAATATTGTGTCATTGTTGGTCCATTTAAGAGGGATATATAGGGATGGTGTTGCGAAATAAAATTTTTAATGGTGAAATGAATCTAGTGGTTCAGTCAGTATGGTTGTCCAATTGAGATCTTGTATCATGTTTGAAAAATTTGGAGAGAAATGCGATTTTTGGGAAACAAATATTGTCCCAAGATATAGTTATTATATTCTAATATTGATACATTTCCTCTAGAATATGATTTTCATCCAACGAAGACATTTTTAGTAATGTTATAGTGATATGATGTTTTTTCATATTTATAAAAATATAAATCATGTTCAAACTCAAATGATGTTCTTTTATTTTTTTTAGGTGAAGATTATTTAAACACTTTGGAGTGTTTGATGATGTTTGGAATTATTTTTGGAAGAGGTTTGAATTTATATGGAATTAAATGAATAATTCATTATTTCTTCATAATCATAAAAATAATTTTCAAAACTACAATTTATTCTAACTATGTTGTAAATTTGAAAATTATAATCTTCATAAACATCATTATAAAGATACATAAGTATGAAACCATTATTTCCTTCGGATCATTACTTATCAATATTAATATCATATGCTCCTATATACTGGACATATGGTTCTATGTAAACATCTTATGATTTTGTGAAAATATTATTTGGCCTTTGTAATCATCATGTGTGGTCCACATAAACATCACCAGATTCCCAAAAATATCATGTGTGATCTATGAAAACATTATTTCATATACATAAGATTCAACACTATGTGAATTTATTAGATTAATACAGACTAAAAATTTGAGTTTCTAGAATTTGATATTCTAAAGAATATAATTAAATCTTATGATGCATGGTGATGTGTTCCTAATGGAAATAAAATTAATAATTAAATATTATTATTAATGAATTTTTTTGAGAATTAAATCATCTGATGCGTCAAGATTTGGTCTTCTCCAATATTAAATATCATGTTCTTAAATTTATCTATCAATCAATAATTTAAATAATTTTTTTTCGAAAATTGAAGGCCTTGTGTTATAGTATAATATCATGTTTTATGATAAAAGAAATAATTAATAGAGTACTAGATTGTCTCATTCATTCCTATATAGTTAAAATAATGATTTTAATTTGGAATTTTCAATAGGAAAGAGAGACCTTGAGAACTCAAATGTCATGACTAAAATATACATATGTGTTCTGGAGAATTAAAATTGAAATATTTATAACTATTTTATTATAGGTTGATAGATGAAAAATGAGGAAAAATTTATGGGAGAATAATTCTTGTGGTATCTTAAAATGAATATTTATTGAGGAAGAAGAAGGTCGATATATTATAGAAGGATGTGAAAAAATTGTGGAAGATTCCTATAGAATAATATTAAAAATATTTTAATGAACTTATGATTTAGTAATGAAGTTAAAATAAGGAAGGGTAATAGATTATGATTTAATTTTCATATATTTTATGATCTAAAACATTCATGAGATGATATTATGACATTGGTGATGTAATGAAGTGTTGTGCATGTGTAGAGAATTTGTGTATTACTATTGTTAATGATCTGAAGTAGGAGAAAAACTCATCCATCCCCACAGCTCGAGAGTAGTCTGTTTGTGGAATACATTTAAGTTGTAACGAACATTTAATATATTTGTAAACTACATGATTCCATTTTTTTCAAGATTCACTAATGTATGGTCAGGATACACGTAAATGTGAATTTCAATGATATAGCATGCTCACTTTAATATATAGGATAATTGTAGTGGGTAGTGTGATTATAGAACAACCCATATCACAACAAGGACTATCCTAATCACATTGATTGGTGAACCATGAAAATCATTTCACTCCATGTGTTAGTTCTGTGTGAATTGAAAAAATATCACTCATCATAATTTCTGTTGATGGTTGTCTAAAAATAAACATAAAAATAATTTAATATAGATTATTTTGAATCCCTCTCAGTGGTCTCATAAGGATCCAATTGGTGGTTTTTAATGTTGTATTAGATCAATTATTAATTCGACTATTATTGGTGATCTACAAATAAGAGTTTTAATACTCTGTAAAGAAGAATCATTTATGAATTATTTCTATTTTTTACAATGGATAACATAATTTAAATGAATATAATGTGAATTCATACATTTTATAGAAAATTATATAATTTGTAGAATGAAAAATTTCTTCTATAACATTTATTTTTCATTTATGATGTATTATAATCCGTGACTGATGGATTTCCCCATGTTTTAATGGAGCTTCCACAAAAATGATAGACAATAAGAATATTCAGTATGATAGTCATGTTAGAAATTTTATTTTTTTATTCTATTTATAGAGTGAATTTTTAAATATCAAAAGAAACCAAAATAGAAAAAAAAATGGGGCAAACAAAAAAATGTGTATGAAGTAAATTCCAAATTTAAATGAGAAATGTTATAGATTTGGAGTCATAATTATGAATATATATCGTTAAATGATGATTAAAATTTTGAACACTTATTTAAAAGGGTAAATGAGGTAGAGAGTATTACCAATGGTAATTGTGATATGTTTGATGACTCTAAGACAATAGATAAGATCATACTTATCTAACACAAAATGTTTGATGAAACATTTATTACATTCAAAGGAAAATATCTGGGTGAAATACATCTATTTTAAATTTTTATAACATTTTTATCTTATGATATGTGAAAAGATAGTGTTTTCAAAAATTTTTTAAACGTTCAAAAGTTGATTTCTTTATAAAGCCTCAAAACCTGATAAGTCAAAGACGATTATTGTTAATGAATAAGATACAAGAAATTCATATTTTTATGACGATTTGAATGGGAGGTTTGATGATTTTATTTCCCCTATATCCTTAAAAATGAAAATTTCTAAAGGAAGATAAAAGTAAGATATCACTATAAAGTGTTTTAGGTTTAGTGCTATTGGGCATTTCATAGAATACTAACAAAAATAAACCATTCAAATGAAAACGATAGACGAGAAAAATAAAATCTAAGATCATTATATCAGAAGATAGAGAAAAATGATGATTTAATTTCATATATATGGGTACCAAGATATCAAGATTTAAAATTAGATCATTCCTTCCTAAAGAATTAAATTTAGTGATGATGAAGCTAGAATTAGGTCATTTGGTAATGAAGATGGTAAAAATGATTATTATAAAAGATGATGATACAAATGCGTCAATTTTTGAAATAAGATATAAAAGTTAATGTTTTAATAAAATGGATTTCATTATGAAGATATAAATAAAATAATTTATCTCAATGATCTGCAAACTAGAGAAAGAGAAAAAGAATCTTAAGAATAATGAGAAATCTGCCAATTGAAAAGAATCTTTATTTGCGAAAGAACCATAAAAATTGATAAAAGATATCGATGAATTATATATGATTCATAATGATTATATTACTCTTAAAATAAATATTTATGGATGAAAAATGATAAATGAAAATATTTTGACCATATTTAAAAAATAATCAGAAAAAAAGAATTATGGAATGAGTGCATATTTTGATTTCTATGTATTATTTCATGATTTAGAGAATGTTCAGTAATGATTGAAGTTCAATAGAACTAAAATATTTATACCAAAAGTAATTATATAATTATATAATTAATTTTTAAGTTTAAAATAAGAATTATCAAGTTACGAAGGCTAAACTTTTTGAAAAATCTAGTGATACTCAAAAAAACATGAAAATATGCGAACACCAACATGAAGTAAAAAATGGATAAAACTAGTGAGTCAAAAAAGCCATAAAATTTGTTTAATATTAAGAATTATTTTTTAAAATTTTATACTAATATTGTTTCCAAAAAATGATCCAATATTATTTACCTAGATTTGGAAAAATGAAATATAGCAAATATCAGAAAAAGTATTGTATAAAAAAATATTATTTATTTGTATTTTATTGTTATTATTGAGGATTTTTGAATATAGATAATATTTTTTTGGTTTAATTATAAAAAATAAAAAATGCTTATAAATATCAAGAGGAATTATTTCAGGCGGACTTATCCAATTAAACATAGGAATCAAAATATATAGGTTAAAAATTCTAGATAGGTTTCTCATAACAAGTAAGAATCTCTTGATAATGTATATAGAAGGTTTTACCATCTAGTTCGCCATGAAAATAAATTTATCATCATTATATATTATAGGGGAAATTTGGATTTAAATACACAAATTCAAGTGGAGAAGAAGATAAAAGTGAAGGAGAAATATTTTGTGTTAAAATATTCACTTAAATCATCTAATGGTGAATGTCCATGGATCATGGAAAATAAATTTTCATCCCATATGATAAGAGATATAAGACATTTACGAAAAGTTAAATAGTGTAATAAAGTCTTAATGAACTTTTTAAATTATGGTATACTAATGGATAAAGGGGATTATTTAATAGTGATTTGGGATGTAATGATAAAACCAAAAAACACTTTTTTATTAATGGATTGAAACATAATTTTTATGTTTTTTACATCATTGTGATGAATAAAATTAAGTGGTTCTTATGATGGAAGGGTTATCTATTAAAAATTTCAAATATTTAACGATTATAAGAAGAGGTCAATATAATTAAAGGAATTTATATCAATTGGGTGATGTCTAAATTTCCAGTTATCAATTCATGAATTAAGTTAATGATGTTTGGCATCAATGACGGTGACAAATTTTAAAAAAAAATATACACATGATCTACCAAGGGTAAAACCTTTGTGATGTAATAATGATAAAAATTGTAATATATTGGATGTGATAAACATAATAAATATGGACCATTCTCAAATTATTATACAAGAATGTTTAGATTCATGATACTCAATGACTTGATCTAAATCATTCATTTCTGTGTGTTGTCAAGATGAAGAATTCATCAAGTATAGATATTTACCTAATTAATTTAATTGTGTAATTCAATTTCATTACATGTGTTATGTTTATGAAATATATTTCTCAGTCATTATGAATGTTTAATTTTTTTCAAATGAATGTAAAAAAGAAGTGTGATGGTTCACTAAATATGATTCATATAGAAAATGGAATTGTGCACAATAATTTTAATTTTGAAGATTATCAAGTTAATAATGAAATATTAGATGAACTATTAGAACCAACAACACCATAATAAAATGGTGTTTCTGAATGGAGTAATAAATGTTTGGCTGATATGACTTATAAATTGTTAGTTAAGCATAGCATGGATCAATATTTTTGGAGGAATGCTTTTGTTGTAGTGGTTGAAAATTCATATTATTTTATACAAAATAAGAATTCAAATATTATCCCCTATGATATGTATTAAAATATTTCTCTGAGTTTAAAGTATCTTTATGTTTTTCGAATCTTTTATGTTATCTAAGTAATAGGTAAAAATTTAATGTACTTTTAAAATAAATTATTTAATAGGATATTCCTAGTATGTCATCCATGCAGAAGAGGTCATCACTTATATAATAATTAAAGTTAATGTAATATTGATAATGTTTATGTGTAGATATTGTAAAATTAAAATATGGAAGTTATACTTGGTGATGCAAGCTCTAGAATTGATTAGGATTCTCTTTTTTAACTCTCTAAATGAATTTCAGAAAAAAGGTGAAATGTATGAACATGAATCAGTTAGAGAAGAGGATTTAACTGTTTCAACTAATGAGGGAAAATATCATGATTCTCATAAAAGGTTTTAATTTACAATCTAGTATAATAAATCACTGGAGATCAAAGTAAACTGGCACAAACTAAAATAAATTATTGGGAAATAACTCGGATTTCTGTGTTTTTCTAATTATTAACATAAATATACTAAATATGTACTGATAAATAATGAGTGGGTTAATAATATGAATGAGTAATTTGAACTATTAGATATAAAGTACACTCATATATTTCTATCTAGAACTAAAGCAAAGAATGTCATTTAAAAAGAATGATAATTCCTAAATAAATAGAATGAAAAATTTGATGTGAGGACAAATAAATTGAGAATTGTCTATATAGGCTATCAATATGTTTATGGTGTTGAATTTGATGAGAAAATTTCACTAATTACAAGTATTGAATCAATTATAGTCTCCTTCTATATTACAGTACAATGGAAATAAAAGATATTCATAATGGTATTCAAGTCTTCCAAACTGAATGGTGTGTTAGAAAATGATGTTTAAATCGAGGAACCATGTTTTTTATTACTTGGATACGATTAATATTACGTTTGGAGGTTAATGAATGATTTATAAGGGTTTAAACAAGATTTAATACCTTAGTGTTCTAACATGGACGCTTTCTTGCAAATTCTGAATTTCAAAAAGGGATGAGTGGATAAGAATTTATACATTGAGGATCCAAATTTGGTATTTCATAATATAATTTTACATATTGTTAACATCATTTTTTAAGCAAATTATGATGCAATTATTGATGTTTTTTAAAATGAAATAATAGAGATTTTGGATATTCCTATTCTTTGGTAAATGGGGTACATTCATGGATTTCATTTTTCTTAATAGAAGGATAACATTTTGCATTATCAAGAGAAGTATGCTAAGGAACATCCTAAAAGGTGTAATAGAGAATTAAAAGATGGTTTCCACCATTATATCAATGGGAAAAAATAAATCCAATGATGATATATGAAATGATTTAGACCAAATATAATTTAGTAATATGATATGAAGTTTACTATACTGGATAGCTTCATGAGAAGATTTGGTTTTAATTCTAAAATGTTGTTCCATGTATCAAAATTCATTATAAGTGTACAATTTTAGTGATAAAAAAATAATTAGTAGATAAATCAAAGGAATAAAACATACTTCCTTGAAATATGAAAACAGTTAGAAGCTTGAACATGTTTATAATACATATTTATATTGGGAATGTTGTGTTAGGGATATGAGGTTATCATCTTGTGGGGTTTGTATCTTAAAGAGTGGTGAATTTTTTTAATGACAACAAGTAGAATTCCACGAATCTAAGAACTATTGATTCTTATTGTGTACCTTACTCTCATGTTATAACACTATTAATATAAATGAGAACATAGTTGTAGTATCTTTTTGTTGATGTTAATTTTTCATTTACCTTATGTTGTGATAATCTAATTATTATAAATTTCTCAAATAATCCTATTCAACTTCTATGAAGATAAAACATTTATATAAAGTATCACTTCATCAAGAAACTTTTATAATTAAACTAATTGAAGTTATAATTTGTTCTTATAGTGTATAAAATTTATGATGTGTGAAACGAGCCTTATTTTCATTATCTACAATTGATTATGGGAGTTTGTTGAAAACTGCATCAATAATAAGGTATGGTGTCTCAATCACCTTGATCATCTAGTATTTGGATAATATTATCAAGAGGATTGGAAAATAAATTGTTCATACTTTTTATCATTTAATGTTGTGTTAAGAGGTAGAGATTCTAATATATGGGGAGCATCCACTAATACATATTTCATTTTGGGGAATTAATCTCTTAGGGTGAGAATATATTTAGGGAGATTTTTTAAATGGGGATAGCTATGATCTCAGATTTTTTCATGTGTGAACTGTTTTTAATAGTTTTGTTAAAGTGCATTCATGAATTTTATCTTTAACATCTTCCTGAGATAGATCTACCAATTTGAGGATAGTTTTTATGAGATGGTAAATTATTGACTGAATAAGAATTTATTTTTATATTTTATAATTATTTATGTTTTAATTAAATTTTTACTCTCTAATTTATTCTCAAGTTGTATCATTTCATTATAGAGAATCAAGTAAATCATTTTTTGAAAAGGATGAACATTTATCAATGTTTTTATGGACAATATGATAATATTGTTTGATAATCTTCTTCCCTCCACTGAGTTTACATAATTAGGATTATAATTATTTATTTATGAGTAATTTTTAGGTATATAGAGTTTGAATGTGATTTATATTAGTTGTATTAGTATAAAAAATTATAAGATAAGATTTTTTACAGCATGTCTTGAGATAAGAAAATTTTTGAGAGGAAAAAGATTTTTGGAATGTTTTAATGTATCCATTTATATTTTGTATGTTTTGAGAATAAATAAGTTCCTATAGAATATAATATTAATATAGATAAGAATCGTCTAATATTGTAAAATATTATATTATTGTTTTGTCATCTTTTTTCTCAACACATTAATCAAGTACATACTCAAGTGATGTTTAGTGATTCATTTTAGGTGATGATCATTCCAACAATTTGGAGTATTTTAGTTTTTTTTTTTGTAATTAGTTTTGGAAGAGTTTGGAATTAATATTGAAGTAACTGAATACATCATGAGAGCCACATAATAATCAATATAATGTTTTAATGCATCATCTTGTCTAAATGTGTGGAAAAATTAAAATTAATTATTCAGTAAACATAATTATAGAGTTGGGTATGCATGAAAACATAAATTTATAAGGATCATTCCATGTATTCATAATCATCAAACTCATCTATGTAATGTCTATATGTATCAATGAAAATATCACATAATTATAGGTAAATATAATTAAATCTACCTAGTAATCATGTGCGGTCTATAAAAACATCATTCAATCGAATTTAAAAGTCATGTGTGATCTATGTAACCATAATTTAGAATGTGTAATCATGAACATGTGGTGAATTTTTTAGTATTCTATATACTAAAATTTGGGTTTTCTAAAATTTATTATTTTTTTGAATTTAATTAAATATGATGATTTAAGGTGATATGTTCTTCATTATAATAAACATCATAATTAAAAATTCAGATTCAATTAGTTTTTTTATATTTAAATTAAGAGACGCATGGTGAGAAATTATTCTTGATGAATAAATATCATGTTCTTTGGTAAATACATGACACAAAATATTACTTATATTTTATAAAAATAGAATTCTATAAGGAATAAAATTAAACCTTATTCCATGATTGATGATATAGTTACCAGTGTAATTGAATATCATTTTATATTTTATATAGTTATTATAGGGATTTCTATATATCCATTTTATGAAGAAATTATGATGATGATAACTGAAATATCATGAAATATATCTAGGAACATTTTCAAGTGAACTAAAATTAAACTATTTAAAACTATGTTATTACAGGACGGTCACTGGAAATAAAGATAAATTTCATGTAACATTATTCATTAGGTATTTGTTAATTAATATCCATCATATATGAAAAAGATACATGTATGAGAGAAGTTTTTAACAAACTGGTGAATGTATCCGACAAAATATCATTGATAAAATTGGGAAAAAGATCAAGTGAGATGGAAATGATTTTTAATAAATTAATTTAGAATGAATAAGTTATTATTACAATTTTTTAATGTCATATTTCATGATGTTGATTCATATTATGGGGGTTTCATGTAGTGTTTTTAATATATATTGAATTTTTATCATAATTATATACAAGGACTAATGAATGAGAAAAACTTATCAAATTTGATAACACAATATAATACAATTACTGGAGGACATTCCATTTTGTTAACATGTATTATCATCATAAATCGTGGGATTAACTTCTGTGTTGGTTGCACGGATTCATAGATGGGATATGAAAAAATTAGATTCAAGGATATAACCATTTCACAAGTACCAATTAGATAATTCTAGTAGGTTGTTTTGTATAGTTGGAATCGATATCACACTAAGGACTAAAAATATCAAACTAGGATATAAAATTTTTAAATCATTGTGCTCCTTTAGTTTGTGTTTGTTAGATGAGTGTGTAAATAAATATATTACTTATAATAATGTATGGATAATGTTTTATGAAATCATCGATAAATAGAAATTATTGACATTGATTCACAACCCCTCCCCCTAAATGATCTCTAAAAGATCTTATTGGTGGTACTAAAATTCATATGTGATGGTTCAGTCAATGGGTGAGGAGTGATCAGTTTAGGAATATTAATTCTTAGACAATCAATCTTCTTCGATGAGATGATTAGGGTGGTAAAGTTATCCCAACCAATGTTTTCATATATTAGATCTAGGAGGCCAACCCAAAAATAGAATCGGGGTAAGTTAAAAAAATAATTATCAAATAAGATGTTAATTGTTTATATGAAGGGAGAGAGAGAGAGAGATAGAGTGAGGGAATGTAAATTTTGACAATATTCTTTTGAAATAATATAATATAGAATTTTAATGTTGTTATATATATACCAATAGTATTATTATATATATAGAGAGAAAAATATAACTCTTTACTCCATTTTTATCAATAAAATAGTTGAATTTACTAATGTTTTAACATAGATCATGATGGTTATATATTTTAGGCTAACACAGTTCTTTTAATTGACAGACATGGAATTAAATATTATTAGACATTGAAAATTATGAAAATGGATATTTCGATAATTATAATGACCCCTCTCTATATATTTTATCTTGTAGAATGAAATTGTTATTTTTTGTGAATTGGAGGCCCTATGAAGATAAAAATTCCAAAACAAGATTTGAATGTGAGTGTGTATTTAGGTAATCAATCAACAATTATGATCACCATGATATAAAAAGAACCATTTATTTTCCCCATGATCATGGTCATAACTATTATAAAATATATCATCCCATAAAATTACATAATTAATTGTTTTTAGGATTATGTTCAATAAAATGACAATGGAAACCCCATTGGTGAGAACTATGGGACGTGAAATGAATATGTCAAATTTTATATGGTTAATGTGATGTTAAGTGGTAATTTATGTTATGAAACATTTTTTCAACATATACATGAGTTGCGAAAAGTTGTATAAATGATGTTGAAAATTTTAATATCAAGCATTGGAATGGACTTTATTCTCAAGTCTTGTTTTATGATGTTATATTATATCATGCAACATACAATTTTCCTTCTCATTTAATATTATAGTAGGGTGTCATACATAGAGTGTAGTTCTAATATAGGTTGGATCTTATACAATTTTTTCATATATAAATATCATGGGATGAACAATTTATAAATGAATATAGTTTTATGTATCATTAAATAACTTATTTTACTATAGATGATTGACATAGAGAATTATATTCTTTGAGAATTACATTAAGGTCATAATGCCCTATTATATTACTGATGATGAAAGATAAAAATTAATTTAATGCAGACTATAAATAATGTGATAATACCTCAATATTTTATAGGCATGCGTATCCTGACATCATTATAGATACACGATGACAGATAATGACGATCTGGATGGTATGACGATGAAAATAATAGCATGGATAGGTAGTGGACAATGTTGATTTTTTGAATATTATTACGATGGTTTTTTAGGGATATATTAGAAAGATAGTATTGTGTAATATTATTTTATATTTTATCTTTGATGTTATATAAATAATGTGAGAACCATTAGTTAAGAAAAACTACATGAGGGTGGATTTCAAGAGTTTGACCAATATCCATTCATTGAGTTGATTGAATCGATTACCACTTTAACATACACCTATTACCCTAATATTTATACATATTGATTTTTTATATGGAATATAAGTCTAGGATATAATGTGATTTTATGTAGTTATTATTGTATGTTATGTCTAGACATTGGATATTAAAGTTCATAAAATTATTTCTTAGATTTTGTTTCATATTCCCTTTGATTACCTGATGGAGTGTGTTATACTGTATATACATTATTAATTGGGGATCCATTCTTATAATCAGACTTGGAACAAAATAATCTAATTATATATAATTATATATGGTAATGTATTGAATTTTTGGGTGATATAGAAACATGTGTGATATCTTATGAGATCTTGAGTATTAGATTGTTCACTAAATGTTTTTGACCATGCTTAACCTTTGAGGGATTGAGTTATGGGTGCATTAATATTTCGTATTATTTTAATGATTTGATAATTATAAATTCATGGTATTGAGTTGGTTATTAATCTTTTAGTGATGAACAATTGAAATTGTTAATATACTCTCCCTTACTTTTGTAAATAGATTAATGAAAAACATTTTTAGATTAGTTAGGTGATGTTATCTCTCCGATGATGTTTTAATAGAGGAGACAATTTTTGAGGGATTTTTTCACGTAATCTTGTGGTGTATATGGTATTTAGGTTTTTTATATATTTGGGGTTTTCATTTTTTGTTGCAGTTTTATCTATATTTTATCTTTTTAATGTTATATGTTATTCTAATATTTATATAGTAGGGGTTAGTGTTTATTTATGTTTTTTAATTTTCATGGTTTTTTTATCCGGGTTTCTTATTTTATTCAGATTGAGTTTGTTTTATTTAATATTGTTATTATTTTCAATTTCATTTATAATAATATATTGTATTGTATATAGGGTAATTCCTTTCATATGGGTAGTGAACACCCCTAATGCTAGTTGTAAACCCCTATACTATTGAAGGCAGGGTTGGGGTGACCCTCTCATTCTCTTCACTAATATAGGTGTGTGTTTTAGCTAGGTCGATTCATTATATATTTTTAATGTTGAATTTAACTGTGAACTGTGTTGAAGTTATGAGTTAAGAATATGTGAGTTTTTTTATTTAGAAAACTATGTAAATAATGTTAGAGGTGTTTCTATTTAGTTTTATAGGCCCAACAACTCACCAATGGGTACATAATCAAATGATTTACTATGAAAAAAATTGATCTTCTGTTAACTGAATTGTGTAAATATATCATTGATTGGAGTGTATAGTGAGGTTTATACATGTTTAGTACCTGGAATATGACATGAAAAATATTTTTCTTAAAATTGATAACAAAACTATTTAGGGATGTATTGTTGGTGAATTGCAATGTTATCTTTTAAATTTTATCTTTTTTGTTCTATATATCTATTATGATTTATAAATCCTTTTAAATGCTTTAACATCCATATTAACACTTTTACATAGAATCAGGAATAAAGAACGACTGATTATGAAATAATCTAAGTGACACCCTCTACTAATCATGTAATAACTACGACATTATCAAGGGTTATAAGAATGAAGGGCCTATATATGAAATCATTTTGCGGATTGAGATCCATATCCCATAATGGATATCAAGATATGTCTTTTTCACACACAATAAATACATTTATTAATATGGTTGAAATGAATAAGTACAGTTTAAGGGGGTATAATGTGAAGGATCCCAACAGTATCCATGAAAACAAAATATCACATAGTCCTATTGAAAGGAGAAAATGGTACCAAATATTTGAAGTGTGATATTTGGGTCACCTTTCAATGCGAAAATATTCATCATCTTATTATGATAATTCCAAGTACAAGGTATCAATAAACTCTGATCATTGAGCCTCTTAAATTATGTAATAATGTAGATAATGGCCCAATGGATTATAGAAAATACCCTCATAAAATTTATATTAACATTTAAATAAAATTCCAAAAAATATAGGTTATTATTGTAAATACCAAAAAGTATGATTCTATTTAGCATGGCATGGGCCTTAGTATTGAGTTGGTTTCCTTACACAATGAAAGAACTAAATGCAATAACAACTGATTTTCTCTCATCTCAGATGACACATCCTCCCCATACAGACCTGTTGGTAGATGCATAATATATATTGAGTTTGAATCCCACCATCTTTATGGTCCACGACATCCAGTGGACCTATACATTACGATCCAAATTTCACTTGATCTATTTAAACAAGAGTTATATATTTCCAAATGTAATATTTTGGATAATTTTCTTCCATAAAGACACCATATAATTTATAAGGAAAGTATTATAGTTTTCAAGAAAGTAATGATAATTCAAGATCCAAAATATTTTGTCTCGTTACGAGCATCCCATGTGACAAGGTAACCTATGGGAATCCCCACAATATAAGACCTCCCTTAATAGGAATAATAGTTGTCACTCCACAACCAAGAAGAGAAGGAATAATCAAGATAAATATAGTATGTTAAGACACCTAAATATGATAAATGATATTTATAGATGGATCATTGCAATTCTACTTCCATATACTGATTATCTCTAGTCTTCTTATATTTATTTTATTAGCATAATCACTTTGAACTAAACCAAATAAATTAATCTTGGATGTGGTCCTCAATAGGTTTATCTCTATGTGCATATTTGACGGTTATGTTCTTTTTTGACTAGAAGTCATCTATTTGTTTAGGGCTACCTTGAACATGCACGAGCTTATGGAACCAAGAGGTCATCAACTAGCCCGAATGATCCAAGGTAAAAACACATTGATTTGGATAATCTTTTAGCATAATAATAGAGAATATATAATTAGTACCATTAATAAGGACATCATTTGTGTTATTAAGGAAATAAATCCCAGTGAAAATACTCAAGTTATGGTATGGGAAATCTAGGAAATAGTGAGACCGGATATGCCAGTTACCATCACAAAAAGTGGTTATATTAAGATCTACGATCCACCGTGAATGCTTGGGGATGATATAAATTATACCCTATAGTTGAAAATAAATATAGGTATTCAATGAACTATATCTATGTAGAACATCTTATATCCTCCCATATTTGGAATTAACAAATTTAGACTATAAAAACATACAAGTAATCACATCCTAATATAGCTTCACCTGTATAATTTTCATGCATTCCTCCAGCTATCAAATGTAAATACCACATTTATAAACAAGGTTTTTTTAGGTGATATTGTATCATAACTTGGAATTTTAACTCTTAGTGAGAATCCTAATGAAATAATTTCATGATGATTTTCATATTCCTATTTAACTCATTGTGAACCCTGATAACTAAAACTAAAAGAATTAACATGGATGATATCACATGAGAAATAACATTGATCCTAAATTTAAATAAAATCAAATGAATCTACTATCTTGTGATACACTCTATAATTATTTATAAGATACATCCTGAATAATGAATACAGATTCTTCCTATTGACTATAGAGGTCCATGGTATGACATTTGAAATACCCCTTTTGAGATGTCATTATATCTTATAAGTTGAGAAAATCTAGTTGAGAATCTATATAAAATATACATAAAATTATTAGTAGTTTTTAGATTTTTTATAGTCCAATATCCACAATAGTTAATTATATCTTTAAATAGTTGGATGGATTAGTGTTTTATATTTATGAATAATAACATATCACCTAAAAAATATATGTGAGATTGCTATAAATTTGTATCTTCCATTCATGGACCGATATAAACTACTGTCTTAAGGATGATATTGATTTACATAGACACCCCCTTTAATGAAAATCCCCCACATAAAAAATGATGGATGGGTAATGCGAAATATTAGAACTATTAACTTGTATCATAATGTGGTAAGAAGTGGTACTCAGCATGTCAATTATGGATAGATATTCTAGAATATATTTATGTGGTTATTATATTTGGTAGCAGGAATTTCATTCCCCATATTAAATGTATATTAATGTTGATATATTGAATCTTCTAATTTTACTCAATAATAAAAATTATGGATTTTCGATTATAACTAAATCTATGTAAAATAAATTCACATTTGACTAGTGATTTGATGAAACTTCCATTCCATTTTATCATAGAGATCATGAAGATAGTTAGGAATAATCGATAAAGTATTTACAACCTTCAAATTCTTTAGAGGATTAATGATTTAGGCTAAAATAATGATTTTGTGGGAATGAAGTAGAAGTTTTTAATCAAGAACTAGTAATCCATTATTTTGAGAAGGAAGATCAAAACTTCTGAACACCATAATGATAGTCAAGGGGTCTGTGAGAGGATCTTCACATGCTAGAGAGAAATACATTCCATGGTTGTGAGAGAAGTGCAATGAAATATTAATCACACCCCACATAGGTACCACAAGAGAATATGGGGAGGAATAATCCTTCATGGAAGAGAAAAATAGTTTTAATGGATCAACACCAACTATTGTAGAATAAAAATAACATCTTCTAGTTCCAACTCTTATACAAACCACATCAAATGGAGGGGGAGGAGGGGAATCAGATATTCCAGGATCAAACATATGGATAGCCCTAGGTAGGGAATGGAATTTCAATTATAGAATCCTGTCACCATCTTCCCCTTTGAAAACACTAATCAAATTTAATCATGGATCACTAAGGTATTCTCTAAAGTGTCTTTCATCCATAGGATTCTGGTCATTAGGAATGAATACTTCAACCCTTGGGGCCCAATGACCTAGAGAGAGGCCATTAGGGAGGTAAAACTATTGGTGAGATCCCCACCCATTTAAACTATTGGATAATTATAAATATACCTAAATTCCACACCAATATAATAAGGGGTAGAGTCAAACCATAAGTCACATAAGAACCAATAGTATCCACTTTGATGACCCTCTAAATTGGAGGGTCTTAAATCTCAGATGTTAGATCTAAGAATGCACTTTGAGAGCTATCATAGTGCACTAAGGATTTTTGTTTTACTAGTACAATTATGATAAAATCTTTTAATCTATCGACCCATATGATTGTACTTATGGAAAACATTTTTAATATTTAAATGTAGTTATTTTGATGATTTAATTTCTAATTCTTTCATATGTGACTGGTGTTTTCTTCATAATTTTTTAGAATGCAAAAGTTTTTGAAAATTGAGTGAAATGAGATAAAATGACAATTAATTCCAACAAAATATGGTAATCTATAAAAACATATGATCATAGAGAACTTATAATGCATGAAAATAAATACCCAAGGAGAAATAAGGCTTCTAAAGCTGAAATTTGACAATACACATCATGTTATAAGTACATTCCATGAACCAATGCATGTTATGAATGAACTAATTTTCATGAAGGGTGATAATTAGTTTTAATTTGAGCTCATATTTAATTAATTTGACACGTTTGGTGACTATTTACATGTCTTGTAATCACTACTTGATGTGAAAACATCATGATAGACCAAAAATGGAAATATTTACCATATTATCAATTATTGACATATTTTATGACACATGAACCAAATATTAGAAATTTTTTATCCTTTATTAATTTCATTGAATTCATCCCAAGAACCATGTAAGTCAATAAATAAGGGGCTAGGGTACCACCCCATTCATTCATTCAGGAGTATTCATCGCTGAGATCGAGGACCACTACTAGAATTATGCATAAAATATGATCTTTATTTCCCTACCCCTTTGTGTCTAATCATAGGGGGTATAATTTTTGAAAATTAATTATAATCAATGGGTTTGTTATTTAATGGTATTTTATTTTTGAATGAAATTTATTTGGGTATTTTTCCACAGCCCTATTTTCACAATTAATTTATTCTCTTCATTATTAATTACTACTATGTGATATATGAGAGAGTGAAACTTTCAATGCATTAAATAGTTAATTTTCCTCACCATTACCATTGGGTGGAATTTACTATATGTTTAAAAATGGTATCAAGTTACCAAGTCAATGAAACCCCAAATTGACATGACAATTTTGAACATGTAAAATCATTGATTTATGGGTTGTTTTTTATGACCATTGGGTTCCACTAACCCAATTCAAAAAACTTTTTTTATTTCTTAATATTTTTTTCAAATAAATCATGAACCCATATTTTCAATTTCAAAGCACATTATTCTAATTTCATAATATCAAAACTAATCATAATTTTCTCTTTAACTAAATTAATTTATGTTTATTTTGGAAAATAGTTTAGTTTTATTTTATTAAATTAATATTTTATCGAACCTTATCTCTATGTTGTTGACATCAGACTTGATATTCATATACTACCCTTTATCCTGATAGACTCATTGATTTATTTTTTAAAATTCCAAAATTCGACAAATCTATTGAAATTTTGTACGCCCCATGGGCTATCAAAGTTTTAGTGACATTGGTGGGGATTTGACCGGAGAATTTATTGGTCAGATAATTTAGACAAACTCATTTCTCATATTCATTATTTCCTAATTTCATCCCATTATTTTCTTTTATTTTTGTTTATTAATAGTTACCACACTTGTTTTTTTTTGTGATGGCGGGCTAGCAGGGAAAGATCATTACCAATGATAGCTTTGTCTTCTAATTTTATGATATAGTGAACCTACTTAATTAACATAGAGTGATGAAAAATGAATCCAATGAGTTCCCTCAACTCTTCCCTAGATTTTAATACATAACATCATATATCATGGTTCAAGAATAAAACAAGGAGAACCCATAGATAATAATTGTGGATAAAAAAAAGATATATATACCATGTCTAATGTGGATTTATTGATAATCAAGATGCCCTTGATTTTTTTGGTTGAAAAGATGATGAAGTCCGTAACCTTTCTATAGAAAATTAGTGGGGTGAAACAAAATTTTGCAAACTAAAAGTATATTAAGGAGAACAAGAATAATAAATACCATAAAAAATAATATTAGGTGGTAAATTTATATGAAGTAGCCTCCAAATACTAGAACCACATCCCATGGAAGAAGAAGATGTAGATGAAATAAAGGAAGCCACATTCATCAAATTATTTTACAAAATCAATGTGTGTTGTATGATGAGGATGAAGAACTAGATACACCCTACCCTAGCTATGTAGATGAACAAAACCAAGAAGAAAAAATAATATTGTCAATAGATGGCCATGGAACACTAGGAGATCATTTAAGAAACTGAATGCATGAATCTAAACAATAAAAAAGAATAATTTTATAGATTTTGGACCGGAGATGAGATCCTATTAGTGATAATCATATTATCCAAACTCTTCTCATCACCTTCGAGTTCTATGCCAATCAAAATGATGATAATTCCAGGTGAGCTGGGTGGATTTAAAAGTTAGAGTTGTGTGAACATGGTATGGTTACCTCTATACCACACTCCAATCACCTAACTCGGATATGGTTGATCTAAACGTCCATTAAAAAAGAGAATACATTGAGTGGAAACCTAATTATTACTGCTTTCTAGGATTTTATATTTAATTATTTCTTAGGATTTAATTTTATATTATTATTTTATTTTGATTCCCCAATTATTTTGTAGAGTTATTAGACAGGTCTTCACTTTTAGTTTTTTTTTATTTTTTTATGTCCAAGACCAAATCACCCAAAAAAGCATACAATAGGCAGATGGAAGAAAATATTCCAAACCATTACACGTCTTGAACCAATTCATGTCATAAAATCAACAAAATACCCATCATGTAATAAATACATGTCCTGATTGAGGATTAGGAAGAACCTCCATAGAAAACATCAATGAAACAATAAAAATGGGATTAACTGTTTTAATTCCTAATTTTTCTACTCAACCCCCAAAATTAAATTATTTTGGTGTTATTGACTGGTGATTGAATACCCTAAATTTGATTAATTCATTAATCTAACAAACCAGTAGGCAAAAATTACCCTGTAAAATTACTTTACATGAATTAAAACTGACTTTTAAATAAATTTAAATGAGAATAGTGGGGAAATGATTTATTATGGATAATTATGTGCATTAGGATTTCCAAAATCATTAATTACGATCGAATCTTGGTTTCGATAAATGAAAATTTCCAAATATTTGGCCACACATTGAATTTCATTTATTTTCATTAATTGATTTAATTATTTGTATATATAAGCATGACTGAGTCCCCCAACCATTTTTATCATTCCTGAGACATCCTTTGATCCAATATTCAACATTATTTCTATTATACATTTCTTTTGAAACTGAGTCATGTTCTCTTTTGGAACATTCTTTGAATCATATCAAAGTTAAGACTGAACAGTATAACTTTTAATATGATTGAGTTAAATTTGTTATCCCTTATCCTAAAATGTTTCCTACATTAATTCATTTTGATGAACAAATAATTCATGCACATACTTACTAGGTACAATTCGTGTTATAATATTATCTTATCATTTCATACATTGCTCTAAATGTTTTTCATGATTATTAAAAATAATAGTGGTGTAATTTCTAACCGGTGGATGGGATGATTTTTCTATAATAAATAAGTGTGTGGGTTAGAATTTCATGAGATTTTTAAAAGTTTCTTTCGTTTTATTTAATTCACACCTTCTTAAAAATTAAAAAAATGGGAAAAAACATAAAAAAAGGAAAAAACAATTGTGTCTATAGAAATTCAAAAACCAATATTTCTTGACTTGTGATATTATTATTACAATAATTAATATTGTTTCAATGAAATCATTTGGGGTTGGGTAGTGGTTGTGATATTTTCCCCCATATAAGAATTATAAAAGAAAAGGAAAAATATATAAAAATATAATTATGTGTTTCATTTATTTAGTTTTAACTCTTTGTGAGCCAAAACTAAGATACTGAGGAAGAGGATATTTTCATTAAGATATTTTTAATTATCAGGAAATGCACATTAGGGATAAACCACTTTTTGTTAATTAATTTATTTACATCATTTACCAATCATCCCTAATCCTCAGATTTTATGGATCAAAATTTTTTAATCCCTCATGATTATTTGTTATATCATATTTATATAATGGATATGTTTTTTGCCTTATAAACTTATGGTAAGTGAAAATTTCTTGAGGTATGTGCATCACTATATTCATTAGTACCTTGATGATGAGTGGTAAAATCCATGTGAGGTAAATTAAATATAATATGAATAGTAATGATGAATTTAAAAATTAGAATTTATAAATTAAAAGGATTGGAAATTTTAAAAAGATAAAGTAAACTACATGGTTGATTTTCTTTCTTTCAAAACTGAGGCATTGATAAATTATATACGTGTGATGTAGAAATATTTAACATTTAATTTATTTAATTGGTTTTTCTTGACATTGAATTTAATGAAATCAATATTATGTGTCAATTATAGTATTTTTAGATTCCATAATTAAGAAAAAGTGGGAATTCAAGTGTGGGGGTGATAAGTGCACGTAATGAATACATTTTTTACATTAAAATGTTGTGATTTTGATTATTTTATTGTTAATGCATCCTAATATCCCTAATGTTTTTATAATATTTTTAAGGATTCAGTAGGTAAGGTAAATTCAATTAATTGATCTTAAATTACAATATATTCCCTCAAAAGATGGTTTTCCACAAAGACGGATGATCCTAGAGAACATCCCAGACAAAAAACTAAATAAACAAGGTGAAAAAACGCTTCGAGGACTAAAATGTTACATTAAACATCATTTAATTAATACACAAAATGAACAAATACAATTCATCAAGGAAAAAAAGTCATGAAGTAGAGAAAATTATCTTTAATTGAAGCTCAAATTCCTTGAATTTGATATGCTTGGTTCATGATTTACACATCGTTTAATAACTATAGGATGTGTAATGCTTAGGATGATCCAAAAAAGAATATATTCTCCATATCAATAAATATTCAGATGTTTTATGATCCTAGAACCACCTATGACACCTTTTGACCCATAATTAATTCCATTTAATATTGACCGAGCCGTAGGGAAGTCTTTAAATATTTATCAAGGGTACCACCCCTTTTATTCATTCAAGATCTATCGTCATTGGGATCATGGACAGCTGCTTCTATGAGGCTTCAAATGTGATCATTATTTTCCTATATCCTCATGCCTATAATTAGTGGGTATACATTGATAAAATTTACTGAAATGAAGGGATTAATAATTTGAAGGAATTTTTTAAAATTCCATTTATTTGGGTCATTTTCCACAACCCAAATTTCTTAAATCTTTTTTTCTATTTTGCATTGATGACCATTATATGATTGGTTAAGGATTGATACTTTCAACATATTTTCTAGTGAATATCCTTATCCATGACCATTGGGCGGATATTAAATTATGGTTAAGAATTTTTCTGATTTACCAGGTCAACAAAAACCCTATGTAACATGACCATTGTGAACATGTAAAATGGTTATTTTTGGGTTGCTTACCCCGACCGTGGTATTCATCTAAGTTGGTTCTAAAACCTATTATTTATTTTCTATTATTTAATGTCTTAATCAATTATAAACCCCAATTTTCAATTTCTATGAATGTTTTTATATTTTTTTATAATCCACATTAATCAACATTTATTCTATAAATAAATTAATTATGGTCTCTTTCATAAAATAATTTAGGATTATTTTATTAAATATGCATTTTCTAAAACCAATTCTTCGTAGTTTCTACCTGAGACATTAAATTCCTATCCGACCCAATATTATTGTAGTTTAGATTTGAGTTTTTAAATTTATATATTTGGTAACCCGATGAGAATTGATGACACCCCATAAGATATATCTTCCAGAAGGAAAAGATGTTACATTACAGGGATTTTTCTTCTACAGTAGGAGGATTCATGAACATTAAATTAAAATTTGATGGGAAATTAAATCATATAAAAAATAGTCTCTAAAATAGGGAAATATAAGAGCCCGTATATAGAATCGTTTTTGGTGGAACAATGCGGATAGATCAAATTCAACACAAATATGAGCTTCTATAATTTTCTACATATGTAAGGTTGTTTCATCTTCATAGAGAAAGTGACTAAGGGATTCTCCAATAACCTAAAAATAGTTGATATTTGGAGTGGTAGATTAAACCCAATTAGTTGAATAAAAATGCGTGATTTGGTTTTTTAATGTTTAATTTTCCATGTTTTATTCTATCATTTATATAACATAAATATCATACAAGAAAAAAAATTATTCTAATGATTGATTTTACTTGTTAGACTATATTTTGCTCACATGGATGTTCTGAGTCCACATGTATTTGTATATTTGTCTTCTTGTTTGGTATGTCTTCTATTTTCGTTTGCCCATGCTCTTACTAGCTTTTCGTGTCACCATTATTCCATGGGATACATCATGGACAATAATTAGGGTAAACTCCCTTTTCTAATTTTCCCTACACTGATTAATCTTTGATTCATACTTCATTTTGCCTATATACCACCCAATTTTTTACTATACTATCATTCATTGATGAAATTTTTGACTACTATTTATAACTATAATGTTTTATTGGATAAATGGCCCTTTCACTCCCATCTCTCACATTCGATATACTATACTTTACTCATATTTTTCAATCATTATAATGGTGTTACCCTAGATACTCTTTGTAACATCCCAGATAAATAAAGAATAAAACATTTTCATATTTATTTATATTTAAAAATTAAATATTAATTTTACTTTAAAGGGGTTTCTAAGTTCAATAGCGTACCCAATACGCAACAAAGAGTTTTTTGGAAATCTTACGTTGCACACTAGTAATAAAATAATATTATTTTAAATGGTAGTTAACACGTATCCTTTGTATTGGCGGAAATGAATATAAATAACTAAAATATTATTATATATGTTTGTTAAATGTTTTTACATTTATCAAATAAAGTATAAAGGCTTAAAATACGAAAAGAATTCAATTTTAGGCATATATACTCTAATTTTCACTAAAAGGTCGAACTATCGCCTTTTAATGGAGAACCCTCTTTAGATATAGTTTTGGTCACTCTTATACATTCTATTGGACCAAATAAAACTCTTCTTTGGAATCGGGACATCAAGATTTTGTGTGTGTAAATTTTTGGTATTTTTCCAATAATGATCATTTTTTAATGAATAGTGAAAAATATTCTATTTTAATTCAAAACCTCTTTTTAATATAATTTATTTATATGATTAGATTATCTTTTAAATTGGTTTTAAAGTTCAATTAGAATATATTTTTACCATTTAATCCAATAGTGGTCTTTGGAATTGATTTCACTTTGAAATTGGACTTAAGCTAGTGTCAATTTTTTGATACATATTGTTTCATAAAAACACGTTATTTGTTTTGACAGCGGGAATTAATTATTAAATTAATTAATGCAACTTATATGTTTTTAATTTTGTCAAATAGACATCATTTTTTAATTCAGAATATCAAATATAGCATAGGGTGAAGTTTTGGTATTTTTCTGAAAAAACCTTAATTTTTTATGAATAGTGAAACCACAAAGTGGTAGTTACAAAAAATGATTTTTCGTTTAAATGTAACATTACCACTTTTGTGATTTTAATTTAAAAAATCCAATATAAATTATTTTAATTAAGAAGTAAAATGTGGTTCAATGGGATTAAAATATTTTTTTTAGTGAATAGTAACTTTTATGTTTTTAATCGCAATTAGAGGTAATTAGTGTAATTTAAGGTAAAAATATTGTTTTAAAATATTAAATGACCTTGACACATGTCCTAACCTTATTGGATGAGTCATGGCCAACCAAGAAAACTCATGGGTCTATTTTTGGGACCCCATGGAGCCACTTGGGTAAGATAATGACATTAATGCCTTTTATTTAAAGTAAAAGTAAGAATGACACAAACATGAGTTGTTTTACTAAAACATTTTTTACATGGGGTTACACGAGTCATATTTTTGACTATAAATAGTCATTCTAAAGAAAAAAATATTTCCTACATCATAGTATTTTTTTATAATTTTCAGACATTAAATAAATTAAATTATTTATGACATCATGATGATGCAGCGATTACCTCATTAGTTAACGATTTAAATAAAATGAAATGATAATGTAAAATCTAAGACCTACACATGTAAAAAACCTATTGGATGGGTGTATTTAAAACTCTTATCACCTTATCCTCTAAATACATTAATGTGGGACCTTTTAAATCCGAATCTCTTTTTAAAATAATGTAACATTTTATACATTTCCAAGAGTGCCCCTCCTCTCCTCTAATAAAATGCCCCCACCTCTACCTCCTTACCCAAACCTCTCAAACCTTTTTTCAGACACGCTCTACTCATTTTATCTCTCCACATCCCTCTCTTAATCATAGAAGCCTCACTTTGGGCAGAAGTCTTCCCAATGAATTTTTTGAGCTCAAATCAAAAGGAGTTACCCGTTTTAAAGGTAGTGTTTTCTCTTGTGTTATTTTGTTTTACTTTTCTTCTCCAACCCTCTAAAATCTTTTTTTTCATTTCTTTTGTAACAACAAACGTATCTTCCATATACTATGATGTTGTTATTATAATTATTAGAGCTACACCTACACACACATACATTTAATGGTTAAATAAAATACTGTTTCCGTGGATGGTGAATTTCTGCCTCACGAAACGATGAGTGTTCAAAACTCACATAACACCTTCAAAGGTGGCCATTAAGATATCAATATATTTATATATGATATATATTGTGTTTATGGTTTCCTTAAGCTTCTATATTTATCATTTATTTCATACCTTTATGGTTTCCATTATGGGTAAACTTGATATCTTCATTTTAGGAAGTGCGGACTACCACCCCCTCAAAGTGATTTGATTTGTTAATGCCATATGTGGGACATATAAAGGATGTATTTAAAGTTATTATATATGGTGTTATAATTGGATTATAATATAGCATTATATCATTATTATATCTTTCCATTAAAGTATGAGATAGAAATGAAAGTAGCGTTCATGCGTACGTACGGCTTACCGTCTCCATGAATGGTGCATTTCATTTCTTATCCTCAAATGTAATGTACTATTATAAGTACATATATATAGTGGATATATATGATTTATGTTACATCTAAATGATGAATATAATTCTGGAATTAAAATATACATATCTCTCATTTAGTTTTTATTCCATTAATATGACATAGAAATTATAGTAGTGTTCATGCGTACGTACGGATTGCCATCTCCATGAACGGTGCATTTCATTTCTTACCTCTAAATGATTATGTAATATTATAAATACTTGTATATGATGTATATATATGATATATATGATATCTAAATCATTAATATCATTCTGGATATAATGAACCTTTGACCACACGACCAACATGTAATTGTTAAAAGTCCACTTTCGACTTAAGAACCAAATATCGACAAAACAAACATTATTAACAAAAATTATTACATAATGTTTATAACATGGAAATAAGTGATATAAAATGAATAATGAACTTGAAAAGGATTCTTAAGCAATTAGAAATTAACTCAATTTTATTATTCATGACATTAAAGAACGATCGAGTCAAGTTAGACCCGAGGTAAGGGACTTCGTCTCAATCTCTTTTCATTGAGGCATATTTTGTTTTATACACAACATTATTTTATATGGTGTATAAACCCCTTTTATTTTTAATTTTATTAGAAAGGAATCTTTTTATATGAAGAGTTTTACTAGATGACAAAAAGGAATGTTTCTTTTAACGTACGCGGTGACAACGACCTTTTTCGCCACTGCGAGTATTATTTGGTCTTTCGCTTCCTCAACAAGCCATAATGTTTTTAAAATGAAATAAATACCATATACTCTTTTATGTATTTTGGTATTGAAAATGGTTTTTATAATGGATTTTTATGTCAATATATTTAAGTGATATATTGTGATCATGTGTGGAAATGTTTTCTTTCCATTATATTTGTTTTATGTATTATGATTTTATAATGGTACTTGGACATTTCACGGGTGTTTACGTAATAAACCATATGACGGGTGGTGCTGTGAATACCAGGACGGGTGGTTACGTTATAACCTCCAATGCATTGGGTATGGAAGTCAGCCGTATGGTAATTCCATTAAGTGATATGTGTGGAAGTCGACCGTATGGTTATTCCATTTAAGTATGTTTATGTCCCAAGTTACCTTTATATGTTATGTGTTCTTTATATGGGTTTTATGGTAATCTTTTGGTTAAAAATGGTAAGTATTGATCTTTTTATTCAGTGAAGAGTTTCTACTACTTCATAAAGGTGAAAAATATTACTTTGATAATGTATGCGTGGTTTACTTGTTGTTTTGATAAACTGACAGTTTTCCTTCTTTGTGTTTCAATTACTGAGCTTTTTATGCTCACCCCAAGTTTTTTTGAAATTTTTTTCATAGGACTTAATGTGGAATAGTGTCAAGGATGGAATTAAGGGAAAGTCATGCTATATAAAACATGGAACTAGACATGTTTCTTTTTAAAAGATTTTATTTTATGGAATCTTAGTAGAAGTTTCTACTTTGTAATCTTTTGAGATGTAATACTTAAGATATAATTCTCTAAAAATCTAAAACTGAAAAGATCCTCAATGTGAATTATTCATTTAATTCAATGATAAGTAATGTTTAAGGTTGGGGCCTTATAGTTGGTATCAAAGGTCGGTTTGGAAAACTTTAGGAGTTAGAAAATTGTTAAATTATAAATTAATTTTTGGTAAGATTGAAATGATATAGCATTTAAAGATTACCATGTTGCTTTGCCTAATATATTTATGTGTTCATAATGGTTTTACATAGAGGAAAAAAGTAGCTATATTGGGACGACATCAGGAGGAAGACAACCTTCCAAATCAGCAACCCGAGATGGTCGGAATCGGAACTGAACAGTTTGTTGCAGTAATGGCACAGTTGACTCAGGATATGAATGGTGGTGGTATCCATGCACGAGATCAGCCAGATCAACTGCAGAGGAACATGTCAGTGGTGGAACATTTCATGAGGAAACATCCCCCATTATTCAGAGGATCATCTGACCCTATGCTAGATGAAGGGTGGATTAAAGCAATGGAGAAGATTTTTGATGTCATGGGGTTTTCAGAACATTAAAAGGATAGTCTTGTTGTTTACCATTTTGAAGGTGAAGCAGATCAGTGGTGGTCGATGATGAAAAATATCAGGGATAGTGATGAGATTTATGATCTTCACTGGGACGAATTCAAAGGTATGTTTCTTGAGAAATATTTTCCTAAGGTGGTTCGTCTTAGGATGGAAAAACAAATCCTAGAATTGAGGCAGGAGGATGATTCAGTGGCTGCTTATGAAGCAAAGTTCACTCATCTGGCAAGGTATGCTCCAGACTTCATACAAGATCTTGATATTAAAATCAACCACTTTTACTCAGGGTTAAATCCAATGTATCGAAGGGATTGAGCTTCTCGTGAGTTCAAAAGTTATGAAAAACTTGTTCGATGTGCAGAGAAGGTGGAAATGAAGTTTGCCAATGATCAGGTGATCTTTGAAAAACAACAGAATAAGAGGTCCAGTTGGCAGGCAAAGGGGAAGAATTCATCAAAGAAACAAGGAGGTAAGAAAACAAAATATCCATCCTATGAGAAGTGTGGTAAAATGCATCCTAGAGAATGTTTATCCAAGTCTGGAAAGTGCTTTCGGTGTGGTAAGTCAGGCCATATTGCTCGTAACTATAAATAAGATGAACAAGAAGGCAATGAAAAGCCAGCGGTAAGATGTTTTAAGTGTAATGAAATGGGCCATTATGAAAATGAGTGTCTAATGAAGAACTAAACTGGGGGAAAGCAGGCAGAATACAAGCAGAAAGTGGTGGTGAAATCCTTTTCAACTACTTCAGTAGATGTTGGGCCATCGAATGGTGTAGTATCAGGTACACTATTTGTTTGTTCAGATTATGCCAGTTAGTTTTTTGATTCAGGGTCTACACATTCTTTCATTTCTGAGAAGTTTTCTAGTAAATTGGAAATTCCATCTCAGGATATGAATCCTGAACTTATGGTAAAAACACTCTGAGGGAACGTTGAAATAAAAAGAAATTATAAGAACCTTCCTATCCTTGTGTGTGTGGAAAGAATATACCAGCAAACCTTATTGTTTTGCCTCTAGTAGAGTTTGATGTTATTTTGGGCATGGATTGGATTTATGTTTATCATGCTAAGATTGACTATAGAGCTAAAATGGTTTCTTTTCAGAAAGATTTTCAATTTGTTTACAAGAATGAACCCGTGCATTTGATAACATATCAAGAAGTTGAGAAACTAGTAAAAGATGGAAATGAATGTTACCATGCACATGTTGTTGAAAATAAAGGAACTGTTCAGATTAATGAAGTTCTAGTGGCAAATGAGTATCTTGATGTTTTTCCTGATGAGTTTCTTGGTATTATTCACGATCGGGAAGTTGAATTTACTGTTGACTTAGTTCCTGATTCTAAGACAATTTTAAAACCCCCTTACCGAATGGCTCAAGTTGAACTTTTAGAGTTAAAGAACAAATTGCAGGAGTTATTAGATAAAGGTTTTATTCAACCTAGCACATCACCATGGGGTGGTCCTGTCATGTTTGGTAAAAATAAAGATGGTTCAGTGAGACTTTTCATTGATTATAGAGCCTTTAATAACATTACTATTAAGAACAAGTATCCTTTGCCTCATATCAATGAATAGTTTGATCAGCTCCAGGGAGCTCAGTATTTTTCTAAGATTGACTTGAGGTCGGGGTACCATTAGTAGAAATTAAAAGAAGTAGACATTCTGAAGACTGATTTCCATACTAGATATGGCCATTATGAATTTTTAGTTATTCCTTTTGCGTTAACCAATACACCTGATGTATTCATGGACCTTATGAATAGAATTTTCCATGATTTCTTGGATAAGTTTATGGTTGTTTTCATTGATGATATTTTGGTGTTTTATAAAAGTAAAGTGGAGCATGAAAGTCATTTAAGGGTTATTTTTCAAACCTTAAAAGAAAAGAAACTGTATGGAAAATTCAGAAACTGTGATTTTTGGTTGCAACAAATTTCTTTCCTTGGTCATATTGTTTCTAAAGATATTATAATTGTTGATCCTGCAAAAACAAAGGTTGTTGAAGAATGGGAAAGACCCACAAATGTAACCGAGATCTATAGTTTTTTTGGATTGGCAGGTTACTACAGAAGGTTTGTTGAAAAATTTTCACGGTTATCTAGTCCAATGACTAAGCTAACTCGGAAGGGTGTTAAGTTTATCTGGACAAAAGAATCTGATGATTTTTTTTCAAGAGTTGAAAAGAATATTGGTGAATGCTCCAGTTTTGGAACTTCCTTCTAGGAACGGTGAGTTTTTTATATACGGTGATGCTTCGTTGAAGGGACTTGGTTGTGTCCTTATATAGAATGATCAGGTAATTGCATATGCTTCATGTCAGTTGAAAACTCATGACGTAAATTACCCTACACATGGCTTGGAATTAGATGCTGTTGTTTTTGCTCTAAAAATTTGGAGGCATCATTTGTATGGAGTATAGTGTGAAATATATACTGATCACAAAAGTTTAAAGTATATATTCACTCAGAACGAATTAAACATGAGACAGAAGAGATGGCTGGAATTAATTAAGGATTATGATTGTACAATTCATTACCATCCGGGAAAAGAAAATAAAGTGGCTGATGCTTTGAGTCGAAAAAGTAATGCTTCATTAACAGTGTTGTGTTTGGAACGTGATCCTTTGGTTAAGGATTTGATGAAATTCAGAATAGAAGTTGTTGGTGTAGGAAGTTCTTCTGTTTTGTTTCAGGTATCAGTGAGAACATCTCTATCAGACAGAATTAAGTAAGCATAGAAGCAAGACAACGAGTTGTAGAAAAAGGTAGAGCTGGTTTAGAAGGGTATGTTTCCTGAATTCAACATTGATAATGATTGTGTTTGGAGATTTGGGAAGAGATTATGTGTGCCTAGTGATTCACAGTTGAAGAATGAGTTGTTATATGAGGCTCATAGTTCCCCATTTTCGGTTCATCATGGAAGTACTAAGATGTATAGAGATCTTCGGGAGTATTACTGGTGGGATGGAATGATAAGGGATATTGTAGATTTTACTGTGAAGTTTTTGACATGTCAATAGGTTAAAGCAGAGCGGCAGTTACCGAAAGGGATGCTTCAGCCTTTACCAGTACCAGAGTGGAAATGGGAGAACATATCCATGGACTTTGTTGGGGGATTTCCGAAGACGCCTCGATGTAATAATGAAGTCTGGGTTATTATTGATCGCTTGACTAAATCTACTCATTTCCTTCCTATTCGACATACTTTATCTCTAGATCAACTTTCTCGATTGTATCTTAAAGAGATAGTCAGGTTGCATGGAGTTCCCCTATCCATTATATCTGATTATGATCCCAGGTTTACTTCTAACTTTTGGAAGGGCCTTCAGAAGTCATTGGTTACTGAATTAAATTTTAGTACAACTTTTTATCCACAATCAGATGGGTAGTCAGAACGAACGATTCAGAATTTGGAGGATAGGCTACGTGCTTGATTGATGGATTATCAGGTAAGATGGGGCAACATCTTTCATTGGTTGAATTTTCATATAATAACAGTTTTCATTCCAGTATACAGATGGCTCTGTTTGAGGCATTATATGGTAAATGGTGTCGAACTCCAACTTTTTGGGATGAAGTTGGTGAAAAAAAGCTGATGGGACCAGAATTAGTAAAAGAGATGGTAGAAAAAGTTCAGTTGATTCAGAAGCACATGAGAATAGCTCAGAGCAGGAAGAAGAGTTATGCATATAACCGAAGGAAGGATCTATCTTTTGAGGTAGGTGATCATGTTTTTCTCAAAGTTTCACCATGGAAAAGTGTGATGCGATTTGGTAAGAAAGGAAAGTTGTGTCCAAGGATCATTGGACCATATGAAATTCTGGAGAGAGTTGGATCAGTTGCATAATGAGTGGCTTTACCTCTGCGTTTATCTCAGGTACACAATGTTTTTCATGTTTCGATGTTGAGAAAGTACATGTCAGATACATCTAATGTTTTGAGTCCAGAGGTAGTTCATCTGGAAGAGAATCTATCTTATGAAGAACAACCAGTCCAGATTCTTGACCGAAGAGAGAAAGTGTTGTGAAATAATGTAATTCACTGGGTAATGGTTTTGTGGAAAAAACCATATGGTTGAAGAGGCAATGTGGGAATATGAAAATGCTAGGAGGGATAAATACCCCCACTTATTCTGATAACTGAATAAAATTGTGAGGACGCAATTCCCAAAAGGGGGGAAGGATGTAACATCCCAGGTAAATAAAGAATAAAACATTTTCATATTTATTACTATTTACAAATTAAATATTAATTTTATTTTAAAGGGGTTTCTAAGTTTGATAGCGTACCCGATCCGCAACAAAGAGTTTCTTTGAAATCTTACGTTGCACACTAGTAATAAAATAATATTATTTTAAATGGTAGTTAACACGAAGTCGTTTTATTGGCGGGAATGAATAGAAATAACTAAAATATTATTATATATGTTTGTTAAATGTTTTTACATTTATCAAATAAAATATAAAGGCTTAAAATACGAAAAGAATTCCATTTTAGGCATATATACTCTAATTTTCACTAAAAGGTCGAACTATCGCCTTTTAATGGTGAACCCTCTTTAAATATAGTTTTGGTCACTCTTGTACATTCTATTGGACCAAATAAAACTCTTCTATTCAATCGGGACATAAAAATTTACTTTGTGTAAATTTTTGGTATTTTTCCGATAAAGATCATTTTTATTGAATAGTGAAAAATGTTGTATTTTACTTCAAACCCTCTTTTTAATCTAAGTCATTTATATGATTAGATTATCTTTTTAATTGGTTTTAAAGTGAAATTTGAATATATTTTTACCATTTAATCCAATATTGGTCGTTGGAGTTGATTTCACTTTGAAATTGGACTTAAGCTAGTGTCAATCTTTTGATACATATTGTTTCATAAAACACACTATTTGTTTTGACAACGGGAATTAATTATTAAATTAATTAATGAAACTTATATGTTTTAAATTTTTTAAAATAGACATCATTTTTGAATTCGGAATATCAAATATATCTTAGGGTGAAGTTTTGGTATTTTTCTGAAAAACCTTAATTTTTTATGAATAATGAAACCACAAAGTGATAATTACAAAAACTGATTTTTTCGTTTAAATGGAAATTTAACACTTCTGTGATTTGAATTTCAAAAATCCAATATAAATTATTTTAATTAAGAAGTAAAATGTGGTTCAATGGGATGAAAATATTTTTTTAGTGAATAGTAACTTTTAAGTTTTTAATCGCGATTAGAGGTAATTAGTGTAATTTGAGGTAAAAATAATGTTTTAAAAATATTAAATGACCTTGAAACATGTACTACCATTTTTGGATGAGTCATGGAGGACCAAGAAAACCAATGGGTAGATTTTTGGGACCCCATGGAGCCACTTGGGTAAGATAATGACATTAATGTCGTTTATTTAAAGTAAAAGTAAAAATGACACAAACATGAGTTTTTTACTAAAACATTTTTTACATGGGGTTACACAAGTCATATTTTTTACTATAAATAGTCATTGAAAATATAAAAAGATTTACTACATCATTGTATTTTTTTAATAATTTTTAGACATTAAATAAATTAATTTATTTATGACATCATGATGATGCAGCGATTACCTCATTATTTAACTATTTAATTAAAATGAAAAGATAATGTAAAATCTAAGACCTACACATGTCAAAAACCAATTGGATGGGTGGATTTAGAACTCTAATCACCATATCCTATAAATACATCAATGTGGGACCTTTTAAATCCGAAACTCTTTTTAAAATAATGTAACATTTTATACCTTTCCAAGAGTACCCCTCCTCTCCTCTTATAAAAGGCCCCCACCTCTACCTCCTTACCCACACCTCTCAAGCCTTTTGTTCGGCCAAGATATACTCATTGTATCTATCCAAATCCCTCTCTTACTCCTATAATCCTCAATTTGGGAATATTTCTTCCCAAGGAAGCCTTTGAGCTCAAATCAAAAGGAGTTACCCGTTTTAAAGGTAGTGTTTTCTCTTGTGTTCTTTTGTTTTATTTTTCTTCTCCAACCCTCTAAAATATTTTTATTCATTTCTTTTGTAACAACACCAGTATCTTCCATATACTAGGATTTTTTTTATGAGAAGTATTAGAGCTACACCTACACACACCTACATCTAATGGTTAAAGAACATATTGTTTCTGTGGAGGGCGAATTTCTGCCCCACGAAACGATGATTGTTCAAAACTCATATAACACCTTCAATGGTGGCCATTAAGATGTCACTATATTTATATATGATATATAATGTTTTTATGGTTTCATTAAGCTTATATATTTTTCATTTATGTCATGCCTTTATGGTTTTCATTATGGGTAAATGTGATATCTTCATTTTATGAAGTGCGGACTACCGCCCCCTCAAAGTGATTTGATTCATTAATGCCATATATTGGACGTATAAACGATGGATTTAAAGTTATTATATATTTTTTTATACTGGAATTATTATATACGTTTATATCATTATTATTTCTTTCCATTAAAGTATGAGATAGAAATGAAAGTAGCGTTCATTCGTACGTATGGCTTACCGTCTCCATGAACGGTGCATTTCATTTCTTATCCCCAAATAAAATGTACTATTATAAGTACATATATATAGTGGATATATATGATGTATGTTAAATCTAAATGATGAATATAATTCTGGAATTAAAATATACATATCTCTCATTTAGTTTTAATTCCATTAATATGACATAGAAATGAAAGTAGCGTTCATGCGTATGTACGGCATACCGTCTCCATGAACGATGCATTTCATTTATTACCTCTAAATGATTATGTAATATTATAAATATATGTATATTCTGGATATATATGATATATATTATATCCAAATCAGGAATATCATTCTGGATATAATGAACCTTTGACCACACGAACAACATGTAATTGTTAGAAGTCCACTTTCAACTTAAGAACCAAATATCGACAAAACAACCATTATTAACTTAAATGATTACACAATTTTTATAACATGGAAATAAGTGATATAAAAGGAATAATGAACTTGAAAAAGGTTCTTAAGCAAGTATAAATTAACTCAAGTTTATTATTCAGGACTTTAAAGAAAGATCGAGTCAAGTCGGACCTGAGGAAAGGGACTTCGTCTCAATCTCCTTTCATTGAGGCATATTTTGTTTTATACACAACTTTCTTTTATACGGTTTATAATCCCCTTTTAATTTTAATTTTATTCAAAAGGAATGTTTTTATACGAAGCGTTTTACTAAATGACAAAAAGGAATGTTTCTTTTAACGTACGCGGTGACAACGACCTTTTCCGCCGCCGCGAGTATTATTTGGTCTTTGGCTTCCTCAATAAGACGTATTTTTTTAAAATGAAATAAATACCATATTCTGTTTTATGTATTTTGGTATTGAAAATGGTTTTTATAATGTATTTTTTATGTCAATATATTTATGTGATATATTGTGATCAAGTGTGGAAATGTTTTCTTTCCATTATATTTGCTTTATATCTTATGATTTTATAATGGTACTTGGACATTTGACGGGTGGTTACGTGATAAACCATATGATGGGTGGTGTCGTGAATACCAGGATGGGTGGTTACATTATAACCTATAATGCATTGGGTATGTAAGTTGGCCATATGGCTATTCCATTAAGTTATATGTGTGGAAAACGACCGTATAGTTATTCCATTTAAGTATGTTTATGTCCCATGTTACCTTTATATGTTATGTGTTATTTATATGTGTTTTATGGTAATATATTGGTTACAAATTGGTAAGTATTGATCTTTTATTCAGTGAAGAGTGTCTACTACTTCATAAAGGTGAAAAGTATTACTTTGATAAAGTATTCATGGTTTACTTGTTGTTTTGAAAAACTAACAGTTTTCATTTTTTGTGTTTCCCTTACTGAGCTTTTTATGCGCACCCCAAGTTTTTTTGAAATGTTTTTCACATGACTTGATGTGGAATAGTGTCAAGGATGGGATCAAGGGAAAGTAATTCTATATAAAACATGGAACTATACATGTTTCTTTTTAAGAGTTTTTATTTTATGGGAACTTAGTAGAAGTGTCTACTTTGTAATATTTTGAGATGTAATAGTTATGATCTAATTCTATAAAACTCTAAACCTAAAAAGATCCTCAATGGGAATTATACATTTAATTCAATGTTAAGTAATGTTTAAGGATGGGGCCTTATACTCTTATATTAATTTTTCATTATGAATTATCAATATCTATTGTGTGTTTTCTTTTTTATGCACAATAAGTGCTCCATTTGTGGTATAGCTTAATGAGATACCAACCTGGTGAAGAAGTAAAGCATATCACTTGATCTAGAATCAATGTTAGAGAACTAGATTAATTTTGCGATGTTTCATGAATATATGTTTTATTTGGAATCATTGACATGGTATAAAGATAATAAGGCCATAGGAATGTATTAAATAATTTGGCCTTGTAGGTTTTCCCTATTTTTAAAATTATTTGATGATTTTTTCTCCTTAGGTTATCAATATTAAGTTAAGGAAATTCATGGAATTTTTCCTATATTCCCATTATTTTTATCATATTAAAATGTGTGTGTGGTTTTTTTCATATATTTAGGTGTAAAATAGACCGAATGATGTCCAATTGTGTTTCAAATATTTTATTTTGTTATAACATATTTATTCAACATTTTTCATTGTTAAATAAACTAGTTTATGTATATTCAACAATAATTGAACTCATCTTAAGTCATCACATTCCCTGTCTATTTGTTACTATAATCATTGTAACCTTAATATCCTTTTAAATTTAACTTTTTCAATATAACCAGAATGTATATCCATTGATTGTTACTATTTCTTTGGGTTTATGCCTTATTGTTTATCAAAAAAAATTGTATCAATGGGATTAGATAAACATTTGATTCAAAAATTTATGAAATTGAATAATTTGATTGTGAAAATTATTTAAAATTTTGGAAAATTAAATGGATGGCCCTACATGTAAATAAATATATTATAGATGTTTTTCATCGTAAATGGAAATGTATTCGGACCCATTTAAATTATTTCCAAACCTTACCAAAAACCAATATATCCCTATAATATTTCTAATAGAGACTCTTAGTTATTTATATAATTCATTTGGGGATATAGTATTTGGGGAAGTTGTATATGAAATGAATTCTACTAGAATTTTTCTTAAACATGTGAAACATTATATAATGGAATATTGTTTTGAATGATTATAAAATAAACATAAAGTATTTAACATTAAAAAAATTGTTGTTTTTATTAATTTATATAGTGATGAATTTAATTATATTATGTTTGACCTATAAAATAGTGATGTTAATGTATATGATGATGGTCAAGCAACGATCTTATTGGTTTCTCATGATACTTTCCAAGTGTAAATTTGTTGAAACTATGATGTTTTGTCTAGACTCATTAACTATTGATGAAGCCAAATCTATATTTCTATGTTAAAAATAACATTCTAAACCTACAGAAAAGGGTGGGGATAATAGTCTATTAAGTAGGGGTATGAATCAGACTAAGGATAGTACAAAAGTCTATAATAAAAATAAAATAACTAATGATAAAAACCAAATTTTACATCCAATTATATGGATAAAATGATTTTATGTTATAGTTGTGGGAAAACTGGGAACGATAAATATAATTCTAAGAATCCTAAAAAATTCCTCAGACTAAAGAACATGTTTACCAGTCCATATATTTGGATTATGGGAAGGATACTACTGAAGTCCGAAATTTTTTCAGTAATGTTCTCAGTTAGGAGAGGGTCCAAGATTCTGGGTGTTCATTTCATATATGTCATACTAGAGTGTCATTCAATGAGATAATAGAAATTGAATAATGAGAAGTAATCTTAGGGAATAATAAGATATGTAAGGTCTTACGAAGCGGTTCTATTTTAATATAACATGATTACCATTCTACCATCTCATTGTCAGATGTTAAATGGGCACCTAAAATTCTAATAAACTTGATATCCCTTTGATTTATATTCCATAATAGTTTTATTTTGGGGTCTAAATTAGTTTACCTAAAAATCTGTAAAATCTCAAGGAGTATAATTAAGGGAACTCTTGTTAATGGTCTCTATGTATTGAATGGAAAAAATAATATTAGGAAATTTTCCATTGTTTATGTTAATAATACTTATAACACATCATTATGTCATAGTATATTGGGGAATTTGAGATCCAAATGTCTTGAGGAATATAATAGACAAGGGATGTTATGTTCAATCACACCAAGAAATCTTCAATTTTGTAAATATTAATTAATGGGTATGTATGAGAGGTTTAAATTTAATAGGTACTCTTTCAAATCTAATGAAACATTATAATACATACTTCTTAATTATGGGAACACTCAATGATCACCTCCCATGTTGGAGGATCTAAATTTTTTAACTTTATTTATGATTACTATATAAAAGTATCGATTTATATTATTAAAAAATTATAATATCATTGAGACATTCAAAACATGGAAAGGCCTTATTGAAAACCAAATTAGAAAAATATTTATGATATAAGAACTATTAATGAACATAGGTACCTATCAACATATATTATTCAATTTTATGAAATTGAGTTAATTTTCAAGAACCGAATTATTAACAGAACCACCGTATAGAACGGGCATGATGCATGTATGAATCGTACCTTTCATAAGTTTGTCTAATGAATTCTTACAAAATCATCCCTACCTAAATATTTCTGGGAAAAGGTTGCCACTATTTTATTCTACCTAGTTACTAGGGTCCCATCCACTTCTTACTAGTTCAAACCTCTAGATGAATTATTGAATAACAAACCTCCTTATTATATCCATTTAGGTTATTTTTGGTGCACTACATATTCCCATGTAAAAAATAACATGTCATAACCAAGGCCTCTTACATTTTTCTTTATAGGCTATCCTAGAGGTGTTATAGAGTACATGGTATGGGTTAAAAACATGGATTTCGTATATGTATAATTATTTGTGATTCTTTTTTATGAGGTTTGTTCCTTTAAAAAATCATGTCAGGGATGGAATCATTGATACACCTCACACTAAGGATTCTCAAATAGGATCACCAACCCAATTTTAGGCTTCTATTAACACTACTTTACCTAATCCACATGTTCTAAGACAATGTGAATCTAAATATATTTCAAAATAATATTATCACACTCCAAATAAAAACAAGCATTATTAATTAATATGAGATATATATAGGAGGTCCCATATTCCCCCTTTTTTCATCCTACATGAAATCACCACTTTTTTATTTCTATATATCTAAGGATATTTTTTATTATAATCAAAAAATTTGAAAGAAATCAAAAAATAATAGATATTCCATGTATTGGATCTCTTCCATGGATGGAGAAAATAAGTCATTAAATAAAAAAAAATCAATTAGACCATTGATCATAGGCCAACTTATTCTAAGGTCATTAGGTTCATGTTGATTGATAAAATAATGGAATGTATCAAAAATTAATAGAAAATTGAATTCATGGATTGATTAGTCACCAGAGGGTTCCTTATAACAGATAAAATTTATTATACTAAAATTTATTAAACTATTGTTAAAATTCTTGAATTCATATTCTTCTTGGTTTTTATACTTTCTATTATTACTACATTGAACTATTGGACGTAAAAACATCCTTCCTTCTTATAAACCTGAATAATAAAATCTATATGAATCCTCATGATTTTTATTAGAATGGATTCAAACATAACCAGGTATACCTTTTAAATAAATCATTATATCATTTAAAACAAGCTTCAATGAAATGATATAGTAATTTTTGTTCTCTTATTCTCGATAAAAATTTAGGATTCAACATTATGCTTGTGCTTATGTCAAATATTTTAAAACAACATTATTTACCTAATACATTATTTATATGATATGTTGGCCATGTTTCATAATTTAAAGCTCATTAATTATATTAAATCATAGTTGAATATTATATTTGAAATTAAACACAAATGAACAAAAAAATGAATGATGGGTATTGATATAATCAAGGTGAAAAAAAATAAAATACTACACCTATCCCAAAATTCATAAATTATTTAATTAATAAAAAGATATTTATAGGAGCATTTAAAGCCTATAAATGTTCCCCTTTCTCATTATTTCAAATTATGTTTTTATCCATCCTTTAAAACAAATTCTAATATCGAATACATATAAAAAATTCCATATTCTAATATTGTTGGTAGCATTATACAGTAAATAATATATACTTGGATTAATTTATCCTTTTTTATTTTCACCCTTAGTATATTTATGGAGTTTCTAGAAAATCCCTATTGTAAAACCCTGAAATGGATTTATAAATTCAAATCACATACATAAACCTTATCATTGTGTTATAGTAGCAATGAGGATACTATTTAATTGATTTCAAGATATATAGACTCTGTTTATGCCAGAAATATTAATACTAGAAATTTAATTATTGAATATTTCTTCGCTTCTTATGGACATCCCATATCCAAGAAGTGTAATGTGAATTATATTGTATAATTATTAACCGTATAAAGAAAATATAGAGTTCTCACTGTGTATTCAAAGGGGGATTTTTGGTTAAGTGGTTTTTCTTATAATGTCAATCTATAAAATTTTGTTCTTACTATCTATTTTGATAGATATAGAGCCATACATTTGTCTAAAAATTATATAACATTGAAACATTAGGAACGTAGACCTTAGGTTACAATTTATTATGGTTATTTTTTAATATGAAACTGTATGTGTCAAAAAGATACATATAAGTAATAATCATGCAGATTTTTTGAATAAGGTTGAGTTATTATCAAAACTCAATTAATTATTATATTATAAGAATTCGGTAAACATTCAATAGTAATAGGGGAAATAATATCTTCAATTTTAAATGAATATGTAAAATATCTTTTTAATTTATGGTTTATTTTGGAATTTTACATGTTTTATTCTAACATTTATAGATCGTAAAATACATTTTACAAAACATTGTAAATTTTTTTATCAATCACAATTTTATTTTTGGTCTATACATTGTAAATAGGGTGGTTGGGCATCTGTGTGGGCCTATATGTTTTTCTACTCTTTAAGATTTCTTTTTTTCCTTGGTCCATACCCTTAGAGCTTCCCATGACACCATTCCACCGCATAAGACATCCAGTATGATGATCATATTTATCGCAATTTTGATTTTTACCCTCCACCTATTAGGATTTTCTCAATCCCAATGTTTATACATTATGATCCCATTTTCATAGAATAGTCTGATTTATCTAGTTCATCTTTTACGACCCATAGTAAATGGGGTGTTTCAATGGATTGAAGACCCCAATTGTCAATATTCGCACATTTGGTCAAAAATCACTTTCTCACATTTTCCTCTTATTCCACTGGAGCGACCCTAGACAATATAAGAGAATTTACAGTGGGTTTATGATTAGGATACACTACATTTCATTATACTTTTGCACCCATGGTGTTCTACTTCTAGAGGATCTTAATGAGGCCCCATCTCAGTGAATAGGAGTGTCCACTTCCCTAATAAAAATGTTTGGTTGATAAAAATATGAAAGATTTGGTTTTGTGTGTGTATAGGTTTATAACCACATCCTTGGAACAACACAAGGAGAACAGTACTACACGAAAATATTAAATAGTTCATCCCTATATGTTTTCACCTCTGTGTCTATTATTTTGAATATGTTTTCATACTATTTTCAATATTATTTTTCTTTAATTATTCCAATATATCTTGATGTCTCATTATATTGATATTAATAAACGTTGTGTGTGTGGATGATGTTCTTTTCATGAATGTTGTTCTATACTGTACAGACTCATGTTAAATATAGTTTAATATTTTATTTCCTTTTTTATTGATCATTCAAACATATTCATTATTATCAAAACTAGTTTATGTTTATTCACCAATAATAAAACTCATCTTAATCATCACATTCATAATCAGTTTTTAACTTCAATAATTGATAGCATGATAAATCCATTGAATTAAAATACTTAATTGAACTTGGATTCTCATTCATGGATCATGTATATTTCTTGGGAGAATACACCTCAATATTTTCACCAAAAAAATGGATGATGTGTTGGGGTCTAGTCCTGAGTGAACATTGACCAATGATAAATTATAAATATTCATATTCCAGAGAATAGATCATCCCTCAACCTGGATAAAAAAAAATATTCTCTGTAGAATAAATTTATAAAGATGGATTTAAATTGGAGTTTAAATATAGACACCAGGGATGATAACATCAATGGATTGATAGTGTTCTAGAATCCCAAAAGTAGAGGATAATATGCCCCAAATTTAGTTACCAGACTCTATTAATGGTAGATCATAGAGGAATCAGAATCTTACATTGATATGAAGAAGATACAATTTCCATGAAATATCTGTAGAACCATAAAATAAATTAGGATCTAAAAAATCAATCAAAGGGGGAGCATAGGATTGGGGGACATGGAACAAAATAGGTTATCTATAATGGAAATATGTTTTTTCATAGAGAGGAGAACCTCCTGTATGAGATACCTCATATATGGTTCTATAGCCTCCTTAGACACAATCAAAGGACTAATTCTAACAAACATAAGAGGATCAGATGAAGGATGGTCACTATCCCAGAATCATGGAGGGAAAATAATTGTAACATCCCAAGTAAGTAATGAATAATAGATATTTTTATCTATGTCTATTAATGATTAAGATAGTGTTATAGAGGCTTAAAATGAAAATAAATACAATCTTATGCATGGAATACACTAATATTCTTAAAAGATTGTTTTACTGCCTTTTGATGGAAAACCATTTTTGAATCTATATTTTGAAAATTTTATATACTATGTTTGTCAAAATAAACTTATTCTTTATGATTGGGACATCAAAATTTACCTTGTGTGAATTTTTGGTATTTTTCTGACAATGATCATTTTTTAATGAATAGTGAAAAATACTGCATTTTACATCAAAACTGATTTTTAATCTAATTTATTTATATAATTAGATTATGTTTTGAATTAGTTTTGAAGTTAAATTAGAATATATTTTTACCATTTTATCCAATGGTGGTCATTGGAATCAATTTCTCTTTGAAATTAGACTTAAACTGGTGTCAATCTTTTGATACTTATTGTTTTGTAAAAACACGCTATTTGCTCTGGCAGCAGGAATTAATTATTAAATTAATTAATGTGACTTATATGATTTGAATTTTGTAAAATAGACTTTATTTTTGAATTCGTAATATCAAATATAGCTTAGGGTGAATTTTTGGTAATTTTCTGAAAAACTTCAATTTTTGATGAATAGTGAAACCACTAAGTGGTAATCAAGCAAACTGATTTTTCAGTTAAATGAAAGTTTACCACTAATGTGTATTGAATTTTGAAAATCCGACATACATGGTTGTCATTAAGAAGTAAAATGTGGTTCAATGAGATTAAAATAATTTTTTGGTGAATAGTAACTTATTAAGTTCTTAATCGCGATTAGTGGTAATTAGGGTAGTTTAAGGTATAAATAATGCTTTAATAATAGGAAATGACCTAGACACATGTCCCAACGTTATTGGTTGTGTCATGGCCGACCAAGACAAGCCATGGGTCAACTTGGGGACCCCATGGAGACACTTTGGTTTGGAAATGACATAAATAACTTTTTATTAAATGTTAAAGTAAAAACGACACAAACAAGAAATGTTTTACGGAAACAATTTTTACATGGGGTTATAAAGATCAGATTTTTGATTATAAATAGTCATTGGAAAGCTAAAACTATTTCCTAAATCATAGTATTTTTTTTATAATTTTTAGACATTAAATAAATTAAATTATTTATGACATCATAATGATGCAGTGATGACATCATTATCTGACGATTTAAATAAAATGAGAAGATAATGTAAAATCTATGATCTAAACATGTCCAAAACTTATTGGATGGGTGTATTGCGAACCCTTACCACCTTATCCACGAATTATATCAATGTGGGACCTTTTAAAACCGAAACACATTTTCAAATAAAGTAATATTTCTTTACTTTCCAAAAGTGCCCCTCCTCTCCTCTTATAAAAGGCCCCCACCTCTACCTCATTTCACACACTCCTCAAGCCTTTGGCTCGGCCAAACCCTGCCCATTTACTCTCTCCACATCCCTCTCCCCATCCTAGAGGATTCAATTTGGACAGAATACTTTCAAAGGAAGCCTTTAGGCTCAAATCAAAAGGAATTACACTTTTAAAGGTAATTCATTCTCTCATGTTCATTTGTTTTATTTTGCTTCTCCAACCCCCTAAACTCTTTTTTTTACTTCTTTTGTAACAACACCAGTATCTTCAATATACCAGGATGTTGTTATAAGATTTATTTGAGCTACACTCTCACAAAACTACATCAAATGGTTAAAGAACATACGGTTTCCGTGGATGGCGAAATTCTGCCTCCCGAAACGATGATTGTTCAACACTCATTTAACACCTTCAAAGGTGGCCATTATGATGTCACTATTTTTATATATGATATATAATATGTTTATGTTTTCCTAAAGCTTCTGTTTTTTTTCATTTTTGGCATACCTTTATGGTTTCCATTATGGGTAAACACGATATCTTCATTTTAGGAAGTGCGGACTACCGCCCCCACAAAGTGATTTGATTCGTTAAATACCATATGTGGGACATATAAAGGATGGAACTATGATATTATATATGATATTATACTGGAATTATAATATACCTTTATATAATTATTATTCCATTCTATAAAATACGAAATAGAAATGAAAGTAGCGTTCATGCGTACGTACGACTTACCGTCTCCATGAACGGTGCATTTCATTTCTTACCTCTAAATGATTATGTAATATTATAAATGCATGTATGTACTGGATATATATGACATATATGATATCGACATCATGAATACCATTATGGATATAATGAACCTTTGACCAAATTAACAACATGTAAGTGTAAGAAGTCTATTTTTGACTTAAGAACCAAATACCGACAAAATGAACATTATTAACTTAACTGATTACATGATATTCATAACATGGTATAAAAGGAATAATGAACTTGAAAAAGATTCATAATAAAGTAGAGATTAACTCAAGTTTATTGTTGGAATCACCTGTTTTGATAATCCCAAATCATGCTTAAACATTGATTATGATGTATTAAAACCTTGCATTAATCTTATTATTCTATGCTTAAACGTATTTTATTCTAAACAGTTCATATTATTACTCTCATAACATTACTGTAACAGCTTACAGTAGTATTTACATAAGTTTAGTATTGTTAGCTACCAGTCAGAGTTTTCTTTTCAAAGTCACAGTTACAGCTAACTGTCACCTTAAGTTACTGTTGCAATAAGTTCACAGTTACAATGTTACAGTCGAAGACTAATACAAGCTTACAGTCACGAGTCTACCGCTATCTATTGTCAAAGCTCACAGACGAAGGTCACAGTTACAAGACTACTGTTCAATGTTTTCTCTGCTCAAGTTCACAGTCGAACAAGTCTACAGTTGGAACAAGTTCGCAGTCGAACAAGCCTACAGTCATAAGTCTACAGTCAAGGTTACAGTTAGACAGCTTCTGTCGACTAAGTCTACTGATGATCGAGGTCTACAGTTAACAAAAGTTTCAGTTCTACAAATTTGATGTTGCAAGTCTACAGTTAGAGAGGCTACAGTTACATGGAGTAAAAGGTACCATTGCAAGCCTACAGACAGCAAGCCTTTTGTTGAAGTCAGCAGTCAGAAGGAAGTCCACAGTTGGAAGACCACAGTTGAAGTCCACAGTGACATACATTCTCGACCAGTCTATTATTATTTTATTTCTACTTTTTTCTTTACCAATTTGATTTAATCTAACCAACGGTCATATTAGGTATATTTTAATGCTCTGACAGATTATTAATAAAAGGTTGTCGGATGACAGGAAACCGTACCTCGTACCTGCGGAAAGGAAACCTCTTCTGTCCTACGGAGCACGTGATATAAATACAAGAAGACGTTGCTGAAAGAAACAACAAGAACAGAGACAACAGTGAGAGATAGAACCGACACAGAGATAAGGAAGTCATACGCCATACTCAAGAAGAGCTCTGTGCATAAAAGAAGAACCGAAGCAAGACAGAATCTTATATACAATCAAGCCTACTCAAGAAGAGTGTGTGCATATAAAAGAATATCGAAGAGCTTCATCGACTACATCTCACTGCCTGTGAACCTGAAGCATATGACACTCTGCTTCTCAAACAAAATCGAGAAGAGGACTCAGAATCACTTCTGATCAATTCCAAGACGAGTCCAGAGCTACACTGAAAATCACTAGAGCCATTTCTAAACTCTACATCTCTGCTCTGTGATTTATTTATTCTACATTTTGAGCAGTGTGTGTTATCTGCTGTATTAAACACACACACTGACTCCTGTACTTTCACTGGAGGATCTGTAAATCCTCAGCAAACCCTTTTACACTTCATTTCCCACTGTGGATAGTGGTAGAGGTCTTGTGACCTGGACAGCTGGCTGCTGTTGTTTGTTTTCCCACGAAGAACTGTGGTAGAGGTATTATGACCTGGACAGTGTGTTCACTGTTGTTAACCCCGATCCAGGGTGTGGATCATTTTTATATAAACTTTTGAGAGGACTAAGTCTCGGCTTGAGACTGAACCTCTTGGTTAATTCTCTGTGTTTGTAGTTATACTCTATATCCATACTATACATATTTATTTCATATTCCGCTGCTATTACTTTGAAATATAATCTATCTTCAAAGATACTTTGATAATTAAATTCGCAAGTGTTTATATTTGTTATAAATCAGTAAGTTAGTTTCAAAAGTTAATTTAATCATAAGATTAAGTTAACTGAGAATTAATCAATCTTTGAGAAACTAATTGAACCTTTATAATCTATATAAATTCACTACAGTTTAATTTGTTTTTGAAATTGGGGGATTTTAATAGAAATTGTTTTTAACAGAAATTTTAATTGGAACTCAATTCACCCCCCCCCCCTCTTGAGTGTCCACTCCGACCAACATTTGGTATCAGAGGATGTGCTTATCTCTGTTATACTTGCTCAAAGTTTTATTTTAACTCTCTGTTTTTAAACTGTGATTGTAGTTTTATCTAAAAGATCTTAAATTTCTGTTAGTTCTAAATTTTATCTCTTTAAAACATTTTCTAAAATTTCCTTATGGATAATAGACTAGAAGGTGCTGCTACTAACAGGCCACCCTTCTTTAATGGTGTGAATTATGCCCAATGGAAGCTCAAAATGAAAATTAATTTGGAAAGTATGGGTTTTGATATTTGGACTGCTATAGAGTCTCAATACAAGATTCCAGAAACTGAAAGAATAACTTGGGATGAACCTACTAAGGTAGCTTACAATAATAATTGTAAGGCTGTGAATGCTCTCTACTGTGCTCTAGGAGATGAGGAATTCAATAGAATTTCTGCATGTAAAACTGCTTTTGAAATCTGGGACACCTTAGCTGTTTCTCATGAAGGAACAACTAATGTCAAGGAAATGCGGTTAAATACTTATACTATCAAATATGATAACTTTAAGATGAAAGCTGATGGACCTATTTCTGATATGTATCTCAGGTTTAATGAGATATTCAACACAAAGAGCTCACTCGGAAAGATTGTTCCAACAAAGGAGCAAATCATGAGATTATTGAGATGTCTGCCTGACAGATGGAGAGGCACATCCGTTTCAATTAGAGAATCCTGTGATATTGGAACTTTGCCTGTCAAGGAGTTAATTGGTAAGCTGATGATGTACGAAGAAGAGCTCAAGGTAAATAAAGAGGAAGATGAGGAACCAAAACGAAAATCTGTAGCTTTTAATTCTACTGCATCAAAGAGCAAAGACAAGGAGAAAGTGCATATACCAACTGAAAGCTCATCTAGTGAAGACTTAGATTCTGACAGTGATGCCGAGATGGCACAAATAGCAAGGAGATTCAAGAAGTTCTATAGGAAGAAGAAGTTCTTCATTAAACCAAACTACAAGGGTAAGTATGATAGACAAGGTAAGTGGAAGAAAGATTGGAAGAAAACTGATAAAGAAGAAGACATAGTTTGCTATGAATGTAAAAGGAAAGGACACATCAAAGCTGACTGCCCTAAGTTAAAATTCAAGAAGAAATATGAGTACAAGGACAAGAATTATAAGAAAGCTATGAAGGCCACCTGGAGTGCTTCAGAAGACAGCACAAGTGAATCAGAATCCAGTGATTCTGAAAGAAATTGTGCTAATATATGTTTCATGACAAACACATCTGAGGTAACCTTAGACACTCCCACTTTAAACTCTTATTATTCTGAAGGTGAAGCAGAATCTGGTTCTGATTCTGAAAATATATTTAAAGATGAATTGATTGAATACTGTAATAAACTGGATGAAATGTGTAATGAACTAAAGGATAAATATAAGTCTTTAAAGAAACATCATGCTCTTACTGCAAGTGTCAAGTCTGCACTTGATGTAGAAAAAGAGAAAAATGTTCAATTATTAAAGGAAAATACAGAACTGAAACTATCTAATGAACAACTTAGAAAGGACTTAGAAACATTCACAAATGGAAAAGATACTCTAACCCAACTGCTAGGAAAGCAAGTTGCACCTAAGTATGCTACTGGCTTGGGATACCAACCTAGACAAAGACAGTTTACTAAAACCCGATTTATTCCCAAGTCTGGAAAAAATCCTGCTAGTTCCAGTTTTGGAAATTCGTATGCCTCAACTGGTTATTTAAATAGTTGTAGATCAAATAAAGTATATCTCTCTAAATCTGTTGCATCTATTAATTGTATGGGACCCATAAAACAAATCTGGGTACCTAAATCCTTGATTTCTAACATATCTGGACCCAAGAAAATCTGGGTACCAAAGTCATTTCCTGTCTAATCTGTTTTGTAGGAAATCTGTTTGAAAAGCAATTACAAGAAGGTATGGTACTTAGACAGTGGATGTTCAAGACACATGTCTGGGGACTATTCGTGCTTCAAAAGCTTAATAAAGTTTGATGGAGGATATGTCACTTTTGGTGATAACTCAAAAGGAAAAATCATCGGCTTAGGCCAGATTGGTAACACTGACTCGGTATTAATTTCCAAAGTTTTATTTATTGATGGACTTAAGTACAACCTACTTAGCATTTCTCAATTGTGTGATGATGGTTTTAATGTCAAGTTTGAAAACAATTCTTGTGATGTTTATAATTCCAAAAATGCTTTAATATTTTCTGCCTTAAGAAATGAAAATGTTTATGCTGTTGACTTAAACACTTTAGCTAAACATAATGTTACTTGCTTAAATGCTTTTCATAAAGAGTCTTGGCTGTGGCATAGGAGATTAGGACACTGCAACATTCACTCACTTAGAAAACTCTCTAAGAAACACCTAGTTAGAGACCTACCTAAGCTTGAATTCCCAAATGACAAAGTGTGTAATCCCTGTCAAAAGGGAAAACAACACAAAGTTTCTTTTAAACCAAAGAAAGAAGTTTCAAATTCTCAACCACTTGAACTGGTTCACATGGATTTGTTTGGACCATCAAGAATTTCAAGTCTAAATTGGAAGCACTATGTTTATGTTCTTGTAGATGACTTTTCTAGATATACTTGGGTATACTTTCTAGCTCACAAAAGTGAAGCCTGCTCTTCCTTTGTTAAATACTCTAAGTCTGTAGAAAATATTAGTGGACTTAAGATTAACACCTTGAGGAGTGATCATGGCCGTGAGTTTGAGAATCAAGAATTTGAATCTTACTGCTCACACAATGGCTACGCTCACAATTTTTCTGCTCCTAGGACACCTCAACAGAATGGTGTAGTGGAAAGAAGAAACCGAACCCTGCAAGAAATTGCAAGGACTATGCTTAATGAATATGACCTGCCTGTTTACTTTTGGGCTGAAGCTGTAAATACAGCCTCCTATGTTATTAATAGAGTCTTGATTAGACCGGTTCTTAAGAAAACCCCTTATGAGTTGTGGAATAATAGGAAGCCTAAGGTTAATTTCTTTAGAGTTTTTGGTTGCAAAGTCTTTATTCTGAATACTAAAGATAATCTTGATAAGTTTGCTCCAAAAAGTGATGAAGGAATTTTCCTGGGTTACTCTATGTCTAGTAAAGCCTATAGAGTGTTCAATAAGAAAACCAAATGTGTGGAAGAATCTATTCACATCAAGTTTGATGAGACTGATCCACATGAGTCTAAAACTTCTCTTGAAGATGTTGAAGAAGACTTATCTGTTCTGGACCTAAATGACAAATCTAAAGAACCTGTAATAAAAACATCCAGTTCTGGAATTTTTCCAGAATCTTCCTCTGTGGAACCCGAACCTATAAATGAACCTGAAATCTCTAGTTCAACCTTTACCAAATCAACTAGAATTCTAAAGAATCATCCTTTAGATGCTGTTGTTGGTAATCTTGATAGAGGAACACAAACTAGAGCTTCTCTAAGAGATCAGGTTGAACATCAAGCTTTTATTTCACATCTTAAACCCAAAAATGTCAATGATGCTATCAGTGATGAATTCTGGGTAATGGCTATGCAAGAAGAACTAAATCAGTTTGAAAGAAACAAAGTTTGGAAATTAGTGGAAAGACCTAAAGACACTCTTACCATAGGCACTAAATGGGTGTTTAGAAACAAAGTTGATGAGTTTGGTAATATAATCAGAAACAAAGCTAGGCTAGTTGCACAAGGGTATAGTCAGGAAGAAGGAATAGACTATGAGGAAACCTTTGCACCCGTGGCTAGACTAGAGGCCATTAGGATATTACTTGCTTATGCTGCTCATCTGAATTTCAAACTATATCAAATGGATGTTAAAAGTTCTTTTATAAATGGATATATAATTGAGGATGTATTTGTGGAACAACCTCCTGGTTTTACAAATCCCCATTTTTCTAATCATGTTTTTAAACTATCTAAAGCTTTATATGGTTTAAAGCAAGCTCCAAGAGCTTGGTATGATAGGCTCAGCTCTTTTCTTATTTCGAAAGGATTTACTAAAGGGATAGCTGATCCTACTCTTTTTATTAAATGGATTTCTAAAGATGTCTTAATAGTACAAATTTATGTGGATGATATTATTTTTGGATCTTCTAAAAATTCTTTATGTGTTGATTTTTCAAAAATAATGCAAAATGAGTTTGAAATGAGTTTAATGGGAGAACTCAAATTTTTCCTTGGATTTCAGATCTTTCAAAATAAAAATGGTATTATTTTGAACCAAAGTAAATATATTAAAGATCTTCTAAAACGTTTTTCTTTGGATGGCACCAAAGGCAGTGACACACCTATGAGCACCACTTGCAAGTTGGACAGTGATGAAACTGGTGAACCAGTGGATCAAACCAATTACAGAGGTATGATAGGTAGTCTACTGTACCTTACTGCGAGTAGACTTGACATCATGTTCAGTGTATGCATGTGTGCTCGGTTTCAAGCCAATCCAAAAGAGTCTCATTTGACTGCTGTTAAAAGGATTTTCAAATATCTAAAACATACTCCCAATTTGGGATTATTTTATCCAAAAGGACAATCATTTGATTTATTAAGTTATTCTGATGCTGATTTTTCTGGCTGCAAGTTAGATAGAAAGAGAACCTCTGGAACATGTCACATTTTAGGCAAGTCACTAGTATCTTGGTGTAGTAAGAAGCAGAATTCCGTTGCATTGTCTACTGCTGAAGCTGAGTATATAGCTGCTGGTAGCTGTTGTGCACAAATCTTGTGGATGAAACACACTTTACTAGACTATGGATATCAATTCAAACATGTCTCTATAAGGTGTGACAATACAAGTGCTATTAACATTTCTAAAAATCCAGTATCTCATGCTAGGACAAAACATATTGATGTGAGACATCACTTTCTGAGGGATCATTATCAAAAAGGTGATATCACTCTTGAGTTCATTGGCACTGAACATCAGTTAGCTGATATTTTTACAAAGCCTTTGAATTCTGAGAGATTAAGTTACATCAAACATGAGTTAGGTATGATTAATTATAGCACAGTTGAAACCTCACAGTTGAAACCTCACAGTTGAAACCTCACAGTTGAAACCTCACAGTTGAAACCTCACAGTTGAAACCTCACAGTTGAAACCTCACAGTTGAAACCTCACAGTTGAAACCTCACAGTTGAAACCTCACAGTTGAAAACTCACAGTTGAAACCTCACAGTTGAAACCTCACAGTTAGACCTCACCGGTGTACCTCACTGTTACATCTCTCTGTAGGCTGTTTCGCTGTTTAACCTTATTTTATTTTTGCGGGAATTCGAACCGTTTCTTTTCTTTATACTTTTATTTCTAAATCCCTAAATGATAAAATTTAGAACATCGAACATATCTCAATCCACTCATCTCGACCCTTGCTCTCTCAAGTCCTAAACCCTAAACCTTCAACCGAACCTCGAAACCTCATTCAGTTCCAATGGCCAGAACAAAGCGACCCTCGACTGTCAATGAAGATGCACCAATGCCAAAGAGGACTCGAGTCGAATCCAGTGGCATCGGGAACGCCTCGATAAGACCTGTTAATCCAGATCTGACTAAGAGAGAAATAGTTGCTGAGAAGGAGCTAAGTGAAGAGTGGATTTTATCGAGCAGATCATTAGTACTGGCAGTGCTTAATGAGCAAGGATGGACCGAATGCTTCGCAAACAATAATGGACCGTACTACCCGAAGCTGGTGAAGGAATTCTATGAATATCTACAGTTCGAGGAAGAGGATGATCTGTATAGACTGGTATCCAGAGTAAACGGCAATGAAGTCAGTTTTTCATCCGTTGAATGTGATGCATGTTTAAGAGTTCCTCATGAGGGTATTTACAACTACTATTCTAGAGCGGCTCCTCAAAATAGTGGAATCTTTGATCATGAGACGGCTCTGGAAGAACTGACAGGCAATGGCACAGTAAGAAATATTATTGCTGCTGAAATGAGTGGAGAGGACATGCTTCTGTTTAAGTTTATTCAGCATGTACTGAGTCCTAGAAGAGGAGATTTTGCAACTCTGAAGCACCAGGATATTTACTTGATGTACTTATTAAAACATGGAAGGAAGGTCAACCTTTGTAGGTTGCTGATGGCTCATATGGAGGACATGATAAAGGCAAGCTCAAAATCAAGTGCCTTGTTTCATGCTAAACTCATTTCGGTAATGTTGAAAGTGAAAGGTGCAGCTGGAAGTCAGGAAGAGTTGATAGTGGCAAAGAACAGTGTATGTATCTCGAAAGTAATCTGCAAATTCATGATGATCAGTTGGAATCCATGGAAGAAATCATGGTTGAATGATGAGGAGAGAATCTATGAGAAATTTAGCCCTTCTACTCATCCCTCTAGACCGAGAGATAGGAGAGATCCAGGCTTAAAGCCTGATGTGCCTGAACCTGTATACTCAGATGATGAACAGACTGCAGTAGTTGGTGACTCTGCAAGAGAGAACACCCCAATTGATGAAGGGAGTGATCCTGAGACTACTCACAGTCCTGTCAGGACAGTGGCGTTTGGAGCAGCAAGCCCTCCAAAAGAACTACCTAGTAGAGAACCTGTTCTAAGAGACAGTGAGACTGAGTCTACAGAAGAAGAAGAAGAAGAATATCAATATTTTGTCAAGGACACCTCTGACGAGGATGATACAGTCGAAGTAGAAGAGGCTGGAGCTTCAAATGAAAATCAAGAAACTGTTGCAGAAGATGAAGAGGAGATCAGTGGTGAAGAAACAGAAGAACTTAGTATGAGCCCTCTGATAGGGTATACAGACAAGTCAGTGTCTGACCAGGAAGCAGGAGTGGTCTCTACTACTGGTGTCATGGAAGTGGTTGATGACTCAATAGAGAGGGAGGCTAACCTCTGTAACAGCCCGAGATTTTATGAAAAATATTCTTTTTATTTCACTAATGTCTTGTATTGTACGCTACACCAAAAGGAGCTTGCAAAACATGCATCCTTGACAGCCTTACATACACGCAATCGCGACCTTCCTCGATAGCGTGTGTAGTACGCAATAACGAGTTTCACTAAACAACGATATGCTATTAAAATATTATTAAAACTAGCCGTTATGAATAGTAATAACCACTTTTTAAAATTCTGTAAATCTTATATTTCAAAATGAACTTCATTTTTGGATTCGGAGTATCAAATTTAGCCTAAGGTGAAATTTTGGTACTTTTCGGATAACTTTCATATTCTGATGAATAGTGAAAATTACTAAATTATAATTAAAAACAACTTTTTTAATAGAAATAATTAATAGTGATAAATCATTAATTTGAGTGGTTTTAAAGTATATTTAGAATATATTTTTACAATTTAATACAATGTTGGTCATTGGATGTAATTTCACATTTAAACTAGACATAAACAGGTGTCAATCTTTTGATAGATATTGTTTCTTAAAAACACGCTATTTGTTTTAACAGCGGGATTTAATTATAAAATTAATTAATGCAACTTTTATGTTATGAATTTGGTAAAATAGACTTCATTTTTGAATTCGGAATATGAAATATAGCTTGGGATAAAATTTTGGCATTGTTCTGAAAAACATCAATTTTTGATTAATAGTGAAACTACTAAGTGGTAGGTTAAAAACTGAATTTTGCATAAAACTTAATTTTACCGCTTCTGTGAATGGAATTTCGAAAATCCGAGAGACACGGTTAATATCAAGGACTAAAATGTGGTTCAATGAGATGAAAATAATTTTTTGGTGAATAGTAACTTTTTACGTTTTTTACCGCGGTTAATAGTAAATAGGGTAACTAAGGGTAAAGATGATATTATTATTACCCTAACACATGTCCTAATTCTATTGGACAAGTGTATTTCGACCAAAAACAAACTTAGGAATAAAATATGACCATTTAGGCCCACTTGGATTAGATTAGAACATTTATTATTAATTTATTTAAAGAAGGGTTAAAATAGTTAAAATCAAAGTTTAATAAGTCAATAATTTTTAATATGGGGTTATACATAAGATAAATTCGATTGTAAATATTCATTAGAAAGCTAAAAAGATTTCCTACATGATGGTATTTTATTTGTAATTTTTAGGCATCAAATAATTTAATTTATTTATGACACAACGATGATGCAGTAATTATCTTTTTAATGAAATATTGACATAATTGATGTTATAAGCACCAAAATAAATGTAATTTGAGATTTTTTATGAATTCCACTAATTTTCTAGGTTACTATGATATATTAATGTTGATTTAATCAACTTGGTTCGAACACTTAATTCTGTTATGACTTTCACAAAAATCATATATCAAATAGTGTCAAAATTGACACAAGATAGTTTTTAAATCAAATATTATATTACTAATTGTTATTTTATTCCTAACAAGCTAAGGTTCGGCCAAATGACTTAGATAAGGATATATATATTAATAATAAACAATTTGGGGTTCGTTTGGCATGTTATAGTAAGTGTATTAACCATATAGTGAAAGAAAACAAAAAGACACGGTAAAAGTTAAATTATTTAACTTAGAGTTAAATCTAATTGATAAGGTTTAAAATAATATCCAAACATGTCTAAATTTGATTGGTTGATGAGATTACAACCCTATCTCATCTAATCTTTGAATATGAGTCATTTTTTGAGGTTTTTAAGTGGGGTTAGATTTATTATAAATTAATATTTTTAAGAATTCCTATGGTGCCCCTCTCCTCCCCTATAAAAGGACACCTCTTCCCCCTCCTCCTCACACCAATTTGAGCACTCAAGCTCGGCCAACCCCTGCCAAAATATCTTCTCCACTTCCCTAGAAACATCCTAGAGGTTCTGGTCTTACTCAAAGACCAATTTTAGTTCCCTAAGAGGAGGTCTCCAAAAGGCGCTTCAAGGAAGAGGTAATTACTGTTACCAATTCTTTCATCTTTATTTCTTCTTCCACTTATTCTTCTTATTAGGTTGTTTCATTATGAAGTAATAACATCAGTATCACTCATATACTGATATGTTATTATAAGTATGAAACAACCCTAATTCACCTTCTATCCATCCTACGGAAAAAAGAAATCACCGCGCGTGCGTACGTACGGAATACCGTCTCCACGCCGTGGTGTAATCTAATTTCCACCACCACCATACATGGATGGGTATAATGGTGTAAAGAATAACTATACATAGTTATTACAACATCATATTGATTCTGATATATTGTATAATCCACTCCAATTCAATTCAATATTTATAGAAATGATATCATCGCTCGTGCGTACGTACGGACTACCGTCTCCACGACGCGATGATATTCATTCTCCATGTTAACCATTTAAGAATGATTATAATGTATATATAAGAAATAATAATGAAATATATGACATTATAAAGCTACTGGATTTATGTATATATATACATATGTATGTCATCTACTTACTTCCATTTCAAGACAATAAGGAAAGAAAAACAGCGTTCATGCGTACGTACGGACTACCGTCTCCATGAACGGTGTTTTTCATTTTATTTATCTACCTATTATATATATATATATACTGAATATATATGATATATATATCATATTTTATATTCTGGAAGTAAGTAAATCATGATATAAGTAATAATGATGTCAAGAACAACAAGTCAAAACACCTACGATAAATGAAACGATTTTACCCAAAACGCTTCTTTAACATGGAGTTTACAAAATAACGGGTAATATAATGTCATAAGTGAACCATATATGATATCATAAATGAATATGATTCTGTAATAAGTCAATAACATGATTTAAATCATTATACAGGAGGTTCGGACACTTACAAAGCAAGTCATACCTAAGGTAAGGGAAATATCACAATCTCATTTTTATCCGAGATTGTTTATACTTTGGTATTTACTGGGGTGTATTTTATCATCCACATCCATGTTTCTTCAATATGTAATTTTATTTCCATCCACCTAAAATTGTTTAAATCCAATTTTACCCTTCGGTGAGTTTTTAGTAAAAGATATGAAAGGAATCTTTTGTCGTTTTTTTATACGAGGTACTTTTTGACTTTTCCGACAAAAGTACGAAGAATGTTTTTTTTAACTTATACGACACAAATGGATTTCTACTGTTTTATAAAGCCTTATTTTCATGAAGCTTCCTCTAAAAGAATTCATGACTATTTTCAATAAAATCTATTTCTTTTAAAATTGCATGATGTTTTGTAAAAAGAAATTGATTTTGAAGAAGAAAGGATATTTTCCTCAAGAATTCAATTCAAGTGTTTTATCATAATTATTTTCCATCTAAGTTAATAAAGGGTTCTGTTTCTATCCATATTTTTACATTGATTTGACTATGTTGTGATGGAATTATGTTTATGAATTACTTTATCTTATATGAATGGTTTTATGATGTCATGTTGTTTAAGAATTCCCATTTTTATTACATGGGTTATGCAATGATGTATGATTTATGATTTTGTGGCACACATAAGAAAGGATTCATTATAAGATGGGTGGGACCTATATCTCCCTCCAATGCATTGGGTAAAGATTTCATATCTCATGAGATAGACATGGCTGGAATGGTAGGTTATACCGGTTCAGTGAAACAGGACTGAAACGAGGATTACTCGATTCAGAAAGGGACTTTGTCCACTAAGATAGTCTTGGCAATGAGTCTTGACTAACAAGAAATGATTCTCTATGATTATGTGTGTATGCCACAATGAGTAATGTTTTAAGTAAGGGTTTCATTTTCACTACTATGATTTATCCCATGTTATGAAATTATGCTCTCTTTTGCAGGTTAAGATTCCCAAAAATGTTATGTTCTTATGAAAATTATGTGATTGATATTTCTTTTGTTTACCCTTACTGAGCATTTGAGCTCACCCTTTTATGTTTTCTTTTCCCCAGGATATAAAGAAAGGTTTTAGGTAAAAAAAAAGGAAGATCTTTGTGGGAGATTTTGAAGATCTTTCACCAGGATTAGAAGATTACGTTCCGAGTTTCCAAAGACACTAAACTATTACGATCCTTGCGAGTGTGTTTTTGTTATGTACTAAGTATTCCGCAAAAGTAATGTAATGTCCATGTACGATAAGATACGGGTCTCTACAGTTGGTATCAGAGGCAAAGGAGGTAGGAATGTATCCGATCCTTGGGAACTCTCACATGTGAGCGTTGGACGAAGCATGGCTCTCCGCCCAAGGGCTTCATGAGGAAATGGCTGCCACTGGGGATGGTGGTGTGTCCCGCCCAGGGGGTGTAGCCGCCCATGGAGTGCCCTGATAGGTATCAATTGTAGTCCACTGGAAGTAATTCTAGACTGCTATAGTTGGTATCAGAGGAAAGGTTTAGTCAACCTTTGGAAACTAGGATGCGAAAACGTTAGTGAGATCCCTAGAGATATTTCTAAGGTATGTCTAGGGATGTCCCTAAGGATAAGTATACGTATAGGATATAGTTCTAGAACTACGGTAACGATCTTAGAATTTAACCTAAGATGTTAGATATTGAGGGTGCTCTCCCTTTACTATGTTGTCTTCCCTAGCATGATTTCGCCTCTCACAAAATTCTTTTTGTGTTTTAGTTAATGGAGGGAACCAGAAGGAATTCGGTTAACATTGAATCCAATGGACAAATTTGTGACTATGAGCAACAAAATTGTGTGATGCCTAGAGATAAAGATATTGTGATTATGCCGAATCAGTCATCGCGATATATGATTAACAAGGTGAAATTTAGTGGTATGACTAATTCATCAAAGAAGAGGAAGATAAACTATTATGCATGTTCGCATGTTGAGGAGCATAAAGAAAGGAAGATTGAGATTTCTAAAGAAGGGAAGAAGAACCTTGAGGAATACCTCAAATGGAGGGACCCATGTTATCTGTGTGGAGAAAAGGGTCATAGAGTGACAGATTGTTATGGAGTTCAATGTCTTATTTGTGGAGAACATGGGCATTACCCAACTCAATGCCCTGACCTAAAAAGATACTTTTAAATCAAGGAAGGACTTATTCCAGGACAGTCATTGAAGTGGATGGACTGAAGTGTTTATGTATTGGTATTCAAGAATAATGTTGTTGAGGTACTTTTATGGTGTATTGGAATATTTATGTATTGGTCTAATGTGGTATTCGAAGTGATTGAGGTATTTTTGGAAAAAGAATGATATGCGCATAATGAAGGTAAAATGAGAAAATGAAATATTTGACAGTATTCATGAGCTCATGATTGATATAAGGACTAAGTGATATCATGGTTTGAGTATATAGAATTTTGAGGATTTTGGTATGTGGAAAGAGTTAACTTTTAACTGCACTCATGTTTTCACTAAGGTATTCAAGAGAATACACGATTAAGGACTTTGAATGTTTGGAATGTGACCAACAAGACATATCTTATGATAAGTGGGGATCAACGACAGTATTAAATCTCTGGTAATCGATGTCACTATATTATGAGAGTGGACTGCAGTATTATGTATAAGCCTAAAGATTAGACTGGATTATGTTGGACATAAGTTAGTATTGTTTAAGGATATAAGATTTTCGATATTATTGATGGGATGTTATAGTAACGTAGTTTTAGAAAAAGGGACAACCTGCAGGACGGGCGACAGCCCATCGCTTCGGACAAGGCTGTAGGAATCGAACCCACAACCGAAGTGCGACTGGCCTTTATCGCCTACCACTGACCTACAGGAAGTCCCTGTTTAGTAGAAACTATTTTTATTATATTAATCAGTATGATATATGAATTATAAGTCCATTTTAGGAACCATATATGATTAATCTCACTATATATCGACTTATGCATATAATTTTTGCTAATCTTTTGTTTGAGACAGATGGAATGACCCGTCATTGTATCATATGATCTGCTAACACTTCATGAATGACAAATTCAACTTCATTTATTTAAGAGATGAAGTAGAAATTTTTCAAGGCACGAACAAAAGTGAGATTGTACCAAAATAAAGTAAGTATTTATTTTAAGCAAATTTTCAACTTTAGGGAAATGATCTTGAAAACCAAAAATGTTGTCCTAGTAATCTTATACCTGATGAATCAGATGGTACCTTATATCATCACAAATCTATGGATTTGTGATTACTGGCTTTTCCATAGCCATGTTCTCTACCACTCTCCATCAGAACATGATGGTTAGATTTCTCTTCCATATCCACATTTTTACCTATGTGGAAACCCAGCGATTAGTTTATTTGGGTAATCGTTAAATTCCATACTTTAGTTTTTAAAGCCAAGTTTTTGTATTCCTTTTTACGATGTGGGATTCTATTAAAGAATCTTTCTAATAGTAAACCATTTATAACCCCGACGAATTTCGAGGGCGAAATTCATTTTAAGGGGGGTAGAATGTAACAGCCCGAGATTTTATGAAAAATATTCTTTTTATTTCACTAATGTCTTGTATTGTACGCTACACCAAAAGGAGCTTGCAAAACATGCATCCTTGACTTGCCTTACATACATGCAATCGCGACCTTCCTCGATAGCGTGTGTAATACGCAATAACGAGTTTCACTAAACAACGATATGCTATTAAAATATTATTAAAACTAGCCGTTATGAATAGTAATAACCACTTTTTAAAATTCTGTAAATCTTATATTTCAAAATGAACTTCATTTTTGGATTCGGAGTATCAAATTTAGCCTAAGGTGAAATTTTGGTACTTTTCGGATAACTTTCATATTCTGATGAATAGTGAAAATTACTAAATTATAATTAAAAACAACTTTTTTAATCGAAATAATTAATAGTGATAAATCATTAATTTGAGTGGTTTTAAAGTATATTTAGAATATATTTTTACAATTTAATACAATGTTGGTCATTGGATGTAATTTCACATTTAAACTAGACATAAACAGGTGTCAATCTTTTGATAGATATTGTTTCTTAAAAACACGCTATTTGTTTTAACAGCGGGATTTAATTATAAAATTAATTAATGCAACTTTTATGTTATGAATTTGGTAAAATAGACTTCATTTTTGAATTCGGAATATGAAATATAGCTTGGGATGAAATTTTGGCATTGTTCTGAAAAACATCAATTTTTGATGAATAGTGAAACTACTAAGTGGTAGGTTAAAAACTGAATTTTGCATAAAACTTAATTTTACCGCTTCTGTGAATGGAATTTCGAAAATCCGAGAGACACGGTTAATATCAAGGACTAAAATGTGGTTCAATGAGATGAAAATAATTTTTCGGTGAATAGTAACTTTTTACGTTTTTTACCGCGGTTAATAGTAAATAGGGTAACTAAGGGTAAAGATGATATTATTATTACCCTAACACATGTCCTAATTCTATTGGACAAGTGTATTTCGACCAAAAACAAACTTAGGAATAAAATATGACCATTTAGGCCCACTTGGATTAGATTAGGACATTTATTATTAATTTATTTAAAGAAGGGTTAAAATAGTTAAAATCAAAGTTTAATAAGTCAATAATTTTTAGTATGGGGTTATACATAAGATAAATTCGATTGTAAATATTCATTAGAAAGCTAAAAAGATTTCCTACATGATGGTATTTTATTTGTAATTTTTAGGCATCAAATAATTTAATTTATTTATGACACAACGATGATGCAGTAATTATCTTTTTAATGAAATATTGACATAATTGATGTTATAAGCACCAAAATAAATGTAATTTGAGATTTTTTATGAATTCCACTAATTTTCTAGGTTACTATGATATATTAATGTTGATTTAATCAACTTGGTTCGAACACTTAATTCTGTTATGACTTTCACAAAAATCATATATCAAATAGTGTCAAAATTGACACAAAATAGTTTTTAAATCAAATATTATATTACTAATTGTTATTTTATTCCTAACAATCTAAGGTTCGGCCAAATGACTTAGATAAGGATATATATATTAATAATAAACAATTTGGGGTTCGTTTGGCATGTTATAGTAAGTGTATTAACCATATAGTGAAAGAAAACAAAAAGACACGGTAAAAGTTAAATTATTTAACTTAGAGTTAAATCTAATTGATAAGGTTTAAAATAATATCCAAACATGTCTAAATTTGATTGGTTGATGAGATTACAACCCTATCTCATCTAATCTTCGAATATGAGTCATTTGTGGAGGTTTTTAAGTGGGGTTAGATTTATTATAAATTAATATTTTTTAGAATTCCTAAGGTGCCCCTCTCCTCCCCTATAAAAGGACACCTCTTCCCCCTCCTCCTCACACCAATTTGAGCACTCAAGCTCGGCCAACCCCTGCCAAAATCTCTTCTCCACTTCCCTAGAAACATCCTAGAGGTTCTGGTCTTACTCAAAGACCAATTTTAGTTCCCTAAGAGGAGGTCTCCAAAAGGCGCTTCAAGGAAGAGGTAATTACCGTTACCAATTCTTTCATCTTTATTTCTTCTTCCACTTCTTCTTCTTATTAGGTTGTTTCATTATGAAGTAATAACATCAGTATCACTCATATACTGATATGTTATTATAAGTATGAAACAACCCTAATTCACCTTCTATCCATCCTACGGAAAAAAGAAATCACCGCGCGTGCGTACGTACGGAATACCGTCTCCACGCCGTGGTGTAATCTATTTTCCACCACCACCATACATGGATGGGTATAATGGTGTAAAGAATAACTATACATAGTTATTACAACATCATATTGATTCTGATATATTGTATAATCCACTCCAATTCAATTCAATATTTATAGAAATTATATCATCGCTCGTGCGTACGTACGGACTACCGTCTCCACGACGCGATGATATTCATTCTCCATGTTAACCATTTAAGAATGATTATAATGTATATATAAGAAATAATAATGAAATATATGACATTATAAATCTACTGGATTTATGTATATATATACATATGTATGTCATCTACTTACTTCCATTTCAAGACAATAAGGAAAGAAAAACAGCGTTCATGCGTACGTACGGACTACCGTCTCCATGAACGGTGTTTTTCATTTTATTTATCTACCTATTATATATATATATATACTGAATATATATGATATATATATCATATTTTATATTCTGGAAGTAAGTAAATCATGATATAAGTAATAATGATGTCAAGAACAACAAGTCAAAACACCTACGATAAATGAAACGATTTTACCCAAAACGCTTCTTTAACATGGAGTTTACAAAAGAACGGGTAATATAATGTCATAAGTGAACCATATATGATATCATAAATGAATATGATTCTGTAATAAGTCAATAACATGATTTAAATCATTATACAGGAGGTTTGGACACTTACAAAGCAAGTCGGACCTAAGGTAAGGGAAATATCACAATCTCATTTTTATCCGAGATTGTTTATACTTTGGTATTTACTGGGGTGTATTTTATCATCCACATCCATGTTTCTTCAATATGTAATTTTATTTCCATCCACCTACAATTGTTTAAATCCAATTTTACCCTTCGGTGAGTTTTTAGTAAAAGATATGAAAGGAATCTTTTGTCGTTTTTTTATACGAGGTACTTTTTGACTTTTCCGACAAAAGTACGAAGAATGTTTTTTTTTAACTTATACGGCACAAATGGATTTCTACTGTTTTATAAAGCCTTATTTTCATGAAGCTTCCTCTAAAAGAATTCATGACTATTTTCAATAAAATCTATTTCTTTTAAAATTGCATGATGTTTTGTAAAAAGAAATTGATTTTGAAGAAGAAAGGATATTTTCCTCAAGAATTCAATTCAAGTGTTTTATCAAAATTATTTTCCATCTAAGTTAATAAAGGGTTCTGTTTCTATCCATATTTTTACATTGATTTGACTATGTTGTGATGGAATTATGTTTATGAATTACTTTATCTTATATGAATGGTTTTATGATGTCATTTTGTTTAAGAATTCCCATTTTTATTACATGGGTTATGCAATGATGTATGATTTATGATTTTGTGGCACACATAAGAAAGGATTCATTATAAGATGGGTGGGACCTATATCTCCCTCCAATGAATTGGGTAATGATTTCATATCTCATGAGATAGACATGGCTGGAATGGTAGGTTATACCGGTTCAGTGAAACAGGACTGAAACGAGGATTACTCGATTCAGAAAGGGACTTTTTCCACTAAGATAGTCTTGGCAATGAGTCTTGACTAACAAGAAATGATTCTCTATGATTATGTGTGTATGCCACAATGAGTAATGTTTTAAGTAAGGGTTTCATTTTCACTACTATGATTTATCCCATGTTATGAAATTATTCTCTCTTTTGCAGGTTAAGATTCCCAAAAATGTTATGTTCTTATGAAAATTATGTGATTGATATTTCTTTTGTTTACCCTTACTGAGCATTTGAGATCACCCTTTTATGTTTTCTTTTCCCCAGGATATAAAGAAAGGTTTTAGGTAAAAAAAAGGAAGATCTTTGTGGGAGATTTAGAAGATCTTTCACCAGGATTAGAAGATTACGTTCCGAGTTTCCAAAGACACTAAACTATTATGATCCTTGCGAGTGTGTTTTTGTTATGTACTAAGTATTCCGCAAAAGTAATGTAATGTCCATGTACGATAAGATACGGGTCTCTACAACCTCACTGCTGAACCTACAGAGGAAGCAAGTATGGAACCTGCTAGAGCTACAGAAGAGAACTTAGAGTTACCCAGAGTCGAGCAGATAGTAGAAAATGTTCAGGAAGGAGCTCCAAGTGAGGGGGAGCGTTTTGGTTCAGTCTCTGTACTGTATGATATAGAAGGATGGACCTCAGATCCAGGATACATGGTGTTAGGACTCAATTATGAGGATTCAGATGAGGAAAACCAACCACCAAGAAATCCAGTTATCCTAACTAACAGCTCTCCAGTGTTAGAAACTGAAAGATTGGCCACCAAGGAAGAGCTTTAATCCTTAAAGAATGAAATGAAGGAGACCATCAGACAGTCTGTTGCTGAATTGAAAACCAGTCTTTTTGATGAGCTGAAAAATGTAGAACAATCCATAGAATTATCTCTAGGATGTGTTGTGGGAAGTCCAATCAAAGAAGTGATGGATGAAATGAAAGTGTGCCACACTCAAATTGAAAGCTGGACTGGAACAGTAGTGGCCCTCAGACAATCAGTTGCTTCTTTAACTTCCCTGAGCAATTCTCAGACACAAGTGGCCAGTGAGATTCGATACATCAAAGAAGTGGTCAAGTAGTTTGTGGAAGTATTTGAAGCTTTCAAGAAATCAGTAAAAGAACACTTTAGCAATCAGGATGTTGTCATTCAGAAAGTGATTGGAAATCTCACTCAGTCTTTCAAGGAGACAGTGGCATTCTCAGTCAAGTCCCTTCCTTCATCTAGATCTCCTGTAGACCTTGAGCAGTTTAGAAGCCTGCTCAGAGAAGAGCTTACTCAGGCCCGTGCAAATGACACATCAGACCTACAGATCCTTGCTACTACAAGAGAAGTCAGTGGCTTTGTTCGTGAGCACCTGCAGGCTGCTACTGCTTCTCAGGAGGCCATCAAAAGTAAAGTGGATTATTACTTTGATCGGATTTTCACCAAGCATCAGTTGAACCATCACTTCAAGCTCATGCTAGAAACTATGAAGCTGCCTCCTGTAACTCAAGCTTTCAAAGAACAAGTTAGCAAGCTACGAGAGTTGACCCCGGCTTTGGATAAATTCTTGGAAAACAAAAATGACTTCTTATCTGCAATGGACAGAGGATGAAACATCATCATGGATTTCAGGAATCTGCTCCTACCTTTTCTTCATGTGGACTGCACACCTGTTATAGTTCCTCCTGCCCTACCTGTCTCCAACCCCAGTGGTTCTTCAGTAATGTCTCCTGCTGATGCCCTCAGAAGCCTTAGACCACTGATACCTCGGCAAGCTACTCACTACAGGCCTTCAGGAGCATCTGTTGCTGCCCCTCCAGTCATTCCTGCTACAATTCCTAAGCCTGTTGATCTTTCACCTACTGCTCCATCTTCTTTCTCCAAAGGAAAAGATCCCTTACCTACAGATGAAGAGGATTGAGTCTGTTTATGTTTTTTTTGATAGGGATCATGTATTCACGTTTTGGGTCATGTAATGTACTCATTATTAATACAATGTTTATTTTCTCTCTCTCTGTCTTTCTTTTTGTTAATCACAAAGGGGGAGAAATAGGGAGAAATAGGGAGAAATAGGGAGAAATAGGGAAAACTCGGGGGAGAAATGAACCTATACAAAGAGGGAGAAATCCTTGCGGATTATACCTAATTTTTGTGCTCATATTGCTAATACTGTGTTTTGCACAATTCTCTCTGATACATCTATATTTCATTCCATACTGACATAATTTGTGATTATCAAAAAGGGGGAGATTGTTGGAATCACCTGTTTTGATAATCCCAAATCATGCTTAAACATTGATTATGATGTATTAAAACCTTGCATTAATCTTATTATTCTATGCTTAAACGTATTTTATTCTAAACAGTTCATATTCTTACTCTCATAACTTTACTGTAACTGCTTACAGTAGTATTTACATAAGTTTAGTATTGTTAGCTACCAGTCAGAGTTTTCTTTTCAAAGTCACAGTTACAGCTAACTGTCACCTTATGTTACTGTTGCAATAAGTTCACAGTTACAAGGTTACAGTCGAAGACTAATACAAGCTTACAGTCACGAGTCTACCGCTATCTATTGTAAAAGCTCACAGACGAAGGTCACAGTTACAAGACTTCTGTTCAAAGTTTTCTCTTCTCAAGTTCACAGTCGAACAAGTCTACAGTTGGAACAAGTTCGTAGTCGAACAAGCCTACAGTCATAAGTCTACAGTCAAGGTTACAGTTAGACAGCTTTTGTCAACTAAGTCTACTGATGATCGAGGTCTACAGTTGACAAAGGTTACAGTTCTACAAATTTGATGTTACAAGTCTACAGTTAGAGAGGCTACAGTTACATGGAGTAAAAGGTACCATTGCAAGCCTACAGACAGCAAGCCTTTTGTTGAAGTCAGCAGTCAGAAGGAAGTCCACAGTTGGAAGACCACAGTTGAAGTCCACAGTGACATACATTCTTGACCAGTCTATTATTATTATATATCTACTTTTTTCTTTACCAATTTGATTTAATCTAACCAACGGTCATATTAGGTATATTTTAATGCTCTGACAGATTATTAATAAAAGGTTGTCGGATGACAGGAAACCGTACCTCGTACCTGCGGAAAGGAAACCTCTTCTGTCCTACGGAGCACGTGATATAAATACAAGAAGACGTTGCTGAAAGAAACAACAAGAACAGAGACAACAGTGAGAGATAGAACCGACACAGAGATAAGGAAGTCATACGACATACTCAAGAAGAGCTCTGTGCATAAAAGATGAACCGAAGCAAGACAGAATCTTATATACAATCAAGCCTACTCAAGAAGAGTGTGTGCATAAAAAAGAATATCGAAGAGCTTCATCGACTACATCTCACTGCCTGTGAACCTGAAGCATATGACACTCTGCTTCTCAAACAAAATCGAGAAGAGGACTCAGAATCACTTCTGATCAATTCCAAGACGAGTCCAGCGCTACATTGAAAATCACTAGAGCCATTTCTAAACTCTACATCTCTGCTCTGTGATTTATTTATTCTACATTTTGAGCAGTGTGTGTTATCTGCTGTATTAAACACACACACTGACTCCTGTACTTTCACTGGAGGATCTGTAAATCCTCAGCAAACCCTTTTACACTTCATTTCCCACTGTGGATAGTGGTAGAGGTCTTGTGACCTGGACAGCTGGCTGCTGTTGTTTGTTTTCCCACGAATAACTGTGGTAGAGGTCTTGTGACCTGGACAGTGTGTTCACTGTTGTTAACCCCGATCCAGGGTGTGGATCATTTTTATATAAACTTTTGAGAGGACTAAGTCTCGGCTTGAGACTGAACCTCTTGGTTAATTATCTGTGTTTTTAGTTATACTCTATATCCATACTATACAAATTTATTTCATATTCCGCTGCTATTACTTTGAAATATAATCTATCTTCAAAGCTACTTTGATAATTAAATTCGCAAGTGTTTATATTTTTTATAAATCAGTAAGTTAGTTTCAAAAGTTAATTTAATCATAAGATTAAGTTAACTGAGAATTAATCAATCTTTGAGAAACTAATTGAACCTTTATAATCTATATAAATTCACTACAGTTTAATTTGTTTTTGAAATTGGGGGATTTTAATAGAAATTGTTTTTAACAGATATTTTAATTGGAACTCAATTCACCCCCCCCCCCCCCCTCTTGAGTGTCCACTCCGACCAACATTTATTATTCAGGAGATTAAAGAACGGTCGGGTCAAGTCGGATACGAGGTATGGGACTTCATCTCAATCTCCTTTCGTTGAGGCATATTTTATTTTATACACAACTTTCTTTTATACGGTGTATAAACCCCTTTGACTTTTACGTTTATTCAAAAGGAATTTTTTTTATACGAAGCGTTTACTAAACGACAAAATGGAATGTTTTTGTCGTACGTATGCGGCGACAACGACTTCTCCACCGTCGTGACCGTTATTTGAGTTTCGGCTTCCTCTACATGCCATACCTTCTTTTTAAAAGAAAGATAAATACCATATTTTACTTTTCTTTTGTTTTGGTATTGAAAATGGTTTTCATAATGTTTTTATATCAATGTGTTGTATTGATATCTCATGATTGAAATGTGGAAATTTTATGTTTCCTTTATGCATGTTTTATGTGATATGATTATGTTATAGTTCTTGGGCATTATTATGAAGACAGGTGGTTCCGTGATAAACTAAGGGCGGGTGAGCCCGTTATAGCTCTCCAATGCATTGGGTAACGCGAAGGAGTGAAACTTTAAGGTTTCTCCGAAGAGATTTAGGGAATATACTTTGATGGGTATTCCAAACGTAACCAAGAGGGTTACTCCCTACGTAAGAATGTTATGAATGCCTCAAGTTACCTTTATGTCTTATGATTTCTATGATTTATTCATGATTTTATGAGGTATGTTAAAGTGCCTATGTTTTATGGGTAAAGTATGATTTCATTCTTATGTATATATGAACTCATGTTTCCTTTCCATGTTTTTTTTATAACTCATACTGAGTTTTTATGCTCATCCCAAGTTTTTGAAATGTTTTTCACAGGTCAAGGGAAAGGTACATGACAAGATGATAGAGTCAAGGATGTGTCAAGAAATAATCCATGTTTTATTTCAAATGTGTTTCCATTGATGGGAATGAAGAATACTATCTTTATGTAACCACTTTGTTTATATGTGGAATGTAATGCATGTTTTATGATCTAATTCTCTAAAACTCTAAACTCGAAAAGATCCTCAATGTGTAATCTTGTAATAACTCAAGATTAAGTAAGGTTTAAGGCTGGGGCCTTATAGTTGGTATCAGAGGTCGGTTTAGATAACTTTAGGTGTTAGAATTCTATTAAATGATTATCCAAAAATATTTTTTTTCGAAGTGATATAGAATTTAAAGATTACCATGTTGCTTCATCTAAGACATGTTTGTTCAGAATGGTTTTCCGCAGAGGAAACAAGGAAGCAGTGCTAGGAAGGCATACAGAAGGAAATAACCTTCCGAATCAGCATCCTGAGATGGTCGGAATTGGAACTGAACAGTTTGTTGCAGTAATGGCGCAGTTGACTCAAGCGATAAATGGCGGTGGTATCCATGCACGAGATTAGCCAGATCAACCGTAGAGGAACATGTCAGTGGTGGAACATTTCATGAGGCAACATCCACCATCATTCAGAGGATCATCTGACCCTGTGCTTGCCGAAGGGTGGATTAAAGCACTAGAGAAGATTTTTGATGTCATGGGGTGTTCAGACAATCAAAAGGTTAGTCTTGCTATTTACCGTTTGGAGGGTGAAGCAGATCAGTGGTGGTCTATGGTTAAAAATATCAGGGACGCCGATGAGATTGATGCTCTTGACTGGGATGAATTCAAAGGTATGTTTCTTGAGAAGTATTTTCCTAAGGCTGTTCGACTTAGGATGGAAAAGAAATTCTTAGAATTGAGGCAAGAGGAAGACTTAGTGGCTGCCTATGAAGAAAGGTTCACTCGATTGGCAAGGTATGCTCCAAATTTTATCCGGGACCTTGATAGTAAAATCAATCGTTTTTACTCAGGATTAAAGCCAAAGTATCGAAGGGCATTAGCTTCTCGTGAGTTTAAAAGTTATGAAAAGCTTGTTCGATGTGCTGAGAAGGTGGAAATGGAGTTTGTCGATGACCATGTTTTCTATAACAACCAGCAAAAGAAGAGACCGAGGTGGCAGGAGAAAGGTAAGAATTCTTCAAAAAAGTCTGATGGTAAGAGAACTAAGTTTCCAGTTTGTGATAAATGTGGCAAAAGGCATGCTGGGGAATGTTTTCTGAATTCTGGGAAGTGCTACCGATGTGGTAAGATGGGACATAAGGCTCGTGATTGCACTGAAAAGAATCAAGGTGAAGGTAAGAACAAATTTGATTTACAGTTAGTGAAATGTTATAAGTGCAATGAGATGGGTCACTATGCAAACGAGTGTCCGACAAGGAGTTTGAGTGATGGGAAGCAGTTAGACTACAAGCAGAAAGGGGTGGTGAAATCCTTTGCAACTACTTCAACAGATGTCGGGCCATCAAATCAAGTGGTATCAGGTACTTTGTTTGTTTTTTCAGATTATGCCAGTGTGTTGTTTGATTCGGGGTCTACACATTCTTTCATCTCTGAAATCTTTTCTAGTAAAATGGGAATACCATCTCAAGAAATGACTCCTGAACTTTTGGTAAAAACACCTGGGGGAAATGTTGAGGCAAAAAGAATTTATAAGAATCTTCCTATCCTTATCTGTGGAAAGAACCTACTTGCAAACCTTATTGTTTTACCTCTAATAGAGTTTGATGTTATCCTGGGTATGGATTGGCTCTCTATTTACCATGCTAAGATTGACTGTAGAGCTAAAGAAGTTTCTTTTCAGAAATACTTTCAGTTTGTTTACAAGAATGAACCCTTACTTTTGATAACATATCAAGAGGCCGAGAAACTTGTAAAAGATGGAAATGAATGTTACCTTGCACACGTCGTTGAAAATAAATGAACTGTTCAGATTAATGACGTGCCAGTGGTAAATGAGTATCCTGATGTTTTTCCTGATGATTTTCCTGGAATAATACCAGATCGAGAAGTTGAGTTTACTGTTGACTTAGTTCCTGATGCTAAGACAATTTCAAAACCCCCTTATCGAATGGCACAAATTGAACTTTTAGAGTTGAAGGAGCAATTGCAAGATTTATTAGAGAAAGGTTTCATTAGACCTAGCACATCACCATGGGGTGCTCCTGTTTTATTTGTTAAAAAGAAAGATGGTTCTATGAGACTTTGCATTGATTATAGAGCCTTGAATAATATCACTGTTAAGAACAAATATCATTTGCCTCATATCGATGATTTGTTTGATCAGCTCCAGGGAGCTCAGTTTTTTTCAAAGATTGACTTGAGATCTGGGTACCATCTGCTGAAGGTAAAGGAGGCAGATATTCCGAAGACCGCGTTCCGTACGAGATATGGCCATTATGAATTTGTAGTAATGCCTTTTGGGCTAACCAATGCACCTGCTGTATTCATGGAATTAATGAATAGAATTTTCCATGAGTTCTTGGATAAGTTTGTGGTGGTTTTCATTGATGATATTTTGGTGTTTTCTAAAAGTAAAGAGGAGCATGAAAAACATTTAAGGGTTATCTTGCAAACCTTAAAAGAAAATAAATTGTATGGTAAATTCAGCAAGTGTGAGTTTTGGTTGCAACAAATTTCTTTCCTTGGTCACATTGTTTCTAAAGATGGAATAACTGTTGATCCTGCAAAAACAAAAGTTGTAGAAGAATGGCCAAGACCCACAAATGTAACCGAGATTCGTAGCTTCCTTGGTTTCGTGGGATATTACCGAAGGTTTGTTAGAAATTTTTCACGGTTATCTAGTCCAATGACTAAGCTAACTCGGAAGGGTGTTAAGTTTATCTGGACAAAAGAATGTGATGATTGTTTTCATGAATTGAAAAGAAGATTGGTGAATGCTCCAGTTTTGGCACTACCTTCCAGGAATGGTGAGTTTGTTATATACAGTGATGCTTCATTGAAAGGACTTGGTTGCGTCCTAATGCAGAATGATCAGGTAATTGCTTATGCTTCACGACAATTGAAAACTCATGAGGTAAATTACCCTACACATGATTTGGAATTAGCTGCTGTTGTTTTTGCTTTAAAAATTTGGAGGCATCATTTGTATGGAGTAAAGTGTGAAATATATACCGATCACAAAAGTTTAAAGTATATATTCACTCAGAAAGAGTTAAACATGAGACAAAGGTGATGGCTGGAATTAATCAAGGATTATGATTGTACAATTCATTACCATCCGGGAAAAGCAAATAAAGTGGATGATGCTTTGAGTCGAAAAAGTAATGCTTCATTAACAATGTTGTGGTTGGAACGTGATCCTTTGGTTAACGATTTGATGAACTATGGCATAGAAGTTGTTGGTGCAGGAAGTCCTTCTGTTTTGTTTCAGGTATCAGTGAGATCATCTCTATCAGATAGAATCAATTAAGCCCAGAAGCAAGACAGTGAGTTGCAGAAAAAGGTAGAGCTGGTTCAGAAAGGTAAGTTGCCTGAATTCAAAATTGATAATGATTGCGTTTTGAGATTTGGGAAGAGATTGTGGGTGCCTTGTGATTCACAGTTGAAGAGAGAGTTGTTATGTGAAGCTCATAGTTCTCCGTTTTCAGTTCATCCGGGCAGTACTAAGATGTATAGAGATTTGCGGGAGTATTACTGGTGGGATGGAATGAAAAGAGATATTTCTGATTTTACTGTGAAGTGTTTGACTTGTCAACAGGTTAAAGCAGAGCGGGAGTTACCGAAAGGGATGCTTCAGCCTTTACCAGTGCCAGAGTGGAAATGGGAGAATATATCCATGGACTTTGTTGTTGGATTACCGAAGACATCTCGAGGTAATAATGCAATCTGGGTTATTGTTGATCGCTTGACCAAATCGTCTCATTTCCTTGCTATACGAGATACGTTCTCTCCTGATCAACTTTCCCGTTTGTATCTTAAAGAGATAGTCAGGTTACATGGAGTTCCTCTCTCCATTTTATCGGATCGTGATCCCAGGTTTACTTCTAACTTTTGGAAAGGCCTTCAGAAGTCGTTGGGTACTGAATTAAATTTTAGTACAGCTTTTCATCCTCAATCAGATGGGAAGTCAGAACGAAAAATTCAGACCTTGGAGGATATGCTACGAGCTTGTTCTATGGATTATCAGGGAAGTTGGGACCAACATCTTTCTTTGGTTGAATTTTCATATAATAACAGTTTCCATTCTAGTATACAGATGGCACCATTTCAGGCATTATATGGGAAGCGGTGTCGAACTCCAGCTTTCTGGGATGAAGTGGGTGAAAGGAAGTTGATGGGACCAGAATTGGTAGAAGAGATGGCAGAAAAAGTTCAGCTGATTCAGAAACACATGAGAACAGCTCAGAGCAGGCAGAAGAGTTATGCGGATAATCGGAGGAAGGATCTATCTTTCGAGGTAGGTGATCATGTTTTTCTCAAGCTTTCTCCTAGGAAAAGTGTGATGAGATTTGGTAAGAAAGGAAAGTTGAGTCCAAGGTTTATTGGACCATATGAAATTCTGGAAAGAGTTGGATCAGTTGCATACCGAGTGGCTTTACCTCCGAGTTTATCTCAGGTACACAATGTTTTTCACGTTTCGATGTTGAGAATGTATATACCAGATCCATCTCATGTTTTGAGTCCAGAGGTAGTTCAGCTGGAAGAGAACCTATCTTATGAGAAACAACCGGTCCAGATTCTTGACCACAGGGAGCAAGTGTTACGGAATAAGGTGATTAAGCAGGTAAAGGTTTTGTGGAAAAACCACATGATTGAAGAGGCAACATGGGAATCTGAAAATGCAATGAGGGATAAGTACCCCCATTTATTCGATAAGTAAATAAATTGCGGGGACGCAATTTTCTAAAGGGGGAAGGATGTAACATCCCAAGTAAGTAATGAATAATAGATATTTTTATCTATGTCTATTAATTATTAAGATAGTGTTATAGAGGCTTAAAATGAAAATAAATACAATCTTATGCATGGAATACACTAATATTCTTAAAAGATTGTTTTACTGCCTTTTGATGGCAAACCATTTTTGAATCTATATTTTGACAATTTTATAAACCATGTTTGTCAAAATAAACTTATTCTTTATGATTGGGACATCAAAATTTACCTTGTGTGAATTTTTGGTATTTTTCTGACAATGTTCATTCTTTAATGAATAGTGAAAAATACTGCATTTTACATCAAAACTGCTTTTTAATCTAATTTATTTATATGATTAGATTATTTTTTGAATTGGTTTTGAAGTGAAATTAGAATATATTTTTACCATTTTATCCAATGGTGTTCATTTGAATCAATTTCACTTTGAAATTATACTTAAACTGGTGTCAATCTTTTGATACTTATTGTTTTGTAAAAACACGCTATTTTCTCTGGCAGCGGGAATTAATTATTAAATTAATTAATGTGACTTATATGATTTGAATTTTGTAAAATAGACTTCATTTTTGAATTCTGAATATCAAATATAGCTTAGGGTGAATTTTTGGTAATTTTCGGAAAAACTTCAATTTTTGATGAATAGTGAAACCACTAAGTGGTAATCAAGCAAACTGATTTTTCAGTTAAATGAAAGTTTACCACTAATGTGTATTGAATTTTGAAAATCCGACATACATGGTTGTCATTAAGAAGTAAAATGTGGTTCAATGAGATTAAAATAATTTTTTGGTGAATAGTAACTTATTAAGTTCTTAATCGCGATTAGTGGTAATTAGGGTAGTTTAAGGTATAAATAATGCTTTAATAATAGGAAATGACCTAGAAACATGTCCCAACCTTATTGGTTGTGTCATGGCCGACCACGACAAGCCATGGGTCAACATGGGGATCCCATGGAGACACTTTGGTTTGGAAATGACATAAATAACTTTTTATTAAATGCTAAAGTAAAAAATGACACAAACAAGAAATGTTTTACGGAAACAATTTTTACATGGGGTTATAAAGATCATATTTTTTATTATAAATAGTCATTGGAAATCTAAAAAGATTTCATACATCATAGTATTTTTTTTATAATTTTTAGACATTAAATAAATTAAATTATTTATGACATCATAATGATGCAGCGATGACATCATTATCTGACGATTTAAATAAAATGAGAAGATAATGTAAAATCTATGACCTACACATGTCCAAAACTTATTGTATGGGTGGATTTCGAACCCTTATCACCTTATCCACGAATTATATCAATGTGGGACCTTTTAAAACCGAAACACATTTTCAAATAAAGTAATATTTCTTTACTTTCCAAAAGTGCCCCTCCTCTCCTCTTATAAAAGGCCCCCACCTCTACCTCATTTCACACACTCCTCAAGCCTTTGGATCGGCCAACCCCTACCCATTTACTCTCTCCACATCCCTCTCCCCATCCTAGAGGATTCCCTTTGGGAAGAATCCTTTCAAATGAAGCCTTTAGGCTCAAATCAAAAGGAGTTAAACTTTTAAAGGTAATTCATTCTCTCATGTTCATTTGTTTTATTTTGCTTCTACAACCCCCTAAACTCTTTTTATTTACTTATTTTCTAACAACACCAGTATCTTCAATATACCATGATGTTGTTATAAGATTTATTTGAGCTACACTCTCACACAACTACATCAAATGGTTCAAGAACATACGGTTTCCGTGGATGGAGAAATTCTGCCTCCCGAAACGATGATTGTTCAACACTCATTTAACACCTTCAAAGGTGGCCATTATGATGTCACTATTTTTATATATGATATATAATATGTTTATGTTTTCCTTAAGCTTCTGTTTTTTTTCATTTTGGGAATACCTTTATGGTTTCCATTATGGGTAAACACGATATCTTCATTTTAGGAAGTGCGGACTACCGCCCCCTCAAAGTGATTTGATTCGTTAAATACCATATGTGGGACATATAAAGGATGGAACTATGATATTATATATGATATTATACTGGAATTATAATATACCTTTATATAATTATGATTCCATTCTATAAAATACGAAATAGAAATGAAAGTAGCATTCATGCGTACGTACAACTTACCGTCTCCATGAACGGTGCATTTCATTTCTTACCTCTAAATGATTATGTAATATTATAAATGCATGTATGTACTGGATATATATGACATATATGATATCTACATCATGAATACCATTCTGGATATAATGAACCTTTGACCAAATTAACAACATGTAAGTGTAAGAAGTCTATTTTTGACTTAAGAACCAAATACCGACAAAATGAACATTATTAACTTAAATGATTACATGATGTTCATAACATGGTATAAAAGGAATAATGAACTTGAAAAAGATTCATAAGAAAGTAGATATTAACTCAAGTTTATTATTCAGGAGATTAAAGAATGGTCGGGTCAAGTCGGATACGAGGTATGGGACTTCGTCTCAATCTCCTTTCGTTGAGGCATATTTTATTTTATACACAACTTTCTTTTATACGGTGTATAAACCCCTTTGACTTTTACGTTTATTCAAAAGGAATTTTTTTTATACGAAGCGTTTACTAAATGACAAAAGGGAATGTTTTTGTCGTACGTATGTGGCGACAACGACTTCTCCGCCGTCGTGACCGTTATTTGAGTTTCGGCTTCCTCTACAAGCCATACCTTCTTTTTAAAAGAAAGATAAATACCATATTTTACTTTTCTTTTATTTTGGTATTGAAAATGGTTTTCATAATGTTTTTATATCAATGTGTTGTATTGATATCTCGTGATTGAAATGTGGAAATTTTATGTTTCCTTTATGCATGTTTTATGTGATATGATTATGTTATGGTTCTTGGGAATTATTATGAAGACGGGTGGTTCCGTGATAAACTAAGGGCGGGTGAGCCCGTTATAGCTCTCCAATGCATTGGGTAACGCGAAGGAGTGAAACGTTAAGGTTTCTCCAAAGAGATTTAGGGAATATACTGTGATGGGTATTCCAAACGTAACCAAGAGGGTTACTCCCTACGTAAGAATGTTATGAATGCCTCAAGTTACCTTTATGTCTTATGATTTCTATGATTTATTCATGATTTTATGAGGTATGTTAAAGTGCCTATGTTTTATGGGTAAAGTATGATTTCATTCTTATGTATATATGAACTCATGTTTCCTTTCCATGTTTTTTATAACCCATACTGAGTTTTTATGCTCATCCCAAGTTTTTGAAATGTTTTTCACAGGTCAAGGGAAAGGTACATGATAAGATGATAGAGTCAAGGATGTGTCAAGAAATAATCCATGTTTTATTTCAAATGTGTTTCCATTGATGGGAATGAAGAATACTATCTTTATGTAACCACTTTGTTTATATGTGGAATGTAATGCATGTTTTATGATCTAATTCTCTAAAACTCTAAACCCGAAAAGATCCTCAATGTGTAATCTTGTAATAACTCAAGATCAAGTAAGGTTTAAGGCTGGGACCTTATAATAATAGTAACCTTTAATTTATCTGATAGAGACAAATTAAATAAGGAATAAAGAATTCAGATAATAATATTTATTACTATTTTTAAATTTCGAAATTATGGATATAATAAATCTCTAGTTATTAAGATGTTTTGATATGATTTTTCAGTGTGATTAAATAAAAATGAGTGAAAAATGTGATTTAATATTATTATTAGGCCTTCTTTGAAAAATCATTTTCTATTTTATTTTGGGGTTTCCTACTTCATCTTATTTAATATATCATCCCCCATTTATTTTCTTCTTTTATTATTTATTTTGATTATCGTTTCAATAAGACAGCATGGTCATCTTTTATTTCCCAATTTTTTAATTTCATGATATGATCATGATTACAAATGATATTTATGTTTGGATATCAGTAGGCTATGAAATTATGTATTACATATTTACTATTATGATGGGTTTTAATAGCTTTTATTTATTTTATGAAGAAAATATTTCTTCATTCACATAAATATAGTGTATTTTGTTTACATTTTTCTGTAAGGAATATTGATTGGAACATGAGAGGGTTTCTAAATTTTTTTTATCAGAGTTGGTTCCTAATTTTTTTAAGTATAGATAAATTTGTCTATGATATGTGTGATTTGTTTTTTATTGTTATAGATTATAAATTTTTAGGAAATGTTGTATGATTCTAATGAGTTACTGGGTGTTAAAATTATTAATACTCTTAGGTGCAATTATTGTTGTTGGAGGAGGCCTTATGATGATATTATATATCAACATACTTCAACAATTCATGATAGATGACCCTAATTGGGATCATTTTATAGGTGTATGGATTGAAATTTCCATACTACTTGTAGTAAGGTGGTGATGATTTATTATTTGATAAATGAGAGTCTAGATTGATTTTTAGATTATATATGTGGTTAGAATCTTCCATGAATGATAACCAAACCTTAGGATAATTAGATTGAAACATTAATCATTCCCCATATTATGTGTAGATCACTTGGATTTTGAACATTATGTATTAAAACCACCATGATGTCATTTTTATTGATCGATCTGGATGAAAATGTTGTAACAAGATACCATGAGTTTATATGAATAGATGATTTTATTAATGATGGTCCCAACACTATTTCTATTAATGAGGATAATATTCGATGAATATGTGTTTTTTTCTTGGTTAGAGTTTCATTCTTGGTAAAGTTCCTTCCTAGGGGATGAAGTAAAATCTTAGAGGTCATAAGAGTGGGCATGACCTTGTTATCTTTTTATTATGGTGGTATGGGTCCCTATAAGGTATTGTGAATAATTATATTTGTGAATATGTGCTTGGTGAGATGTTGAAAACCAATCTTATTTATTTTAATGGGTTCTCTATGCATCAACTTCCAAAATAATTGTGATAGTGATTGAAAAATTGTTATTTGGATATCCTTGATATAAAAATATCTAATTTAATTTTTTTTTCATATATTATGAATACATAGATTATATTAGGTATCTAATGATAAAATGGGAATTGATGGTGTACTCAAGATGGGATAATGACTACATTTTAAAATAAATGGTGTATTTTATTGTCTGTATCTTTTGGATGAATTTTTGAGTTGGGGAATATCCAGAGTATATAAAACATGATAAAAAATATATATCTCTTCAGATTTCACCCATTGGAGACCACTTGGATGGTGATGATATGTATATCACACCCCAATCACACCTCTTATAGACTAGGGGATAGTGAAAACACTGAGTATGAAAATGAGAAAATTATAGGTGTTATGCAGAGTAGTTATAATCATGCACATAAATAGATCCATGAAACAATGTAGTAAAATAATAAAGACTACAATATTCTTCAGTATAAAACATTCATGCAACAACCTCTAGGAATAAATCATATAAAATAATAATGATACAAAAATAAAAAGTTAAAAATACTTGTTAAACTAGAAATGAGATCCCAACATGAAAACACCTCAAAAATGAATTTCCAAAGAGGATCCAACTCAAAACCCATTTGTATAACCCCTAAACACTATTACATATGAATGGTATAACTATACTCCTTTAAAAGCACCATTGATATATAGGTCATTCTCATAAGACATAAAATGTTATTGTGAATCCCAAGTAAGGGTTAGTATATACATATTATGTATGAAACCATTAAAAAAATTAGAGAGATAGAGAGATTAAATAGTACTCATCTAAACCCATAGAAAGAGGTAAACAAAACCTAATATATATATATATATAGTAATAATTAATTTCAGGAGAGAGATAAAAAGGATCACCATCTCCATAACATTGATGAGAATGATAAGTATCCTATATCGGTTAAGGTTAATCTCTAATACCTAGAATCACACATAACTACTCAAGAATCAGTTTCGAGTATCCACACATCATTACAACATTCCGTAGTCAAGGGAAATAATCTTTAGTGGAGGAACCACTCCCTGAAAGAACATAAATATAGGGGATTTCACTCGATATATAGATGAATTGAAGCCTATGTTGCAAGGGGGTTCCCAACTATAAATGTGCAATGAGTACAGAGTACCCTTACACTAGTGAAACAGGTGGGTTTCCAACCCAGTAACACTTTGATGATCACACCATATCACTATCAATAGCTAAGTATCACTATAGGAATCTCCCTACTCAAAAACACACATGAAGTATCTTACATGTTGAAACTAAGGTAATCATCATGTACTACACAAATAAATAATAGGATAGGCTACATGCTTGGAAAAATATAATTCCTAAATAAAGATATACATCATGTATATATTCTTGAGAAATTTAAATGTCATGTATAGGGTATAAACCAGATATTTCATCAACCTCATGTATACCCTTGTCTTTTTTCATGTTCCCTTATACACTACAATTTCTTGTGTACCGTACTTGTGTTCATGTATGGGGTTGTTTATTTTCCCATGTACTTCGGGTGTACCCATGGGCTTGGTCTTATATTTTCCCATATACTCTTAGAGTATATTTTTAGCCTCCATAAATGACTGACAGAACATATATGGTTCATATATGGCATGAGATATTTATCTCCACCTTAAACCCTAGTTTTTGTGGCTGGGGAACTGTATGATGTATGTTATTTATAGTACACCTCTTGTATGTTGGGATTTTCCCGAATCTGAGAAATGATTGACATATCTCACCCACAACATCATTTCATTCATTTATACTTTGATTCAAGCTATGGATGTCATATATTGGGTTTTCCACACTCGATACATCATTAGTTGAAAGATTCTAGCCACCCATTTCACATGATGCTCTTCCCATTGGACAATTCTTATCCTATAGACCATGAATAAGGAACCGAATTATAATATATGTTTCCATCACAGGGAACTGATATCACATTTTAATCCTTTAGAAATAAAAGATACATACATCATTCATGCATCCTCCATTATTCTTGGGGTTTGATTGCACTATAATAACACTCTAAAATGTCTAATTGGGACCCCGTGATCGAATTATGAAGAATGAGAACAATGATGGTTCAAAATAAACAATAACAAAGTGAAACCATCAATAGATGATTCAATTGAGACCATTAATTACATAATTGTGATAACTATGGGTGAAAATCGGGTTTAACATATGAATGATCACGTCAAGAATACCAATATATGGCAGGTCCCATGCGAAGGATATAAATCAGAGAAAAAATAAATTAGATGTAAAACATATTTGAATATAAAATCAAATAGAGTTGAAATTCAGAAAATAGACATCCCCAGCTTTTGATTGTACCAATATTTGGAAATAATTCATTATCTATTTATGGAGTTGAAATTTTTTGGTGTTCTCCATCAATCTCATGATCCACCTTACTCAGTTAATTATTGATCCTCATTCATTGTATTGCAATGGAAATGAAGAAATCTCCCACCAGCTCTCAAATATATTTGAATTATGTTGATAACCATGGAAATTTTATATATGAAAATATTTATAGAGGGATATATGTTTTTTAAATTAAAATTAATTAAATTATTTATTTAATTTTCATAGACTCTAAGAGATGTCTTTCACCGAATTCTAGAGTCCAACCAACATTATGTCACACCTTCGGTAAAATCCACATTCCAGAAATCACTTTGGTCTTAGTATTCGTATTCGAGGTCCCAATCCAAGGGAAAATAATTTATTTTGGAAAATATTCATATCTATGATATAATATATTTAATATATCAATAGTGATCCTCTCTAGGCCCCATAATTTCATGATGTCTCAGCGTCTAGATCTAAAAATATTCCCTAAACTATTCCAATGTATTCTAACAAAAAAACATATTTATTTAATTCTCCTCTTATTCAATAATTTTAAACTAGAATGGAACAATCCATAGAATAAGGATGGGTACTGATCCCACATCTAGATCTCATGCTTCTAGGAGATCTTCTATAAGCGCCCATTCTACCAAATAACACAAACCAATGAGATCATCTATCTATGTAGGAACCTCTCATGTTGAGGCTTGATTTCTATGAGGTACTCTTCAAAGTTGGATCCATCCTCCTTGTCTAGCTCTCCCCAATCAATAACATGTGTTAGATCATACATGTACCTCCTCAGCTCAAAAATGTGGATGATTTCATGAAATTGGTCATATTTTGGGTAAATTTCACGTGATAAGAAACCTCACAAAGACTCCAATGATTCTTGAATGGAATTCTGAACCTTGTGGTTAGAATTTTCCCCAATTATCGAAACTACAATCCATATTATGGTGTTACTATTAGGAATACATGGACCCCTACACTGAATACAATTTAATATTAAATCAGTTTATATATGTTATATATCGTCTTTGGGAATTCCTCATATTCTCATGAATTACCTATAATTTATATGTAGTCAACTACACCATCTCCATCCCAACAGAAGATATCTCTCCAATCTCAATTTGACATAAATAACACCCTCATTATCTCTCATATAGGTCCTAAAAGTTTCTATGCCGAATATAAATTTATAACATCTATAATAGTAAAACGATATCAATTGAAGATGATACTTTCAAACTTTAGGTGATGTCTAACACATAGAGCCTCAGCATATCCTACATCACATGGATGGCTTGTTTATTCTACCAATCTTTATAGGGGTGAAAGGATATACTAATCTATATTTAGTTCATAAAAACCTCATCCAAGACCCTCCATAATCATGTTTTGAAATGGGAATCATGGTCAGAGACAATCATTGAGGGTACCCCATGTAGTCATTGATCTCCCACATGTACAACTGCCTCAAACAATCAAATAAAATCTTCTACATGATGGAATTTAAATTTTTTGAACTATTCTATTGTTCAAAAATCATCCAAAAATCATTTTGGTCCCTCACAATCAAAATAATCCCCATTTTAAAATCTATCAATATTTCATATGACATCTACCCCAAGATCATAAGAGGTTGTCTCTCATCTAGGAGAACCCGATTCTTAGCATTTACCGACTGAAATATGAGACACTAAGAGACAAAATTTGAAAATCACCACATCATTCCTACCCACAAAAACAAAAAACAATGGTCCTTGTACATATTACCCATTCTAGGACATACAAATAATGGGCTAGTATAAAACTCCCTCATCACATCCTCTTGAAATGTGTCCAGAACCACCGTCCAACCCTCGAAAAGGAAAATAGTCTCCCCTACATCAGGAAATCCATATGGTGCATCTATTAAGGAAATATTTTAATGTAAACCCTCATAGTTTAAATCTTCAAAATTATTATTTCTCCATCATTAATGAATAAGTGGGGTTACTACCATTGACTAATGATGATAAATACCTCTCTCCTATACCATGGTTAGCTGAAATGAAGACAACATCTCATATGCCTCCTCTACTAAGCTAGAACGATACATCCTACTCATGGAATATTCCACAGCATTTACTATACCTATAGTATAGACTATATATAATTTATTTAATTATAGGATCTATAACCAATTACACTATATCATGTTAAGATCTCTCAAAGTGAGGATCTACCTAACACTCTGATGGTCTGAGTAAATAAAAATATGCTCACACAGAAGATAGTGTCTCACCATATTCAGAGTGAAGAGTTCTGGTGCCAACTATATGTTCTATGTTATATAGTATTACTCCTTTGGTATCAACTAACTCAACCCATATGTGATCACTACCATCCTCTTTATGATGATGTAACCCAGAAGATCTTTATTGGAGTAACAAAATACCATGTACACAATTCCCTCCTCTAGTAGTCTCAACATAGTAGCACTGGTTAACCTCTTCCTCATCTCCTAAAATAATCCATGATATTACTTAGTTAAGATAAATAGATACCCTTTAGTCATAATGGTATGTAAAGGGGTTTTAATTCTTAATAATTCCCCGATAAAACTCTTGTAGTACCCTACTAAGCCATAAAAATACACACATCAGACAAGGTCATGTTTTTATCCAAAGAATTCTATACTTACATCACTACTAGATACATCGATAAACTAATAACAGAGGTTACATACCCCCATAACGTTATCCTATCATATCCAAAACTAAATCTATGAAAACATACCATTAAGCTGGTGCTCCCAAAATATGCCTTGTATGAACCCCAAATGCTCTATCTACTACTCCTCGGGTGTAGATTATACAAATATTTCATCAATAAGGAAAACCAATAATTTTTCCAAATATAGATGTTATATCCAATTTGATAAGAGGCATGAACACATTGGGTGAATTCATCATACTAGAAGGCATTACTAGGAACTCATAGGATTCATTGTGGCATTGGAATGAAATTTTTGGAATATCATCTTCGCACACCCTCAAATAATTTCAGTCAGGCCTGAGATATTACTTTGAAAAACAACTCACACCATTAAACTACTCTAATATGTCATCAATACTCATAATTTGGTACTTTTTATTTACAGTTAACTGATTAGGGTGATGATAATACACAAAATACCCAATGTTTTGTCCGCCTTTTTCATGAACAAAATTAGATATATCCCAAGGACACACTAGGTCTGATAAAACCTTTCTCTCAAAGGTTCTACAACTACACCCTCCGTGCCTCAAGCTTGGTATGTTCTATTAAATATTTCATAAAAGATATCATCGTGTCCTAAGAGTGAAATTTGATATAGAATTCAATCTCCCTCTTCAATGTTAGTACCAATACATATTTGGGATGATTTTAGATATAATACTCCTCCACTAGTAGAGGGTAGATGCTTAAAGATCCAAATTCTCCAAGTGTTAAACTCACCAACTGATTTTTGATAGGATAAAAAATTCTATTTTCAATCCCTACCCAATCTTCCATAAGTTCTCTCTCACTACAGAAGGATAATCTCATACCATTTGTAAAAATAATTCTATATTTCCCCAGAAGATTGTAAATATGGGCTGGAATCATCGAAGACCAGTCCATACACAAGATAATATCATAATTTTACATCTTGATGACCATGATATACCACTTGAAACACTATCCACTAAGATCAATCTCACACATCCTGAAGATGTATGATATAGAATAATCTATCCCTATAAGAATCTATAACCATAATAGATGGGATAAATTATCATATTGAAGCTATGGCTCCCATACAAGTCACGTTGAGATGAAGGAATATCTTCCTCATGTATCTACAAGAACAGATGATAGAGTATGCAATACATAGATCATACATTGAATCATATTGTGAGAAGCCTGATAATGAACCTCTATAGCATGTAACTACCTGTTTCCTTGACCTCTAGCCCTATGATCCTTGAGTGGGACACAATCGGTGGTGTAGGAAGTATCCAATTAATTCATCCTCTAGAATATTCTCTTTCTTTTGGACAACCGCCTACTCTTTTATCAGTACCACATCCCTTGGGAACACCCAGAGGACACCTGAGAGATCCCTGATCAAGGCACTAGATTTATAGTGGTGGTCCATCCATGGTATATAATCCCTCCCCATCTTGTTGGGTTCGGAAATCATGATCTATGTGACCTCACCTATTATAAGAATAACATTTCCCCTCTCTGAGCTATATGGATCCTCTGTGAAATACATACACTACAGACCCACATGTCTATGTCTTGAAATGGGTAGGTATCATGTACTAAGACCCTTCCTAGAATATGCGAGTTGCATCAAGAGATTAATCACCATGATGTCCACTATCATTTCATACCTCATTAACATCCAATATTAAAAATATTTCAGTAATGAGATCTAACTATAGAACTCCACCATAAGTAGGAATTCTAAGTGAGACCATGATAACATGAATAAATCTGAAAATCCCTAACTCAAAATTATGATCTCGGAGGAAACCATCCCATAAAATATATAGGGAGTAATGCTTGAGGTAGACGAACCTTGTGGAATACTCCAAAACAATCATATCACCATACTTATAATGAAGAATATCCTCAATAAACATAGAATGAATGATTGAATCTTAATACTCATCACAAAATAACTATTGGAAGTCAAGCCATGATAGCTAAATCTCCACATAATTGTGCATAATCAGACTCCTACAGCACCCTACTATTCCATGAAGAATGATAGATGTCAGGACAACCATATGATCAGTTGGGTATTGAATAGTCTTGATGAATCAGATCACCAAATTGGTACAAACCTCTACTTCCTATTCATTGGTCTCACCATAGAACTGCAATAGTCTCTATCAGTAGAAGCCACATCATGTTTTAAGCTTACAAAAATTAACATCCAAAAAATTTGGAGATATTAGTAGTCCCATACCAAGCCAATTATTTTCCTAGAAAACTAGGGGAAACACCTCATGAGGAGGTCACTAAAATGATTCCTCTTTAATTAGTTTATTGTCACCATGATCCAATATTGGTTTCATAGATGACTCTCATTGTGGAGGCATTCGTAAAGTGATCAAGATGTACCATGGTTAGATGTTCATATAGGGGGGTGTAACTCAATAAGGTCATAAAGGTCAAAATACCCAATCATATATGATTTATGTACCACGTTTTCCTATAACCAAAGTATCAATACAAAAAATCAAAAAATGAGGTAGTGAAATTACTAGTGTATGGATTAATCAACCACCATACCCATACAATGTTTCATTTTCCAAATTATACCCTGAAGATACCCTTACGTTGTTACCCAAAGAACCCAAAACAATCCTCACAATAATTCCAAACCCTACACTCCAACCTAGGAGAAATACATCCTATGATACCACATTATCCTAACATATACCAATAAGTCCATCACAGTTGATGATGAGATGAAGGTGACACCCCGGGACTGCATCTTATAGAGTAGAAGATGGTGACAATCATTAATATTAAATGTTTATAAATATGATGCATTAGCTTATTTACATGTACTTATGCACACATAAATCTCCCAAAAACAATGCAATGAAATAATAATGACTGAAAAAAAACTGAATATAAACTACGCAAGTAACAACCTCTTTGAAAAAATCATTTTAAAAGAGTTTAAAATAAAATTTTAATAGGGAAAATACATCCCCAACCATAAATGAGGTCCCAACCTAGTAATAGAAGGAAAAGTAATGTTTTAAGAGAGCCCAACACAAAATCTACAAGGATGGACACTGAACATAGTTAGCTCAACTAGGTTTAACTATCCTCCTATGAAATCTCCAATAATATTTCAATCATCTACATAAGGAAAAACACATATGGGAAATTCCCTTGTAAGGGTGAGTATATGGATACATATTAGGATATACCAAAAAACCCAAGGGAGAGAAATGGATATATCAATTATTAGTCAACTCATCCTAGAAAATGATTTAAATGAAACATAACATATATTTTCTCATAAATAAGCCTAATATTAGATAGAAATTGATCTCTATCTCCATATCCTATCTAAAAATGATGAGTAGACTATAGCTCCAATGATCCAGCTCTAATGCTCATTATCATGCAAAACAACGTTAATCCATGTGGAGGACTCGCACATCGCCATGGAACCCCACAATCATGGGAGAACAATCTAAAATAGGGGACCTGATCACCACTGGAGATTAAAGATAGGGTTTTTCCACAACCTAGATAGAGTACATGCACTATATAATGTATGGGTTTTCTAACTCTATCTATGCAATGATTTTGAGGACATGAGACCTAGTGTGATAGGGGTGTTTCCCACCCTAGTAGCACTCTGATGATCACACCAGACCACTATCACCGGTTAATTATTTCTACAAGATGATCCCCACTCATAATACATTGTTTCATATGTTAGATTCCTAAATGAAGGCCACAAACACAACCTATGTGTAGAAATAGTTAGGATAGGTTTCTCAAGGGCCCAAATCCATGTCTTAAAGAAGGAGATACCCAAGGTGGAATTTATTGACAAAAGTACACTGCATGTATAAGGAATACACTAAATTTATGTTCTTTTATGGATAATCTAGTGGATTTTAGCTTCTGTTAGTGTATAAAATTCATACTCGTGTACCCTGACCGTGTCCATGTACATGATCATGTCTATGCCCTTGTATTGTAGTCGTTTTTATGTTCCTGGTTTTTTCCATGCTCATGTGGTACTATAGTATACACTATTCCACCCGCAATAGGTCTCACAAAATTTATGGGTCAAACACGAAATTTGATATTTGTCATAGCCTACAACTATAGTCTCCATAGATAGGGTAATAGACAGAAAGTGTTCATCAAAGTGCACACCATGTGTGTTATGATTTTCAATAGCCTGAGGAATGTTTCCCAAATCTAGCCAATGTCGCCACAATTTCTACCTCAACTCAGAATGAGAAAAATAGAAATATGTGTGAGAATTTCCGATCCATATTTGGTAGCAATATTATGGACTCATAATCCTTGTGCGGCTCTCCCCACCACACCGCACCTCTCTCATGGATAAAGAATGTAGAAATGTCATTTGATCGATGTTACCATTACCGAAAAACAACAAATCATCATTATCTTCATTTGAATTAATTATTTTTACGTCATGCATGCATCCATAGTGAATCATGGGGTTGTATCATGCTCAAATCCATCCCAAAAATTTTGAATTGTGACTCTATTGGCCAATGATGGAGAACATGAAGAATAGTGGGGGGAATTCACAAAAAAAAGTAAATCCATCATTGTCTTTTTTGATATTGACCGATGATAACATAATAATGGTATAGATGGGTGGAAATAAGGTGCTAAATAGGGATATTTGGATCAAGAATTCCAAAATAAATTAGGTCTCATAAAAAGGATATATGTGAGAGATAAAACAAAGAAGTTATAAAAATCAATTCTTATAAAATTAAATATTGTGGTAATACATTAAATAATGGGACCCACATTAGGATTGGATTTATGGTTAGTGAAGAACACATTCCATAGAGATAATGAAAAAAACCTATTGCATTGAACATCCATATCACTATCCACCTTGATCCATTCATTGTTGATCCTCTTTCCTGGTTTACTAATGATAATAAAAAATTCCCCTTATATATCTCGATTACCCTAGGGTTATGTGGCTAACTCTTTAAATTTTCTATAATTGAATATTTATAGATTGATTTAGGTTTTTGGAAATTAACATAAATAAATTTATTTATTTATTCATGATTCTTACCAATGGATATCTTCCCTGGAATTCCCAAAACCGGCCAACTTTATAATGCACCTAGGGTATTCCATACATTCTAGAAACAACAGTTGTGTTAGTTTTTTCAATAGAGGTAAAACTTAATTGGAAAACCATTTATTCTAAAAATACTCCCTTGTGTGATATACTAAGCATAAGGATGAATTTTTTGTATTATTATAATATATGTTACGGATTAGTGATTATTCCTATGGTTTTGAGAATGAGTCTACCTGAATTACTCAAAATTCCCATGTTAAAACATGATATTCATTTTATTCCAATGTTGAAGTGTATGATGTTATAAAAAGGAAGTTTTCATAATTTTTAACAGGACCCTATAAGATCCATGTTTAGGTTCGAGAATTGATTCACAGTAGGAGAGGGTGTATGGATTATTTCACATGGGAGTTATGAAATTATATTGATTTATTATTTCATTGTGCTAGAATAGAATCAGTTTTATTTAAACAAAATAAAATATTCTTGTAAAACCCTCAAAAGATTTAGAACTATTTGATGAAATTCATTGTTCAATCATGGTGGGAGAGTAGCCTATTTACCCTGTGAGGGATAGATGATTACATTAGTTTAAATGTGACAAGGACATAGATATTTATAGTTGAACATCAAGGAGAATGAATCCAAATTAAGGGTAAAATATTTTATTCATTAAGTTTATTTTTCATTTTAAAATAATATTATTGGTGTGGTAGTGACTATATATTTTTAATTGTAATAGATGTTGGTTATTTTCATATTAATTTATATGAACCCCTATGTGAAATTATGGATTTATATTTTTAAATTAAAATCTTCTCATAAAGTATTTGTCTTGGGATTTTGGATGTTCGAGTTATTATTGTCATTATTTTATAAGAATGAGTTTAAAATTTTTTGGATGAAATGTATAAAAGTTATATCCATTATAAATATCCAAAATGTTTTTTTCAGTGTAAAATATAATTTTTTTTAATTATTTAACCAATCAAGGATAAAATGAACATTTTAATCAATTAAATAACCATATATAAATTTTTCAAAGGTTTCATTGAGTTATTAATTCATTGATTATCGATGTGTTAATGTTTAATGTAAATTATAGGATTTTGGTATTTAAAATAATAATTTAAATTATTTGACAAATTATTTAAAAGGTGAAAAAGTTATTAATAAAATCTGGATAAAAATTTAGATAATATTATAACATGAGCTATAATATGAATAATTTTTATAGAGTACTTCTTGATAATTCATGTTTAATTTAGCAGTAGCATGGAATAATTGTGGGATCTGAGCACATCGCAGTCATGGAGTTTTAATATTTAATTATGTCTCATTAATATACATTTTAATAATGTTTATTATGTGATAAATCAATATACTTCATAGGAATATGTGTAGGATATGAAGGTTCCAGAAGGTAATATTGAGAACACCCCAATAATTTTTTAAACCTAATTAAGTTATTTTAATTATAATTTATAATTTTGGAATTATAAATATTTTAATTAAATTTTATCAAAATAAATAAATCATATGAAAAATTTTATTAATCATCTATGTCTACTCTATGTTTGACCATTAATATGGTCATCCACTTCCACCACCAATACTTATGGCATGACCACCTTTGATGAAAACAGAGTCTTTCAAATATGAGAAATCACATCATCCTTTATGGAAGATGCTGAATATAAAAATAAGTGGTAAAGGGATCGATTGTTAGATATCCTATATTTTCCTTTTCCCTTTCATAATTGATCACTGATATAATAAATTTCTAAACAATGTTATAAATTGTACTAGGTTTTATGAATCCAGAAAACCCATCATAGAATAGAACCTAAGGAAAATCTCAACTATACAACATGGGAAAATTTCAACATATAATGAAATAAAAACTATAAATAGGGAATTAAATAAACTATTTCTTTGGAATGTGGGAGATCTCGCATTTACGGGTGTGTATGAAGTTCAAAAATATTGATTAAAAAGATTTTTAAGAAGGTACTTTCCTGTTTGGTGCCCACTTCAAAAATGTGAAATAGAAGGGGCCTTTTAAAAATTTATTTTTATTTGGTGTTGTGTTGTTATATATATATAAGATAAAATAATACACTAGTTAACAATTTTTTATTTTATATTACTTTTAATAATGAATTTTGAAAATATATCACACCTTAAACACCCACACAACTCTCCCTTTAATAGGGGATTCCTCCGAATGATCCCATTTTAATATTCCATGTGATATTTACATTCCCCATTTAGAAGACATTCTAATAAAAATATAATATTATTAATATATCATTAATAACAATATAAAATAATTTAATTAAAAATATTAAAAATAGATGATAATAAAATTATAATTATGAATAATTAAGTATAAAAAATTATAAAAATATAATTAAAACAAAAATAATAATGTAATGCTTAAATATGATTAATTTTATTTTAATGAAATTAATAATATAATTAGTAATTATTAATAATGTAATTTAATTATAATTAATAATAATAAAATTAATTATTAACAATATAACAAATAATTAAAATAAAAAAATTATTAATTATTGACAATATAAATAACAAAATAATTATTATAAATCTGTAATATTATAATTAATATTTATTAATTATATAAGGAATAATATTTAATAATAATCACTTAATTATTAAATATTAAAAGTATTATTAATATTAAATGTATTGAATAATAAAATTAAAAATAGAGATAATAATTCAAAATTATGTCATTAATTAATAAGTCAAAATATAAAGAACAACAATGTAATAAATAATTTTTAATGATGGATTTTAGACTACCCTTCCAAGAAAAGAGATGCCTCAAAAGGATTACCCTATTGAAAAATTTGAGTAGTGTATAATGGAGAACTCTATAATTTTGATTATGTAAGAGAATGAGTATAATTCTCCCCATTCTAAAAAAGGGGGTGGAAATCTAGAAGAAAATTTTGATTCTAGCCTTACTTCTTATTCTCTGAGTTTGATAATTAATGCAGTTACTAATATTAATGATTAAAATAGTATTCGGCCCAAGCCTTCCAATATTTCTTATGTTGACCCTTGAATGACTCATAAATATAGATGAGTGCATCACCCCCATCGTTAGGATTCTTAGGGGCGACCATCAAAATCTGAATCTTTATTCTGAGGATTATTTTTTGGTGGACTTTCTTCTATATATTGATGGTGAGTTTTTATCTAGTAAACTTCCATATCATTGTGATCATTGTTTGAGATTTATTTTATGATTTTATAATGTGGTTAGTTTGTGAATATCTAACCCAATATCTCATCCTGTCATTTTTTTTCTTTTATTAAATGGGAATGAGATTACATGCTCTATTATAAATATATTTTGATTAATAACATTATTAAAAATAATGAAATTAATAAATAGATTGTAATTAATGTTCAAAAATAATCAAATTAAATGTAATTTATTGTAATTAATGAAATATATTAATTTTATTAGGTTTCATTATTATTTATTATGATTAATAAAATTATAACTTTACTTTTGAAAAGATAATTAATAATTAGAAAAGAAATCCAATTATATATATATATATATTTAATACTGCATTATTATAATATAATTATTAATTTAATTAATGATAAATAATAAAATGAACACAAAAAATCCTATGCGTAGATTTATTTTTTAAATTATATACGTAATGACTTAAAAAACATATGTTTTTTGTTATTTAAATTATTTTATTTTTTCTTAATTTTTATAATATAATTTATAATTTCAATTATTTTTCATATGATTGGTTAATGATATAAATTTCATTGGGATTGTGTCTATACTTGATATCTTATAAGATTTAAGGTTGGATATTTGAAATATTTTTAGATTATCAAGCTTAATTTTATATACAACATTGTTTAATTCCACATAATGACTTTATTATTTTTAGAAAAATATTTTTATTTTCAATTGGTTTTTTATAAATTAATTCAATGATTCAAATTTCACTAAGAATATATTTATAATTCATAATTTAGAATATTTTGAATTCACCTAGATGAATCATAATTATGATTCAAGTATGCGACATTGGAATATTTTAAAATATAAAGAATAAATACATTCTAAATGAAATTTGAATCATTGACTATGTAACACCCAAAAAATCTATAGTAAGAACCCTATATTCGATAGTGTATATGACACATGAAACCTAGCACATAATAAGAATATAATATCCAGATACTTTATAATATATTTACTATTTAAAGTAGACTCTCTATATCTCAATGCATGAAACACTGAGTAAGAATGTGTTACACGCAAAAAGAACATTCTTCGATGGCTTACATTACACCCAAGATCGAGAGTTATCGAACAATAATATATTATTAAAATATTGTCATCTAATATTATATAATATTATATATATGTTATTTTAGTGGTTATAAATAATATTAACTATCTTATTAAAATTTATTGTTTATATAAATATTAAATTTGTGCATTGGTTACCAAATAATGATAAATGAAAATAAGAACCCATTGGATATAAAAAGAAATATAATATATTTATGAATCCAATGGAATATTTTCTTAATAAAAATAATTATTTATAATTAATTAATTGTTTTTATAAAAGATATATGTTATATATTCAACCAAATAATTTTTTATTCATACTTTAGGATTGATAGGTATAAGAAAAAAACAAATTATATTTAACACATAAAACCATATATTTTTATAAAGGTAATTTTACCTATTTTTAATGGAGAAAAAAATTTAAATATTAACTTTTACACTTTAATTTATTTATTATTTCAAAATATGCTTCATATTTTCAATAAAAACATAATAATTAGTTTATGGTGGATTTTGGATATTTTCAAAAACATTTCATTGTTTTAACAAAAATTTAAAAAGGGTGATTTTTAGTTCAAAATTGTATTTTCGTATAATATTTTTATAATGTTAAATTATAATTTTAAAAGGTTTTAAAGTATAATTAGATTATATTTTTTATCAATTAATACAATTTATTTAATTTTAATCAATTTAAATTTGAAATTGATTATAAAAACAGAGGAAACATTCAGACTTTTTTACTTTAAAACTCGACATTGTTTTCATGCCTCTGAGATTATATTTAAATCAACTCATACCACATATATTATTGAAATTTGGAAAAAAGGATTAAATATTTGGAATCAGAAAAATTTATAATTTCTAAAAAGGTCAATTTATTTTTTTTTTTTTGTCAAAATGATTAGTAAAAGAAATTAAAATTAATTACAGTTACTAAGGAAAAATTAAGATTAATATTGGATATAACCTTGAACATGGGACACCAAATAACCTATAAACTTGTCCAAAAATAATTTTATTGCCATAAATCGTCCATTAACCATCCCATATTGAGTTTGGTTGGTTCTGAAATAGTTTTTATGTTAAAAACAAATGTACACCTATGCTTTTTTTAATATAAAGTGACTCGTTTTTCTCTAGTATAAATGGCCACCACTTCTCCCCATTACACACACCTCTCAAAAAACGTTGGCTTGGCCATGTTATACCCAATTAACATCCCAAAATCCATCCCATTTTCCATGAATCCTCTATTTGGGTAGAAATCCTTCCATGTAACCCCTTTTGTATGAACCAAAAGGACTTACCAGATTTTTATGGTAACACTTCCCACTGATCTCTTTTTTTTCATTTTGTTTTCCACCGCCTATAATTTTATTATTCCAAATTCATATAATAACACCATTATACACATTATCCTAATATTTGTTTTTATTATTTGTTTGAACTACCCTTACACACACTTCAATTTATTCGGTAACATACATACTATTTTTATGTACGGTGAACTACTACCTCACGAAATGATGATTGTTCATTTTTCTGTTACCACCTCTCATGGTGGCCATTATGATAAAAAATATATTTATATATGATATATATGATATTTATTATTTCTTTATACTTATTTAATTCTTTTAAAACACATAATTTTTATACATTCCATTTCTTTCAATATTATAACATTGTTTGAGGAAGTATGGACTACAGTCCCATCAAAGTGTTGTGATTCGTTCACACTATACATGGAACATAAAAAGGATGATTAAAAATAAAACATATATTATATATAAAGTCTATATGATATAAATGACATAATTAAAATTTTCTAAATATATCATATATATATATATATATACAAATTTATCATCTTTTTTATTACCCTTCCACACACTAAAATGTAATAATGTCATTCGTGGATGTGTGGACTACCGGCTCCTCAACATGATGTGATTCGTTTTACATACCCAAAATTATATATTAAAGTATATAGTAATATTTTATATGGTATTTATCAGATAATTATTATTATGTAATGAAATTATTTTACATACCATCATTCCAGAATGATCGTTTAAAAATATGAACGTTACACATACGTATGTACAGCCTATTATCTCTATGATTGCAATGTTGATTAATTTTTCAAAAACATATGTAATGATTGTTTTTAAATTTATAATATATGTATAAATATGATAATTATTTCTGGATTATTATTCTATATATGTTATATACTGACCCCTTTGACCATAGTTAACCAACCAATGTTTTTTTTGACAGAGGATTCAAATTTGGTCAAAACACCCGATGTAAAATCAACTGATTGCGTAGTTGTAAAAAATATTATAATAAGTGAAATAAATTTATTTATAAAGAATAAAAATGTTATGAATCATGAATAAAATTAACATTAATTTTGTATACAAAATGTTAAAGTATGATCACCCAAGAAACAACTCAAGGTAAGATATTTTGTCTCAAATTACATTCATTGTGATTTATTAGTTTTTATGCACCTAGATTATTTAATATGGTTTATATATATAAATTTTATATAATATATCATGAATATCTATAATCTTATGATATTATGACTTACATTTAAATTTATTCATTCATGAGGCATACGATTTAAAATGTTTTAAATTACTATGGGACACTTTGGAATGTTTAAATATTATGATCCTCCTTATTAACATTAATGATATAATAATTTAATTTCTAATTGAGGAAATTATAGGTCCACCATTATAACACCTTCAATGATTCCCTTACTTGATTAGAATAAAATTTTCAAAATAAATGTTTTCTTTTATAACTACATGACTTTTAAATGATTTAAAAATATAAAGAGATATTTCTCTCAAACAGTTTTGATTTCATATATGTCAAAATCCTTTGATAGATTTTACACCTGTTTGAAATTAATTTACTATGATACAATCTTCCATATTGTATTGAACGTTTTGTGATATGTTTGACTATGTATGATATATTTTTATACCATTCATAGTTTATTGTTAAAGTATTGGATTTTTTTATGCTAGTTTTAATATATATGTTAATGTTATGTTTCAACTTTTTTATATGAGGAGTTCATTGGACTTAGTAAGTGGTGGGTGGAGCCTACTATAGCTCCTCGATGCATTGATAGGTCTCCTGAGAGAAATTGTGTCTTGGTACAAGGCCTTGACAAAATATTTATTTTTAGTATTGGAATAAGGCCTTGACTATTTTATTATGATGTCTAACATTATGCATTCCATAATTATGAAATTGGATATTGATGTTGCATGTGATTATTACACTAGTAGAATATCCATATAAATAAGTAAATATCATTATTTGATTTATTTTTTCCATATTATTCGGAATTTTAAGTTTAAAAGGCTTATGTTTTAGCCTTATACATTTCCTTAAACATTTATTCTTATTTATAAAATATTCTTCTATATTATTATCCTTAATAAGCATCTAAGCTAACCCATTGTTATGTTTTATTTTTCCCATGATGTGAAGGAGTATTTTATTATTAACCTACAGGATTAGAATGAGGGATAAGAGTGTGTTCAAAGGGGACACAATGATGTTTTTTTCTTTATTTAATGACGTAATGTAAAACTTATGTATGTATATAGTACTTCCAAGGCAACTAAACTAATCGGTATTCTGGGATTTGATCCCTTCTGATCATATCCAGATTATGTAATAATGCACCGACTATGGGTAACTAGGGTAGGGGCATTACAAAAATCATCCATTTTAACTCTTGTATCCATTCATATAAGTAGATATATATGGTGGTTGTATATTGAGGTTAGGTATGAATGGTGGTTGTATATTAAGGTTAGGTATGAATGGTGGATTAGATATCTAATAATGTAGTGATTTATTATGTTAACTATGTTTTTATATGTTATCTTCATGATTATATGTCTTATGGATATGTTCCATGTATATAGTAGTTCATTTCATTATACTAAATTTATTACGGAGGTGATGTTTTATATAGGCATGGTTGATTATTCATATTTATCATGGTATATGATGATTCAAAAATGTATCTCCAAAGTTATATTTATAGGTAATACCACCAATCACTGAGAGGATACCTTAGTGTTAGTTAATAGACACCAACACATTTGAGGGATTCTTAGGGAGATAAAATGCCAATATTTTGAGATAAAATTGGTTTTTGTTAGTACATTAGGCTAGTGTAACACCCCAAGCTTCCACAATACTCTTCTCTTTGAATAATACAATATCATGTATTGTATGCAACTTAGAGTTATAGAACACCATGGCCAATCAAACTAGCCCTTATGAATAGTAATACCAACTTTTTGAAATTTTATAAATTTTATTTTTAAAAATGGACTTCATTTTTGGATTCAGAATATGAAAATTTTCTTATGGTGAATTTTTGGTATTTTTCTGAAAACATTCACTTTTTTATGAATAGTAAAAAACACTGGGTTACAGTTTAAAACCAATTATTATTTAATTAATAATAATTTTTATTTAAATTAATTTTGATTTCAAAAAAGATACACAATACCTATATTAGTTCAATTTAATTCATTGGAGTTATTTTATAATAAGATTAGATGTATAAACTTTTATTGAACTTTTTACACTCTTTTACCAACCATCTTGGAACATTTGCAAATTTTCATAAAAAGTAATGTTACCAATTCTATGAATTGAATTACAAAAATCTGAGAGACATTGTTTACATCAGTATGTAAAATTTGGTTCAATAGTATGAAAATTATTTTTGGTGAATAATAACGTTTGAATTTTATTTGCCACGGTTAAAAGTAAATAGGGTAGTTAATTGTATAAGTGATATTATAATTAACTTAACACATGTCATAATTCTATTGGATAAGTTTATTTAGACCAGAATCATCCTTAGGAATAAAATATAATACTTTTGATCCACTGGTATTAGATTAAGACATTAATTATTATTTTATTTAAAGAAGAGTTAAAAGTATAAAATTCAATGATTAATTACTAAACCATCTTAAATATAGGGTTATACAAAAGTTAAATTTGACTATAAATATTAATTATAAAAATTAAACAATTTCCTACATCATAGTAGTTTATTTTATTATTTTTATCCAATAAATAATTAAATTTATTTATGATACAATGATGATACAATAATTACTTTATTAATGAAAGATTAAAATAATTGATACTATAAATATTCAAATATATGTAAATTGAGACTTTTTATGCATTACACTAATTATATTTGTTAATATTACATGTTAGGGTTGATTAAATAATTTTTTCCAACTGATAATGTTTTTATGTATTTCACAAAAATCAAATACAAATAAGCATCAAAATTGATATAATTTAGTTTTTAAAACAAATACTATTTTATTAAATGATATAATATTCTTGAAAATATAAGGTTCATAAAAAAGAACATAGATAAGGATATATATGTCAACAATGAACCACTTTAGGGTCTCTTGGAAGTATATTGTATGTTTATTAACCATATAATATAAAAATAAAAGGACACATTATAATTGTCAAACTATTTAGCTAAGAGTTAAATATAAAAGATAAGGATAATATGGTGACCGAAAATTGTCTAAAACTTATTGGTTAAGAGGTTTTCAACCCATAACCACCTTATACTCTATATAAAACCCTAAGTATCCATTAGAAAAAGAAAATTATTTTATAATAAAACCATAGTTCAATCTTTTCCTAAGGTGCCCCTCACATCTCTTATAAAAGGGATCATCACCTTCTCTCCAAATCAGACTTCCAAAGTGATTTTTCTTGGCCAAAACCTGCTCAAATATCATCCCAACTACCATCAATTCAACCTAGAGGCCTTAGTTTCATTATAAATCCAATATAAAGAGACCTGTTGATCAAATAAAAAGGAAGCACCCGAAGAAGAGGTAATCATTTATCACCTCTTTTAAAGTTATTTTCTTCTTATACTTACGCTTTCATTGTTGTTTCCATAAAAAAATAATAAATCCAGTATAATATACATACTAAGATGTTATTATAAATATTTTACAACAATATTCATTATTCTATCCATCCTATGAATGAAAAAGTCACCATATGTGTGTACGTACGACTTACCATCTCCACGTCATGGTGTAATTTCTTATTCAACACTTCATTATTTGGATGGGTATAATAATGATGTATAATTGATGTAAATAATAAATATAACATGTTAATGATTTTTTATATATGATATAACATCTAATTACATACAATTTCACCATCAATAGAATGATGTTTTCTCTCGTACGTACGTACAGATTACCATCTCCACGAACGTGATGAGATTAATTCCCCATCATAACCATTAAAGAATTATTTTAATTTTATGATTAAAAATAATGTTTAAGAACTAAATATAACTCTGGATATGAATAAAATACATCCAATCCATAACAAACATTACATACATAACAAAACATATAAAGGAAAATGAATCAGTTAACACCCGAAACAATAATACTACTAAAATATTATTAAAAAAAATCAAAATTAGAAGATAATATATGATATCATATTTGTGTATGCGATTATTTTATAATTTAGTAAAAATTATTTCACCATTATAAAGGAGTTAAACGTACCCTCGAGTAAGGAAATGTACAAGGTAAGGGTTAATTTTACGATCTCTTTATTTATCCAAGGTTGCTTATACGTAAGTATCTACTGGGACGTATTTATCATCCCCATCCATGTTTCTTAAAAATGTATTTCAGAATATATTTACTATTTACTAGACTATGGTTTAAATTTATTTATACCTTTTTCTGAATTTTTATAAAATGGTTTGAAAGGAATCCTTCTATCAGTTTTCAAATAAGGTACTTTATTACCTTTTTGACAAATTAAGGTAAGAATGTTATTTTAACTTATACGGCGAGGGTGGCTATTTTCCACCATTATAACACCTTTGAATATTTCCTTACGTTTTTATAATAATATTTTCAAAATAAATGTTTTCTTTTATAAGTAAATGGATTTTAAATGATTTTTAAATAGAAATAGATATTTTCATCAAATAGTTTTTATTTTACCTATGAAAAAATCCTTTGATTGAGTTTACACTTGTTTGATGTTGATTTATTATGATACAATCTTCCATATTGTATTGAAGGTTTTGTGATATGTTTGAATATGGATGTGTTATTTTAATGCCATTCATTGTTTATGGTTAAAGTATTAACTTTTTGTATGCTAGTTTTATTATGAATGTTAATGTTATGTTTCAACCTTTTTAAATGAGGAATGCATTGAACTTAGTAAGTGATGGGTGGAGCCCGATATAGCTTCTCTATGAATCAGTAGGTCTCAATAGACAAACTAGTGTCTTGGCATAAGTCCTTGAAAACATTTTATTTTTAGTCTTGGAACGAGGCCTTGACTATGTGGTTATGATATCCAACATTATGCATTCCATCATTATGAAATTAGCTATTGATATTATATGAGATTATTTTACGAGTAGAAAATCCATGTGATTAAGTAAATGGAATTATTTGATTTATCTTTTCCATATTATACTGAAGATTATGTTTAAAAGGCTTGTGTTTTAGTCTTATAAGTTTCTTTGAATGTTTATGCCTATTTATGATAGTTTCTGCTATATTGTTATCCTTACTGAGCATATAAACTCACCCCTTTATTATGTTTTATTTTTTCCAGGATGCGAAGATTTATATTATGAGCGACCCGGGGTATCCTGGTACACGACAACGGGCCTTACTGCACTCTTGGTTACGACACTCCCGTGGGATATGCATAGGATAATTCAAATTTTCTTTACAAACCATTATGAAAGATTTATGAGTAAATAATTTTTCAAAGAAAACATTTTTGTGATTATGGATTATATGTATAAATGGTTCAATTTATGTTAGGTATTTTACTAGTTTGGAATTATGTATTTCGATTCATAAACTGATCCTGTGTATTCCATTGTATAGAAATGGATCTTAGAGGAAGGAATGTGAACTGTAGCAACGCACACACTCCATTTAGGGATTAAACTCCTAATCAAGATAATTATAGTGGTGATGGTGATACAACCAGTGCAGAAAAACTTATAACTATACTGGGAAAACTCACTCAGGTTATTAATAATAACCTTACCCATATGGAGCACCCTGATCCACAACACAAAGGATCAATGTTAGATCGATTCATGGGGAAACAACCCAAAAAATTCAATGGGACTAAAAATCCTTTTGTACCTAAGAAATGGATAAGTTATTTAGAGAAAATATTTCATGTTTAGGGAGTAGTGAAAGGGAAAAAGTTGTCATGGGAGTTTATCGCATCACAAGGGATGCAGATCAATGGTGGTCATTAATTAAAAATAAAAAAGAAGAATGGAGAAGTTTCAAATAAAGAATGGAGGGTGTTTAAAGATCTTTTATTAGAAAAATACATTCCTCATGAACATCATGTGGATATGGAAAGGCAATTTTTGAGTCTAAGGAAAAATTAGGATGAGAATGTCGCAAACTATGAGGATAACATTACAAGGTAAGCAAGGCATGCTGCCGATTATATATGTAACCCAAGGAGTAATATTAATTGATTCATTTATGGGTTAAAACCATTTCTTTGTCGAGCATTAGTCTCACAATCCATCTCTTCATATGAAGATATAGTATCATGTGCTATCAATATAGAAAATTATTTCATTATGTCTTACAAATTAGAATAAAAGCAAGATAAGAAGATATTTTATGAACACTTTGGAAATGGAAATAAGGGGATGAAGGGAAAAGTTGAATTTCCATCCTGTAGTAATTGTTGGAAGAAACACCCTGGTACTTTTCTGAAGGGAATTATTGTTTTTTACAAGTGTAGGGAAAAATTCCACCAAGCTCATGATTGGATGGGAAAGAAAGAGGCTTCCAATGTTGAATTCTACAATTGTATTTATATGGGGCATTATTCAAATTAATGTCTTAAGCACCAAGGAAACTTACCTCAAAAAATTCTAGGGGAGAAAGGAGAAACTTATGCAATCACTACTGTTGAGGTTGAAGCTCCCAATGCTGTGGTAGTAGGTACTTTAATCATTTCCTCAAATTTAACCATTGCTTTATTTGATTTTGTATCATCAAATTATTTCATATTTTCCTTGTTTTCCATGAAAATTATGTATTTTCAATTTAATTTAACAACGGATTTGTCAGTAAAAACACCTAACAGAAGTATCATTACAACAATGTTTTGTGAATCAGTTACCATTATGGAATATAAAAGTTCTTTATCTTATGATCTTATTGTCATACCCATGATTTAATTTTATATAATCCTCGATATGGATTGGATTTCAGACCATGATGTGAAAATTTATTGTAAGAAGAATGAGGTTACAGTTTTTGATGATGATAAAGAATACCCTATCTTTAGAGCATAAATGACACGATATTATTCTTATCTATATCATCCCCCAGTAGATCTAATAAATTAAATTATTGGGGAGGAAGGGAGTGAAATAACTATGGGTGAGGATATGGATGTTCAAATGTAGGATTTACCCATTGTGAAAGAATATGTTCATGTGTTTCTAGAGGATTTACTTGAACATCCTCCAGAATGGGAAATTGAGTTTTTTATTGACTTAATTTCTGGTTCAAGGCCCATATCGAAGACCCCTTTTAGAATGGACACTATGGAATTAGTGGATCGAAAGAAACAACTAGAGGAATTCAGTAATAATGTATTTATTTACCCTCACGTTTCTCTATGGGGAGCCCCTATTCTTTTTGTTATGAAGTAAGATGTATCTATGAGGTTGTGTATTGACTACAGGGATATCAATGCTATAATAATAATAAAAAGTTTCCCAACCACATATTTATGATTTATTAGATCAACTTCATGGATAACAGTATTTTTCAAAGATTGACCTTCGATCTGGATATCATGAGTTGTGTGTGAAGAAGGATGAAATTCCGAAGAAAGCATTTCGTACGAGGTATGGGTATTACGAGTTTACAGTAATGCCTTTTGGACTGACTAATACACCCTCTGTTTTCATGGATCAATTGAATATATTTTTCAAGGAATATCATGATGAATTTGTAGTAGTATTAATTGATGATATCTTGGTATACTCCAAAAGTTATAAAGATCATGAAAACTAGTTGCACACTATTCTAAAGACTATGAGAAGAAAGGAATTATATGGTAAGTTTAGAAGGTGTGAATTATGGCTTCAGGTGATTTATTTTATTGGACATATTGTCTCTAAGGATGGAATATCTATTGATCCTTCAAAGACAAAGGCAATACAAGAATATCCAACAACGAAAAGTATAAATGAGGTATGCAGTTTTTTTGGTATAGCATGTAATTATCGACATTTTGTCTAGAATTTTTCCTCATTGGATAACCCATTATCCAAGCTCACACGTAAAGGGGTTAAATATGTTTAGACAAAATATAATGAAGGATGTTTTGAAGAGATAAAGAAAATATTAGTCAATTATCCTATATTGACAATACCATCGGGGAAAGATGGGTTTGTTTTTTAGAGTGATGCTTTAAATAAAGGACTGGGTTGTGCCCTTATGCAGAATGATAGGATTATTTCCTATGCATCATGGCCACTAAAAATTCATGAACAAAACTATCCCACTCATGATCGTTAGTTATAAATTGTAATCTTTTCTCTGAAGATATGGATACACTATCTCTATGGTGAAAAATGTGATATTTATACAGATCACAAGTGTTTGAAGTTTATTTTCTTAAAAAAAGAACTGAACATGAGGAAAAGAAGATGGCTCAAACTACTAAATAATTATGATTGAACCATACACTACCACCTAAGGAAGATAAATAAGTTGGTAAATTCTTTGAGTATAAATGATCATGGAGTTCTGAACAAGATGAGAGTTGAAAAGGATCCTATTTTCATGGATATAGTAAAGATGGACATGGGAATAACTATATAAGGTGAGACATCACTAATTTTTCAAATGGATTTCAAAACATCTTTACTTTAAAAGAAAAAAAGTTCTCAGACTGATGATGAGGGGTTTCAGAAGAAAATTAAAGCTGTGAATGATGGGAGATTGATTGAAAATCTGTATAAAGATGGAATTTTGATCTTTGGGAGGAGGCTTTATGTTCCTCACATAACTGATCTAAAAATGGAATTGTTGGATGATGCTCATAGATCCAATTTCTCTATACAACCTTGTAGCACTATGATTTATTATGATTTGAATGCAATTTTTTGGTGGGATAACATGAAGAGAGAGATTGATGATTATGTTTAAAGATGTATAGTATTCCAACAGGTGAAGGATGGAAGACAACATCCTGGAGGAGTTGTACAACCGCTTCCCTTACCAGAGTGGAAATAGGATGATATTACGATGGAATTTTTCATGGGTATGCCAATGAATCCTAGAAGGAATGATGCAATATAGGTCATTTTTGATCGTCTTACCAAGTCAGTACCTTTTCTTTCTATAAGAGAAGATTTACCACTTGAACGTTTAACAAGACTATATATTAATGAAGTTGTAAGACTTCAATGTTTACCACTATCAATTGTTTCTGATCGTGATCCTCATTTTAAATCATGAATTTGGAAAAGTCATCAGAAATCCCGGGATAATAAACTTCATTTGAGCACTTCCTACCACCATTAAACTGATGGACAATCAGAACGGACTATTAAAACCTTAGATAACATGTTGAGATCTTTCCCACTTGACTTTTAAGGTGTGTGGGATCAGTATTTACCTCTGGTAGAATTTTTCAATAAAATTATCTTCCATTCAAGTATTCAAATGGCAACATATTAAGATTTATATAGAAAGAGATGTTGCACAACAACGTGTTGGGATGATGTTGGTGAATGAAAACTTGTTGGCCTGAAACATGTTTATGAAAAAATATAAAGGGTAAAGATTATCCTAACCCACATCAAAGCATCTCAATGTAGGCAAAAGAGAAATGATGATAACCGAATGAAGGAGATGGAATTTTAAGTAGGTGATCATGTTTTCTTGAAGGTATCACCCTGGAAGGGTGTTATACAATTAGGTAAGAAGGGAAACTTATGTCCTAGGTACATCAGACCTTTCTAAATTCTATAAAGAATTGGATTCATAGCTTACCATTTGGAAATGCCTCCAAGTCTCTCCAAAGATCATTATGTGTTCCACATATCACTGTTGAGAAAATACATGCCTGACCTAACGCATGTACTCACTTATGAAGAAATAGAACTGGAACCCGATCTGTCTAATTGTGAAGCGCTTGTCAAGATTCTTGATACCATAGAATAAGTATTGAGAAACCAAACAACTTGACTTGTAAAAGTTATTTGGAGAAACCATAAAATGGAAGAGGCAACATGGGAACCCGAGGAACTTATGATGAAGAACCACCAAAATATTTTTTTACTGTATTATTATAGAAATTTTGAGGGTGAAATTATTTTTAGGAGGGGAGAATGTGACACCCCAAGATTCTATGATATGCTTCTCTTTGAATAATACAATGGCTTGCATTATACGCAATTTCGAGTTATAGCACACCACGACCAATCAAACTAGCTATTATGAATAGTAATACCAAATTTTTGATATTTTATAAATTTTATTTTTCAAAATGGACTTCATTTATGGATTTGTAATATCAAAACTAGCTTAGGGTAAATTTTTGGAATTTTTCTGAAAACATTCAATTTTTGATGAATAGTGAAAACACTGTGTTATTGATTAAAACCGACATTTATTTGAATAATAATTATTTTTATTTAAATTAATTTTAATGTCAAAATAGATACATAATACCTATATTAGTTCAATTTAACTCATTGGAGTCATTTTAGTAATAATATTATCTATATAAATGTTTATTGAACTTTTTACCATTTTACCCACCTTCTAGGTACATTTGCAAATTTCATAAAACGTAATTTTACCGCTTCTGTGAATTGAATTTAAGAAATCTAAGAGACACGGTTGACATAATTAAGTAAAATATCGTTCAATAAGATGAAAATAATTTTTTGTGAATAGTAACTTTTGAATTTTATTTACCACAGTTTAAAGTAAATAAGGGCAACTAATTGTAAAAATTATATTATAATTACCCTAACACATGTACTAATTCTATTGGATAAGTTTATTTCCACCAAAATACACCTTATGAATAAAATATGATCCTTTTTATCCACTTGGATTACATTAAGACATTTATTATTATTTTATTTAAAGAAGAGTTAAAATTGTAAAATTCAATGCTTAATAACAATACTATTTTTAATAAAGGGTTTTACATAAGATAAATTTTACTGTAAATATTAATTATAAATATAAATAGATTTAATACATCAGGGTATTTTATTTATAATTTTTAGACATTAAATAAATAAATTTATTTATGATACAACGACGATGCAGTAATTACCTTATTAATGAAATATGTAAATAATTGATATTATAAATATCCAAATAAATGTAAATTGAGGAATTTGATGCATTAAACTATTTTTGTAGGTTAATATGACATGTTAGTGTGATTAAATAATTTTTTTCTAGTTTATAAAGTTTTTATGTCTTTCCAAAAAATAAAATACTAAATATTTTCAACATTGATATAATTGTGTTTTTAAAACAAATACTATTGTATTAAATGATATAATATTCCTAAAAATATAAGGTTCAGAAAAAGGGCTTAGATAAGGATATATATGTCAATAATTAACTACTTGATGTTCTCTTGGTAGTTTATAGTAATTTTATTAACTATATAATATAAAAATACAAGGATACATGGTAAATGTCAGACTATTTAACTAGGAGTTGAATCTAAAAGATAAGGTTAACATGGTGACCTAAACTCGTATAAAACCTATTTGTTGAGATATTTTTGACCCATCCCAACCTTATACTCAATATAAATTCATTTGGATCCATTATAAACAGAAAATTATTTTATAATAAAATAATATTTTAATCTTTTCCTATGGTGCCCCGCACCTCTCTTATAAAAGGGAACTTACCCTTCTCTCAAAATCACACCTCCAATGCCATTTGGATCGGAAAAAACCGAATCAAATATCTTCCCAACTACCCTAAATTTATCCTAGAGTCCATAATTTGATCAAAAATCCAACATAAGGAACCCTTTTGATCAAATCAGAATAAAGTATGCGTAGAAGAGGTAATAATTTCACCACCTCTTTCAAAGTTATTTTATTCTTCCACTTCCACTATCTTTGTTGTTTTCATACCAAAATAAAAACTCTAGTATCTTCTACATACTGATATATTATTATAAATATGGTACAATAGTATTCATTATTCTATTCATCCTATGAATTACAAAGTCACCATACGTACGTACGTACGACATACCCTCTCCATGTCACGGTGTAATTTGTTAATCAACACTTTATTATTTGGACGGGTATAATAATGATTTATAATGATTTAAATAATAAATATAACATATTAATGATTATTTATATATGATATAACATCAAATTTCATATGATTTCACCATCAATAGAATGATATTTTTGCTCGTGCGGATGTACGGATTACCGTCTCCACCAACGTGATGATATGCATTCCCCATTGTAACCATTTAGGAATAATTTTCATTTGAGGATTAAAAATAATGTTTAAGAACTTAATATCATTATTTATATTAATAATATAAATCTTATCCATAACAAACTTGACTTACATAACAAAACATATAAAGGAAAATGAATCAGTTAACACTCGAAATAATGCTACTACTTAAATATTATTAACAAATCAATATTAGAAGATCATATATGATATCCTATTTGTCTATGTGGTTATTGTATAATATAATAAAAATTATTTCACTATTATACAAGAGATTAACGTACCTTTGACTAAGGAAAGTTATAAGCTAAGGGTTAATTTTATAATCTCTTTATTTATCCGAGGTTGTTTATACGTAAGTATCTACTGGGACTTATTTATCATCCACATCTCTGTTTCATAAAAAAGTATTTTAAAACATTTCAATATTTACTATAATATGGGTTAAATTCATTTATACCCTTGTTTAAAATTTTATAAAATGTTTTGAAAGAAATATTTCTGTAGCTTTCCAAACAAGGTACTTTATGACCCTTTTAGAAAATTATTGTAAGAATGTTTTTTAAACTTATACAGTGGTTGTGGATATTTTACACTGTTATAACACCTTCAAAGATTCCCTTAAAATATTATATGAATATTTTCAAAATAAATGTTTCTTTTATAATTACATGTCTTTTAAATGATTCTAAAATTAAAAGATATATTTCTGTGGAATATTTTTGATTTCATCTATGTCAACATCTGTTGGTGGATTTTACACTTGTTTAATGTTGATTTATTATAATAAAATATTCCATATGGTATTGAAGGTTTTGAGATATGTTTGACTGTGGATGTATTATTTTTATACCATTAACGGTTTATGGTTAAAGTATTAACATTTTGTATGATAGTTTTAATATGAATTTTTATGTTATTTCAACCTTTTCATATGAGTAATGCATTGGACATAGTAAGTGACAGGTGGATCCCACTATAGCTCCTCGATGCATCAATAGTTATCATGAGACAAAAAACTATCTTGACACAATTCCTTGAAAAAATCTTATTTGTATTCTTTGAACGAGTCCTTGACTATATGGTTATGATGTCTGACATTATGTATTCCATCATTATAAAATTATCTATTGATATTACATGTGATTATTCTACATGTAGAATATCCATGTGAATAAGTAAATTGAATTATTTGATTTAGCTTTTCCATATTATGCTAAAGTTTAAGTTTACAAGGATTGGGTTTTAGTCTTATACTTTTTCTTAAATGTTTATGCTTATTTATGATAGTTTCAACTATATTTTTATCCTTACTGAGCATCTGAGCTCACCCCTTTATTATGTTTTATTTTTTCCAGGATGCGAAGAAGTTTATTATGATTGACCTTCAAGAATATACTAAGGGATATGAGTGTGTTCAAAGGGGACAAAATGTTGTTGTTTTTTTCATTTCATAATGTATTGTAAAACTTATGCATGTATCTAGTACTTCCAAGGCTACTAAACTAATCAGTATTTATAGAATTGATCTCTTATGATCATACCAATGATATGTAATAATGCATCGACTCTAGGTAACTAGGGTTGGGGTGTTATATCCAGTGTTGGGAGTTGAGAGAATGGATGGATTAGTTTGGACAGTTCTGAATGAACTATAATGCATAAGTATAACTCATTTAGTCATTCTAGATAACATTATAATGGTTGTATGTGGTCTATATAGTCATGATAGAAACACTTATTAATGAATCAAGAAAAAAATCCCTTAATATTTTTTTTCTGGGGTAATGGGGGGAATGATTCATGTTTATTCATTTTCATATTTAATGAATTTAAATTTATTTAATTTTATTGTAATTTTTGACCATTTATATAAAAAATGACAATTAATGATCAATCAATATTCACATCATATACTATGAGTTCTATATTTATATAATCTATAAATATAGTGTCATGATATATTTTCGATTGGTGTGTTTCATTGTACAAAAATGATTTGAATATAAATAATATGTTGTTTTATCACTCAAGTCATATATTTTAAAAATACCTTAGAAACACATATACTATTCCTTCTACCTGGTGGAATTTATTTCTAAAATAAGGATAAAAAAATTTATATATGTGTTTATAATTTCACCCTTATTTTTGTAATCAATAGATATGAATTTTTAATATTTCCTTATGTTATATTGAAAATTCTATAAACTTCAGTATTAAGTTGATTGTTGATGTTGTTAAGTCTACACCAATTAGAGTACAACCAGTGGCTGATTATAACATGTTGAATCCTTTATTCTCATAGTATCATAGTAGAAGCATTTTTTAATGTTTTATGATTATTATTTAATGGCACATGGTACATTTAACATAATGTTTCTCCCATGAATGAATTAATCATCATTATTTGGCATGTGATTTTTTCTAAAAGAGAATTAAGTAATTTATTTATTCATAGTTTCCAACCCAAAGGGACTTCACAAGGGATGTTTTATTAATATTATTATTTTTTCCAGGAATATTTTTTGATATGGTGTTATAAAGATATAGAGTATTCTATATGAATATTAAATATCTATTTATAACACAGCAATTGAAAGATATTTTTGGTTTTTTTGATAATGTTTATAAGTTATTTTCTAGTGTTATTCTGGGGTTTGGACCAGATCCATTATGGTTATATCTATATACAAAGTACCATCCTCTTTTATATATGGTGATATGGGTCCTAATAAATCATTACCCAGTTTATAAAATGTTTTAAGGAGGAAAGATATGGATGTGATCCCACATTTATAGTAACATCCGCAACAGAGAGTTAATGAGAAACCTGTGTAATTTCATGATTATTGAGGAAATATTTACTGAAAATGGTTCTTGGTAATTATGTTTTATAAAATGTTAGAAACTATGGTTTGATGAGATCATGGGTCATAAATTTCTACAGTGATGGCGGGTAAAATAGGATATCGATGTTAAACATTAGTTTAGTTTTGGAGATGTTTATGAACACATTCTAACTAGTGGGTAGAAGAAAGATCTGAAATGGAAAGAAAATATCTATTATTGAGTGATTTTAATTTCTTTAATGGTCTAGATTATTAAAATAATGGTACTGATTTCTGTAGGGTTGAAATTACACATGTTATGATTTTGTTACATATATCATGGCATGTTTTTTCATGTGGTTATGGTACAAATGATTTTCCATGTTCAGATTCATTTAATGATAATAATAATTGATTTTTCCATAATATATTAATATATGTTAAACATGTATAATTATCATGATCAAATATATTTTGTTGGAAACCCCAAGATTATGTTTAAACTTGGGGATCTTAATCCTCTTTCCGAGAGATTATTATTGATATTTCCTAATATATGAGAGAATATTTTTGGAGTATCACAACTTCGGGTAGTGATATTCTACTGTGGTGAATACGGATATCTTAAATTTTGATGATTAAGAAATTATGAATTCCTATTTTATATCCTTTAGTTGTAAGAGAGTATATTATTTCATTCCCTATGGAGGTTTTTTTTTACCACCCAGACTAGAAGTATACATTATTATCATCATTGTACTTTAAACAGTTCCAATGAGAGCACCTATAGTGCTCCATGATATGAGTATTTAATTTGATGATTTACTCTAAAGGAGACTCATATAACTTAATATTTCACCATGAGGAACTCTTATCTTATTTTCAAAAAATGTTTACGGGATCCTGTGACAATTCATCAGTTATCAATTTTTTAACCACGTGACTGTAAAGAATATGTATCCATTGCCTCATATTTAAGATTTATTTTACAAATTGAAAAACTATATGGTATTCTAAATGTTTTATCTTAGGACTAAATATCATTAACTATGAGTGTGTGAGAAGGGTAAAAACAAGATATATTTTTAGTATAGGTATGAGAATTGTGAGTTTTTTATTATGATATTTGGGGTAAAGAATATCCCAATATTAATGATAGGTTTTATGAATCATCTATTTAAGCTATATTGGATAGATTATTAGAAGAATTAATTAGTGGAATATTGAAAAAATCTAGTGATGCATTTGGGTTTCTGTAAATCCCATGAGTGGTGTTGGAGACCCTAAGAGAGAATCAAGTGAAATTTTAGTTGAGTCTATTTTTTTCATTATATTTTGAGGAAGGATATGTCTTAAGAGTATCATCATTATACTTGGGGAGACCAACATAAAGTTGGAAATACGTTTTGGGATTTTAGGAGGTGGTTTTAGTAGTGGATGAAGTGTGACATTATAGATTTTATAGTTCAGTGGCATGATTGATAGAGGGTAAAGAAGAATAATATTGTCTTAAAAGTATGATGATATTGCTATGTATCCCACAATGTAAGTAAAATGATATATCAATGGATTTTGTGACTAGTAAACCAGGTATTACTAGAGGCTTTGATATTATTCATGTTACTATAGATTGGATAATAAAATTATCTTATTTCTTTTTTATTCAATAATACTATCTAGTGGATCATCTTTCAATCAGAATTAAATATTTATATCAATGTAATGTAATATTTTACAATAATCTTGAAGTATGATCCAATAGACAAGTAACTATATACCTACCATATTAATTGATATACTAATAGGTCCATTTAAATTTTAAAGGATATACTGATGGATTTTGTTTTAGATTTTTGAGGATTATGTTCATATAATTTTCCTTTAGTAAAGTTTTCATATAATAATAGATAACACTCTACTATTAGAATGAAACTATTTTAGGATTATTATGGGTGACCCTTTATTTCACCTTTGTATAGGAAATTATGGGTTTCTTCAAAACAAATTACAATCATTCCATTAGTTAAGGATAATAAGAAACCCAAAACCAATATTTTCATTCACTAAAGTATAAACCATATATGAAAAAATAAGTAACATGTGAACCTTATACTGACGTGGGTTAAATGTATAGCCATCAAACACGAATTTGATATTGGTCACAATGAAGAAACTATTAGGATACTTCATTAAGTTTTATACATGGAAAGATGGATATAATGATCCTCCAACTAGATACCACCCATTAGTGTCCTAGATTAGGAGTCCCTATGTGAACTTAGGGACACATCATTATATTTCTGAAGCTACTGATTAACATCTAAGGACTAAGGTGTTACTGTGGGGATATTATTCCCGTTAATCAGAGTAAAAAACAATTTAAATACCATACATTATACAAAAATAATTATAAATTGAAATTATATTACAAAAAATAAGTAAATATTATATATTATATATTCAATAAATATTCAAGAATACATTAATACATCCCTACTAGTCACCCACTTTTATGGTCACACATAAAAATAAAAAATGACTAAAATGAACCAGATACACTACTAGAATACCAAAGACTAAACTAAATCCCAATATCCAAATCCCAATTGAGTAGCCTCAAGAAGACCTACTACACATCCTATTCTCAACCAGAATGTAGATATAAGGGTTTCATGTGTACAAGGGTGCATGTGCATGACTAATAAATAAATATTTATAGGACTCACCAATTCTGTCCCAAACATAATCAATACATTCAATGCATGAATCTATGATTTTCACATTATAATAAAAATAGGGGATATGTATAATAAATAACTATTATTGATCCTTGGATCCTAAGGTGATGCCTGAGATTGACCAAACATTTTGAGCCCAATGTCAAATATATCTTATCACAAATAATACTACATAGGGAGAACGACATTCTATACTATAACCTTTTTATAACATCTCTTATAGTAATAGTGTTCTATTTTGGAACCTATTCTAGAAAATCATACTCCCTAATGCATCATCCTCCCTAGAATTTCAATATTAATCCACCATGGGGTCACATTCCATATCCAAAACCATAATATATCACACATTTATACATGGTATGTATTATTTATGTTAGACATTGTTGGGGGAGAAATATTGGGTTTTATTTTTCACAATCTACATGACCACCTAGGTGTATGTGCTGACCTTATCTATTATTTTAGTTTTTGTAAAGGATGATCAATGGATCAAGCTAAGTTAGCTTGATGGGTATTTAGATATTGGAATTGATTTTATTCTCATGAATTGTGGTACATCCTCTTAATATATTATTCATAAATTTATTTTTATATTTGATCAAAGGATTTTTTGGTCGATTGGGATGTATGACAATATGATTTCATATTAATTTGATATAGAATGTGTATATTTTATTTATTCTATGTACTCCGATTACTATGGAATAAATTTTTTGGATACAATATTTCATTTCCTTTATTGTGTTACTCATATATGAGGGAATTGTCTTCTCATAGTAAATCGTTATTGGGTCACTACTATTTAGTAGCCTATAGCACACGAGGATGCGTAGATGTGGTCTCAAAGAGACCTCAACCGACACATCATTGAGTGGTCCAAGATGGGGGGATATTATAATGTTTTATTGAATAATATTTTATTCAACATAATATTTTTTCTATTATATATATTTAATATGGATATTTCAGATCTTATATGGACCATAGATTGTTTCATCATGAAGACATTTTCCAATATAAATTCTTTCTTACCTAAGATATGTAATTATTATTCTTAATTTTCACTGTTACGACTGAAATATTTTTTCAAATATGATATTTGTAATTGTGGTTGTTATTTATAGTTTTAGTCACTTGTTATGTAGTGAAAATAGGCATGTTTACATGCATTATTCATATAATATATGATTTACATTATATTTGGGTTATTGTGTGTGCTTGATTTCACTAATGTCATAGGGATCACTTGTTTAAAGTTTCAATAACAACATATATGCTATTTTACAATATAATTTATCGGTGACATTTTACTCAGTTTAACTACAATATTTTATTTGATTATAGGTTTTTTTGAATCCCATGTGGGATGTTTTTAAATGATGACTATGTATTATCTGTATATACAGGTGTATAGTGACCCTTAGTGGGTTAATACATGCATTTGTTTCATTGATATGTGTTGAAGACAAATTAATGTTGTTTGATTTTATTAATTGTTAAATAAAACCGATATGGTGTTTTCCCACATAGCTTTTTATATAATTGTACTTTAACAAACCACACAATTATGGTTTTACTCAACATGAATAATCATAATATGATGTTGTTATATGCATAAATGTGACGTATTCCTTGATGAGATGTATGGAATGTGGATTCCAAGTGAGGTTATGTTATTGAGAGTTAGAGGATGACTTGGGATGCAATTCCTAATATGTATATGCGAGAACCCTTCCATAGGTATTTGTGAATTTGAGTTTCCTTAAGATATTGAGGTGTGAGTAGAGATGCTTATTAACGAGTTTTTTCCAATGTGGGATATTTTTATGAGCTCAGTGGGTGAGACCACTTACTTTAAAATTTGATGTGATATATTGGTAAATAGGGAATTTAAATAATGTCTTGGAATAGTTACCTTATATTGTAGAAATTGGTTATGGTATATGATAGTAACGAGATAGTGGGGTTAACATGGAATTGAGATTACCCTTAAATATGGAAATCATGGATAGATTATTCGTGGTTAATATTTATTAATAATGTAAATAAAATGTAGTGGTTTTTGTATAAATGGTGTATTTTGAGATAAGGATCAGTCATATTCATTTCCATTTAGATTTTAGGTGCACTTTGGAGTGGTGTGGAAGAATTTTCAATGGATACTTCTAGTTTTAGAATGATGACCAGGTGGTGGGTGATCATGTAATTAGACATCATAAATATTGATGGGATGAAATAGTTAACATGATATTTTAGATATGAGATTGAATTTTTTTTTGGTATGGTTAGTAGTTTAAGTGAAAAATCCTAGGTTTAATGATACAAAACTCATGGGGGTGAGTCTAGTTGTGTGATCAGATGATACAAAAGTGTACACCCATTCTATTAGGTGAGGGTTAGATAAATAGTGGATGAGAATGTATTATTGGGTTCTCTTATGGATAACTCTCCCTAAATAAAATCGTTTTCATTATTATATGTTTTAAAGAAAATACTCAATACATGTGGGAAAGTGTTATCCGGGTTATGCGTACATTTTTTTAGTTAAAAGATCAAAAAGTAGTTTTGTGTGGGTTTAGGGTTAATGGTTTTAGTGAAACAATTTCACACTTAGGGGCCCATAATTTTTATGATATTGTAAGGTGTCTCTCTATGGTGATATGTGACATCAAATATTGATCATGTGTGGTGTAATAGTCACTCGGAGATAGATCCATAATATGATTTTGAGATGAATGTGTGTTTCTTGGGAGGAGTGACACATAGGTGATAATAGAATATATTGTTAATTATGATAATGTATTAGTGTAAGGGAATCTATATGGCGTGGAGTACACCATTGGTATTTGGAGGGTGTGACCCTCACTATATATAGAATTTTAGTGGATGTCGATGATGAATTTCACTATAAGATGAGAGAAGGTAATGATTGATATTTTTTTGGTGATTGGGTATGAGAGGGAAGGTAATGTTCATATATTACATGTGGTATTGTATGGTTCATGGGCCAATAATATGAATATTTTTTCTCATTATAGAAACTATAATATGGTGGTGATATTCTTATCAGTCATGAATATATGACCTTTATATTGGTCGGGTTATCGATGAGGTTTGACTTATCAGTGGATGATCGATATGGAACTAGGATACTAATTCATAGGTAAATATAATATGATATTTTTCTTAGGATAAATCCATATTCAGATACTGATTTTATGTTGGACAAGTCTTGGTAATAACATCGGTCTCAGGATGGAATTGGGTGTGATCTAAGAGTGAGTTAGATTAGAGGTGTTTCAGTGACCATGGGTAGATCACGATGATGTCTTCAGTCGGATATGGATACCATAATTGAGTTTCATAGAGTATTGGGTTAAAAATATGGTGTGGGATTTAGATGATCATGGTATTTATTTAGGAAATATGTAATCATGATCTTGTGATGTTATAAAATGTATGTGGGAGTAATAGATAATATTTCAGAGGAGTCATCTAAAGGAGGACCAAGTAATTTTTTTCATGGAACTAGGTGTGATTATGTGGATACCTCATTGAGAATGTTGATGGACCACTAGGAATGTGTTTTTGATAATCAATTCCTCTAGCAGGGAGCATCATTACATGGAATTTACCTTTATTAGTGTAGGCATATAATTGAAATCACTATAGAGCCAAATATGAATTGGATGATTATAACATGGTGTCTTAAGAAATAAGGGTTTGGTTGAACATAGTCTTTTTTACAATGATAGTAATAAGGGGGTGCATCATATTTTGATGAGTAGTTCACCTTGATATTTGGAGACACATGGTGGAATCCCATATGATGTTCCATGATAGATCATAGTGAGTTATTAATGTATTTATAACTGAGGTGTCTCATGAATAAAATTTTAATGAACAATGATACTTATCGAGGATGGGAAGAATTACATTGGAGATAATTTAATGTCCCTCCATCTTTATGGGTCATGAAATTGAGAGGGAATTTAATTTTATAGTTTTAGTGAAAGGGATATTTCAAGAAACGGGATTTAGTATATGATTTGAATAGTTAGAGAATAACAAGGGGATGTTTATGGACATGGTCCAAGAACCAAAAATGTTTTAGGATCATGTGTTCATGATTGGGACTTTGGAATTTATGAGGTGTAAAATGGAACTTTTTTCTATCAAACTATCGAAAAAAGTTTTTTGATGGTTCCATTGATTTTAGGATATGATGTTTACTCATAGGATGGAATATTGTGAAATTAAAATCCAAAACCATTGTTTTGTGTAATTTAATATTAATTAAACAAATATTATCTATTACAATTTTTGAAAACATTAATATCTCCAAAATAGGCAACATATGTGAATTCCAACATGTCATTTGAATCTGGAATGAGGAGTTTTACCGAGGTGAGGAATACATTTTGTTTTGGTTTCAGGTTCTGGGTCTGAACTTTATATAATAATTACATTTATATTGTTTTATTTTATATTTGGTGTTTATTCTACCCTCCCACTATTATCCCCCTCACCCAAATGACAATGAGGAATCTTCCCTTGTACACTGCCGATCTAAGAGAGGGGAAGAGGGGTGTTGAATGTACATTAGAATTCATCCAAGGAGATCGCTTAGAGATGGATTGAGATGAGGAAACCATGGATCATGGATATAAACTCAAAGCTTAAATGATTCACTAAGATTTTGGTTGGTATTTCTATTTTTCCTTTATCCACATTTATCTTTCAATTTTCAATTAGTATTGTGGGATTTGAATTGTTGGTGATGTCATAAAGCCTATTATAGGGATATTTTTTGTGAAAATAGGGTCTCTTGTGGTAATAGGGTTTTTTATGGAACCTAATCGCATAGTGTGTTTTCCATATAGAAAAAATGAGTAGTAACATCGATATATATCTCAGGTTATGGCCAAGTACATGGCCAGACAAACCATGTGATGTACATAACATGTAATAGAATACTCTGTATGGGGTTACATGTCATGTATTGGCCTAGGGTGCATGAATAAGTACCCCATGTGGGTTACACAATGTATTTTCTTGATATATTTCATATATTTAGGAAATACATGTTGAGGTGGGATGATTTACATTCTCATATTGATAGGTTTTTTTTCCACACTGTGTACTCATGGTACATGTTGTGTACTTTTCCCTTTATGGGATACTTCTTTTTTTTAATTCCCTTATGTCATAATTAGATAAGTAATTTGTCTATTTATAGTATTGTTCTATGTAGAATATGATGGTTATTCCCTATTTTCTATCATATACCATTGGTATATTGATTCAGTGATGTATGTGGTATGATGGGGGGGGGGGGTTCTGGGTGATAGTTTGAGAACACTCCAAAGGGAGATACATAGAATGACACCAAGGTGACACTCATGATGCTAATTAGTTTACTTGGAATGGTATTTTCACCTCCTACACTATGAGATTACTATGATGGTCCCTTTTTAATTGGATTGAGTATAATCAAGGATGTGGATTAGTATTTGGATGGACATATTAAGTCTTGGAGTAGATAAATCTGTAAGACTATGAGAACAATGTACTGGTGTTGAATACAACTTCAATCTAGTGAACAAGGATTAGGATGGGTCTGAAAGACCATATTAGATTCTCAAGTGGGTGAGATGAAGATGAATATGATTTCATTTTTTTGTTTTTTGTTTTGTAACCAATATAGTATTTAGGGTATCATCATGTGAGGTCAGTTGGATAAGGAAATGTTCTTCGAGACAATAAGGATGGGTATGGAGTGATTAGTGTAGTTTTTTTTCTTGAGAAAAAACCATTGGGTATTTTTGTTAGGTTTGGGTTTGTGTACAACCTATGTGGTATGGTTCATGAGGTTTCAAGGATAATATGTTCCCTTAGTATATGGTGTATATTTAAATATTTTTATTGAGGTCCCAGGTGCTGGGGTAGGATTTATCCCCAGGTAATGATGTCCTTCACCTATTCTTGTTAAGGAATATGAACCGATGGGTGTAGGATATTATCATAGTTCTATAGTGGGATTTATATCCTTATGGTTGATATTATTATATTTCCAGGACTATATTTGGATCCCCTTGAGTGTATGATATAAGGTTTGGGGCTAGGTTGTGGACCCCCTGGGTATATGATATGAGGTTCTCGGTATGGATGTGAATCCAAATGGGTGTATGATATATGGTTATGGGGATGGACTTGCATCCCCTAAGTGTATAATATGAGGTTTGGGGGATGCATGTTGATCCCCTAGGTGTATATTATATGAGGTACCTGTAAATATTACATCTATGTGTCTGATATGATTGTTTTGTATATGGGATGTAACCGTGTTTGGTGTTTGATATATTCTTGTTCTAGGTAGGGGATAAAACCCATCAGGTGTATAGATATATAAATTTTAGTTAGGGGTGTTCCCCCCCTAATGTGGATAATATAAGATGGCATCATGTAGGGTATGAACCCCCTAGGTGGAGGATGTATACTTTTCAATGGAGGATGATTCCCCCAAGTGTATGATTTTATGAGATAGAGTCATGGGTAAGACATGGCCCCCCTTTAATGGTATGTCTTATTCTAAGAGACATCCAACACAAATAGATATATATTTTTAGTCTATATCAGGTGTCACATTATATTCATCGCATTAGCAGTTGTTAATTATTGCACTTTTTCACTATTTTTATTATTCTAAGAATATAACATGTGTAAAAATGGTATTTTCTGGTTATGTTAGGTACATGGTAGGGTAAATTATTGAGATTTATTTCTAACAAGCTCTATAGGAACACTAGTGTGCATGTAGAACTTATGTCTACTATCAGGTTGAACACGTGATGTGTATTAGATTGGGTTGAGGGAAATCAATGAGGATTAGTTTCTAGTATTGAGGCTAGGATTGATGAAGGAATTAAGGATGATTATAAATTTTATTATTTTTGGTATTTTCTTATTTGATCATATTATTAAGAAATCAGTTGGGATGTATGAGTGTATAAGTGTATTATTGCATATTAATTGGATAGATAATGTCTATGTTTTGTATATTTTTCATACTCTAATTACTATTGTGGATGATGTGTGATTACTATATGTTTTTACCACTATTGGTTTACTTTTACGTGAGGGTATATTCTCCCCCTAGTTGAAACATATCTCATTATTTATAGTCGTAAGCCTATGGAATATGAGTATGGTCACTTGATAGCATGTTGAAACATTGGTAAGGACACCTGTGAGTGGTCTCTGATAGGGGAGGTTACAATGAATCACCCAACCCATGGGCATGATCCTTATTAAAACATTCATATTCTTTTATCACATTGAATGAAATTGTAACAACCTAGGTATTGTTATGATAGGTCATTTTAAATTTTTATTAATATTATTTTGTTTGATATTATAGATTAATATTCATTATAAAAATATTAGCTATTTTTCAATCAAAAGAAAAAAAACATTATTTCTAATAGGATTATCAAGAATTATATAGTTTTATCATTATTTAAAAATTATAGAATTTTAATTGGAAAAAATTAACTTCATTTTTGAATACTGCAGGCTAAAATTATCTTAGAAGGAAATTGTGAAAATATTCTGAAAATACCAACATTTATTGAATAGAGAAAATACTAATTATTATTATTTACAAATAAAAATTCATTTTTGATGAGTTTTTAAATTTTTTTAGTAAATTTTAATAAGAAAAATAGAATTATTTTTTTTAAATGAACTTTATTCTTGAATTTAGTATAAAAATATTTATACTTTTAAATGTTATTTTTTCTCAAAAAATTATTTTTCATCACCTTTCTTCAGATTAATTTTAATTTAAATTGTACCACTTATGTGTTATTAATTACGAAAAATGGATTCAATACATAGAACAAATTATTCCCAAAATTTTAAACATCTTCCTTTTATTTTTGGTCAATAAGAATTGTAACCTTGGTGATTTTGGTTTCTTTGGTAAAGGGTAAATTGGTTAATTAATGTTAAAAATAACAATTAATCACTAGAAAACGACCATAAAACACTAATTAATTTTAATTTATGAGTATATTTATTCCATAATCTTCCAAGATTTTATTATTAGGCTATTTATTCCATTTTTATATTTTTATGACCTTTATAATTCTTTATGTAATGAAAATTCAAAAATTGCACACTCTTTTTTTTATAACTATAATATTTTTAACATGGGGATAACCAGTATAAGAACCCAACCTTAAAACGTTACTTAATATTGAATTGTAGTCCAAAATACACAATCTTACACATTGAGGATATTTTTAGTTTAGTGTTTTAGATAATTAAGATACAATACATACATGACATACCACAATCACATAACAGGACACTACTAAAAATAGTTTCCATTTTTTTCAAAATATAAAAGATTAAAATATAATAGATGATTTATTGGAAAAAACTATATATCAAACATCATGAATTCCTTTTTTATCTTACCCATCCTTATATCATGTGAATTTTTTTTAGAAACATGGTATGATTACAAAAATCAGTAAGGGATATAAAGATAGAAAGCGTTATTCAAGTGATAACATTAAAACCAATAAAACCCACAATCATAAAAACTCATATGAATGAAAAAATAATGTAGTCAAATTGGAAATTATTTACCATATCACTATTACATTGACCCATGCACATGGAATAACCTTTTGGTCAACATCCATCTCCAGAGTACCCAATGCATTTGAGAGCTATAATAGGGCTCACCCGTCATATCTTGAGCTATAATGGGAGAAACCCAACATATCATGATCTATAATTGGATCAAACCATCATAAATAATTTCCACAGAACATATCATTGTAATAATGTATCTTGAAATCATGAGAAACTACTCATACCATAAATAAATAAACAATCCTTTTGAAATTTATTAAAGAGAGTTTTAAAATGATTTTAAAAGGATAGTCCTTTAAAAATATAATTGGAGTGATAATTAGTATAATTGAATGGATATGTTAATAAATTGTAAATATAAATATTCCACCATAATATATAAAAAAATTCATTAAACCAATAATCTTAATACCAAATAATGAATAAAGAATAAGGTTAACCCAAAGAATTGAAATTGTGTAAAGAATTCCATTACCTCAGGTTTGCCTTATTTAAAACTTGTTTAGACCCCTTTTATAATGGTTTAAAGTGTGTTATTAAAAGAGTAAAAAAATATATTAATCTTTATAATATCTTATATTATCATTTCATTACATCATTTCACCCATTAACTGTTAGTATTTTGATCCTTGCATTGTTTTGGGTGTGTTTTTTTACATAATTTCCATGATTGGTTGGTGATGGATATTCTTATCGATTGTAAGTGAAACACCAGAATTGAAATGTAATTGTATTTACATATTTATAGTACCATAATTTATTCCAATTTTTATTTGGATGTTTTATATGAGGATGATTTATAAGTTAAAACATTAATGATGTTCGTTTAGATCATTTTAGTGGATCATTGATAATAATGACCTCATTTTGTGTTATAAAGTAAAACCATGTGTAAAAAATAATTCCAGAACCATGTATGAGACATAATTCATATATTATTACCTGTTTAAACCATAAAAATTATTTAATGACCAGAATTGAAATAATTAATGTAGATTGGAATCACATCGTCCAAGATGTTAGTAATTCGACACATCACGGACAATGTTTTATTCCTTGAATAAGTGGGAGAGGAGAATAATAATGGTGATGAATTTTACATGAACATGAGAACATCCAGAATATACACGATTTCTAGAGATTTCATGCCTCTCAGGTAAGAGGAGTCAGGGAAAGAATAAGAAAATAAAGGAACTCAAAATAAAAATAATAGTTGAGAAATCCCTTACAAACATTCGGCAACCTAACACAGCCTAACGAATATGAAATATGGTTTTAGAAAACATTGATAAGAGAGGGTACAATGGTAACCCATACAGAAAATAATCATAAAATAGAATAGAGCAATAATAATATGAAAATAAGAACATGGTATGCATTCTTGAATTCTATACCACATAAAAGAGAACATGAATGGAAAATAATGAAATTGCGAATTTTCTTACCTTGTAGAATAACTCCTAGAACATGAAGGATGAGACATTGGGGGATTGATAAATACTTGGGAGGACTAATAGGTAGTTAAGGTGTTTATATAATCTTTCATGAGGAATTTTGAATGAATTTAACGAAGGAATGGTTTGGTATTTATAGGGAAACGTGAGGGAATGTTTTAGTGATTTTCAAGGGACATCTCATTTGTGGTATTTACAAAACTATGGACTTTCACATGGTATTTACCAAAGGTATTATCCAATTAGGACACATCACATCTTATTATATTGTACAAAAGTTGACCAGAATTATTACATCTTTATTACATCATTTACGATGCTATTAAAATAATGAAACTCAAAACTGTATTTTTACTCTTCACTAAAAAATCCAATGTTTTAAAAAAACCCCAAAAAATAACCCTAACCATTTATTGATGTGTAGAACTCAAAAATGAAATCCGTTTTTGGAAAATATTTTTCTAAGTATTATTAATTTAATTTATAAATAAAATTACACTTAATTCAATAATTAACACTTTTAAAACTATAACTGCTTTAATATCACATTGAAAAATTAATAAATATGGTATTATCTTAAAGCCATAAAAAATAAAATGATAATACCATTTACTATTCATTAGGGCCATATTACTATTCATATTACTATTCATAAGGGTATGTTACTATTCACCAAAAAAACAAGTTGGTTCCATCAGACTCTAAATAACCTACAGAACACAATTATAGATGATTGTATTTTGAAACTCAAAACATTGATGAAGGAAAATTATGCTTAAAGGGTAGTTATAAATATCCACTTAAAACAAAGTTTCATTCATTCTATTTTTTTAAAACCTTGGGGTGTTACATTATCCCCACATTCTCGAAATTGTGTCCCCACAATTTTATTTACTCATTAAAAAAGTGAGGATAACTTTCCCTCATAGTATTTTTTGATTCGTATGATGCTTCTTCAACCATGTGGTTTTTTCACAAAACCTTTACCTAGTGGATTACCTTCTATTATGCAATACCTATTCCCTTTGATAAAGAATATGTACTAGTTTCTCTTTATAATAAAGGTTCTTTTTCAGCTAAACAGCTTATGGACTCAAGACATGTGATGAATCTGGAACATACTTTCTCAACATCGAAACATGAAAAAAATAATGTACTTGATATAAAATCAGAGTCAAAGCTATGCGGTATGAAATTGGTCCAAATTCCTCTAGTATTTCAAAAGTATCAATGAACCACGGGGCTTGGCTTCTCTTTCTTATGAAAACCCATAACACATTTCCAAGGATAGATTTTAAGGAAGAAATGGCCACCTACCTCAAATGAGAAGTCTTCCTTCTATTATCTGCATAAATTTTCTACCTGTTCTGAGCTGTCCTCATGTGTTGCCGGATCATCTTCAGTTTCTCAACCACTTACTCTACTAATTCTGGTCCCATCAAACACCTTTTCCCAACATCATCCCAAAAAGCTAGAGATCAACATCACATCCCATACAATGCCTTAAAAGGTTCCATATGAATACTGGAATGAAAACTGTTATTATAAGAAAGCTCAACAAAAGAAAGATGATGAACCCACCTTCCCTGGTAGTCCATTGAACAAGCTCGATGCATATCCTCCAAAGACTGAATTGTTTGTTCCGACTGCCCATCTGATTTAGGAAGAAAAGCTATACTAAAATTTAATTCTTTTCCCAACGACATTTGAAGCACCTTCCAAAAGATTGAATTGAACCTGGGATCTTGATAATATACAAGGGATAGAGTAACTCCATGTAACCTGGAAATCTATTTGAGACAAATTCATGAAATATGATCCAATGACATTATATCTTGAATATAAAGTAAATGTATAGATTTTTCAGCCAATCAATAATAAACCAAATCGCATTGTTACCTTGAGAAGTGTTAAGTAGTCCCACCATGAAGACCATGTATATATTCTCCCATTTCCATTATGGCACTGTAAAAGGATGAATCATCCCCTTCGGTAACTGCCACTCTGCTTTAACCTGTTGTCATTTCAAATATTTCATAGTAAATTCTATAATATCCCTTTTCATTCCATCCCACCAGTAAAATTCCCAATGGTTTCTGTACATCTTAGTACTTCCAGGACGAACTAAAAATAGAGAACTATGAGTGCCACAAAACAAAAAAATATTCAAATGAGAATCAAAAGGTACACACAACCTTTTTCTGAATCTTAAAACACAATATTTATCAAGGTTAAATTCTGACATCTTACACATTTTAACAAATTCTACTTTTTTGTAGCTTACGGTCTTCCTTTTGTGCTCGCTTAATTCTGTATGATAATGATTAATCTACTAAAAACTAAAGAAACACAGATGTATTCTTTGCAATAACAGCTTCTAATACAAAATTCATCAAATCAATAGTTAAGGGATCATGTTCCAAACGTAACGTGGTTGATAATGAATGATGTTTTCAACTCAACGAATCCACCACTTTGTTTGATTTTCATGGATGATAATTGGCTTTGCAATAATAGTACTTAATCAATTCAATACATCTTCTATACCTCATGTTCAATTTCTCTTGAGTAAATTTATACTTCAGACTTTTATGGTCAGTATATATTTGACATTTGGCTCCGTATAAATAGTGCCCCCAAATTTTCAAATTAAAAACAAAAACTTTTAATTCCAAATCATGTGTGGGATAATTTAACTCACGAGGTTTTAGTTTTATTAAATCATAAGCGATTACCTGATAATTTTCATAAGAAAACAACCATGTTCCTTCAATGAAGCATCATTGTAGATGAAAAACTCATCATTTCGGGAAGGCAAGGCCAAAACTAGAGTATTCACCAATATCTTCTTGAGTTCCTGAAAGAAAAAATCACATTTTTTTGTCCAAATAAATTTTACTCCTTTTCGTGTTAACATAGTTTTCAAGATAGATAACCGTTCAATGTTATTAACAAATCATCGGTAATAACCTGATAATCCATGAAAACTATGAATCTTTGTAACCTTGGTAGGTCTTGGCCATCAACAACCACTTTTTTTGGAAGGACCAACGGTTATTCCATCGTTATTTACACTGTTCCCAAGAAAAAAAATCTATTGCAACCAAAAATCACACTTACTGAATTTTACATACATTTTCTTTTCTTTTAAGGTTTAAAAAACAACCCTTTGATATTTTTAATTCTCCTCTTTACTTCTAGAATATACCAGAATTTCATCAATAAATACAACCCCAAAATTATACAAGAACTTGTCAAATATTCTATTAATAAGATCCATGAATACAACATGTTCACTAGTTAACCCAAAAGGCATAAATACAAATTCATAATGACCATATCTAGTACTGAACATAGTCTTAGGAATGTCTTTATCCTTTAATTTCAACTGATGGTACCACGACCTTAGGTTAACCATCAAAAAATCCTACGCTCCCTAGAGCTGATCAAACAAATAATTGATATGAGGAAAAGGACACATGTTTTTAATTGTAATGTTATTAAAGGCTCTATAATTTATGCAATGTATCATTAAACTATCTTTTTTTTCTTACCAAACAAGATAAGAGCTCCCCATGGTGAAGTGTTGGGTAAAATGTAGCCTTTATCTAGTAATTCCTGCAACTAATTTTTTAATTCCAGAAGTTCCATTTGGGCCATTCGATAAGTATGTTTAGAAATTCACATAGTGTCAAAAACAAAGTCAATAGTAAACTCAACCTCTCGATTATTAATAACACAAGGAAAATGTTTGGAAAAAACGTCCATGTATTCATTTACCACTAGAACATCATTAATATGGATAGTTACCTTATCTTAAAAAATATGAGCAATATAACTTTCATTTCAATCCATTATCAGTTTTATAGCTTCCTGATATGTTATTAATGGTATGTGTTTATTCTTTTACACAAACTGAAATTCTTTCTGAAAAGAAACTTATTTTTCACTATAATCTATCTTAGCAAGAAAAAAATAAAGAAAGTGCATACCATGAATAACATGAAACTATACTAGATGCAAAACAATAAGGCTTGCAGGTATAATCTTTCAAGAGACAATGATAGGAAGATTATTATAATTTCTTTTGCCACAATATTTCCCCCCAGTTTTTTTACTATGAGATATGATTTCATTTCATGAGGTTAAATTCCCAATGTTTCCAAAAATTTCTCAGAAATGAAGGAATGTGTTGACCCTGAATCAAACAACACATTTTTGAAATATTTAAAATTAGTAAATATACCTGATACCACCTCATTTGATGGCACAACATCTACTTAAGTGGTTGAAAAATCCAAACCCTTCTGTTTCCAATCTTGCTGATTCCCTACTTGAGAAAGTATCTTCGGACAAATATTAGTAAAATGACAAAATTCCCTACAATTAAAGAACCTCATCATCAACATATCATTAATATTATGATCATTTTACTTGCACTCAAGAGACATGTGTCCAAACATTCCACATCGATAGCATTTCCCAGAATTTACCAGACATTCACCAGGATGCCTTTTACCATACTTTTCACAATAAGGGAAATTTATTTTCTTACCTCCAGAATTCATTGATGAGTTCTTCCTCATTGCCTGCCAACCAGACTTCTTTTTATTCTTGTCATCATGAGGCACATATGTATCATAAAACTCCATCTTAACTTTTTTCAGCACAATGAACAAGCTTTTCATATCTTTTAAACTATCGTCAGGCTAAGGCTCTTCATAAAAATAGTTTCAAACCAGCGTAAAATCTATTAATTTTAATTTCAAAATCCCGAGAAAAATCTGGTACATACCTGGACAGTCTTGTAAAATTATCTTAATATGTTTCCATAAAATCATCATCTTTCTACTTCAGTTCCAATAATTCTTTCTCCATTCAGAGTCAAACAGTTTTGCGAAAAACAATTTCCAGAAAAAGACTCTTAAAATTATCCCATTCCAAACTATCAAGATCATATCATTCTCTCATATTCTTAAAAAAATACCACCATTGATCGACTTCACCTTCCAAATGATAAATGGATATTATTTTCTATTGATGTTCCGAACATCCCATGACATCAAATATCTTTTCTAGAGCATTGATCCATTCTTTGGATATCATTGGATCTGTGGTTCCACAAAATGATGGAGGATGATTACTCATAAAATGATCTACAAAATACATGTTTATTCATGGTAGATCGTGTTCCTCTCTAGAATTGATACCACCCCAGTTTTTTCTTAAGTCAACTTATCCATTGCAATCAGAAACTGCTCAGTTCCGATTCCCACCATTTCGGACTGCAGATTCAGACATACATCAGTCTCTTGGTGCCTTCCTACTCCAGGTTCCCAGTTTCTTCTATAGAAAATAATTATATACAAAGATGACTTAGTTGAATCAACATTGTAATCCTTAAATTCTATAACATTTCAAATTACCATAGTGTAAAAATCAGTTAAGGTATTCTTTTAATATCCTCCAAACCCCTATAGTTGTCTAAACCATCCTTTGAAAACAATTATATAGAAATGGGCTTAAAATGTTACTTAATCAATAATTTTAGTAATGAATATAAATTATTACACATTTTGGATATTTTTGAGTTTATCGTTTTAGAGAATTGGGATACTTTACGTACATAACATATCATAATCATACAATAGGATACTATTAAAAAAAGTTTCAATTTTTTTTTCAAAATATAAAACATTAAAACATGAAGAATGATTTCTATGAAAAAACTCCATATCAATAATCACAAATCACTTCTTTTTATTTCCCATCCTTATATCCTATGAAAAACATTTTAAAAACATGGGAAGAGTATAAAACTTAGTACATGATATAACGATAGAAATCATTGGTCAAGTGATAATAGAAAAACCAATAAAACCCATAATCATTAAAACTCATATGCATAAAAACATCATGTAGTTTACATGGGTCATATTTACCATATCACTCTTATATTCACCCTTACACATGGAATATCCTTTTGGTCCACTTTCTTCTCTGGAACACTCAATGCATTAGAGAGCTATAATGGGGATCACCTGTCATAACTTGAGCTATAATAGGCTCAACCCAACATTTAATGATCTATAATGGGTTCAAACCGATATAAATATTGTCCAAGTAACATATCATGGTAATAAATTATCTTGAAATCATGAGAAACTACTCATTCCATACACACAAAAAGATAATCCTTTTGAAATTTATTAAAGAGAGTTTTAAAAGGATTTTAAAATGGTGGTCCTTTAAAAGTATAATTGGGGTGAGAATTAGAATAATTGAATGGATATGTGTGTAAAATATAAATAAACATAGTGAAGCATAATATATATAAAAAATCATCAAACCAATAATCTTAATACTATATAATGAATCAAGAAGAATGTTAACCCAAAGAATGGAAATTAGGTTAAGAATTCCCCTACATCGGGTTTGTGTTAATTCAAAATTGTTTAAACCTCATGTATAATGGTTAAAATAGTGTTATTAATATCTTAAAGAAACATATTCATCTCTATAATATCTTATATTGTCATTTTATTAAATTATTTAACACTTTAATTGTTAGTATTTTATCCTTTCATTGTTTTGGGTGCGTTTCTTTACATGATTTCCATGATTGGTTCATGATGGAAATTCTTGTCGATTGAAAGTGAAACTATAGAATTGTAATGGAATGGTATTTAAATATTTCCAATGAAATAATTCATACCATTTATCATTTTGACTTTTTATATGAGTATGCTTCAAAAGTTAACACATTAATGCTATTCGTTTAGATCATTTTAGTGGTTCTTTGATAAAAACGACCTTGTTTTGTTTTATAAATTAAAAAAATATGTAAAAAAGAATTATAGAACCATGGATGAGACATAATTAATATATTATAACATGGTTCAACCATAAAAATGGTTTCATTACCAGACTAGAACTAATTAATGTAAATTGGAATCACATCGTACACGTTGTCAGTAATTCGACACATCACCGATAATGTTTTATTCCTCGAATAAGTGGGAGAAGATAAGTATAATTATGATGTATTTTCCATGAACATGATAAAATACTTTATATTAATGATTTTTGGAGCTTTAATGCATCTTTGGTAAGAGGAGTTGAAGAAATATTAATAAAATAAATGAACTTAAAATAAAAGAATAGTTCAGAAATCCCTTACAAAAATTAGACAGCCTAACGACTATGCAATATGGTTTTAGGAAACATTAAAAAGATAGGGGAAAAGGGTAACACATACAGAAATGAATCATAAAATTGAATATATCATGAATAAGTTGAAAATAATAACATGGTATGGATTCTAGAATTATCTACCACATAGAAGAGAACATGAATGGAAAAAGAATGAAATTGGGATTTTTCTTACCTTCTAGAGTAACACCTAGATATTGAAGGATGGGACCATGGGGGATTTAAGATTCCTTTGTAGGACTAATAAAGAGGTAAGGAGACCATAGATTCATTTATGGGGAATTTTTAATGAATTTAATGAAGGAATTGGCTGGTAATAATAGAAAAAGTGATGGAATATTTTATTAATTTTCAAGGGACACCTCATTAGTGGTATTTGAAAACCCATGATATTGCCCATGGTATGTGCCCAAGGTATTAGCCAATTATGACACATCACATCACAATTTACTATACACAAGTCACCCAGAATTATTATATCATTAATGATGTTATTAACACCCTGAAACTCAAAACTCTATTTTTACTATTCACTGAAAAATCAAGTGTTTTAGAAAAATCCAAAAATTTCACCCTAACCATTTTTTGATGTGTAGAATTATAAAATGAAATAAATTTTTTAATAATTGTTTTATAAATATTATAAATTTAATTTTTAAATAAAATCATACTAAACTCAAAAATTAACAATTTTAAAACTATAACTGCTTTTATATCACAATGAAAAATTAACCAAGATGTAAAGATCTTAAAGCCTTAAGAAAATAAAATAATAATACAAATTACTATTCATTAGGGTCATATTAATATTCATATTACTATACATAAGGGTATGTTACTATTCAGCAAAAAACAATTTGGTTCCAACAATCTCTAAATCACCTACTGAACATAATTATAGTTGACTATTTTTCGAAATTCAAAACATAGAAGCTAAAAAATTATGTTTAATGTCTAGTTTTAAATATCTACATAAAACAAAGTTTCATTCATTTAATTTTATTAAAACCATGGGGTGTTACAACCAGATTATATCTTCGGTTCGAAATAGTAATTAGATATCTAAAATATGTATCTTAATCATGGAAAATTATTTTTTATTTTTAGTGAAAAATAATTATCTTAAATTCTTACACAATACTGATGCGATAATTTTTCAATTAATAGAAAAAATAAAATAAATTATAATAAAAATATTTAAAGACCAATAATTTGAAATACATTATGTTAAACAATAATTTAATAGGTAAAAGTAACATTTTATGCATGTATTAAAATATATTATTCTAATTTGATTATTTCTTCATGTTATAAAAGTCAATGTAAACGAATTGTTCTAAAATTATCATTGTATATAATTTATGAAAATAATATTTTTCAAATGATTTAAAATTCGTAAAAATACTACATCCATAAATTTCTTTAATATATTGTTTAAAATAACATCCATTATTTTTTATGGACTATTTTTATTTATGTTAACTATCTGGACCCTCAAGGAGTAAAAACATTCTTATCATCATAAGTGTGAAAAGGTTTAACATGGGTTAAAAAAATAAGGGAAAACTAAAAATTTGATTCAATATTGTATAAATTTAATTAGTTGACATTATTTAAGATTATTATAATCTTATTTTCTAATTTTATTTTTTCGGATACATTTTGACATGAAAATTAACTTATATTAATTTAATTTATTAAGAAATTTCAAAGAGTGCCCCCTCACTATATTATAAAATTGAACCTATTATTCCCATTTTATCACAATTAAAAACATTTTGTTTTCCCCAATATATTCACAAATACTTTCCATACATCCCAAATTACATTTTAGAATATTTTCTAAATCATAAAACCAACCTAGAAACACATTTGAGGTAAACCATAAGAAATTTTCTAAAGAAGATCTATCTTTCTTAATCAACTGTTTTATGTTTTTTTATTCATCCACTTTATTAAAATATTCATTAAACCTGATGAAATAATAACACCATTACCTTCCATAAATTTAGGTGTTTTTATGTTAATGGAACAACCTATATCCACATCCTTTTCCATAAAATTGGAAACAAAACCGTTATTCATGTGTACGACAAACTACCATATGAATGACAAATGTAATTCATTTTCGATCACCACCTCTCACTTGTGGTTATAATGATGGAATTAATATATATATATATTATTCATAACATATTTAATATAATTAAAATAAAAAATATAATTCAATTTCGCACCTTTCCATCAACTGAAAAATGATAATGATGTTCATGCGTACAAGTAAACTACCACCCCCATGAAGTGATGAGATTAGTTTTTCAACACCACATCACATAGATGATACATATACATAAAATTATTTTTAAATAAGTAATATGGTATTTCTTATATAATTATCATTATCTTAATATAAAATAATACTTACCTTATTTTCCGCAATGATCATTGAAAATTGGAATTGTTACTCATGCATATATATGGCCTATCATCTCCATGATTATAACATAGTTCATTTTTTTATTACCATATTTAATAATTTTTTTAAAATATATTTAATTTATAATAATTATAATTATTTCTTGATTATTATGGTGATCTAAACTTTTCATACATAGATATTACATCTTAATAAATAAAGACTCATTACATAAAATTATGATCAATGCCAGAATTATATAACTCTACTATCAATGGAAAGATGATAACATCCAAAAATAGATCATTATAGTTCTACATCATATCCTACTAACATCTTCATAACAATCATCCTTCTTGTACATATCATACACAAATCCATTCATCATATCCTAGGAAAGGAAACAAAAACAATGGTGAGGTTTGTTGCTCAGTAAGTCTAAATAAGGGAGATATCAGTGGTCATATAAGCATAACATGATAAAAAGAGTATGAGAACATGATATTAACATTTTAAAATCATTGTATTCTCATCATAGATCATAATATTGAGTCATTTCATAAATATTTGTAGTTAAAAATACATTAATAAAAAAGTAATTAATGAACATGAAATAACGTCTCAGATTTTCTTTGAATTAATTTTAGATATTATATAGACAATTTTTAAGCCCAAGCACTGAGAATGTGTCCAATTATAAAGCCCAATATTCCTAGAGTTAATGTTTGAAATATATTAAATTTATTAATTATCACCCATGCATGGTTTCCCTAAAAAATTGGAAGAACTTCTAAATATATGTGAGGATTAGAAATCCAAGGAAACCGTTGAGTTCAGAATGTGAGATTTACATCATGAACAACTTATCATTAGTCGACATGGGTAATCTATAGAAAAGTCATCACAGGAATAAAAATGAATAATATTATTTTATTCTAATTTTTTTGATGTAATGATTGATAATATTTAAATATAATATTAAGGATAAAACCATAGCTTGGCCACATAAACCTTGAACCTTTGAAGAGCCCTAGGAGAGACCATTGGATAATTATACAAGGAAAAGTACAATTAGATCATGGATCTGTGATCAATGCACCTCATATTCTAAGGATCTCACCAACGAACATGAAAAAACATTTTTATTTATCATAAATCTATCCAAATTGAGGTAGGGAATGTGTTTTGATTTTATTATTCCCCATTCATGATTTCTACATCGAACATGAATCAATAAATGAATAGATTGATATGTAGTTTGATCGTTATGTAGGATTGAATTATTTTTTTTATGGATATAACTTTGTGAGTTTTGTAATTATTGGTTTTCATTTTTCGTCATTATAATAGAAATGAATCGAGGATAACTGAACACAACCAATGTTCAATCATATTTTGTGTGTCTTTTGGATTTCTCCCATCTTTCTCCATTCATTGTGGTCCTTATTTATTTGGATTTTTGTTTGATGCTTCACCAATTAATTTATCATTTCACACAAGTTTTTTGGATCAATAATATGAGATTGTAGATATAGACTCAGTACAATGAAATAGAGGTTCGATGGTGGTAGCAGAAAATGAATCAGACCAGTTTGAAAACCCCCAATTTTGAGCAGGATGTGCGGAAAATGATAGAGAAATAAAATGTGTTTTCAGGATAGGTTCAAAGATTGAATTATAGTGAAAATCCATGGTAGAATTTATTAGGGATGGATCCAAGATTTTAATCATTATTGGAGCTGGATTTCAAGGTGAGGGTGAAACAGGAGCGTGATGTAGGAAGAATAATTTTTTCTTGAAAATCCCAATACACATGACATGTAGTCTTTGACTACATAGAATGTAGTACCATAAAGATACCTCATCATGTACTCCCTCACATGACATGGCCTGGACCATGAACACAGGCTACCCTGTGTACTCGTACACAACCATGGGTACACAGGATGATGTCGTGTATTAGCACACAGCTGGAGTATACGGGTGGGAGATGGGATATAGGGATACAACATGTAATCCATCAACAGATCGTGTACTCTTCTACATGAACACGAGATGAAGATATGGTCGTTTACAAGGGTTGGACCCAAGGTCAAAATAAACTATGTGTGAAACCTACTACACATGGTGTACTTTATTACAAATGTATTATATCAATTATCCTCCATATCATGCATATTTTTAGTTATGGTTCCCCCTTTATCCTTTCCTTAAAGGATGGTATTAAATCATCTTCTACTCCTAGTAATATGATTCCTTCAGCATGACTTCTTTGATAGAGTAATTAGAATCCCTCTGAGAGGGATGAAGTGAGTTCTTCTATTTATCTTCATTCCCTAGGATGAGTTCATGGTATCGTTGTGACCAACATTATCAAAGCATCAATTCTCTACATATCTAGTTAACCCATATTGATTTATTGGTGTCACACCATGGACCTGGAACTGATCCTCATCTATGAATCAAATTCTATTCAGGATATTAGTGTATTATTTCTCATGAAAAGACCCAATGAGAAGTACTAAACATACAGAGACCATTAGTGCTATTAGACTCAGCTGTGTCTTCTCCCGGATGAGTGCTTTGTAGAATTTGTGAGTTGGAATCCTAGGTAGGTATACTATTGTTATTAATTACCTCTAGACTATGTGTCTTTATTGAGTGTATCTATATATTCTAATTATAGAGTGTTATCATAGTTTCTTTAGTTATACGTTAGGATTGGAAGCCTATGAGAATGGTTTGGGGAAATTGTGTTATGTTTTTTGAGTTCATATTTCAGTATAGGGAATCTAGTGTTTGTGTAGTGATCGATATATCTATACACCATGACTCTAATCACATTATTTTTGACTTGGTACATGAGGAAACTAGTTGAGGGAAAAAATGGTACATGAATCATATAGTAATGGGTTTGGTTTTTGATGTCATTCTTGAGTAAGTACTCCAGATATAATCATTTAAAGTGGTACATATTTTTTACATTCACGATGCAACCGTGATGTATACCAGTTAGGATGTAGAATAATGGTCAAGATTATGATCCCCTCAATTACGAGGCATCAATATAGGGACTAGTTCCCATGATGTTACCTCCATGTGGTGCACCAGACCGACACTTATAGGGAAGAATGTAGTACCCGTAATACCGGAAGATGAGGTGAGGAAGTTGAGTACTGTTCATGAGTTTTAGTGAAAGATACCCCTCAGGGTCTATGGTGAGCATGAAACATAGATGGTTGATTAATGGATTGAGTTCGTGACCTGAGTTTTCCATCATGTCAGGACACCATCAGATCAGATAGTGGTCCTGGTGGTGAGACATCTTCATGTCTCAGTGGGGAGATGATGGGGTTTAGTTACTCAGTATTAAGATGAAGCCACTATTTCATGGAAGGAGTTTAATCATAATTTCTAAGAGGTTTTATCGCATGATATGATGAGGGATATATGTATCCAGGAGATTCTATAGCTCTAGTATAGTAGAATGGTAGTTTCTTAGTATTCATTGAGGTTTAACAACCTCTCCATGTGTGTGATGGATATGGTTCAAGATAAGTTTTTTAGGGATCATACCATCGAGTGAGGTATGTGTAGAGACATCTGATCCATTTTTATGCCTCTGTTATTTTCTACCAATTTTGGGAGTGATAAAGAGAGATTTGGTGGATGAGATTTTCTTACCTAAGTAGATACACCTGGTGGTTGTCAGTAGTGGGAAAGCAGTAGCAGTTACCTTAGAAGCAAGGATCTGACCATAGTTTGAGGGACCTTTACAAGAAAGACGTTTCAGGAAGAGGTCATGGGATAGAGGATCTATAGTTCAGGGATCACAGGGTGGGTCCATTCAACCTAGGGAGATGACATTATACTCATGTGATTGAAGGGGACTTCTCATAAGATATTGTTCGACTCACCATATAGCTAATATAAAGACCATGGATGAGCCGCCGAGGTAGAGGTAGTGTAAGGATCAGGTAGGTCCACTGGGAAGTGGACATGGGAAAGGAGTTGGGAGAATAGCATGAGGAGGGATACACTTTGAAATGTTCCCAAAACTACCCCCAGGTAGTCCATGATTGGGTTAGGGATATAGAGGATAGATGAGGAGACAATTGTAGGATGTCGAAGCATACAACCCATAGGATCCATGAATGATTTGAGGTACAATATGTGTATTTTATAAATTATATAAATTACTAATTTACATTAGTAGTATCCATTATTTTCATTCCAAATACCTTGTTTGGGACATAATTATTTCAATTGAACCTTTGGATTAACCATTATGTTTGGATAATCCTAGTAGAGAAGACTTAGTGATCATATAATTGTGCCAACAGTGTGACCTAACTCTTGGAGGTGAGAGTATATGTTGGAATCTCTTTCTAGTAGTGTTAATGCCTTATGATGTCATTCATGATATGGATTGGTAATCTATAGTCCATTACCATATTGACTATTTTAGGTGAATGGTGCGGTGTTTACACAATGTTGGAATCAAGATTTTATTTTTCAGTGAAAAAAAGACCCAATTAGTGAAGAATGGACTCATGCATAGGAGGGTGTATCCAATAACTCATCTGTTATATATATTAACCATTGGTAAAATTTATGTGGTTAGTTTCTAGTTTCCAGTAGTGGTTGATGATTACGAGGATGTATTTATTAAATATCTTCCATGTTTACCTCCCTTTCAAGATATATACTTCGGAATTTATCTACATAGTAGTACGACACTATAATATACACAATCATATTTGAAATATCCTGTAGAGATTAATGAGTTGAGGGTGTAGTTGGATTAATTCTAGAGGAAGGGATTTGTTAGACCCATTGTTTCACCAAGGGTAGCCCTAATTGTATTTTCCAAGAAGCAATATCGGATCTTGAGGTTTTGTGTTGACTATCAGCACTTAAACCTTGTGATCATGGAGATAATGTATCCCTTTTAAAGGATAAATGGCCTTTTTGATCAGTCAAGAGGGAAATTATGGTTCTTGACTGCTGAACTCAGGTCAGGCTATCACACATTGTGAGTACCCGATGAGGATATAATGAAGATAGAATTCAGATGTCACTAAAGTAACTATGAGTTCACAGTGATGATCTTTAGTGTGAAAAATTCCGTAGCAGTTTTTATGGGACCCATGAACATGATCTTTCATCTTTACATATACTGAATTGTGGTAGTCTTCATTGAAGATATCCTTTTGTACTCAACATCTGAGGATGAGAATGCAGGACATTATAGGATAATTATAAACGTAATCCAAGATCACCAACATTAAGGAAATACATAGATGTTCTAGTTTTGGATACCGGTAGAACACTTTATAGGAAATGTTATCTCAGTAGATAGATTTGCAGCGGTCCAGAAAATGGTCAATATAATGTTATCTTGGGAGCCACCCAAGAGCGTAATGGAGGTGTAAAGAATCTGTGGGTTGGAAAGATATTACCAAAGATTCATACATTATTTATTAAGGATATCATCACCTATGATAGATTTGAATTTAAAACGATAACATTTTTAATGGACATAGAAGTGTCAATTTCATTTTTAGCAGTTGAGGTAGAGCTTGTCAAGCAATCAAATCTTGATATTTATAGAGGAGGGTGTAGAGTACGTAGTGTTATGTGATGTATCAGGGACCAGTCTTGGTTGTGTTCTAATGTAGTGGAAAGGTGTGATATCCTATTTTTCATTTCATTTGACACCACACTAGTAGAACTAAATGACCCACTATCATGATCAAGTAGTAGTAGTCTTTGCTTTGAAAATGTGGCAACACTACGAGATGGGAGAGAAGTTTACTATCAACTTTGGTCATAAATGTCTCAATTATATCTTCTCTTATAAGAATCTCAACTTGAGATAGAGGTAATTTTGAGAGTTCCTATGTGATTATGAATTCAAAATTACTTATACTTATGGTATGGGGAATGTGGTAGCAGGTTCTCTTAGTATGAGATCTTATTTGTAGTTGTGGAATGCGGTATTGAAGCTGTTGGCCTCATTGAATAAATCCGTTATGGATGGATATGGAGTAGCTTACCTCTATTCGATGGGTTTTACCCCTTATATCATGTATTGATTCATGGATGTGTGGCTTGGGGATATTTACTGCAAGACCCTACATAGTTAGATATCCACATGGCATACTGCAGATGGATTTTATAATGTTGGGGAGTATGTATTTATTTCATAGGATGCATGATGGTACCCATGATGTAGAATGAATATGTTCTAAGAGAGTTTAATAAACCTCCTTTGGAAGTATGTCTATGTGTGATAAATATGTACCAGGACCTCTGATGTTAGTTCTCATGTCCATGGATGAAGAAAGTAGTTGCATTGTTTTTCTCTTGATGCCTTACTATTAAGTTAGTGAAGGCTGATCACCATGTTTCAGAGGGCTTGGATAAACCACTTGAGGTGCTAGAATGGATGTGGAATGGGTTATCTATGGACATCATGAAAATATTTCCATGTAAATATTGGGGACACAATTCCATATGGGTGATTTTATACTAACTCACTATGTCAGACAACTTCTGAGAAATAAGTGATCATATTTTATTAGGGATCGTGCGATACCTCTACATTGAAGAGATAGTCAGAATCCCTGGAGTTCTATTGATAATTGTTTTTGATTGTGAATATCAATTTACATACCAATTGTGTAAGGTTTTATAGGAGGTTTTTGGGACCTAATTATGCATGAGAATAGCATTTCATCCCCAAACTGATGGCCACACTGAGCGAACTATTCAACTTATAGTGGATATGATGTGAGATTGTCTATTGGACATTGCCATAGTTGGGAGGATCACCTACCAATAATGTAGTTTGTGTAAAACAACAAATTCCATTCCACCATTATTATGGAACCATTTAAGGTGTTTTATAAGAGCCCCTATAGTTCACTACTTTGATGGAATGACCCAAGAGAGTTGACACTCATGGGACAAGAGTTGGTGTGAGTTTCAACAGAGAAGTTGCAAATAATCTTGGAGTGGATGAAGACTAAAAATATTAATCAGATGTATTATGCTAACAGGGAATGAAGTCCATTCGAATTAGTGGAGGGAGACCATGTCTTCTTATAGGTTTCACCTTGATGTGGATTATGGTGATTTTTTCAGGGTACAATTCTATTTTTGATGTTCATCAACCCTTTCAAGATACTACATAGAGTAGGATAGGTGTCATGCTAGTTATATCTTGCTCTGATATTATATCTGGTACACGATGCCATATGCATGTTACATCTGAGGATTTAGGTGAATTACCAATGACACGTTATCTACTACTGTGAGCTGGATATCAAGGATGGATAAAACTTTTCTACACACCTCGTGGAGATCTAGGATCAGGAGGATATGATCCTCTATGGGCGATCAATTCATTTAGTTTGTGTCTTGTAGAAGGGTAGGAATATATAAGAGAGAACATTGGAGTGGGAGGCTCAGATTCAATCTCAGTACCCATGGCTTTTATAGTATCCCTTGTTTTGTCTTTTTAGGGGCATCAATCCCTAATGTTGGGGGGATGTAATGCCTTATATTTTAGGTGTATTATTTTTTTGATAATATAAGGATTAATGTTGAGACCATGCATTGAGACGATGTGTGATTATGAGGCATGGTGTGTCCAGAATAAATGTTTGAAATATATTAAATATATTGAATTGCACACATGCCCATTTTTTTCTAAAATATTGGAATTACTTATAAATGGGTGTGCATATCAGAATTCAGATGGAACCTTTGAATTTAGAATTTGAGGTTTACCCTAAATGTAACTTAACATTAGTCAACACATTTCTTTTATAGAAAATTCATCATGGGTATGAAATTGAATAAAATTATTGAATAAAATGATTTTATTCCAATTGTGTTGATGCAATGATTGACATTATTTAAATTTACTATTAATATAAGGCCCCATCCTTAAACCTTACTTAAAATTGAATTAAATGAATAATTCACATTGAGGATCTTTTCAGGTTTAGAGTTTTAGAGAATTAGGACATAACTATTACATCTCAAAAGATTACAAAGTAGTCTCTTCTACTAAATTTCCATAAAATAAAAACTCTTAAAAATAAATATGTCTAATTTCATGTTTTAGGTAGCATGACTTTCCCTTGATCCCATCCTTGACCCTATTCCACGCTAAGTCCTGTGAAAAACATTTCAAAAACTTGGGATGAGCATAAAAACTCAGTAAGGGATACACAAAGAATAAAAACTGTTAGTTTATCAAAACAAAAAGTAAACCATGTATGCTTTATCAAAGTAATACTTATTCACCTTTATGAAGTAGTAAAAACTATTCACTGAATAAAATATCATTACTTACCTTTTTGTAACCAAAGGATTACCATAAAACCCATATAAAGAACACATAACATATATAAAGGTAACTTGGGACATAAACATACTTAAGTGAAATAACCATACGGTCGACTCCCACACATATCACTTAATGGAATAGCCATACGGCCAATTACCATACATACTTAATGGAATAGCCATACGGCCGACTTCCATACCCAATGCATTGGAGGTTATAACGTAACCACCCGTCCTGGTATTCATGGCACCACCCGTCATAATGTCGAAGTACCATTATCAAATCATAACACATAAAACCAACATAAAGGAATGATAACATTTCCACATTTCAATCACAATATATCATTTAAATATATTGACATAATATAATCCTTTATCAAAAACATTTTCAATACCGAAATAAAAAAAAGTATGTGGTATTTATTTTATTTTAAAAGCATTATGGCTTGTTGAGGAAGCCAAAGTCAAATAATACTCGCGGCGGCGGAAAAGGTCGTTGTCACCGCGTACGTTAAAAAAACATTCCTTTTTGTCTTTTAGTAAAACACTTTGTAGAAAAAGATTCCTTTTGTATAAAAGTAAAAGTCAAAGGGGTTTATACACCGTATAAAAGAAAGTTGTGTATAAAACGAAATATGCCTCAATGAAAGGAGATTGAGACGATGTCCCTTACAAAGACGGTATCCTTGGTTTAAGGATAAATCAATTACATAATTATGTGTGACAAACGAATACACAAAATATAAGTGGATATTAAGTGTAAAAAATCAGAGGTTATTCACACATATTCATAGAACAACATATTCAAGGAGTACAATTTTATCCCAAAGAATCAAATTTGGGCTAAGAAGTTCCTTTGCAAAAATTTGACAGCCTAACGGTGTCACTTCAAAAATTCAGAAAATGAGTTGATGAGAGATAAAAAGGGGATCTCATCACTTGGAAATAAAATTTAAATTAATCAGGATATAGAAGAACATATCCCAAAATAATAGTATGTGAATTAAAAGACATAACAAACGAAGACTTTTAAAAAAGGAGGGTGAAAGGTTCCCTTACCGACTTAAATATCTTTCAAAACATACGCCCCGTGAAAGAAGGACAATACATAATTGATGTAAATACTCATAAATGAAAGAATATTACACAATGAGTAAAATAATGGTCAGTACATACACCACTCAAAGGAAATTGTGCCAAATGTAGCATAAATCTCACAGGAATAAAAGTGAGATGAAAAAATCACTTACAAAAACTCGGCAGCCTAAAGGCGCCACTTAAAACTTCCAAAAATGGATTGATGAGATCAAATAGGGTATCTGATCACATTACAACAAAATGTACAGAAAGAGGAATATGAAAGAACATCCCCCATCATAACAAATAGGACCTTAAAAGAAGTGACATAAAGGGGAGTACTTAAAAAGAAAGAGAGAGGTTAGATCTCTTACGAAAATTCGGCAGCCTAACGGCGCCACTCAAAACTTCCAAAATGGATTGATGAGAGAAAATAGGGTCTCTCATCACATGAACATAAAAATTACAGTAAGTGTAATATAAAATATCATTCCAATAACAAGAATGATGAGCTTTAGAGGGAATGACATAAAAGGGTGTACTTAAAAAGAAAGAGAGGAGTAAGATCCCTTACCTCGGGTCCGACTTGACTCGATCATTCTTTAATGTCCTGAATAATAAACTTGAGTTAATTTCTACTTGCTTAAGAACCCTTTTTCAAGTTCATTATTCCTTTTATATCACTTATTACCATGTCATGAACACTATGTAATTATTTAAGTTAATAACGGTCGTTTTAACGGTCATTGGTACTTGAGTAAAACATAATCCCTTTATAATTATATGTTGTTCATGTATCCATTATATACAAAATGGTATTCATGATGTAGATATTATATATGTCATATATATCCAGTACATGCAAGCATTTATAATATTACAAAATCATTTAGAGGTAAGAAATGAAATGCACCGTTCATGGAGATGGTAAGCCGTACGTACGCATTAACGCTACTTTCATTTCTATTTCATATTTAATGGAATTAAAACATATTGATACATAATAGTATTTTAATTCCAGTATGGTATCATATATAATATCATTAAATATACCCTTTATACGTACCACATATGGTAATAACGAATCAAATCACTTTGAGGGGGCGGTAGTCCGCACTTCCTTAAATGAAGATATCGTGTTTACCCATAATAGAAACCATAAAGTTATGCCCAAAATGTAAAATAAAGAAGCTTAAGGAAAACATAAACATATTATATATCATATATAAAAATAGTGACACTATAATGGCCACCTTTTAATGTGTTAAATGAGTATTGAACAATCATCGTTTCGGGAGGCAGAATTTCGTCATCCACGGAAACCGTATGTTCTTTTACCATTTGATGTAGTTTTGTGAGAGTGTAGCTCGAATAAATCTTATAAAAACATCCTAGTATATTGAAGATACTGGTGTTGTTACAAAAGAATTAAATAAAAAGAGTTTAGTGGGTTGGATAAGCAAAATAAAACAAATGAACATGAGAGAATGAATTACCTTTAAAAGTGTAACTCCTTTTTATTTGAGCCTAAAGGATTCCTTTAAAAGGATTATGCCAAATTGGAATCCTATAGGATGAGGAGAGGGATGTGTAGAGAGTAAATGGCCAGGGTTTGGCCGAGCCAAAGGATTTGGGAGTGTGGGTAATGAGGTAGAGGTGGGGGCCTTTTATAAGAGGAGAGGAGGGGGCACTCTTGGAAAGTAAAGAAATATTACTTTATTTGAAAATGTGTTTCGGATTTAAAGGGTCCCACATTAATATAATTCGAGGCTAAGGTGATAAGGGTTCGAAATCCACTCATACAATAGGTTTTGGACATGTGTAGGTCTTAGATATTACATTATCTTTCCATTTTATTTAAATCATTAAATAATGAGGTCATCACTGCATCATCATGGTGTCATAAATAATTTAGTTAATTTAAAGTCTAAAAATTATAAAAAAAATACTATGATTTAGAAAATCTTTTTATATTTCCAATGACTATTTATAATCAAAAATCTGATCTTTATAACCCCATGTAACAATTGTTTTCATAAAACATATTATGTTTGTGTCATTTTTACTTTTACATTAAATCAAAAGTTATTTATGTCATTTCCCAACCAAAGTGGATCCATGGGGTCCCCAAGTTGACCCATGGCTTGTCTTGGTCGGCCATGACACATCCAATAAGGTTATGACACGTGTCAAGTTCATTTCATATTATTAAAACATTATTTTTACCTTAAACTACACTAATTACCTCTAATCGCGATTAAAAACTTAATAAGTTACTATTCACCAAAAAATTATTTTTATCCCATTGAACCACATTTTACTTCTTAATAACAACCATTTATGTCGTATTTTTGAAATTCAAAACACAGAAGTGGTAAAATTTCATTTAAACGAAAAATCAGTTTTTATAAGTACCACTTAGTGGTTTCACTATTCATCAAAAAATGAAGTTTTTCAGAAAAATCCCAAAAATTCACCCTAAGCTATATTTGATATTCCGAATTCCAAAATGAAGTCTATTTTAATAAATTCAAAACATATAAGTCAGATTAATTAATTTAATAATTAATTCCCGCTGTCAAAGCAAACAGCGTGTTTTTATGAAACAATAAGTATCAAAAAATTGACACTAGTTTGAGTCTGATTTCAAAGTGAAATTAATTCCAACGACCACTATTGGATTTAATGGTAAAAATATATTATAATTTGACTTTAAAACCAAATCAAATGATAATCTAATCATATAAATAAATTAGATTAAAAAGAGGTTTTTGAATTAAAATACAACATTTTACACTATTCATTGAAAAAAAAACTTTATCGGAAATATACCAAAAATTTACACATAGTAAATTTTGATGTCCCGATTCTTAAGAAGAGTTTTATTTGGTCCAATAAAATTTATAAGAGTGAACAAAACTATATTTAATGACAGTTCGCCATCAAAAGGCGATAAGTGAACCTTTAGTGAAAACTAGGGCATATACGCCTAAAATTGAATTCTTTCCGTATTTTAAGCCTTTATCTTTTATTGGATAAATGTAAAAACATTTAAAAACATATATAATCATATTTTAGTTATTTATATCCATTCCCGAAAATAAAACGGCTACATGTTAACTACCATTTAAAATAATATTATTTTATTATTAGAGTGCAACATAAGATTCCCAAGAAACTCGTTGTTGCGTATTGGGTACGCCATCGAGCATTACATCCCCTTTAAAGTCATATTAATATTTTATTCACAAATATGGATAATATGAAAATGTCATATTCTTTATTTACCTGTGGTGTTACATCCTTCCCCCCCTTTTGGGAATTGCGTCCTCACAATTTTTAAAATTGGGCTTGGAAACATCCTTGAAAGTCCCACATCGGAAGAAGAGTCGGTAAAACAATCACTTTAAAATAATGAAAGATAAGTACAAAGGTCACCCGAGTTAACCCATACTAGGATTCCAAGTATGAAAACATGGACATGGAGGAGAAAACATAGGGTTATGTTCTGATGGAGAGTGATAGAAAACATTTTTAGGAGAAAGTTAACCACAAGAAAATCACAAACTTGTGATGGGTTAAACGGTATTCGATTCCCCAGTAGGAAAAGTTAATAGACAACATTTTTGTTTTAAGTTACTTTTTATTGAGGAATTTATTCATAAGGAAACATAATCACTTATCATGTTTACTTTCAACTTTTATTAGATTCCTTACACAAACTCATATTTTCTCTAAAAGGCGAGTATTTAGAAAGACTTGTTCACATTAAGAGTACTATAATCAACTTCTAGAGAATCACCTAATCCACCAAAGAGAACTATATACTTCCCATTTCTTTAGGCTTTAACCAAAACCAAAACCAAAAGGTTAGTACAAGATCAGATAATCTAGAAAAGGATAACCCTTTATAAAAAGAAAATCTATGCTTAATCTCCAAAATTTGACCAACAAAACCCAAAGTTCAACGAGGTCCATTAGATAAACAATTTGTCCATAAAATCTTCAAAGTAAACCAAAATAAGGTTGAAACCCAAATATTTGAAGGATTTAGTCACATAGTCTTCCAATTTAAATTGTAACATTTATCTCCAAACAACATATGTTGCTCCTAAAGTCTCGTATTGAAAAGTAATTAACCTAATCACATATCCTCCATGATAGGTTAATGATTTTCATAAATAACCGAAAATCAACTTACTCTTAATTCATAAAATCATATAACTAAAAAAAGAATCAGTCAAACTAACCAGGGAATTCACGTAGTCCAGTGGTAGGCGATAAATACCAGTTGCACTTTGGTTGTGGGTTCGATTCCCGCGGCTTTGTCCGACGCGATGGGTTGTCACACGATCTGCGTGTTTTCATTTTTCCAAAACTATATAATTCTTAAAACATTCCCCAAAATGAGATAAAATCTTCAAGAATAATCATAACATATTTTAACCTCATGTTTATCTCATGCCTTTCATTTTCCATCATATCATATAATAACCCATAATTACCTCAAAAGTAAGGATCATATAAACTCTAATGGTTACCTTTATAATTATTACCTGAACTTCCACATCGATTGGTCATCTCATACATGATGCATCACAGAACATACCAAGGTTCAAGTGGTTGATCATGACTCCTTGATAGTTGGTTTAGAACAACCATGAGATTCCTCATTGAATCCCCCATTTTATCTAGTATCTTAATCAGAGAACCACCCCAGTTTCCTTCAAACCTGTTGTATCTCTAGTGCCTGCTAGATCCAGCCATTTACTAAAACCAAAAAGGTCAGTGTGAGTATATCAACAAAACTATCATGTACTAATGAGGAAGGTAAACACTAAGATATACTTACTCATTCACTTTATCTAAAAGTAGGACTCTTTCTGAAATCCTCACCATTATGGTAATGTCACTTATGCTTAAAGAATACCCTAACCTCTAAAGTTATCTAAACCGACCTTTGATACCAACTATAAGGCCCCAGCCTTAAACCTTACTTAAAATTGAATTAAATGAATAATTCACATTAAGGATCTTTTCAGGTTTAGAGTTTTAGAGATTTAGGACATAACTATTACATCTCAAAAGATTACAAAGTAGTCTCTTCTACTAAATTTCCATAAAATAAAATCTCTTAAAAAGAAACATGTCTAGTCTCATGTTTTAGGTAGCATGACTTTCCCTTGATCCCATCCTTGACCCTATTCCACGCTAAGTCCTGTGAAAAACATTTCAAAAACTTGGGATGAGCATAAAAACTCAGTAAGGGATACACAAAGAATAAAAACTGTTAGTTTATCAAAACAAAAAGTAAACCATGTATACATTATCAAAGTAATACTTTTCACCTTTATGAAGTAGTAAAAAAACTTCACTGAATAAAATATCATTACTTACCTTGTTGTAACCAAAGGATTACCATAAAACCCATATAAAGAACACATAACATATATTAAGGTAACTTGGGACATAAACATACTTAAGTGGAATAACCATACGGTCGACTCCCACACATATCACTTAATGGAATAGCTATACGGACAATTTCCATACATAATTAATGGAATAGCCATACGGCCGACTTCCATACCAAATGCATTGGAGGTTATAACGTAACCACTCGTCCTGGTATTCACGACACCACCTGTCATAATGTCCAAGTACCATTATAAAATCATAACACATAAAACCAACATAAAGGAATGATAACATTTCCACATTTCAATCACAATATATCATTTAAATATATTGACATAATATAATCCTTTATCAAAAACATTTTCAATACCGAAATAAAAAAAGTATGTGGTATTTATTTTATTTTAAAAACATTATGGCTTATTGAGGAAGCCAAAGTCAAATAATACTCGCGGCGGCGGAAAAGGTCGTTGTCACCGCGTACGTTAAAAAAACATTCCTTTTTGTCGTTTAGTAAAACGCTTCATAGAAAAAGATTCCTTCTGTATAAAAGTAAAAGTCAAAGGGGTTTATACACTGTATAAAATAAAGTTGTGTATAAAACGAAATATGCCTCAATGAAAGGAGATTGAGACGAAGTCCCTTACAAAGACGATATCCTTAGTTTAAGGATAAATCAATTACATAATTATGTGTGAAAAACGAATACACCAAATATAAGTGGATATTAAGTGTAAAACAATCAGAGGGTATTCACACATATTCATAGAACAACATATTCAAGGAGTACAAGTTTATCCCAAAGAATCAAATTTGGGCTAAGAAGTTCCTTTGCAAAAATTTGATAGCCTAACAGGGTCACTTCAAAAATTCAGAAAATGAGTTTATGAGAGATAAAAAGGGGATATCATCACTTGGACATAAAATTTACATTAATCAGGATATAGAAGAACATATCCCAACATAATAGTATGTGAATTAAAATACATAACAAACGAAGCCTTTTAAAAAGTGGAGGGTGAAAGGTTCCCTTACCGACTTAGGTATCTTTCGAAACATACGCCCCATGAAAGAAGGAAAATACATCATTGATGTAAACACTCATAAATGAAAGAATATTACACAATGAGTAAAATAATGGTCAGTACATACACCACTCAAAGGAAATTGTGGCAAATGTAGCATAAATCTCACAGGAATAAAAGTGAGATGAAAAAATCACTTATGAAAACTCGGCAGCCTAACGGCGCCACTTAAAACTTCCAAAAATGGATTGATGAGATCTAATAGGGTATCTCATCACATTACAACAAAATGTACAGAAAGAGGAATATGAAAGAACATCCCCCATCATAACAAATAGCAGCTTAAAAGAAGTGACATAAAGGGGAGTACTTAAAAAAAAGAGAGAGGTTAGATCTCTTACGAAAATTCGGCAGCCTAACGGCGCCACTCAAAACATCCAAAATGGATTAATGAGAGAGAATAGGGTCTCTCATCACATTAACATAAAAATTACAGTATTTTTAATATAAAATATCATTCCAATAACAAGAATGATGAGCTTTAGAGGGAATTACATAAAAGAGTGTACTTAAAAAGAAAGAGAGGAGTAAGATCCCTTACCTCGGGTCCGACTTGACTCGATCGTTCTTTAATGTCCTGAATAATAAACTTCAGTTAATTTATACTTGCTTAATAACCCTTTTTAAAGTTCATTATTCCTTTTATATCACTTATTACCATGTCATGAACACTATGTAATTATTTAAGTTAATAACGGCCGTTTTAACGATCATTGGTACTTGAGTAAAAAATAAGCCCTTTATAATTATATGTTGTTCATGTATCCATTATATCCAGAATGGTATTCATGATGTAGATATCATATATGTCATATATATCCAGTAAATGCATGCATTTATAATATTACATAATCATTTAGAGGTAAGAAATGAAATGCACCGTTCATGGAGACGGTAAGCCGTACGTACGCATGAATGCTACTTTCATTTCTATTTCATATTAAATGGAATTAAAACATAATGATACATAATAGTATTTTAATTCCAGTATGGTATCATATATAATATCATTAAATATTCCCTTTATACGTACCACATATGGTAATAACGAATCAAATCACTTTGAAGGGGCGGTAATCCGCACTTCCTTAAATGAAGATATCGCGTTTACCCATAATGGAAACCATAAAGGTATGCCCAAAATGTAAAATACATAAGCTTAAGGAAAACATAAAAATATTATATATCATATATCAAAATAGTGACATCATAATGGCCACCTTTGATGGTGTTAAATGAGTATTGAACAATCATCGTTTCGGGAGGCAGAATTTCACCATCCACGGAAACCGTATGTTCTTTAACCATTTGATGTAGTTGTGTGAGAGTGTAGCTCGAATAAATCTTATAAAAACATCCTAGTATATTGAAGATACTGGTGTTGTTACAAAAGAAGTAAATAAAAAGAGTTTAAGGGATTGGAGAAGCAAAATAAAACAAATGAACATGAGAGAATGAATTACCTTTAAAAGTGTAACGCTTTTTGATTTGAGCCTAAAGGCTTCCTTTGAAAGGATTCTGCCCAAAGGGAATCCTCTAGGATGAGTAGAGGGATGTGGAGAGAGTAAATGGGCAGGGTTTGGCAGAGCCAAAGGCTTTGGGAGTGTGGGTAATGAGGTAGAGGTGGGGGCCTTTTATAAGAGGAGAGGAGGGGCACTCCTGGAAAGTAAAGAAATATTACTTTATTTGAAAATGAGTTTCGGATTTAAGGGTCCCAAATTGATATAATTAAGGGATAAGGTGATAAGGTTTCGAAATCCACTCATCCAATAGGTTTTGGACATGTGTAGGTTTTAGATATTACATTATCTTTCCATTTTATTTAAATCGTTAAATAATGAGGTCATCACTGCATCATCATGGTGTCATAAATAATTTAATTTATTTAAAGTCTAAAAATTATAAAGAAAATACTATGATGTATTAAATCGTTTTATCTTTCCAATGACTATTTATAATAAAAAATCTTATCTTTATAACCCCATGTAAAAATTGTTTTCGTAAAACATATTATGTTTGTGTCATTTTTACTTTTACATTAAATAAAAAGTAATTTATGTCATTTCCCAACCAAAGTGGCTCCATGGGGTCCCCAAGTTGACCCATGGCTTTTCTTGGTCGGCCATGACACATCCAATAAGGTTAGGACATGTTTCAAGTTCATTTCATATTATTAAAACATTATTTTTACCTTAAACTACACTAATTACCTCTAATCGCGATTAAAAACTTAATAAGTTACTATTCACCAAAAAAATTATTTTTATCCCATTGAACCACATTTTACTTCTTAATGACAACCATGTATGTTGGATTTTTGAAATTCAAAACACAGAAGTGGTAAAATTTCATTTAAACGAAAAATCAGTTTTTATAAGTACCACTTAGTGGTTTCACTATTCATCAAAAATTGAAGTTTTTTAGAAAAATCCCAAAAACTCACCCTAAGATATATTTGATATTCCGAATTCAAAAATGAAGTCTATTTTACAAAATTCAAAAGATATAAGTCAGAATAATTAATTTAATAATTAATTCCCCCTGTCAAAGTAAACAACGTGTTTTTATGAAACAATAAGTATCAAAAGATTGACACTAGTTTGAGTCTGAGTTCAAAGTGAAATTAATTCCAACGACCACTATTAGATTTAATGGTAAAAATATATTCTAATTTCACTTTAAAACCAAATCAAATGATAATCTAATCATATAAATAAATTAGATTAAAAAGAGGTTTTTGAATTAAAATACAACATTTTACACTATTCATTGAAAAAAAACTTTATCGGAAAGATACGAAAAATTTACACAAAGTAAATTTTGGTGTCCCGATTCTTAAGAAGAGTTTTATTTGTTCCAATAGAATGTATAAGAGTGAACAAAACTATATTTAATGACAGTTCTCCATCAAAAGGCGATAAGCGAACCTTTAGTGAAAACTAGGGCATATACGCCTAAAATTGAATTCTTTTCATATTTTAAGCCTTTATCTTTTATTGGATAAATGTAAAAACATTTAAAAACATATATAATCATATTTTAGTTATTTATATCCATTCCCGTCAATAAAACGGCTACATGTTAACTACCATTTAAAATAATATTATTTTATTATTAGAGTGCAACGTAAGATTCCCAAGAAACTCGTTGTTGCATATTGGGTACGCCATCGAGCATTACATCCCCTTTAAAGTCATATTAATATTTTATTCACAAATATGGATAATATGAAAATGTCATATTCTTTATTTACCTGGGGTGTTACAATTAATATCAAATCACAGGGTTTTCCACATAACCATGGAACCTTTGAAGATCCCATGGAGAGACCATTGGACAATTCTCCCAGGTGAACAACAATGATATCATGTATCAGTGATTGACTTACCTTGGATTTGAAGGATTTCACCAACGAATGTGAGACACCATTTTTCTTCGTCATTGATCAATCCAAATATAGGTAGGTAATGTGTTGTGATTTGATTCTTCCCCATTCTTTATTTATACGAAGAATGTGAATCAATCAATGAATATATTGATATGTGTTTTCATAAATATGTGGGAAGGGATTATTTTTATAGGGATATTACATTGGGAGTAGTTTAATTTTTTTCCTTATTCTATAAAATTAATCAATGGAAACCGAACATGGCCAAGGATCATTCCTATTTTTTTTTTGAGTTTTTTTGTTTTATCTCATCTTTCATCATTCATCGCTGGTGTTCTTTTTTTGGCCCATGGTTTGACGTTTCAAATATGAATTGATCATTGTGAATATACTTCTTGGAAAAATGATCCAATATTGTAGATATGGACTCAGTACGACGCAAAAGAGGTGTGGTGGTGGTAATAGTGAATGAATCAGGCCAGTTTAAAAACCCCCAATTTCAAGTGGGATGTGAAGATGATGATGGAAAAAAACTAAATTCGTTTACTAAATGGATTCAAATATTGGATTTTGAATAACAAACATGGAGTGATTCATTTGACGTTGATTTGTGATTTTCAACATGATTAGAGTCATATTTCAATTCAATAGAGATGTGTGAAAGTGTGGGAGGGAGAAGAAGGGTGTCTGGAAAAAATTAATACAAACAACATGTAGTCTTTGACTACATGACATGTAGTACCATTCATACGACTTAGAGTGGACTCCCCCACACGACATGGAAAGGAACATGTACATGGGATACCATATGTAATGGTACACTATCACATGTACATAGGATGATGTAGTGTATTGGAACATAGATGAAGTACATGGGTGAGACCCAAGATATAGGGACACGGTGTGTCACCACTCTACATGTTGTGTACTCTTATACATGGAAACATGATGCAGAAATGGTCTATTTACATGGAAAGGACCCGAGTTAAAAAGATAAAAAAAGTGACGTCTACTACACACCGTGTACTTTATTAAAAATGGATTTGATATCTTTTCCTTTGTATCTTAGACATGTTTTTAGGGTTATTTCCCATTATCCTTTCCCTAAAGGTTGGTATGGATTCATCCCCTAATCATAGGACAATGATCCCTTCTGTATGTCTTCATGGATAGTGTCGTTGGAATCCCTCTAAGAGGCCAAGAGTAATATCCTATATCCATAATCATTCCATAGGTGGAGTATTTACTATCATCATGAACAAAACTATGCATGATTTAATCATAATCATAGTGGGTTAATACATATTGAGTTGTTGGTATGACCCTATGTCCATAGCAGTGATCCTAATCTATGTATTGTGTGATATTCAGACTATTAGTGTATTATTTTAAATATGAGACTTGAAGACTCATGCATCTTGGATGGACGTTGCCAGTTCTATTTGACTCAGGATTGTGTTATCTCAGATGATTTCATTTTAGAATATTAATTCTTGAATCCTAGGATAGTATACTATGGTATTGACTTACCCCTATACGATGTTTCATTGTTGAGTATATGTAGATATTATTTTTATATGTGTTGTAGACATGTATCTATGTAGATCTGACTATATTTCCACTATTGTATGCTTTGTTGTTTTAGGGAGTCCTAATGAGTATTGTTATACTCACACCTACACAGGATTTGACCACATGTGTCGTGTCTTGTGTAAATGATCTACAATTTGATATAGTCCTAGGTAGACCAGTACTACATGGTTCTTTGTCAGACTAGATAGACCACAATATGTTTTAGAAACTTTATTATAGCAGTCCTAGTACATCAAATTCATGTTGGACTTGTTTTCCAGACACTTTGTGGTGGGATTTTATTTTCCCATGATTACTTTATTTTACTTCATATTTTACTATAGTTACATGATTTATATATATTCATCTATGGTTTTAAGTGGTTTTTATATTTCATCATTATATATGCTTGGAGATGTGTTCATGTGTACATGTAAATAGGCTAAGGCCTTTCGTTTCAGCGATATTCCTACCCAGTGATAGTATCCAGCACTTATCCTATTTGATGCAGGCTTGGGGAGTCATGACACGCACAACACTCAGATGAGTTGTGACAAGGATCCATGAGAGAATAAAATTGTAATGAGACATGGAATTTTGGACCTAACATTAGAATATAAAATAATTTAAATAGCTGTAAAGGAACTTCTCGATGACTACAATAGTGTAATTGATTAACACCTCAAAACATTGTAGTAGTCAAGGTTTTCTCCAAAGACTATCAAAATGACCAATTTCCTCTAATAAACTAGTTTCACTCCCCCATTCTAGTCTTATTTAGTTCATACAATATAAATTTTTACCAAATTTATTGGAGGGAGATAGAGGTCCCAACCATTAAAAAATAAAAATCATACATATTTTTGACACATGATCACAAATCATTCTTCTTATCATTACCATTTAAAATAAATGGGGTTACTCAAAAATTCCTCATAGAATAAACCAGAGAAAAGTAATTATTTTCTAAAACATCATGACATCATAAACAGAAACCATCAAAAAACGAATAGGGATTGTATTCTGGGATTATATTCCCAGTAAATCATAATAAACATTAGAGGGTTTTGTCATTGATTAATTAAAATATCGTTAAAACATTCATGGGGAAAAAACCTTTCCATTTTGAAATCACTTGTTCCAAATCTAGAAATTTCCAAAAATATTATTGAAAACATTTTATTTGAAAATAACCACTGGAACATGTAAATGAATATTAAAAAAATTGATAATCCTTGATGCTGTAGAAATTCAATTCATGTAGTATAAGTAAAAATAAATTCCTTCTATACTTCTGTTGGAAATGTTACAATATAACTCGTTTGGTAATCATCATGAAGATTTCATCCAAACCATTTTGTGAAAATTTAATCTTCCATAAAAATGACATTAAAAATCATATAATAATACTAAAAAAATTCCTTAAATTTTTTTTATAAAATATTTATAAGGAAGATAAAAAAATGTTTTCCAAATATAAAAATGAATTATATTTTCCCTAAAACATATTTTCTATCTCTTGAGTACACAATGTGAAGAAAAAGAAAGGAGAAAATGTATTTTCAAGAAGTAGTTAAAGGTTATCGAAGAACTGTGTGTGTCTTGATAGGTAGATCGTAATATTTCATCATCAAAAGATAATTATAAACATTGATATTATAACATAAAATCTCTTACCTTGAGTTCTATTTTCTTTTATTGCTCTTTGACCTCCACTTCTATAAAACTAATTTTTTATATCTCCTCTAAATGTTTTTAGGGTTAGGCTTTTGGTAACACCAAAACCTATAGAATGTTTATAGGGAGATTTTGAAGATAAATATTCGTTGTTTTTTTCAATATAAAAGTCTCAAAGTGGTTAAAATATGTGAGGGAGGCGGTTCTATTTTTATAATTAAGGTCAGAGGAAATTTTTTAATCACAAAAAATATTAAATTATAATAAATTTATTTTCAGTCCAAATTCCACCAAATGGATAGTGATTGAAAACTATTGATTAAAATTTTTATATATAAGATAAAAATAGTACCATAAATGGTACTTTTATGAGATTTTACACCATATAATATCCACCTTGTCTTGTTTTATGTTTTTATTATTTTGAAATAATTTATTAAAATATTATTTTGATAAAATTTCTTTATTTTCAATTTTTACACTATTAATTTATTTTGAATTTAAGGAGATAAATAAAAACCAGGAATTCAAATATAACCATTTAACACAACTCTAATATTACATATTAATATATAAAATTCATTGAACAATATATCATAGTTAAAAAATATTACTTTAAATATTTTCAAAATCAATTATTTAATTTTTCCATTAATTAAATAAATACTGTTTTGGCATTGTGTAAGTATTTAAGGTAATTATATAAAACACAAAAAATTAGAAAGAAATTAAATCATAAATATAAATTCATTATGCACAAAATTAAAATTATTATTCATCTATAACTAATATGTGTATCTATGTGAACACATAATAGATATTTAATATTAATAGAGTGACATCTTGTAAATTTTTATGATTTAAATAATATATAAATAATTTTCATGGAGAAGTTCCATTAAACTAATCAATTTAAATCCTAATTTAATAATATTTTATTTACCTTCGTCTGATAATAATTGTTGAGAATAGTTATTTCCCTATCACAAATTTTTAATCTTGAATAACCTCATTCACCATTTATCGAGGTGATACATTTTACCACAATTACTATTCATATTGACAAAAAATACAAGGGGAATAATTACCAAATTTTAACCTCCGGATAATAAATATGTAAATAATTTTATCTAATTAAATATCTATAAGTTTTAAAAATTAATTTTATTTTATGTGTGCAAAATGAATTAAAAATAGGTTTTTATAACAAATACTTTCTTAATCATAAAATTGGATTTATTCTTATCATATTCATTGAAAGATAATTTTTAGAATGTCTAAAACATTTTATCAACTAAATAATATATAAATTTCATTAAAATCATTCAATAATAGTGATTAATTTAATTTATTAATATAAAAAAAACATTTCTTTCAAATAATTAAATTTTTTCAGAAAAAAACATCACATTATTTTTCAAATATTTTTTGTTTTCCATTCAAATATTATGATAACTAATGAATTAATTTTATAAATTTTTATAAATTCTAGTTTTCATAATTTAGTAATTATTATTCATTCCCCCCAATCTAATGGAAAATTAATAATATAAAAATAATATTTCAATAATGTTATGTGGTTCATCTAAACATTTTTTTCATTTAATGCAAGGTATTGAATAAATAAAATTAGATAAGGAGAAATATTTCATAAAAATATCATGTTTTTATAATTATTATAACTCTTGTGATGGAATAATGAACTATTTGACCATTTTCAAACCACCATATTCATGTTGGACTTATGAGCCATATATCATCATAACATTCTACATTAAATAAAATTATTTAGTAATTATATATGACATGGTAATTATTTAAATAAACAGAACTATAAAGTTGAATAAGGTTATCAGTCAAGAAAATAATTAACATGAGTTTATTATTTAAAAATATAAAGAACATATGTGATGATTTAGACTTGATTTAGGAACATTTTAACATTAAACTTATTCCAAATGTTATAATGATTTATTTTCACAATAATTCTATTTTAAGACCATGTTTTAAAGATTATTTTATGTATTTATTGTTATGGAAATAAAAGAACAATAAATGAAATTTTATTCCACTTTCATTCAAGGGTTCTCTAAGTGAATTCTTTTTTTTGGAATTTTTGTACAATCTTTACAAAAGAAAAAATTATTGTTCTGTTTTAATGTATACGATGATAATGAATTTTCTCATCATCATAAAAATTATTATAAGTTTAGATTACATTAAAATATTTTATGTTTTATTTATAAAATACCCCCTTTCCTTTACTAATTTATTTTCTATTTAAAATTGGTTTTTAAAATAATATGGTATTTTGATATATGTATGTGTTTTTCATTTAGTTTTAAAAGGATTTTTATGTTTTTTATTCATGTTATGGTCATTTGACATTGTTTGTGAATGGTTTATCCCCATTATATCTCATGGGTGATCTTGATTCAATTTATATTATGGGTTTATCCCTATTATAGATCTTGGGTGAGACCTATATATCTTATATGACGGGAGCACTCATATATTTATCCCATGCATTGGGTAATTATTTTTTCCTATTGATAATTATATTGGAAGTGAGTTGTGTAGTTATTAAAATTGTAAGGGGTTTTAATAGTTCTATGATGATGATTTCTCAAGTCACCCATAATACTTCTCTATTCTTTCCAATGAGTATTCATGGAAATCTATTAATTTCAAAAGTTAATATAGTGATCTTTTAAAAGGAAATATGAAACTATTTTTAGATAGAATGGAATGTTTTTAAGAAAAGGTTTTTTCAAGGGTTTTCATTTTTTTCTGTAGGATAATGGATTATTCTTTTTTATGTCCCTCCTAGAGAATTTTTTGCTAATACCATGTTTAAAAAATTTTCACATGGTTGAAGGATTGGTAATGGAATGGAATAATTCATGTTGAATGTCATAAATATTTTTCATGAAAATAAATCTTGTATTATTTTAAAAACATTATATTTTGGTAAAAAAGGATATTTAATAGAAGTGTCCACTTTTTAAAATATGATTTTTATGTGTATTATTTATGACCTAATTCTTAATAAATCTAAACTTAAATGTCCCTTGATAAATAATGTAATTAAATTATTGTCTAAAGACATTATTATATGTAATTTCTATTGTAGAGTCCTTACAGTTGGTATTAAAGGAAGGTCAAGATATATTTATGGGTTAGGAAAATTATAAAAAATATAAAAAATATTTTTCTAAATGGTTATGTTTAAATGATATATTATTTGATAACTACCATGTTTCTTTATCTAAACTACATTTGTTCAGAATGGTTTTCTTTGCAGGAAACATGTAGGTTATAGTTGTAAGACACCAAGAGAAGGATATCCTTAAAAATTAGAAACATGGAATGGTTATAATTGGAACTGAGTAGTTTTTTACTGTGATCGATCAGTTTATACAAGCTATAAATGGCGGGGGATCCATTCTAGAGATCATATAGATCTTCCACATATGAACAAAAAGATACTATATTATTTTATAACATAACATCCTTTATCATTTTGAGAATATTATGAGAAAAAGGTATATATAGAAGGGGTCAATTTCCTAGAGAAAATATCTAATATAATGGGGTGCTTAGAATGTCAAAATATAACCACATACATGTATCATTTTGAAGGTAAAATAGATAGATAGTGGTAATTTCCTAAGAATATCAAAGAGTTAGATGATATTTATTCCATGGAATGGGAACCATTTAAGAATATATTTCCTAAGAAATATTTCCCAAAGGTTGGTCAACTATGTATGGAGAAAAAATTATTCAAATAGAAAAAAGATGAAGATTTTGTAGCTATGTATGGAGAAAATTTTACATGATTGGCCTGGTATATACAATATTTTATCCAAGATCTTTATAATAAGATTAATCAATTTTACTCAGTGTTAAAACCAATATATCAAATTCATTTGGATTCATGTGAATTAAAAAGTTATTAGAAATGTGATAAGTGTGAGGAGAAGGTATAAATAGTGTTCGTCGATGATCATGTATCCCATGAAAAATGGTAGAAAAAATGTTCATATGGTTGGAAATATGGAATAATTAATCAAATAAATATAGAGGTATGAATATAAAGATATCATATTTTGATAATTATGGATAAAAAATCTTGGAAATTAATTGTAAATTATAGAAAGTGTTATTTGTGTGGTAATTTTTTTCATAGGGCTTAGGACTACAAATAAAAGCTTCTTGAATAATCAAATAATGGAGTCACTGATATCCATCCATCAGTGAGATGTTTTAGTTGCAATTAGTTTGGTCGTTATGCTAACATGTGTAATAAGTTAGTTACTTAGGATGAAAATCATCAAGTTAAAAATCAGAATGTTGTGGTGAAATATTTTTTCTACAACTATAGTTGATGCAGTGTTATCTAAAGAAGTTATGATAAGTATGTTACTTATTAATTCCAATTATTCCAATACCCTTTTGATTCGGTATGTTTTCATTTATTTATTTCTGAAGAAATTTATAGAATACTAGAAATATCACATCATCAAAAGAATAAAGAACTTTTGGGGAAAATTATGGGTGGAAGTATTGAAGATACAAATATTTATATGAATCATCTTATTTTTATTAATGTGTTAGTATTATCTACAAATATTATTGAATTACTGATAGTGGAGTTTTATATTAATATTTCTATATATTATCCTTCATTTTATCAATCTATGATTGATTGTAGATATAAGAAAATTTTATCCAATGATTTAATACCTTTGATATAAAATCACGATTCTCATAAATTTATTAGAAATCAAAGTGAAAGTTACTTATCACATGTTGTTGAAAGAAATAATATATACATATTAGTGATTTCCAATTAGTAAATGAATATATGTATTTTTTCTGATGATTTAATTGGTGTTATTCTTGATCATGATGTTGAGTTTACTTTTAACTTAATGCATGATGCTAATCTTGTTTCAAAACCCAATTATTCAATGGATCAAGTGTAAAATTTAAAATTAAAAATAAATTACAAGGGTTTCATGATAAATATTTTATTTATCATAGTACATCATCATGGGGAAATCTTTTCTTATTTTTATGAAGTTAACTTAGATTAATTATAATTTTTATTGACTATATAACCTTGAATGAAATCACTATTAAGGAAAAATACGACTTTCCTCGTATCGATGATTTATTTGATCATATTGTGGTATAAAATTACATTTTAAAGATTGATCTAAGTTTGAGGAATTTTTAGTTAAAGGTAAAGGTGATAGATATTATGAGGTTGTGTTTTGGAGTATACATTGGCACTATGTGTGACAACCGGGTCCCGGTGACAGCACAACCACCCCGCCTTAACATGGCCGTCGGGTCCTAGCCCACCAGGTAACACCAGTTGCCCCGTAGACACATGGGGCCCACCCCAGGGTCTACCCACATGTCTGAACGGGTCATCTGACTAATGATAGTCCCCACAGGCATACACATGTCCTTTCCAGTGTGCTTTGTCCTCACTCATACACACCCTTGGAAACTTCCCAGAAGGTCACCCATCCTGATCACTACTCCAGGCTAAGCACGCTTAACTGTGAAGTTCTAATCAGATAGACTCTCGAAAAGGACAGTGCACCTTGTTGACATGAGTCATATCATTTAGTCATTTAACCCTTTATCATTTGGGAACTTAAGTCTGGGTTCTTTCTCTGATACCAAATGTGACAACCGGGTCCTGGTGACAGCACAACCACCCCGCCTTAACATGGCAGTCGGGTCCTAGCCCACCAGGTACCACTAATTGCCCCGCAGACACGTATCTGACTAATGACAGTCCCCACAGGCCAACACATGTTCTTTCCAGTGTGCTTTTTCCTCACTCACACACACCCTGTGAAACTTCCCAGGAGGTCACCCATCCTGATCACTATTCCAAACCAAGCACGCTTAACTGTGGAGTTCTAATCAGGTAGGCTTCTGAAAAGGAAGGTGCACCTTGTTGACATGAGTCATATCATTTAGTCATTTAACCCTTTATCATTTGGGGATATTACACTACGTGTTTTAAGTTATTCCTTACGGGTTATCTAATACATCAGATGTATTTTTGGATCCAATGAATAGAGTTATTCACGAGTTCATGGATAAGTTTTTTGTTGTTTTTATTGATAACATATTTCTATATTTTATAAATCAAGAGGATCCTGAAATATAGATAATTATTTCTTTGAAAACATCCAAGGAAAATAAGCTATATGGAAAATTTAGTAGATATGATTTTTTCAGGAAAAAATGCCATTCCTTGGTTATATTGTTTGTAAAGATTGAATAAATGTTGACTTTGCTAAAACTAAAATTTTTGAAGAGTGTTCAAGAAATATCGATATCACATGGATTTTTAGTTTTCTTGGTTTATTATGTTACTACTTGTGGTTTCTTGAAAACATTTCTCAATTTTCTATCCCACAAACTATGTTAACATTAAATTCAGTTAAATTCATTCAAAAAAAGTTTTTGATGATTGTTATTAGGAACTAAGAATAATATTGGTTAATGATCTAGTTTTTACATTTAACCCTTAAGTGGAAACTTTTTCAACTATAGTGATTCATTATGTTAGGGAATTAGTTGTGTCCTAATGCAGAATGATCAGTTAATTTCTTATGCTTCACCATAACTAAAGCATCATGTGTTAAATTATCCTACACATGATTTGGAATTTTTTATTTTGGTTTTTGTTTTAAAAATTTGATAGCATCATTTATATGGAAAAAAAGTGTGAAATATATACTGATCATAAATTTTTTATGTATATATTCACTCAAAAAACCGTTAAACAAGAGACAGAAGATATATGTCACAAATTAAGGATTATGACTTCATGATTCATTTCCACCCTCAAAAATAAAATAATGCAGTTAATTCATTGAGTCTAAAAAAATAATTTTTCATTAACCATGTTACATTTGTAACATGACCCATTGGTAAATGATTTGATGAGATTTAGACTAGAATTTGTGGATACATGATCTTCCTATGTTATTTTCAGATGTCAGTATAATGATCTTCATTATAAATAATTAAGAATGTTCATGAGGAAGATCGTGAGTTATATGAGAAGGTATAATGGTTTATGAAGGGTATATTTATGGAATTTAATGTTGAAAAATAAATTGTTTTTTATTTTTAAAGATATTTTATGTGCTTTAAGATTCACAGTTGATGAGATAATTATTAAGTGAAGCTCAGAGATCCACATTTTTCATTCATCCTAGAAGCACTAAGATGCACAAAGAAAATCTAGGGTATTTTTTGTGGGATGGAATAAAAAGGTATATTTTTTTACTTTACCATGAAATTTTTTAGTTTTTAATAGGTTAGAGAATAATTACAATTACTAAAGGATATTCATTAACCATTTATAATAAAAAAGTTTAAATGGGAGAATATATCCTTGGATTGCATAGTGGGAATTGAAAATCTTTTATAATGTAATAATAAAATTTTAGTTATTGTTGATAAATTATGTAAATATATGAATATCATTCATATTTGAGATATTATGTACTTTGATCAACATTATTGATTGTATATCAAGGATATATTTAGGTTAAATAGAATTCCTATCTCTATTATATCTGATCATGATCCTAGATTCACTTTTAAATTTTGGAAAAGATGTCAAAATTCATTGGGTACTGAATTATATTTTATTATAGATTTTCATCTTCAGTAAAATGTAGAGTGAGATAAACAATTAAAACAATGGAAGTTAGGATTCATGCATGTTAAATGGATTACCAGGGAATTTGGGATCAATATCATTCTTTGGATGAATTTTATTATAAAAACTATTTTCATTCCAATAAAGAGATCAAAACGTTTGAGGGATTTTTTTTAAATTGATTTCAGTCTCTATTTTTTGGGGTGAATTAAGAAATATGATATTCATGGGACTAGAATTGGTAGGGGAAATGGTTGAGAAGGTGAAGGTAATTCAGTAACATATGCGTATTTTTTAGAGAAGGCATATCATTTACATGAACAACCAGAGGAAAGATTGTTCTTTTGAGATAGGTGATCGTGTTTTTATTAAGTTATCTCCATGAAAAAGTGTTATATATTTTTGAAAAAGGTGATTCTTATTCCATGGTTTGTTGGAATATATGAATCCCTAGATAATGTTGGATATGTTTCATACAATGTAGTCTTACCTCCTAGTTTATATTAAGTACACATTTTTTTCATGTTTCAATGTAATAAATGTATGTTTCAGATTCATCTCCTGTGTTTGAGCCCTAAAATAGTTTAGTTAGAATATAGAATTTAATATGAGGAAGAACATGTTTAGATTCGTGACTATAAGGATAAAGTGTTACGGAATATGGTGATTCACCAAGTTATGGTTTTTTTGAAAAAAACCATTTGGTTGTAGAAACAATATAAGAATCTCAAGATTCTATGAGGGAATTATATCCCCACTTAAGTGAATAAAATAGAAATAACATAATTTTAAAAAGGGGGAAGTGTAAAAAACCAGTCAATGTCAAGATAAATAATTTTTATGCCTTTTAAATATTCCTTAATTAGATATTATAAAGTCACATTCATTATAAAAATATTAGATAATTTTCAAGTAAAAAGGAAAAAATTTATTTCTAATTGGATTTTCGTGTATTATTTTGTTTTATCATGATTTCATAATTATATAAATATAATTTTAGAAAATGAAATTTATTATCAAATTCAGAAAGTCAAAATTATCTTAGAATGTATTTTTGATAACTTTATGGGAAAAATATTTTTTAATGAATAGTGAAAAATACCGAGAATTTTTATTTACAAAGTCAAATTATATTTTTTATGAGTTTTAAAATTTATTAATTACTTTTTTATTAAACAAAATCCAATTAAGGTTTTTAAAATAAAATTTATACCTCTGTATAGTTTAAAAACATTTTATACTTCAAAAAAGTCATTTTAAAAAAAACTATTTTTCATTACATTTTGATGGTTTAATTTTAAATTAAATTATACAATGTATAGGGTTTTAATTTTGAATGAATATATTCAATATTTGGAATCAAGAGGTCTAATCCTATTAAATAAGCCCCGTCATTTTTTTGGTAAATTTGAATTATAACATTAGTAACAAAATGATATGTACTCAAAAATTACTATAAAATTTACCTTAATTTAATTGGATGAGTCCATTTAATCCATAATCTTCAAAGATGTAGTTATAAGACCTTTTCTGTCAATTTTTATGTGATTATGATCTTTATAATATTTTATTTAAAGAAAACTAAAAAATGTCACACTATTGACTTTAATAACTATTATAATTTTTACATGGGGATAACATGTGATATATTCGGTTATATGTATTATTTTGAAATATAAGGTATTTATTTCATCATGGTAATTTATTATGAATTTTTAGTTAATTAACAATTACAATAAATTCTTACGTAGCACTGACACAATAAATATTCAATTAATGGAAAAATAAAACAAATCATATTAAAAATGTAATGTAGTATAATTTGAAAGAATTAATGTGACACATTAATCTTATATATAAAAATATCACGTTAGGGATTTATTAATATATTTTTATTCAAATTTAATATGTTTTCTTAATGTTATAAAATTCCAAGTAAATTAATAGTTTAAAATTGAAAATATTGATAATTGATGAAAATTATATTTTATTAATTGATTTAATAGTTTTAAAAATATATATTCTACGAACATATTATTATACGGTTGAAAATATCAATCATTCAACATTTATGGGCAGTTTTTTTATTTATGGAAACCTTCTTAACCCTCAAGGAGTGAAAATCCTTATTATCAAGGTATGTGTGAAATGGTTTAATGGGTTAAAACAACAATATAAGGCTAAAAATGTGATCCAAACATTTCAGAATTTTTTTTGAGATGATTTAGACACTTCATCGTCTTATAATCGAATATTATCATTTTAATTCCATTTTTATGTCAAAATTATTTAATATTAATTTTATATATTAAAAACATACAAGATTAATCCTCCCATTTTTTATAAAATAGAACCTCATTTTATCATTTCATAAAACTTAAAAAAAATTGTGTTCTGAAAATATCTTACCATATAACTTACTTAAATAAATCCTTACATCCAAGAGACTTTGGTTTGAAAAAAAAAATCATCCAAAAAATATTTTTTATATACCTTAAGATATTATATAAAGAAGATGTATCATTCTTAATCAAGAGTTTTTGTTTTATTTCTTCATACATATACATAAAATATTATTTAACCATGATGAAATAATATAAATAGTATCTTACTTATACTGATGTGTTTTTATGTTAATTTATCAAACTATATCCATTACCTCTTCCATCAAATGGGAAACAAATCCATTGTCCATGTGTACAGCAGACTACTGCCTCGTAAAAATATATAATTTAATTTCTATCACCATCTCTCATTGCTGGCTATAATGATGAAATTAATTCATATATATATATTATATTCATGACATATTTATCATTCTAAATATATCAAATATCATTTCATTTCTCACCAGTTCATTCACTAAAAAATGATAACGTCGTTCATATGTGCATGTCGACTACCACCTCCATGAAGTGATGTGATTCATCTTTTAACACCACATCACATGGGTGATATATTAATGTTTTTTAAAAAAAATATTGTAATTATGATATAATTATCATTACTTAAGGATAAAATAATACTTATCTTCTTTTCATGCTGATCATTTAAAAATGGAAATGTTACTCATGCATACATACGATCTACCATCAGCTTGATTTTAACATATCTCATTTTCATATCCATCATTCATGATTTATTTTAAAAGTAAAACTAATTTATAAAAATTATAATCATTTCATTGTTATTATTATGAAGGTGGTGTAATAAAATCAACTTAGATCATTCTCAACTTAATGAAGTCATTTTGAAGTTATGAATCGAATATCATGAAAATGTGTGATATAAAAATAAATGAATAATGAATTGTATATTACATAATAATAAGTGAAATAATGGAATAATAAAATTTAAATAAGTTCTCAAAAAAGAAAATAATTAATTTGAGTATATTATTTAACAACATAAAAAAACATATGAGGCAATTCAGACTTGAGGTAAGATATATTTTAACATTACACCTCATTTCTATTGTTATAGTTATTTAGTTTCAAAATCATTCACTTCCATTTCCATATTTTTAAAACTATTTTTTTAATGTTTGTATATGGACATGAAATAACTGTAAATGGTATTTTAGGATGTTGTATTTCAATGGTTTTAAAAATGGAATCTTTTTATGAAATGTTTTAACATACTTTCCAAAATAAAAAATTTAATTTAATATTTTAACATATATGGAGACAACATATTTTCCATCCACCATAACAATTAATTAATGTTTAGATTCTATTAAAAATTTTGATTTTTTTCTTCAAAGAAAAAAAACCATTTCCCATATTCTATGTATTTTGGTATTGAAAATGGGTTTCTAAAATAAAATGGTATTTGGATATCCAAAAGTGTTTTTCATATGTGTTTAAAATATTTATTAAGGGGTTTTATTCACTATGTGGTCATTGGATAATGTTTATGAAGATTTTAGTCCCATTAAAGATTATAGTTGAGCCAAATATAGCTTATATGAAGAGTTTTACCCCTATTATAGCTCACGAGGGATCCTATTATTGATAATACTATGGGTGTTCCTAGATATCATTAAAATTCATTTGGTAATGATTATGTTCTTAGATGAATTATATTTGATGTTGGTAATATGTTTATTCTAATTGTAAGGGTTTTGTAAGGGCTCTAAGATGATGATGTTCCAAGGCACCTACATGATTTTTCTATTCTATCTATTGAGTTGTCATATAAATATTCTGATTTAAAATGGTGAGATAATGAAATTTTTAAAGGAAAATATTTCTATTTTTAGATAGAAATGTATTATTGTAACAAAATGTTTTCATGGGTTTTCAGGATTTTAAATGGAATAACGGATTTGTTCTATTTTTATGCCCCTTAATAATTTTTATGTGCTCATACCATGTTTTAATGTGTATTTTATAGGGTTTAAGTATGGTTAATGGAAAGAATGAAGTCGAATTGAAATTCATGATGATTTTTCATGAAAATAAATCATGTTTTATTTTCAATGTTTTAAATTTTGGGAAAAGTGGGTTTTGAATAGATGTGTCTTCTTTGTATAATATTTATTTTATGTTTATGTGTTATGAACTAATTCTATAAAACTCTAAGCTGAATATACCCATGAAAATGAATGTAATTTATGTATATTCTAGATAAATTATAATATTTATATTTAAGTAAGATCCTCACAAAAATAGAAGAAGGTGAAGGAATATTTCTAAGAGAACTAATAGAAGAATATTGTAACACCATCTCAGTGGTCTTAACCCCTTTATATGGGTATTGGGGATGCTTCGAGAGCCATAATGAATTTACGAAAATCTATATAATATTCAAGTAATACCTATGATTAAAACATTTTTAACTCTCATCCATATATTTTAAATTTGAATGTATTTAATTATCCATACATTTTTATCATTTTGAACATTAATCAATAATGAAATATTACATGGATGAATCCCAAAAATTGAAATTTATCATGAAGGTTCCAATATCAATCCTTAATTATGAACAAAATATATATTGTAACGCATAAGATATATCCATATCATACGATACAATATGTTTTGGGTAGTGGTGTGGTATCACTTATAACATACATTATGATATCCCCTAACATGGAAGATTATATGTCTTGGATTCATATATATACATATATATAATTCAATGGGACATATACCATATTTTATAGTATGATATATGAAAAATCAATCATAGATATTATTGGCTCTAGTGAATATCTCATCTTGGAATAGGTTATAGAGATATATATTTTGGTACCCAAAAAGGATTAGAGTTTGAAAAAGGTAATCATTTTGACTCAAGAGATTATTAGGGATAATGCTAGTTATATGAAATCATATATTGATTGTAGAAGGAAAACCTTAGATGTTTGAATGGGTAACCAATTTTTTTTTAAAGGATTCTCCACATAATGATTAATAAAGGATTGGAAAGAGAAACAAACTATCTCTACATGTTTTGGTTAACTTCCAAATTCTAGAAATAGTTAGAGAGGCCCACTATCGATTGGATTTAAAATATCAGTTGATGAATGAAAACTACCTTTTCAACTTCTATTGGATATAAAGAATAATTTAATATCCACCACATCCTATATATTGGGGAGACACTGATCAGGATAAGGGTGAGACCTTTATGAAGAACCCTATATAAATTTAGAATCTTTAGGAGTATGTATTATAGGGTTGGAAAATATCTTTGGTCATATTATTACGGATAAACAATGGAGTGAATGAGATCACTTGGGAGAGGGAGGAGTTAATGTGTGATTGTTACACCATATCTTCACATGATTTTCTATCAAAATAGTTTTAATTATTTTATATATATATCATCTATAGGCTAAAACATTTTATTATGGGGAGGATACAATATTTCAGGTTTCAATTTAATGAGTACTTTTTATTTGAGGGATACTTAAATTTTTAATATGAATTTTAATTTTAATAAAAATATCTAAAAAATGATTAAATGGTAATTTTAATAGTTATCGGTATGTAATAATATGAAACAAAATCCATAACAAAGTCTATAGTGTGAGTTTCTTATTTTGGTGAATGTTTGTGAATTTTTAATGATATTAAGAATATTCCAATATTTTAATTCGAGTTAAAATAACTATATTGTTATTATTCATTAAAATAATTTTTTCAAAAAACTATATATATAATCCTAATTATAGGGGATGTCAATTAAATAAACCTTATATCACTTATGATATATGAAGAGGGATAACCGATGGAGGGTATTCAATATTAAAATCAATGGATTGCTATGCTAGGGGTATGGTTTCATGATTCTGACCCTGGTACTTCCCTTTCTATGTAACTTTTATTCATACATGCTTGGCTAAATGAATCTTCTCATTCTGTGTGATTTTTATATCATATTATTTATCATTATAATTTTATCTATAATATAGTCACACTGCCCCATAATTTAAATTATTTTAATTCTTATTGGGGAGAATTATAGATATAATTTTAGATTACGTAAATTTCTCTCCATGAATTGAATAGCCTAATGATCAAATGTAAATAGAACCCATGGATCATGATTCATCTTTTTTAACCAAACCTAATGAAATAATAATCTTAAATAATTAATTTATGGGTTTCAAGTTAATTTACATAGGGTTTTTAGTGATCAATATTTATCTTTCCAAATTTAAATTCATAATGATTGAATTAGTCCAAATGTTATAAATTCATTTTCTACGAATCAGATGGATTCAATTTACTTGTAATTTTTTAAATTTGATTAACATATTTTAAAGAATATTTTTGAGAAACTTTGGAGATTATTTCAGTAAATTTGAGATAATTTTTTTGAATGTATAAATCATGGTGTGTAGCATATATTAATATAAATATTATGAAGATACATGGTTAATATAATTAGAATAACATCAAATATATTTATAGTCTTAAAGGAAAATTTGAGATACTGTTAAGTTAATTTCACATTTCTCTATATTCTGGAATATAATGTGGATGATTTTGGATTAAAGAAGACCATTGTTAAAATATATTAAATGAGAAGATACTATAGGTGAAATTTGGTTTCCATCAAATATTTTCATTTAGTGGGAAATCACTATACATGGAAAGTGATGGACGGAATTATCTAAAAGAGCGAAGAAAGTTATATAATCTTGGATCGAATTTCCATGAAAAAGAAACAAACCTATAAGGAATGATGTTGACTATATAACAAATTAAAATTTATTGATTGGATTAATCTAAAGATCAATAGATATTGGAAATTCAACATATCCATTGGAGGTCCATGTCAGAATTTCAACATAGTGAACTTTCCACCGTATGATCCAATTATAGGAAGATCGCCACTCAAAGTTTTTCACATGCATGATGTAATGTGGTGTATCCTAAGTCATTTTATCAATTGATGGGATATAAATTATACTCAGGGTAGTATACACAAACTCATGACATGAATCCATTAAGGTTATACAAAATATCTCTATGGGGAAAGTGAAGCTAACATTGGTTCATAGGAGTTCTACATGGAACCACACACCAGTTGACCAAATGAAAATTTTGGAACTTTAATGCATGCGCGAGGGGTGTCTTGGGCATCGAAAATTACATTAGACACTACTCAATGCACCAAAACCATGGGAATATTGTTTATACACCATTTCAAAATTTTATAAGTTTACCTTGTTTAAAAATAAACTAATAATGGGTAAAAATCATGAGATAAATAAAAATTGATTTGAACATTAAAGGGGACACACCATTAACAATATCATTATCCATGGATTTAGAATTAAAGGTCTTTGAAGAAGATAAAATAGACTATTATTATTAACTAATTTTGATAATATATTTATATTTTAATTCTCTTGTATAAAATCAATGTAATTCCCTAAATGGATATTTTTACATTAAAGGGAATAAACCTACTTGAGGTTGATAATGGTATTATTAGTTGATGAGTTATTCATGGGAATAGTATTTCACATATTCAATATAAAGAATAATATACCACGATATATTAAATGATTAAACTATTATGTAAGGTTGAATGATCTCTTAGTGGGAATAAAACACAATCATTTATAATGTGAAAATTTTAATTAATTTCTTATGAGAATTACTTATGTGTTTTCCTTACTTTATTCTTAGTAAAATACTAGTTTTAGTGAATTTCTATGATGTTATGAATTGGTGACTACACATAGTTCTCACTTACTATGATGATGTGGATGTTGGTGGTGACATATGATCTTGTACCCTCCCTTAACTATATCTCTAGGATGATGTTAAGGATAACACATACTTATAGAATCTAAACATGACTAATGATCATTGTTTTATTATAATGATGTTTTAATCAGAGTACATACCGGCCTCCTCTTTAATGAATCTAGTGTAGAGTATGATAGTGGTGAATAATGTTATCATGGTTTCTTATGCATAGCTCTGGGTTATAAGAATAATAGATATCAATTGTGTTCAACCCATAATTCTGGGTATACAGTAGACTGATCATCAACATGACTCTCATATGATATGGGTATATAGGGAGTTCTCTGACATCATAGGATGTCGAATCAAGGGTAAATAAATAATATTTAACTTATGAAGGGATGTGTGAGGATAATATTTTCTTGTATAGTAAAGCTAAGAGTGGTTAGGGTTTGGTAATAGTTACCCTTCATCGGGTGGAAATGGGATGGATTGTATCACTATGAGTATTATATCATGGTTACTAAGATTACTCTTCTTTAAAATAAAATTTCTAAATAGTATAATAGTGGATCTGGGAGTCTTGGTATTAGTTAAATATAATAGGGTGTAGGTCATCGGGCCCCTTTTTAGTCATATTCGTATTGTTATTTTGAAAAGTATGGATATATTTATATTCATATGTATATAATTTTATTTGGTGACTATGATAAAAGTGAGCTATGAGTATATTTATATAGATTAATATTTAAATTATTCATTATTAATGATGGTATTGTCTTGTTTTTTTACAAACATCGATTATTGACATTGCATGTAGATACCATTGGTTCATAGGGCTAGTTCATTAATTGAGATGACCATACTGAGTATTATTGATCACACCTATATGATTAATTGTGTATTATTATCTCATTTGTGGATGGGGATATATGGTAAATGATGTAGTTGGTGGAATGGATATTTTAAAATGTTTATCACGTTTTCACCATCTAGGTTCAATATTATATTTTTTGTGATGCTTTGAATGTATGTGGTGATTTATTTAATTATTCTATATTTCATTATAGATGTGATGTTATATATATAAGGTTTATTATTTATATATATCAAGGTGGATAATGTTTCTTATAGTAGGTGGTGTATTATATTTAGTAATAGAGCCTCATGTTATTGAGTGGATACCTAAGTGTTGCTTTCTAGACCTTACCCTATTAGATTCAAGTTTAGAGAGTTACTTACTAGTATGTTGGGACTTATCAATTGAAATAAATCTAATTAATCAAAATTAATTATTTCATTCTTTAAAAAACTAAATTAATAAATACATTCTATTTTATACTTAAAAATCGTCATTAGTATTCCATGTTTATCTCTCTTATTATCCTCTCCCTCTCACATCCCCTAAAAGAATATTTAAATTAAAATTTTAACCTATTTACATTTTAATAAATAAAATACCATTTTCAATTAATTTTATGAAGGACGATATTTGATAAATAATTAACATTTGTTTTATAAGAAATAAATATAATAAAACATATTTTTTAAAGATATTCAAATATTTGAGATATTTTTAAATTTTGTAATTTTTTATATAAAACCCATACTTCCCTCATTCAAAGAAGGATCTTCCCAACATATCACACATCCCTCAATTTAATGTATGTAAAATACTTTGGATATTGATTTTAGGTTTCATATGACTATATAATAGTTATATGAGGAAGAGAAAACATGTTATAATACCAAATCTTGGAACACTATGCTTGATAAATGAAATCATGCTACTGTAAAATTCAGAAACTAATGTCTATGTACCTTTACACTATGTCCTTGTTTCTATAATCATAATTAGAATAGGGTTTTCAATGATCACTAAACGTATATATGAGACTCTCCTCTATGGGATGTATTCACAAGCATAAATGAATTTCCCAATGCATGGGTGGGATTCTCCATCCATCAAAAATGCTAAAAAATTTCATTTAGAAAAGGAATATAGAGATATAGTGTTTGGGGTAAGGGAGATTATACCAATGATATGGTAGACTCTCAAAGACCAATTGAATGGGTAATTCCTCTCAATATAACCCCCTCTAAGTATCACCTCAAGTGAATATTTATTTACTCATGTGTAATACCCCTAACCTGGAATCCACTAAATGGTATCTCAATCCAGGTCTCCACATGACCTCAAGCATGCCTCCCAAAACTCTAGAGGTTGCTAACAATCAGCGAGGGTCTATATGAGTCACATGTGGTTACTATACAATCTTTACGATAGTAATACATAGTTGATAAAAAATAAAAATAGAATAATCAATATTATATAATCAACAGACATACATAAATAACATATCCCAAAATTGGGTACAAACTACAACCAACAATAAACATGGTATGACATGCTAACAGTGCTAAAGTAAAAAAAACAGAAAATGATGAATAAAAGTGGAATTCATAAAAAAGTCATGAATCCAAGTCCATAACCTCATCCATTCATGTCCCAAGCCCCACTCAACTCCCAATCATATATCCCTTAACCTTGTCTTAACCTGCAAGATTGAAGTCTTCTCAGGTACCCCATAGTTCCTGAACAAGGTGTCAGTACAACTCAGTAAGCTTCCACCAATGGTGTGTACAAAATATCTAATCAACACATACTGCATGAAAGTGGTAAATAAACCAATTTAAATAAGAAATTATGGGTTCAATTAGGTAACAATGTTCACATAAGCTATTCCTAGCATTATTCCCAAATTAAAAACATAAACCAACTTCATTACTTAGTTATCATTTATCACATCATCAATGGGTTTGGAATTTTAATCCACTCAATGAATAAGTTAAAATAACCAACTCCCTTATCTCAATAGGTATAACCCCATAATCATATACAAAACACACTCACCTTGAAGCCTTAGTTGTGGTGGTGTCATTGAATGCAATCATTAGGGGAATATAACTTCATCCCTATCCCTATTTCATGAATTTTGGGGTGGAGTTTAGGGCCTCAGTCATACTTGACCCGTGTGCATAGATCCTCATGTCAATACCCAAACCTACCAAGACATGTGCACATGCATATGTTTCAATTCACCACACATATACCATAAAATACAAACATAAAAAATTCCAATAGAAATCACAATCCATAACAACCAACATGAGAAATAACATTATTCCATAACCGATGAACACATTTACCCTTTACATTACATATCCATTTATCTCAATTCCCATTTCTTATGCCTAAATCACTAAGAATATTCAATAATTACCCTAATTTAACCCAGTTACCATATATAACCCTTTCTATATCTTAATTAATTTAACACATTTATCATTTCCCATGTATTATCCTGCTAATGATTTCAAGTAAAAATCACACATCATTTGGTACATTACCATTAATCTCATTACCCATTTTCATATCAAGACATGAAATACCATAACCATTACCCACATAATTGCACAAATACCCATTTGACATTATTATTCATCAAAATAACCAATTAAAATTTTTATCTTAGGATCTATCTAATCATATGTCTATTTCACACTTAACATTTTCTTTAATCATGTTCAGGAAGATCGGAACACCCAATAGGTTGTCCTAGATTGGTCAAGTGATCCTCAAAGTATCCCACATGGACCACGAGGGGTTTAATTTGACATTTGGATGCACATTATATCAAATATCACTCAGAAAATAATGAACACATCAAGGGGAAAATAGGAACTCAACTTTTCATGCACAAATCCATATAAAAACGTGGGATATAACTTGTAAACCACCTACCTTGAATCTATTAACAAACACACCCCTAATCAATGCCATAGATCCCGATTCAACAACTATTTGAATCCTAAACCTGTATTTCACCATAAAAAGAGGTATTGATTTCTTCAGATGGAGATAAGAGAATGATGCAAAACCTAAACCAAAAAATGAATCAAGAGAGGGATTAGAATCACCCGGATCATTGATCTATAACCAATGGTGCTCCACACGACTTAATATCGAAGTAGAATTGCCTCTTAGAATCATGGGTTTCTATGGTTCATCACTATGATTTATAGGAGCTGAAATTGGAGGAAAATTTTGCGAGGTTCTTAAATCCGTTAATGTATTTTTTGTAATTTTTACAACTTTTATAGGGGCACAAGGTTTACCCACACAGTTTTCCAAACCATGCTCAAACAATGTGCAACATACTACCGATGGAATGTTAGGTCGAGTGGTTACCTATGGAGACCTATATGGTTTACGAACTATGATATGACCATGAAATATTCCACTTTCCAAAATTGAACAATTTGTCTCCCACCATGCATGATTTACATAATTGTGCGTTAGCTATGCACCAACAGTGTTCTTTGCACAGTCTGGCTCAGTTTCACCTTATTTCATGTTTTAAACCCCATGGAACCCAATAGAGGCCCCTCAAAATCCTGAGAAACACCCCATTAACCAAAATATAGAGATTGAAACCAAAATTTAAACAATGAAATACCTCTATGACATCTGAAATTTTACAACCTCCCCCCTTTATAGTGTCTCATCATCAAGCCGCATTCCCAACTATCAGCGAGATTCTGAAGAAATGAGATAGGTACACTAGTCCCACATATCCAACTCCCTCTCTAATTTTTCTTCTTTAATAATTCCTTGATTCCACAGAACATGAAACAAAGTCACAAACCTTTCCCCACAAGACATTCGTTCTATGATACAAAATATGAATCAAATTATCCTCAAAGGACTCATCAACCTCAATATTAACATCCTCAACATAAAACACTTGAGATGGGTTAGGGTGATATTTTTGAAGGTGTGAGACATGAAAAACAAAACGAATTCCACAATACCATTGTGTAAGAGCTAATCGGTAAGCCACCAGTCTAATGCTCTTCACAATATCAAATGACCCCATGTACTGAGGCACCAAATTGCCCTATTTTTTAATCAGATGATGAACCAACCATGGAGACACCCGAAGGAACCCACTATCACCAACCATAAATTTAGGGGTCTATAACACCAATATCTATATTACTTAAACATATTATAAGCTGTTTTCATATATTTATGAATCAAATAAACAATTTCTAATGTTTACTGAATGAGATTAGGTCCCAAAACCAAGGCTCCCACACTTTTAACAAGTAAAATGGAGATCTACACAACCTCCCATAGAGAACATAAAATGGTTCCATCTAAATCATATCCTAAAAAATATTTTTGTAGGAAAACTCAAAAAGCATAATTTTTTTTCCAAGAACCACTAAAATCAAGGAAACATGCTCTCAACAAGTCCTTTAACATCTTGATCATGTTCTCTAATTGTCTGTCCATCTATCGGTGAAAAATCATACTCATGAAAACTTGGCTACTAACAACCTTATGTAATCACTAAAAGATTTACGATGTGAATCACATATCCTAATTTGAAACTGTAGTCCTTGGTGCCCCAACAAAAAACATTATTTTATTAATTTACAAATTACCCAATTAATCAATGGTGAATGACTAATAAATCAGAAAGAAATGCACTATATTAGTTATCTTTTCCAACATTACCTAGATGGTGTAATTCATACAAGTATTCCTCATAAAGCCCACCATGAAATCCATCATTACATTATCCCACTTCCACTCTGGAATGGGCAAGGGATGCGACTACCCATTGGTTTTTTGATGCTCGACCTTCACTTGTTGACAAGTAAGGCACCTTTCCACAAAAACTGCAATCTCTTTCTTCATTATCGACCACCAAAACTACCTATGAATATCACATTAAATATTCATTAAAATAGGGTTAACTACCCACTTTTAAGCTTTATAACCAAACATCAACACTTCTTGCACACCCGTTGGCACCACAACATGGACACAAACACGAACAACCCCATCAGAACTAATATCCCTACAAGAAGGTGACTCCCCGCCTTTAATAATTCTCATCATAGACAAAAAATCTAGATCCTCATGATGACTATCGTTGTACGAGTTAATATTTGTAGACTCAATAATAATGGATGTGAGGGTCATCTTCTCATTCTAATTCTACACATCCAGGTGTATCTCAGCAAATGACACCTTTATTATCCACTTGGTGTTGGATTTTTGAAAAACCCGATTCTATGTTTTCCCACTCATTATATCTGCATCACTCTTCCATTTTTGTGGTCTCTAAACCAACTCGAAGTCCAAATACTGTATGTATTCCACCCATCTTCACTATTGAAGATTCAACTAATTTTGGGAGAAGATATACATAAGGAATTTATGGTCTGTAAACACCATGAACCGCTCCTGTAATATGTAGTGCCTCCAATATTTCAAATAATACACCACAGTGAAGAACTCAATATCATGAGTTGGGTAATTCCATTTGTGAAGCCTCAACTACCATGACCAATAAGATACAAATCGATCATCTAGCATCAAAACTACCCCAAGGTCTGACATTAGATGCATCACAAAACAAGGTATACTTTATACCATGATTGGGTAATATCAAGATCGGTGTGGTTGTCGATTGCTTCTTTAAATAATGAAAAGTATTCTCACATTCCCCAGACCACTCATACAAAACTCTCTTCTTGGCTAATCCCAAAAATGGAACTTTCAAATGGGATAGATTTCTAACGACCATTCAGTAATACCCAACCAAACCCATAAGACTTCAAACATTAGAAACATTCTTCGACTTCTCCCAAGACACAATATACTTCACATTAATTGGATCCAATGAAACACCTACCTCAGAGATGATATGACCAAAGAAACTAACTTTATTAATCCATCATTGGAATTTGAATAGATTGGCATAACTCATATGCTCTCTTAGTGTACACAAAAAAATGCCAAGATGTTTGGAATGATTTTCATGAGTTTTAGAGTACACCAAGATATCATCAATGAAGAAAACAACGAACATATCCAAATAGGGGTAAAATATTCATTTCATTAATGAAATGAACATAATCAGTGCATTTCATAATCATAACAACATCACAAAAAAATCATACAACCCATACATTCTCCTAAAAGCAGTATTTATTATGTCAGAAGGTATCACCCTCAAATGATGTTACACTAGACTTAAATCGATTTTGGAAAATACTAATAAATATCTCAGCTAGTGAAACATATCACCAATTTGGGGAAGAGGGTACTGGTTCCTATATTGCATCTGATTAAAACTTATGTAGTCGACATAAAACCACAATGATCCATCATCCTACTTAGAAAATAAAATTGGAGACCCCCAAGGTGATGTACTTGGATGAATGAACCCATTTTCCCCAACTCCACTTACTGAACCTTATGTTTTGGATGTTTGGTTGGTGCCATTTGGTTTGACTAAATGGAAACTGTTTCCTCCCCAAGTAGAAATTATATCATGAACTCCATGTCCCTCTTGAGCTGTAGACCAAATAAATCTTCTAGGAACACATCATAAAACATATCCACAATAGGTGGAAAGAATATTTTCTCCACCCCTCCAACAAGAAGTGAAATTCAAGACACATGGACTGTGAGTTCACCCAACCACTAAAAAACCATCCCTAAATAGCCCGCTCAAACACCTAATTCACTATGATTGACATATGTATCTCCCTAGGAAACATTAAAGTACCCAATGATTGTAACAGTCAATGTCGGCCTGATTTTTCACCAGCTAATCCATACCCAAAAATAGGAAAAAACCTAACATATAAAGGGTGAAAATGTCCCATAAAAAATGTTACCCACTAACTTCTTGAGAGAAAACATTACATTTTATAACATCCTCAACTCACACCCTGAATAGAGAATCAATCAACACAATCCCACACATATTCTTCACTGCTAAATCCAAAAAAGGAAAAAAAAATAGAATAAATATATGAGTTTTTAGAACATGTGTTTAATAACACACTATAAAGTGGAGAGGATACAAGAATTTTACCGTTATCTATAGATGGTCTAGCCTCACCACATCTAGGTGTATACTAAACTACATAAATCTAAAATTCCCATATACCCTAAACTATAGCCTCAGTTCATGGAAATGCACTACCCTTTTGATATTAAAGCTCTCACTGGAGTACCATGTCCACCTCCTCAACCGGTATAACTTGTAGAAGTCTATCTATATTCTAGATTAAGGGTGCCCAACAACCTTGATGCATAGGGTACCTTCCTCAAACCTTCATCCATGCCCAAATTTTGAGGGTTCCTGCAGAACCTGTTCATGTGCCCCATTATATTTTACACTCGACACTCAACTATTGGTCATGGATAATGACCACACATGTTCCACATTTGGCCACACTGATAACATAACACATGGTCTACACCCATATAGTTTGAACCTTTCTTATGTATGCTCTATGCACTTTCACCCTGATGAAAACTTCCAAAAAGTCATTTAATTCTCTTAGAAGAAGCACTACTCACTCATACAACTAGCACAAAAACTCTACCACCTTAGGCCCCCTTATGTTTCCCTTATAAGATAAGTTCTTGATCCACTACTTTTGAATTTTTTTTAAGATGAATATATTTACCTGAGACCTATTTTCATGCCCCATACCATCTTTGAATCATTTCTCCATATATTCCTCATCTTCGACCAATACTGGAATAAAGCATCGAAGATTAGTGAAATGACTAGGATAACACCTCATCGCCATTAACCCTTGGGTCAAATTCATAAAATTCATGGGATTTTCTTTAATCAAGGGATCTCGATTATAATGATGCAAAAAAATTTCTTTAAAATATTTCCATAACATCCCATCAACATGTCTGGTTTGAACCATGATGTCCTACTAATGCTATTCCTGACCTCTCAATATATAGGTGACCAACATAACCCTATTCTCTGTAGGAGTCACTAGATGGTCAAGAATAACCTAGATTAACTCTATCAAAAAACTCATATACCTCTGGACTCCTCTCCAGTAAAGGCCATAGGATGTTATTATTGGAACTCCCTTGTCATCTCAAACATGCTTGGCATGACCTACCCTAGATCCCATTCCACATTTCCATAATGCGAGCAAGACTATCAAAGAATTGGTCGTCTCTACCATCCGGGATCACCATAGTGTCTTTCTCCACTACTATAAAAGCATTCTAAAAAACATACTCTTATCTCCAAACCGTCTTGTTAAGTCATGGTGGCATTTATCTACATGCCATGTATGAGCTTTAAAACACATAACACATAACATTCCCAAATTTCATAAAGATGGATCTTGACAACCCATAGACAACCATTTACCACACACTATCCAAATTGACCTTAACACATTCAGACGACTACCCTAAACCAACCCTACTATGGTTTATGGCTAACATTTCATAACTAACTCATAAGGTCACAAGTCATAATTTAAGAAGCACTTCACAACTATTTCCATACTTACAATGTAAACCATTTCTCTAGGTTCATTTCCAATTTCCTAACTTTTAACATTCCCAATTTAAACTCTATTAAACCTTTATTATTTTCCATTATTTAACTAATATTAAACATCTTATTTCCTTTTACCATTTTCATCATTCCATTAAACACCATTTTCTTTAAATTTTCACAGAAGTGTAATGATTAATATCTTTCACACCCCACTCACCCATCCCGTGTGTACCAATCATGATTATTTCCACTTAAATGCATAGGTTCATATAATGATGCATGAACCCAAATCCTCGTTCCATCATGGTTACGAGGAAAATATCATAAAACATTCTCATCACACAATAAGTGGATCACCCAATAGTGAAATTTCATCAAAATGTAGAATCTCACAATAAGAACAACACATCCCACCCCATAGCACATAGGGTTTCCCTCATACATGGGTAAGATATTCCCAATCATGAGCTCCTTACCGAGGCCTTCCACTTTCATAATATCCTATCTACTAGCCCCAAATAGTTGGCATTTTCATCAACTAGATGCATAAGGGAAAATAACTAACTACCCTATCTCACTAGGGATAAACACATCATCTCATATACAACACACTCACCTTGAAGCCTCGATCCATGTAATCTCATTGAATGAAACCATTATAAGAATATAACTGTGTCCCCTTCCCTAATCTGTGCATATTGGGGTGGAGTTTAGATCCTCAGTCTAACTCGACCCGTGGGCATAGATCCTATCTTAAATACCCCACTCTACCAAGCCACGTCCACATTCTTATTTGTCATTTCCTTACACCTATACAATACCATAACCAAATAGAACAAATTCCATTATCAATAATAATACATATCAACCATCAGGATAATTAACATTATTCCATAACCCATTAACACATTTACCATTTATATTACATTTACATTTATCCCAATTACCATTTCATAAGACTAATTCAATAACAATATTATCTAATTCCCATATCATAACCCAATTAACATAACGTACCCTTTCTATAATTTAATTCATTTAACACATTTAGCATTTACCACATATTAGCCCATATATCAATTTTAAGTACAAATGAATCTTATTTAGCACATTACCATTAATCTCATTTAACCATTTTCATGTCAATCCAAGAAATCCATTAAGCATTACCCACATCAATGAAAAACTACCCATTTTACTTTCTAATTCATCATAAGAACCAATTAATATGTTTACCATAGTCTCTATTTGATCATGAGTCTATTTCATACTTTACATTTCTGTTATCAATGTTTAGGAAGATTTACACACCCCATGGGTGGCCCTAGATTGGTCAAGTCATCCTCCATGAATCCCATGGGGACCACAAGGGGTTCAGTTTTTCATTTGTATAACCATTATATAAAATATCACTAAATAAATCAATAACACATCTTGGAGAAAACAATAACACAACCTTCCATACATGAATCCATATAAAAACCATGGGATATTACATGTAGACGACCTACCTAGAGTTGGTTGAGGAACAAACTATTAAAAGAATCCTTAGAATCCAATTAAACCACCCTTTTAATCCTGAAACTAGACCTCACATGAAAAATTGGTATTTAGAGCTTCACATGGAGATAAGAGAATGATGAAATCCCTAAACCAAAAAGAGAAGAAATATAGGGATTATACTCACCCTGATCTTTGATCAGAAACCAAAGGTGCTTCAAATGGCTTAGGATCAAAATAGAATCAGCTCTTGGAATCTTGGGTTTCTATGGTTCATTAATAGAGCTTATAGGAGGAGTAATGGGAGGAAAATCAGTTGATGTTCTTAAATCTTGTTATATGAATTATGGAATTTGTTCAAATTTTATAGGGGCACATGGTTTACACACATGGTTTTCCAAACCATGGACAAACTATGTGCAATCCAATGTCCAAGGAATGTAGGGTTTCATGGTAACCTGGGGAAACCTGCATGGTATACAAACCATGTGCCAACCGTGTTATATTCCACTGTTCAATACTACACAATTTGTTCTCCCACATTACATGGTTTACTTAACTATTTGTCATCCATGTAACAACCTTGTGCCTTTCATAGGTTGGCTCAGTTTTTCCTTATATCATGTTATGAACCCCCTGGAAAACCCCATATGCCCCTCAAATTCTCGAGAAACACACCATTAACCAAACACAAGATATTGAAACCAAAATTTAAAAAAGGACATACCTCCATGAAGTCTGGGATCTTACACATGAATTATAATGCATTAAAAGATTCCTCTAAACCCATTCAAGAAACTGTTACATGAATTAACTAGTCTCCAAATAGTTTCATAATATGAATTGGTTAAAAAATGGTAGCCATAATTTTATGATTTATGATCATTAACATCAAATGTTTTCATTCCATGTATATTATAGCATATAATATCTCAACATCCAACTAAATTGTATCCCCATCAAGGATTTTATAATTTCCATGAAATAAGGATATTGTGTCACATGATATCCCTCTACCACACACTATGATATATGATTATGTGTATCACATACGAGGTATAATTTAGGGAATATATCCATAAATATATCAGTTTGAATAAACCCTTATATATTTTTAGTAATTTTACCTTTTATTTTATCATATATAAAAACTACCAAAATCATATGAAAAAATCATTTTGAATATTTTCCAAAACATTTTTTGAATGATATCATTAACTACACCATGTATCAAGTTATATGAAATACATTCTGAAAAACCATACAAAAATAATTTTAAATATTTTTAAAACACTTTAGAGAATATATCTAATATAAAATCAATCCCCATTATGTCAAAAACACAATGTGTAACCCCTTTAGACATTGTAGAGTTGAAAAAAATGAATAACCATATCCATAATTGTAAGGAAAGAGTATCCTATTAAAAAGAATAAATGATATTAAATATATAAAGGGATTCGAAATGATCTTCATCAAACTCTTGTATATCTATATCCATGTCCCCTAGCTATATCATATGAAAGCATGGATTCTTATTTAATCCCCTTATATAAGATCTTATGTCCCAATGAAACACATATAATATCAATATCATGTAGCCACCTAAAATATTCTTGATTCATAGAATATAGATTGACCAATTAAATGTATAAATCACATGTAAATCGACTTTATGGAATAAAACATCAAAAATACCTCATCTAGATAGATAACAACATCATATATACTTTCTATGTACATCCATAAACTACCCGGGACATTATCAACCGAGGGACCAAATTCCATGATTATTATACAAGAAGAAAATATCATTTATTTGATCCTCAATAATTGACATGATAAGAAACATACCCAACCACCCCTTATTATCTATTCCTCAATTATTATTAATGAAAATTATCAAAGTGTAATGATTATCATACTAGGTATATCACCAACCTCAAGAAGTGTGGACTCCAGATAATAACCACTAACCCTAATATACCAAAAAATAGTGTATTAATCTCCATGTTGTATTCATAATGATCCATCCAGTGGAAAATTATATATTTTTTCAAAATTATCATATTCTGAAACCTGGTAAAATAATCACACTCTTGTTAACCTTAACATTTCATCATAACCTAAAATAATAAATGATGAATATTTTTTAGGGACAACTCAATGTTGTACTTATATAATCCAATTATCATTTGACTTTGTGATATATATATATATATATATGTAACCAACATGAAAGAATGATAAAGTGGATATTTTATTTCGTACAACATGATATAGTCTCTGTTGTAAAACACCATTATGAATACTTTACAAAAACATAAATAATAGCCTCCCTAAAATATTATATATGATATACTCCATTATAATCATTTATTTAATTTTAGGGGTTTTATTAAAATCATTACATTTTTATGTAATTTATACCACATCATCATATGACCATTAGATAAAACCATCCTACTAAACACTTTAGTGATTAATATTTAGGAATAAATCAAGTTTGAATAATGGTTATATTTAGGAGTCATATTCAATGTTTTCAACTCCATGGACATATTAAAACTCACTAACTCCACATCATTTAGTGTTATAATGTTAATAACTGATGTTATCTACCATGAGATATTTCTATGTATATTTTCATTATTCATGGAAACTATTCAATAAAACCATTTTTTTGAAATATTTTGGAATCTGATATAACTATTTTAATTATTACTTTATTTGTCCAAATATATATATTTTTTCATTTTCCAAAGCCACTTTTTTGGGTTGAGTGGGAACCACAATCTAAGATAATTATTGTCAATAATTAAAAATATATTTAAAATTATTAGAAAATTAAAAATAATTTTAACATGTTAGAGCCACATTCCTTATATAAGTTCCATTCACTCTAAAAGGCCCCTTATCTAAATAATATTTTATATGGTCTTTAATGTAGTAGTTCATATCTTCCCTTGTGATGATAAACTAATTTAATGTACAATTTCCACATTAAATCATGGGCCAAAATGTGATTCTTCTTATTAAGCTATAACCATTTATCCTTATTAGTTTCAACTCATAAACCTATTTCACACATATTTTTAGGAATCCTCTAGAGAGGCATATATTTTTTATACATCTTCAAACATTTATTTATTAGAATCAATTATCATATCAAAAATAGTTTTTGGATCACAATAATGTTCATTATACTTTTATTTTACCCATTTAACACTTAATTAATTATAATTTCCATCCTTTTACAATCATCCATCAGATCCTCTAACAATGAGGTATGATCTTTATGGACATCATGTTCAAATTTTACATAAATAGTAGGATCACTTATAACCCTTGTTCCTTCCTCATCCTGAATTTTTTCTCCATGAAGAGAAGTTTAGTTCTTCTCAAGATGACCTTACATTTTGAGAGGAGATCCTTCATGAGTCTTGAATCCTAGTTCATTCCTTGTGGATCTAGTGAAAAATGTTTTGGGTAGATATACGTCATCATATCCAGATTTATCATTTTTTTATATAATTTAATGGGAGATTCACCAAGGTAGTGATTCCATACCTTACATTACTCGATCTGGATATAAATAAATCATTAGTTTCATAATCTACATCATAACCATGTGAAGCCCAGATAATTCTTCCTTCTTTTTTATCAAATTTAGTAATACCCTTTATCCTACTACCAATTGGATGCCCATGACTTCTTCCTATATCTTGGCTTGAGGAGACTCTAATGATATGAAAATTCATTCTTCTATCTTATCTATATATTTTTCTAGTTTTATATTCTTCCCACACACTAGTATATTCAATTTTATTTCCTCATTTTAGTTTTCAAAATTATTACCTATGCAACCAAACTAATTTGGTAAAGGAATATGTGACCTAACAATTCCTAACTGAGACTCAGCCTACATCTGATGGGTACGAGAATCAACTTATAGTAAATGAATTGACACCCATTTAATCCCCTATAGTTTCTTTATTGCATACTCTGTAGATTTATAATGTATAATACTTATAGAACTCATCATCTTTTACACATACTCCTCAGTGTCCACAATTTCACCAAACATTCCTTTCCTCATATGTCTACAAATATATCTAATGGAAACCACTGATATCCTGCTTATCACTCCCATATAACATAAACCCAGATAACGTTTTATTTTCACATATACCTTAGTAAATGAAGGCTTCATAACTTATTTTTGTACCTCTTCTATATGATCAATAGAATTTGGTTGCTTTTGGAAATCCTTTGAACCATTTCCTCAGCACTAACATAGATTAAAGTAACCAACAATAGATAAATAATGAATTTTTTATTGGAAACATAGCTCTCAATTAATGAAAATCTATATAAATTCATGGAGGGGTTTGGATATATTATCCTTGATGCATATCCATGACATGGTAATATGTTTCATCATATGGTTTGAAGTACCAGAGTAGAAAAATTAACAAAAATAATTTATAATAAGATTCAAAATTGAATGGTATTGGAATGTTGATTGAATATGGGGGATTCATACCAAAAAAATAGAATTTAGAGAATATTTGTTTCGATATAAATCTAATGACATCTTTAGAAGAAAATAATGAAACGAGTGGAAGGAGTATAAAACCAAAGAACCATACAATGAAATTTTTTTGCCCATTCAAATGTTAAATTAAGAGGTTTTTCTCATTGAGAATCCCATACATAACTCATATTGTTTTGAGGAAATATAGAATGAGTATGGGTAATTTATTTTTAGAAACTTTTTAGAAATTAAAACTAAACAAGATATAGTTCAAAAAATTAATGTGATAAAAAAATATAAGAGTTAAGAACAAGGGAAATATAAATTAAAATAAAATGTAACTATACATTGATAAAGGAGTGTAGAAATAATGTAATAAGGGTTCCCTATTTATCTTCCTATAAATTACCTTTGGAGGATTTGGATTAAACCCTTGGCTTTAGTAGTATAAAATAATACTATTACAAAAGTAGGACCCTCGATTTTTAATGGTTGCATGAAGAAAACCAATCTACCTTGTTTTTTAGTTTTTTTATTAAGAAACTCACATTACTTTTAGATGTTGTTTCATGAAAACCAACTCCAGCACATTAAATGGTAGTGTGCACTAATCACCTCATAGTTAATTCTAGTGAGGTCCTAATCTACCAAACATAAGGTTCTCATCACAAAACCACCAACAAATCAACAGTATTGAGAACCTATGAAGGGAAAATAAAGACACATTATATATGAGATCCCTATGAATCACTCTCTAAATCCTCTATCAAGAATTGTAATGGGGAGGATTAGAAGGATGAGAGACATGTGTATATGGGATCTTAATAAGGACATAAAGTAGAATGAGAGTGTTCTAAAATAATTATTAAGCTATCTAAACACATCCAATAACCATTTGAGTTGTATGTATAGCCTTCATTATCCTTAAGAACATTCTATAACCTATGAGGGTTGAAATGTGATGTTGGGTTCCGAATTAAGGCTTATGGGTCCGCAATAAATGCATATTTTTTTGTCTGTTTGGAAGCTATGAGGTTGTTGGTGGAACATGGATATAACTAGTGTTTTTTATTGATACCACTAGATATCTAGTGTACTTCACTAATTATACATAGGCACATACAGGTTGTAGATTTTAAAATTTTCCTCAACTTTTCTCTCAGGCCCTCTGTTTAGTGTAAAAAAATCATAGAAAATTATCTAAAATATTAATCTAAAATTCATCAAATAAAAAAGTTATAAATAAAATTGGTTGTTTGTGATCATTAAAACCAACTAAGAGGGTGATTTATAATATTATACCCCTTTTTAAGATCACGAAAACTAAGTAAATTTATCATTATAATTATAGGCATAATAAAATTCTCATGATTATATCCAAAATAAATTATAATATTTTATAATTTAAATCGGCCAATCATGTTCAATAAATAAAAATTAAATTTATAAATGGATGTAAAGAATTATTTAAAAAATTACTCCATCAATAATTAAATTTCAGAACTTCTCCCAATTTTTATTATCAGAAATTTAAATTAAAAAACATTCACAATTCAATAAATCTTCAATTTAAAAACATATCTATTTTCAAAATAATTGGAACAATTCATGCTTCCCTTGAAATTATTATTTCCCCCCTATATAACTAATATAATTGTTCATTTCATTTCACAAAAATATACTCATTAATATATATATATATATAAATAACTATGTTAACTCAAAAATGTAAACAATAAAAAAAATTGAAACCATTTGAAAATATTGTTTGAGAGACATAAATATAACCATAACTTAGATTTTATAATATTCCCCCCCAAAAAAATTTTAAACATGGTATTAGTGAAATAATAATTTTTATTTCACCAAAATATACCCTATTGTAATTATCATATTTTTATTGATCGTACTTACTTTGGAGTTTACTTTATATTTCCGGCAGTTTTACTTCAAACATGCTTGTGGGTGGATTTTGGTTTCTTTTTTTATATGTGTCTTGGACTTTTTTGAGGTTGATACATCTTATTTAATGATATTTTTTACTATAAAAATTCATAATGCCTCCCATTTTATCGGATTTATATACCCTTGGAGTTGGTCTCCACCCCATGTCTTATTTGATGCGGGACTCAGGGGGTCATTATCTCTCATTCATCCTGAGTAAAGAAGGTCGCAATAACATTTTATCCCTTCAATCATCTTGAAGAAAGTGGGTCATGACAGTACTAAATGAAATTAGTACATTCATTAGATTCCTTTAGATTCCATCAAATTTTAAGAGTTGTGATCTTATAAACATTATTGCTTTCATATTACGAAGGACAAAATATTACTTCTTCTCTATTAATGAACATTTATTTCCTATAATTATACTTCATGATGAGGCGAGATTGAGGTAGGAAACTTATAATTATGTCTTGTGCCTAATATTGGTAACATAAATTCTACCAAATAATTGGATCTACCTTGGAGAAATAAAGGAAAAAATTACATTGAGGTCATAAATTGTTCTTTTAGTTCTCCATTATTCCATTTCCAGATATTAAAGAATGACTATTATTTTTTGTTCAACATGATGGAATTAGAGGAATCATTGTAGAGATGTGGATGGGATGTGGTGGAGAATTTCCTTTTTTAGTTTTATAATTTCTGTTAATAATAGATTCTTGAAAAACATATTCTTATAGATAATAATTCTAAAGTATTATAAATCATTGGATAAGTAAGTGATAGGTTTAATTGAATATGTAATTTCACTTTAATTTTTTTTAATTTATCCTTATTTATTTCATTTTTAATTGATTTATATGAATGAGTTAACATTTTAATGAAGGATTTGAAAAAAATATCCACATTTGATGAATATATTTTTAAGTAAATAATGTGTCATTTATTGGGAAAATCGATGGCCCAGAAGTGTGGAAAAAATAAAAAGATAAAATAAACTATTATATATGGAAAATAAATGGCATTGGAATTAACTTAGATAAACCTATAAAAATGATCAAGGGTAAAAACCATATGTAAATAGATTTATCACTATGAAAATGTGGGTACACACTCTTTGACTATTACAATTGAAAACTCTCATAATATTCTCTCTAGAATAATGGATAATACACTTCAATATATATATATATATTTAATATTAGAACTGGGATAATTTTTTGATTAAGGAATATATATTAGATCTAATGGGAGGATTTCCTTTTATAAGCCTTCATAGTCCCGGTTAACTTCTCCTATGTTGGAATATTTAGTGGTTTTTGGTCATCCATCATTAACTATAGTGTCAGTTTTTCATAGTGGCCACAAATCCCACCAGAACTTATACAAACCCTGACTGGGCCCAGTTAGAAAAATCACAGACTATGTCAGGCCAAGCTTAGTCATATGGATTGGTTAGGCTAGGCTTGGGCCACTATATTATTCCTCCTACTAGTGCAAAATTCTAATATATAGGCTTATCTTTGAGACCTACACTACATACCTAGATCCAAATAGGAAACACCCAAAAAATTATTAATCTTGTGGTCAGGGAGGTCCGATCTCCTACTTATGGCTTCTAATGTTACACTTGGACCAACTAGTCTGATTTGTGTTCTTATTATACTTGTATGATATTTTTAAATATATAATTATTATATAAAAATTAAAAATAATAATATAATGATACATTTCTTAAAAATTAACTATATTTTTAACTTTGCTATTGAATTCCATATTAGCCTTAGCATGTGGACTATGACCATCCTAAATATTTCTTCTAGAATTGATATTTTATGGTTAATTCCTTTTATGTATGACTTGGCTCTAGTTAAGAAATTCTTACATAGATTCCACCCAATTATTCAACCTTCCACCATTGTAAAATAAAAATTGTGGTGTCTGGCATAAGGAAAAAATATGACGCTAACATATCACTCAGTTGAAGATTTGATTGGGATCCAATAATATCAGTACACATATATTATATCATCCAAACAATGATTCTAAAATCTTTTTGAGGCCTTTTTAGTATCTACAACATTTAAAATTTTCAAATTTAATATCTTTCATCAAGAAATGGTTCATGGTGTCTTTAGTGTTCATTATATTAATGTCTACACTCACTTCACCCACCATGTCTTGAACAAAATGATATTTTATTATAATTTTCCTCATCATAGAATGAATATATGGATTACTTGAAATGTGAAAGGCCCTATGACTATAAAAAAATAAATTAATATGATCTTATTTTCATCTATGTTTTTCTATTGAATATCTCATCTAATTAACCTCTTTGCGTGAATTTTACGCTATCATGTACTCTACCGTGTCTCTAAATAAATCCAAAATTTACTAAAACATTGAAATATAGATCAAATATCTTATAATAGTAAAAAAGTACTAGTAGAGGATTTCATTCCACCATAGTATCATATAAAATCTAATTAATCGTAGTCTCTAATAGTGAAGTCTGATTATCCATAAAATAATGCAACATCGATGGTCTTATTAATCTATCTATTAATCCTTTTCACCATGTGTGAATGATCATTCCCCAGATTCTCTATGTAATAACAAATTGATCCTATTACATGTGCAATGTTTGGCCTAGTATAAACTATAGTGAATATCAATCTCCCCACTACTAAGGTATATGGTATATTAGACATCTTTATCAAATTTTTTTAACTATTATGACCAATTTTAGGGGAAACCAGGGAATTAATTGGAATATGGGTTGATATTGGCTTACATTATTTTATATTGAATAATTTCATATCTTTTGTCATGGATGTTTTATTAAATATCCTAATATTTTTATTATTTATGTTTTATTTAATCTATATCCTAGGAATCTTGTTAGTTGGTCCTTCATTCTTCATATCATAATCCCTATCCTACCATGCCTTTGTATTCTAAATTTTATCATTATTAGGGACTAAAACAATATGTCATCCACATATAATAGAATAATTATAAAATCATTACCATTAAAATATCTAAACTAAGAACAATTACATGAATGAAGTATATTGTCTCTATGGATCATTATAGATTAATTAAATATCATGTACCAATATATATTCACCTAATTCAAACTATATAAATAATTTTTAACTTGTAAACCATGTCTTCCCCTCTTTCTACTAAAAAACCTTTGAAATAGACAATAAATATTACATTATCAAAATCAAAACTATGAAAATTTACCTCCATATATATATTATATACAAATAAATTTTGTATAAAACACAATGATAGAACTACCCAAATGGTCATCAGTCTAAAAATCACGTTTCATTGAAGTGAATAAACCCTTCTGGTCCTATCCTTTGACCAATGAATTTAAAAGATGTCATTTTATTTGTTCCTTTAATTCTTGATTGATCTAAAATTACTATTGATTTTCAATGTCCTTATTCCATGATGTTATAAAAAATATTTCATGTATTATTGTTCTATATGAATCCATCTTCCTCATATATTACTACCATTCATGAGGATAATTCTGGAATTTGAGTCCCCTCTAAAAATGAAGATAGATCCCCATCCTCCATCAAAGAGTAATAAAAAATATTTTTTCTATTGAAATAATATTAGTGTCATATTATTTGTCTTTTCTACCAAGTTGACCTTTATAGTATAGAATAAAATTCTATTTAATCAATATGATCTGGTAATGATTCATAAGAAACTAGTCCATCCTTTTATTTATCCTCAAAATAAAATTTTGGTGTATTTATTTTATTGTTATTCACATATTTATCAATCATAATATACACCTTGTATTCTATAAAAATAACACCCATGATGATGAAATTTTTGTGGGAAATTAGGGTTCATAAATGATACCCATTCACAACATTAATGTATTCCAACAAGAATGATTTCATGGATCTTGAATGTGACTTTGATCTTTCCATTACATTACAATGTAAATATACAAGACTTAAAAAAATAATGTAATAAATAATATTAAATGAGTTTATCATTCCAAATATACCTAAAAGTTTTCAATTAAATATCCATTGAATAAGATTTATTGATCTCATAATAGGATGTCTTCAATGATTCAACTTAGAACATCTTGGAAAATAATGCAGTCTTTAACATTCCCCTAGTTTTATCTAAAAAGGTTCCTTAATTTTCTCTTCCACTAGATTACAATGAGGAAAATATATACCACAAAAAATTCCCTTGATTAATTAATTATAACACACCAACATTTTAACAAAAGAACATTGTTTTTTATATCGTATAAAACACACAACACCGAGCTTAAATGACCATTGAAATATATTATTTATATATGATCGTTATAACATAGTAGTTGAATTGGAGGGTAAAAATAGGATTAAACATATTTTGAAATAAATACAATGGTACTAATAATTAAAAATTTATTGATTAATTCTTAGGAAGTATGCACATAATTTTTAGTAAATTCATTTAATTCATAAAAAATACATTTTCATCCAAAATTATTTTAATTGAATTATATGTATAGATAATATAATTAATTTTGCACATTTTATTAATGGTATTTTATAAAAAAATATATAATTTTTAATATTATAATATCATAATTAGATTTAGGTTAAATTATTGGTTTATTTGGAAAATATTGTTTTTTCTGTGAATAGGAAAAACTATCAATTTTTGAGAAATGTCATTTCCTTTTATTAAAACTAGTAATTTATTTTCAGATTATATTTTAGATTTTGGTATTTTTAGTAACTATCCCATAAAACCTAGTAGCATGATAAATGAGCTGGTCCATACATAGACCGATGGGCGTTCCCGATCCCCATAAGGTAGCGATAAGCACATGGCATCAAATAGTATAAAAGTGGGAACACATTTTTCATAAGAACAATGGATTCAAGATATACAATTAATTATTAATAAAAGAAAAAATCTATAGGGATAACTGTACTAAATGTCAAATATGTGAACAAAACAAAGTATAACCACAAAATACTAGATAATTGGATAAACACCCATGTTTCAATAATAATAGTAACTCAAGCCCAGAGATGATCAACAACAACTACAACCTCCATGTGGTTCTTTCATCTTTCACAAACCTAGTAAGAGATAATATAAAAATTACTAAATGTATAGGTAGGGTGTGAGATAAAAACATAGTAAGGTCTCAACAAGGATTCCATAATAAGATTCCATAATTAATTAGTCAAATAGATCATTTAATTTTAAATAAATAGGAATAGAATTTCATGATAATATTGAAAAAAATCATTCTTTACATTTGAAATGATGGAAATACATTAAAAAATGTATTAATAAATATATTATAAAAAATAGTTTATATAAATTATCAAGGAATGCATAAAATATTTTATAAAAAATGGAAAATATATATTAAAGCATAAAAAATGAGAAACATTGTAATCTTCCAAAAGGTTTGATAGTTTCAGGCCATGGGTCTCCCTTACATCATATTTTTATTACAAAAATATGTGTACACATGTCCCCTAGACAATGGTCAAAGGTGATCCCATCACCATCCCATTGGGGATGTGACCTACTACATATGTATTTTTAGTGTTGAAAAGTGTTAGAGTATTTTCACAAATAAGTAACAAACTACCTAGGCTTGAATGTGCTCTAAAAAATCAGTAATGAGAAATTTATTTCAATACTATTAAAAATAAAATTCAACACATTTTTTCCATTTCAATATTCAAATTTTCAATTTAAAAACCAAAATGGTTTTTTAATCAAACCATGCCTTTTTTCAAAATAAAACCACTAGTTTCCTATCAAAATCATTTTAAGCTATTTTTCTCAAATACAAATTTTAAATAAGTTTGACAATTCAATATCAGAATTTGAATTATTCAATTTAAATTAATCAATTTCCATCCAATTTCACAATAAATACCGAACTTAATATAATTTGGAGTTTTCCATATTTCATTCCAATCAGACACAAATCCCCAATTTATTAGAGTTGGTTTTTTAATAAAACAATTGAGTTTAATTTAATTGAAATCAATAAATTAACTTTAAATCAAAAAATTGAAATTAAATCAAGAAATTTATGATTAATAAATTTTAACCTCATACAAAAAACCACTAATCTCAACATAATAGGATCAAAAAACAAAAATCCATAATCAGGAAACCCCAATGAAGAATGTCATTAACAAAGATCAAATAATCAAACCTAAATTCATGATCCGAAATAAATAGAATTATATCTTCCAACAATATAAACATCAATAAAACCCTATGGTTGAGAAAGGATAGAGATATATAGGTATAATGATAATGAAGATATGAATCTTATCGATAAAAGATCAAACATTGTTTTCCTATAATCAATTCACTTTTGGAGGGGGTAGAGGGGCCAAAATCACCTCTTGAGAGCCTCCAAGAAATAATAAAACACATATAGTCATACAATCCCATCAGGAACTTAAAATGATAGTTTTTATGAGTTTTAAAATTATTTTTGGATTATTTAAATATCATATGCATGATTAGTTGGACTGGGCCACATAGTTACATAAACTGTGCACCCTAACCACACACCCAATACTACAGGGTTTCACGGTTCTTCTTGGTGGGTGTACAGTTTTTCAAACTCTGCTCTAACCATGAAAACCCTCACAACTTGGTTTTTTCACAGTTTACACTAATAGAGTACATAGTTTGGAAAAAACTATTTACCAACCATGCACAACCCATGAACATCCAAAAATTTCCAAATATTCACCTGCCACATCCATAAATGAAAGGTAACCAATGAATGCTTAAAATAATGGTTTATGAATACCTAAAAATTGTAATAGTATGTTATAACCTCCCAACAATATAAACTTTATATCCCCATTAATTCTAATAAGAACATTCCATGCTAAAAATATGATGCCAATGATCTCCCATCAATTCCTCCATCTCCCATAGTAAGTAATTATCACCATGATAAGGGTAAATCTAGAAATTAAGGAAATAATAATATGATAAATGATATATATTGATCCTAACACTAGACATCATCCTATTGGATGAGTGTATTATATCTATTTCCATCCAATTCATGAATATATTTCCACTCGGTAACATATTTCTTGGATTTTGACCTTAATAATAGTCATGTAAAAGATCATGATAAAAATATAATTATCCTGATTTTAATAACTATAATATTTTGTGATGAGGATAAAAACAATATATATTTGATTATAAATAGTAATTTTAAATATAAATTATTTTTATCATGATAATTTTCCTTATTAATTAATAATTAAGTTAAATTTTAATACTACATTGAGATAATATTTAATCAATTAATAGAAAAATAAAATTGTTAATTAAAAAAATAAATTTAATTTAAATTATATTAATTATTATGTTAAATTAATTATTAATATAAATATAACATGTTATATATTTTTGAAAGGATTATATTCAAATTAAATTGTTTTAATGTTTTTTTAATGTCAAATTAAATGAATAGTTCCAAAAAATACATTAATGATATTTTATAATAAATAATATTTTATTAAATTATTTAAAATTTCCTAAAAATCATAACATTATCCAAGTGATTGATATATGGTTGAATATATTAATCATGTTTCATGTATTTGTCAATTTTTCTTTTATAGTAAATATATTTACCCCTAAAGGGTAAAAACATTTTTTCATTGTAATTTAAAAAAAGGATATTTTTTGTGTCATAATGACTATGTCGAAGTAAAAGACACAAGAGGGGAGTGAATTATGTTTTAAAAAGAATTTAAGGATTCAAATAACCTCTCTTCTTATGTAGTGAACATGTTCTTGAATCATAATGATAAGTGATCAGTGGAAATAAATAAGGAAAAAACACAATGATGTATAATGGTTTAGGGAACAACAATCCCCTAGTCCACTCTACATATTATCTACTCCATGAGCATAGTGATTTTCACTAGTATGTCCCCTTATCCACATAAATATTCATCAAAATTACAATGTGTTGGCAGTTCACACCTTAAAAGTTTTTTACAAGGCCATATGGTTCTTTTATAGGGATCTGGAAATCCATAACATAGTACAATAAGCTAACACTTTACCACAAATGAGCTCGAACAGTTGAAACTCTAATAAATGAATATAGATTTATCTAATTGAGAAATCAGATTTTACTTTATAGTTTCTTCATCAACTGATAGATGTATTCAGATCATCAATAATGCATAGAACCAAATAGATATCCAATTTTTCAGAGGCTTTCTTCAAAAAATGATATAAAAAACACCGTATAGATGTATAAACATGTATGTATCCAAAGTGTATCAATGATAAAAATCATAATCGTTCATTCATAAGAATATGTAATAATAATATACAACAGAAGTGATAGCAACAATAGTGATTCGTTATGATAGATCAAAACATGCAGGTCTCTAAAGTGTAGCTATGAAGAAAACAAAACACTTCTTGATTTCAAACACATCATTTTATTATATATATCTTTTTTGTGTATCTCATATCAATTATCTCGATATTTATATGATTGGTCAAATATCTACTAGTCAAACAAACTCTAGAAATATCATATAATAAATTGTGAATATTTTAATTTAGAAACATTCAAGAGATTCAAAACTTCCTATAAGAATGGAAACAAATTATTCTGTTGAACAAGTGCCTTTAAAGCGATGACAAAATAGTTTTGAATATATATTTACTTCTGAAAAAAAAAATTGCATAACTCATGGACAATATCTTGTATTTAAAAATTCATCAATGAATAGTCAAATTAAATATTCCTTCACATAATGAAAAAAATCAAAACATAGGTTTGATAACATTGTTTTTTTAAAATGTATGGTTGATTACATAAATTTGTTTTCAAACATAGGTTTTATAACATATGGTTGTTTTAAAACATTGGGTTGATAAAAAACACTCTTTATTCCTCAAATGTAGGGTTTCATCAAAACATATGGTACATTATAAGTATGATTCGTTCCAAACATAGTGTTTCCAAACCATATGTTACACTTACAAACATAGGGTATGAATAATGTTTCCCGAATAACACATCAATAATACATCAAAATTTGTAAAATTTAAAAAACAAATTAGAAGATGAAATTTACATAGACAATAACCATAAATATACACAATATCTCCTAAAAAATATTTCACATATTCATATCTCTATATAATTCCCCCATTTTACACATTAATTAAATTTCACATAAATATTATTTTTTTCTCACATATCAGTATTTTGATAAAAAAATGAAAATTTTCCATATATAAAATTCTCCCCCTTTTTTGACATCGTAAATAAATGAGTAAAAAGAGTAAAATCAACTCACCCAAAATTCATGATTCCTTAAAAAGATATAAATATGTAATCAAGGAGTACATAAACTATTTATTTTTATGAATAAAATGGATTGATAATAAATATTATAAATATCATAGATATAACTTAGATATAAAAATAAATTCGAATACTTGCAAATAACTACACCAATGTCATAGATATAGGATATTAATGGAATTAAAAAAATGTACAAGTCGTATATAAACAAACTTATTTATTACATAGACTAACTTAACAAATGTAATTATATAATAAAATATTAAGCACATGATTATGTACTATAACAAATAAAAGTATAAAACATTAAAAATAAACTATTAAACAACTTATAGAAAACATTCTTAGCTAAAAATATACTAAAAACATGATATATATAATATCAACTTAAAATAATATACAAAAAATAAAATTGGGGTGTTAGGAAGGATTAGACAGTTCATTCAAGTATCCAAACTTCACACCTTTTTTTTAATATATCTAGAACTCTTGATAGTTCCTCTATTATTCTTTGAACATCTATTATAATTTGATATAGAGAGGAAGATGAACATTGTTCAACCAATAAGACATTCATCTTATCAAGATCTGACTTAGTAACATATTCTCTTCTAAGAAAATTCCTATAATTTATTATTTTTTCTTTAAGTGTTTCAAATTATTATTCTGAAATCGAACAATAATTCATTTATGGATTTTACCTTTTTAATTATTCATACAACTTTATAGATGTATTTAGATCAGGTTGTAACTTTAAATTTTATATATTTAAGGTACTGACATTGAAAAGAAGAATTATATAAGATATTTTATATGAAGAGACTTATTGTTCATCATAACCATTAGTTTCTTTATTTCATTCTGAAGGATTTTCAAAAGAATATGTAGCATATAAAACTAACTTTTCAAAATAAAAAATCTCACCTTTTTACCTTTTTTGAGAAAGAATTTCTTCTGATCCTGAATTACCTAATCACTTCATCATTTTGTGACCAGTTTTTAGAAGCATTTGGACATGAAATTTCAAAGAAGACCGATACATAATTTAATAGGGTTTTAGAATAATATTGTAGTTTATCTAAATAGAAAATTATACATTTGGTTCTAACACATTAAATATTGTGTTTAAAATTCTCTAGATGAAAATTACAGAATAATCATTATAGATTTTAATTTTCTTAAATTTATTTTTATAAGAGAACATAATCGAATGAATAAATGTTAAACAAAGAATGAAATTATTTGAATATTTACACAACACCATTAAATAAAAAGAAACAAATATCTTCCCTATATAAGGTTGTTAATTTAATAAAAACATATATGGTAAACAATAATAAAATAATTCCTAAATTATATATTTTTGTTCAATGGATTTTTCATTTGAAAAATAACTACTTTAGAGTTGATCACTCCTTTAAGATTGATATTTTCATTTACCAAACAAAAAAATCATGAGCTAATTATGTAGCTCAGTGGTGTATTCCTAAAAAACATCAAATACAAGTGCCTTTTAATACCCATATTCTTTTGGGTCTAGCGGTGTTAGAAATTTAATTTGTAGGAATCCAAACTTATTTATTTTGAGTAGAGATTATAATATTAAAGTCAAATAATTCATTAGAACAAAAAATTATTTTTACACAAAAAATTTTATTTTCTCTAATGAAACAATCAATTTTTTTAATTTCCATTAATACCACAGTAAAAAAATTAACTATTGACATTCATTTTCTATTGAACGAGGAACAATGTAATTCCTATTTTATTTTGGTCTTTCACCATTACATTATATTCCATGTTTTCCTTTCTGGATTTTATTTTTAATAAGTAATTATTTTAAATGATTTCATCATTATCAGCATACTAGAAGTCTGTTTTAAGCAATAAACATTAATCAGTAATTCTTTAATCATAGTTTAATGCAGATGAGAAGAAATTTTACCAACACACTATTTTAAATATGTAATCTATTTTAAAAAAACATTCATTATATAATAGAACAATATATAAATACTTTATCATTTTTATATGATGTTTTCTTAATTATTGATATTTAAGTTATAGCATAGATCAAGAATAATTTAATTCATCATAAGATAGTTATTCATAATCAGAGTTTTGAGAGTAAGACAATTATACCTCATCAGTATGGTCCATAAGAAATACTTTTCTTTATGCTGTGTCATAGAATCTATAAAAGATTCATCATGTGAACTAGAATAATCACTCCATGTATCCTTCATAATTTTATTGAATTTTCACTTATAACCAGATTTCTTTTTATCTTTAAGAAAAGTAAAATTATCCTTTGTATGACCTTTTTCATTGAATTTATAAAATATATTTTCCTCAATCCATTTATTTTCTTAACAAATTTTTTAAAATCTTTTAATGACATTTGGTAAACTGTTATATAAATCTTGATGACTTGAATTATATGATTCATCCATAGTGATTTTGAGAGTATCTTCTTCATATTTAATATAATTTTTGAATTCATTTTGCATCTCAACTTCGTACATTATTAATGTTATAATCCATTCTTGTATATATATATTTTAATGGGTTAGATTAGCATATAGCTATAGATATTACATCCCACCTAAAAGGTAGTACTCTGATACTTTTAACGCTTTATCTGATTATGAAGTTAGATCTCCCAACGTAGCAAGATTATTGAATTTTTTTTCATTATTCCATTTATTTGAGTGATAGTTTAATCATCATGCATTCTGAATGTATCAACCTTTATATTTATAGTAGAATAAGTTAATTTCTTGATATTATTAGTTCTATTATAGGGAATAACAATAGTCTAAGACATATCATATTTAGTATCAAACATGGAATCTCAATTAAACTCATCAGTTCCTAATACAAAAAATATCATTCATTTATTTAGAATTTAGATCATATTAATTTTATTGATCATCATCCTACTGTTCAGAATCATCCTTAGAAACCTCATAAGGTTTTATTAAATATAAATAAACCCTTATTCTAAGATTTTTTTAGTAGTTAATCATACGGGATTTCCAACATCCATATTTATCACTGTTAATGTAAGGATCATGGATCAATGACATAAATTCTCTAGAATCAACCATTTAAATATTTATTTTTCTAAATATTTAAATCAGAGTTATTAAATCATGTAAGTATTCTTTATTTTTAACAAGAGTACAAACTTTTGAAGCACTCAGTTAGAATCAAACAGAATACTCAATGAATAGAAAATAATTAATTATTGATATTGGATAGAAGGAAAATAAATTTCATGATTAAATAAACTACTATATCCCTTCCTCTAAAACCACTTATTATGTCAGAATAATAATGATGAAGACAAAGACACAAGTGGTGTTTAATTTTGTTTTTTTTTTACATTGATTTATTCAGTTCACCTCTCTTATTATGCAATAAACCTTTCATTATCTCTTAAATATATGTGGGGAGAAGAAATAAATGAGGAAAATAACACAATGTTGTATAGTTTTCTAAGGCACAACGATACCCTTATATACTCCCCCAACTCGATACTATATGTGCTTAGTGATTATCACTAGTATGTCCTCCTATCTAGACACCTCTTAATCAAAAAACTTAGTGTAGGCAGTTGAAACCTTACAAGGCTTTTATAGGTATTTCTTGTTCATTTATAAGGAACTAAAAATATACAACTTATTAAAAGAAGCTACAACATTACCATGTCTATGTACGAAAAACCAAAAAATCCAAAAAATCAAAAGATATTTATTTAATTGAGAAAATAGGTTTTATTTCATAGATTCATCAGCAACTAACATGTGTATTAAGATATTTAATAATGCACATAGGCAAATATATCTTCAATGTTGCACAGGATTTCAAAAATAATGATTGAAAAAACACTCAATAGATGTTTAAACATGAATGTTTCTAAAGTGTATCTATGATAAATTCATTGTCAATATTAATAAAAATATATAACATTAAGATGCAGCTGTAACAATAGTAACAGTAGTGAGTCGATCAGATAGATCAGAATATGTATGTCTCAAAAGTCTAGATCTAAAGGCAATAAAAGACTTTTTTTTTCAAACACATATTTTCCTCGTGTATATTTTTTTTGTGTATCCCATCTATAGATTCTTGATATATATACTATAGGTTGAATATATCCCAGTCAAACCAGCTCAAAAAATATCTCATAATAAATAGTGAATATTTAAATTCAAAATCATTTAAGAGAATCATAACTTCTTATGAGAAAAGAAATGATTGATTCCATTGAATGAGATCCTTTCAATTGTTAATAAAATAGATTTTAATAGATATTTACTTTTGGAAAAACTATTGCTGAAATCATGGATATTATATTGAATTTACAATATCATATTTGAATAGTGAAATTTAGGGTTCCTTAGAGTAATGAAAAAATCCAAATGTATGGTTTATAATGTATGTTGTTTATAAATATTGTTTAGATAACGTCGCATTTTTATAAATGCAGGGTTGATAATTTATGGTTATTTAAAAATATAGGTTTGATAAACAACACTACTTATTCCTAAAATTTAGGGTTTCTTCCAAATTTAGTGTAAATAATTGATATACCTCCTAAAAAACATCGGATTTCCAAACCTTGTGTTTTACTTATAAATGTAGGGTATTGATAGTGTTTCCAGAATTACATGTCTAGAATAATTCAACAAATATATACAATGGATCAATATATTTGATATATTTCTAGAATAAATATTCTACTAAATATTATTTTCCTGAAACTCACATAAATGAAACGTAATTAGTTACATAAATTGGGGCATCTCTGAGCTTCAAAACTAAAAATAAATTAACAATATTGTTGAATCAACACATGTTTTTCATTAATGTGGGTTAAAATTAAAATATAAGGGTAAAAAAATAATCTAAAAATGATAATATTTTATTGTATGAGAGCTTTTCTACACATAATCATACAATATTTTAATTATATTCATTTGGATAAATTTTTCCATGTTAGTAATTTTATAATAATTGAATATTTCAAAAAATTTAAAAAGTGGCCCTCCCCGCACCTATAAAAGGGAAATCCTCTAATAGTTTCATCACACATAAAAATAATTTTGGTTCAGCCAATACCTACAAAAATCCCACCAATAAATCACTTTAAACTTCTAAGAGGGCTTTGGTTTATTATCAAAAAATACTAGAAAGGCTTTTGGTTACAAATAAAGAGGCTTTCCGAAGAAGAGTTATTATTCTTACTCAAGCATTTTTTATTTATTCTTCCACCTCATTCAAATATATTTCTTCAATACTTATATAATAAAATAATTATATAATATATAATCATATTTTTTATGTTAAGTTCATTACACTATATCCATCTCCTCATCCAACAAATCGGAAACAAAATTTTCATTCATGTGTCCGACGGATTACTACCTCGCACACTTATGTTATTTTTTACATCACCACCACTCATGGATGGTTTTAATGATGGATTTAATATATATATATATATATTATTATTATTTATTACAGGTTTATAATTATGATAATATAATATATCATTTTAGTTATTGCATTTCCATTGAATTAAATATGATAACGTAATTTCTGCATGCATATGGATTACCACCTCTACGAAGTTATGTGACTTATTTTTCATAACCAAATCACATGACTATTATATATAAGTTTATTTAAAAAAGTGTTATGATATTTATCTTATAATATCCATTGTTTAAAGAAAAAATAATACATATGTTCTTTTCATAATGGTCATTGAAATATGGATACATTACTCATGCATACATACAACATATCATATCCACGATTTTAACGTAGTACATTTTTAATAAACATGTTTCATTATTTGTTTAAAAAGTATAATTGATTCTTAAAAATTATAATTATGTCATTATTATTAATCTATATAAGATGGGACAGTGTCATCTTTTACCATTGTCAAAACTACAAAATTCATTTTGGACATATGAAAAGAATATTATCAAAACATTTGGTGTGAACTTAATTTATGAAGTAATTAAATATAAGATGGCATTAAATAGAATAAAATTAACAATAAACATGAAAATGGTTCTTAATAAAGTAAATAATTAACATAATTTTATTTCTTTACATGATAATTAACATATGTGATGTTTTAAACCTAAGTAAGGGGTTTCACATCTCTATTTACATTCATTAGGTTTTATTAATTCTTCATTGTCATTGATATTATAATATTATTTGTGTATTTAATTGTGATTATTTTATGTTTTATTAATTTTTTATGTGTATTTACATTTGATACACACAATAAATTCATTGATTAATTACCACTTCAACTACTTGATCTTTATAAGGGATTTTGTCTCAATATCCAATCCACTATAACATATTTGATTTTATATACCTATTTAGTTTTATGTGGTGTATATAATACTTCATTTATATATTTAACATGAATTAATATTTAACCATGATGATTAATTTTCCAATTCATGTTTATTCTTTCAAGCGGTTAAAATTTAATAGTTATCTAATTGGTAAGGATGTATTTTATAATTTCACTTTATTTGGGACATAATTAATTTTCGTCGAAGGAATCTAATAATACATCCATAATAAAATTCATTATTATCCTCTGGATATTTAGCAGTTTTTTTAAATTTCCTTCCAAATTTTCCCTTATTTGGAACTTAAAGCATAAAAATAAATGTTTGGAAAAAAATATTATTTCTATTTTAATTAGATATATTTTCATATATGTCCATATTTGTCAAAAAAAATTATTAAAGTCCAATTTACTACTCAAATTATTTATTAAGTACATTTTTAGTTATCATTTAACTTTAAAATGGTTTTAATGTAATATTTCTAGTGTTTTCTATAAAAGGGTCATTTTAAAAAAAAATTATATAAAAATCTCAAAAGGAATGTTTTCTTTTTAATGTATATAGTGCTAATAGAATTTCCTACCCCCATAACTGTTTTATTCCCTTTATCTTATTCTAAATATTTCCATGATTTTTCAAAGAACTATTTAAGAAAAATTGGTTTAAATGAATCATTTCCATTCTTTAGTGGAATTTATTTCACTATGAAATATAATTTTTAATGTTCATTTATCATCTCTTAATTAATTTATTAACATCATATATTTGTTGAAACATTCACTTTATATGATCAGTGGACATTATTTTTCTATTAAATATTCAAATTCTAATTTCCTAAAACATATATCATTTTACATATGGTGTTTTATTATTAAATTTATTTTATTTATAGATTAATACTTTATAAATCTATATTCTTTACTCAACATTAATATTTAAAAAAAATATTATTTTTGAATTAAATTGATCATTCAATGTTTGAGGAATGAATTAGACATGTAGAGATAGGTGGGTCTAGTTTTAGATACCCACTCAAGGAATTGATAATCTCATGAGATGAATAGGTTGGCAAATTAAATGGATTTTTAGTGTATACCTACCCATCAATTAAACTATCTTTATTCAAGGTATTGGAGATATAGATATCATGATGTCTAAGACCATTAAATCCAATATTAAGCATTTTGTTTATTGATAATTCATTATTATTATCGATAAGAATATTTCATTTGATATTATAAAAGTATGAAATTTTGTTCTCAAGTTATTGATTAAATGATATGTTTTTTAGATATCTAACTTTCTATATTGATTATTCTTGATGGACTCATGATAGGTTCTATTGTACATATCTTATATTAAGTATCTATGCATACCATTTATCTATTTTCTTTTCCCCAGTATATGAAGAAGGATATTTTAATTAATATCAAGGGTTAAATAATGTTTTTATGCTATATTTTTATATTTCCATTATAATATGAGAATCATATATGTATTTCGTCTTTTGGTACAAATAATGTAATTAGACCTTCAGGATTAGATCCCTCTTATCTATTTCAATGTAACAAATTAAACAAATGGCTCTAGGATAATGGGTTCTGGGTATTTACATTAATGTTGAAAAAAAAGTATGAAACTCCCAACTTGTATATTCTCATATATTATCGGTCCTAAAAAACATGACATTGTTTTCAGATTCAGGCTCTTTCTATACATTAAATATTTTTATGTAGTTAAAAACATCTAACTTAATGTTCATTTAGGTAGACCACACATCTCCTTGAGTAATTATTAATGAATGAAACAATATAACATGATTCATTTAGAAATATTTTCGGTGATTTTCAAATACTAGAATAGATCTAAGACCACCTTTCTCCTTTCCTTTGATATTTTAAACATTAACTTTTGTCTCTTTCCTAAAAGACAACACTCATAAAATGGTTGAGATGCATTTTTTATCTTTGATAAAAACATTGATTCACAATAATCCATAAGAATCATTCGAACATATAAATAATATATAATTCCATGAGGTCATTAATGATTTCAATGAAGTAGTTGATACAATAAAAATCCCATACTCCTTATACACATCACCCACAATTACAAAAAGAGTTATTTGATATCATCTCTATCATCATCACTATAAAATCATCCATTAAAATATTTATCTCCCCCTTTTCAATGTGATTCATGCACCAGATGTCACAAAATTTTCTCAAAGATGATATATTCTTCTTTAGTGCATTATCTTTGCGTACTCATTGAAATATCCATACAACACCTTCATGTATCTTCAGTTTGATGGTAAAGACTCTAAGGATCAATAATTTTTAATTATTTTCCATGCTTAAAAGTAATCCCAAAATAGTTTAACATTGATCAAATCATTCCATTCAAGATTTCATGTTCCATGTTGTTCCTAGGTTGATTATCCATGCATTTTTGGGGTGTTATCTACCTCCAATATGTGTAACTGATTTTCAAACAAGTATATGTCTTTTATCAATAGTTAATTCTAAATTTCCTTTATAATCCATTCCACCCCAATTATTTTTACAATAATCCTTCTCCATATTCCCCATTTATTTATAATTATAACATGTGATGTTATTCTTCTTACTCCATGACTTTGTCCTATAATGGTTTTGGACCCCACTATAACCATGCTTTATCTTCCTTCCTCTATCCATTGAAAGAGACTCCATATGGTGTGAAATTTTATATATATCTCCTTTATTATTGAGCTAACATTATTATTGAAGAATCATAGTTTCAACATCCTTGATGAAAAACATGTCTATTCGAATATTGTTGGTGATGTTGATGATGACTTGATCATATGAATCTTGGAAACATTGGAGTAAAATATCTATATATTATGTGTCCCTTATATTGTTTCCACAAACCATAAGATGAGATAATGGGGTATTGGTGGTTTTTATTTGGTCATTCAATAATTTTGAGTTTTTTATTCTATGAGTGTATAATGTTTTCTTAATTTTTTTTTGTTGTGATCAAACAACATATAGTTTAATTAGAGTACCCCATATGACATTAACTATAATTTTATCTTTAATCACTGATTATATTCAATCATCTAAAGAAAAATGAATATTGGCAATGACATTCTCATACATATCATTCCATTTTCACACTATCACACCTGGTGGTTTTAAATATATTTTGGTAAGAAATTATCATTCCACAACATTACTTGCATCATCATCATTCACAACAGAAAATTATTTCCATTTAAAAAATTGATACTAAATTTTTACACTATATAGACACATTATCAATAAATAAAACTCCTATTTTCATAATAATACATTTAATAACCTGAATAAATGTTTTATAATATGAAATATCAACTAGAGTTGTAAGCGTATATCATAATTTAATTTAAAAGGGATTATTAATATGCAAAAAAATTGAATAAGATATATAGAAATCCATGATCTAAAACCAATTTTCATGGAAATTGAAAGGTGCACCTTAATAGAAGAAATATAATTTCAATATAATGTATAAAATGATGAAAATAAAAATAACTGGTAATAACATGGAAAACCCCCCCATTGTATTATTAGTAGTAAAAAACACAGGAAAATAGAAGGTTTAATTTTCAAATATGGGTCTACACTAACTTAATAAAACAGTTATAAAACCCTCTAAATATTTTCCATTATATAATAGTGAATAAACACCATAAAGACACACACTCAAAACTAGAATAAAAATAGTTTTATGGTTGATATTTTATGATGAATTCACATTAAGGTATCTATTTTTAGGCATATGCATGCTCCCTTCTTCTTTTATAATAATTGAATGGGGGGGGTTGGTGTAATTAACCCAAAAATAGTATCCCAGACTTAGTGACTTGATTTATTACATTGGAATAATATTCATATAATAAAATCCCAATGGACCGAAAAGTTTATTAGTCTTCGTAAACTAGATACATATATGATTCCCATATTAAATTTGAGAACCCAAATTAAAATATAATTGTTTTCAAGAATATAATTTTTATCTCTAGAATATCCTTTTATATCAAATATAGTACACATCGTAGATTTGTGGGAAAGAAAACAATTTATTGGTGAGTTCAAATACTTATTAAAGTTTAAGTAAAAAAAATCTAACATGAATCAATAGGCATAATAAACAAGAAAAGGTAAATAAATAATCACACATGCCATTTTAATATCACGACTATCATGATAAGATAGTTAAAAAATAAATTTCTAAGATAAATAACTGAAAACAAATTCAATTTAATCAATAAATTGAGAATTATATCCATATACATATAATATCACGGTAAAAGTCTCAGGGACTATATCATAACAAAATTCTTGATGAAGGAAATGCTTAATTATTGGTTTTCATGTTTCCCAAGAGCATGATACTCTTACCATAAATATCTATCCTCAATAAAGTTTAAGAAATAATAGGTACAACCCAATTTGGTTTGGATAACCCATTTATGTCAAGACCTTTCACAAAACACTTACTGTCAATATCAATCCTCTGGACAGGTTAAAACATAATGGTTAAAAACTCATAGGATTGGGCTAAATGATTTATCACATGATACTTTCAATGCATAAGGGTATTTATATAAATTTCCCACATTCATGTCTTTAATATCCAAAGAATTTGTCATATAATGAATAATTGATTAAAGCCATAAACAATGTGCCTTATCATCAAGTATGAGTATTGAGTAATGGATACAAATTTCTCAATAGTTCCCCAGTAAATAAAATTACATTCAAATTAATCACAATATGTTAAATTTGTTTATGTTTTAGGAAATAATAATAACCATCATACAATAATGTGTATATTTAAGATAAATTTAATTTATATAGGAAAGTGAATAATTCAAGGGATAGTTAATGACTACAAAAATGAATAAATAAAGTTAATATCAATACTTTCCTTGGTAAAAATGATTATAATCCATCCAGAGGATGAATAAGGATAGTTTCAACACAACATAAACCCATTGGATTATGAATAAAAAGGGTTTTTTCATTTATTTATATAAATACCATTAAAACATATTTTAATAATATTTTATAGGAAAATAACATTTTCATTTTGAAAAAAAAAACACTTCAAATATTGAAATTTCGCAAAACAATTTTAAATAATTTTTATTGAAAATAAAAGTAAAAAGTTATAAATGAATATTTAAAAAACATGAGTGTTCAATATGGCTATAAAATCCATACATTTTATGTATATTAAAAAAATATTAGTTTCACATTTTTGGTAAAATCTAAATGGGAAATTTTTTCGACAACGACATAAATATTCTTTTGAATTTTTTTAAATAAAAAATGGGTAAAATTTTATTTAATAAATTTATTTAAAATAATAAAAAACATTTTTTAATTTTTTATAAGATATGGTTTTGTAAGAAAATGCATTTCTAACCAAAGAGAAAAATGAAGTCATATTTTCATAAATTTTTTTACAAATTATATTATATACTAATGAGTGAAAAGATGGTACTATTACATGAAAATATCATAAATAATCATAGTATAAATAAATTAATGTGTTCTGTGACTAATTTATCACAATATGTAATTATTGGAAGAAAAATTAAGTTTTTTACAATCATTTAGAAGGTAGGTCTTATATACGCATGAGCAACGTTTCTATTTTCCAATGATCAATATTGAAAAAATTAAAGAAATATTTTATCATTTCAAAATGATAATAACATCATAAAGACTAAATTATTTCTATAAATATACATATATATACCATCCATGTGTTACGCTGATGAAAATAGTGTCATATCATTTTGTAAAGGTGGTATTCCACACGTACATGAATGACATTATCATAGTTCATTTAGTGAAAATGTAAGAATAAAATTATATATATTCTCTCTATGGAATGATAAATATGTAAATAATGTGATAATTATTTCATTTATATCACATATAATCATTATGAATACCCTTATAACCTTCCATGTAAAGTTTTAGTGAAAAAAGAATCACAACCCTTCAGGAGGCAGTAGTCCATCGTACACACAAGAGACGTTATCTTATCACCTATGGAATGAATAGTAGAAATGTTATATATGATATAATGAATATATAGGTATAATTATTTAATAAATATCATATATATATTTTATATCAATCATCATACCCATACTTTAGAGATGTTAATAGAAAAAACAAACAACATCAATTCGTGAGGCGGTAGTCCGCCCTACACATGAATTATGATTTTGTAACAAATTTGATGTAAGGGAGGAATTTATAGGTCATAAAATTATTATAAAAAATAAAATTATATGAGAGATACTGAAATTATTATATCATTAGTTATTAATAGTAAATTTAAAATGTTGAGAAATAAATAAAATAAAAATGCTTGTTGAAAAACGTAACCTCTTCTTTGGGTATCCTCATTAGGTATTCACTAAAAGCCTTCATAGGATGGATTTATACAAAAACAATAAGGCTTATATGATGATAGTATTGATTTTGGGATGTTATTTGTTCAATTATTATATGATAAAAAGTGATTTAATGGTTTTAAGTAGAGAGGAGAGTGGTTTCCTTTTATAAGTGAGGTGAGTGGCACACTTGTAATTTATTTAGATGATTCAATATTACACATGTTTTTATCATGAAAAAATCTTCTAAAATGTGTAATTATACACACTATAACTGATAATTTATAAATATTTCCATAAAATGGGTGTTGTAAATGTTGTTTGGTCATTTTTAACACTAATAATCTTAGTTTAACACCCCAATAAATCCATTTTTACCTTAACCGTGGTAAATAATTCTAACTATTTTCACTATTCATTTGTGGTAAAATATTAATTTCACCTTATTATACATTATAATTTTTGTGTATTAAAAATATGTAATATATTTTTTCAAATTCAATTAAAAAATTGGAAAATTTTAATTTAAAATTAATCTTGCAGACATGATGAGAATGCGGGTTTTTAAAGGGAAAATGTTCAAAATTTTACAATATTTTTATATCAAAATTCTATATGAAATTTATTCCAATGAAATAAATTGGATTAATATATGTACATTTTAACTATTATGACTTTAAAAATAATTTAAAAAATAATTTACATTATAAATAATTTGAAATGGTTTATTTCGACTAAAAATTTGTATTTTTTTACTATTCATCATAAAATGAACTATTTCAGAAAAAACTAAAAAATTCACTATAAAATAATTTTTATATGATGATTTAAAAAATTAATTTTATTTTTTCAAATAAAGTTTCTATTTATTTGAAAAATTAATTTTAAAATATGTCTTCAAAGAGCGACATTACCCTATTTTTGAAAAAATATATTTTCTCAGAAAACATTTCATTTTCATTTAAATGATTATTATTTTAATTTATAATAAACATATTACCATAATTTTAATAATTTATTTTTCTTAATTCATACATGTCATTCTAATGATTAGGCCATGAATTTCATTTTAAATCGTAATATTAATTGTATATTGTTGTTTAGTATAACTCGATTTTATTTATAACACAAGTTATCGAAGTATCTTGTAATTACATGTAATGTAAGATAAAATAAGTGTCTCATGTAATATACACTATAAGATACAATTTTCGTATTTGATAATTTTTGGTTGTTACATTCTCCCTACATTATATAACTTTCATCCTCTCAATTTAAACTTGATATCGGTAATCACAGGTTCAAGATTTGAAAATTATTTTGTTAAAAATCCAAATCATAAAAATAGTTTATAAAACATACTATTAATAATACAGAAAAGTAAGTATGAAGGTATTTTGAAATAATAACATAAATAGGGTCCCATTCATGGGAACATAGGTTGGAAATGAGAACATGGACATGAAATAAAAGAGAAAATAATTTTAGTGAATGATAGAGGTCATTGATCATAATAAAGAAAATAATCAGTAGAAAGTTATGGGTATCAAAACCATTAATCTATAATGATTTAAAGAACCATTTTATTTATTATATATTAAGGAAATATGATAATTTTATTTTAAAGATATTTTTCAAAAATTTGAATAATTCATTTACTTTATAATAATATAAAAAAATATACTTACATGATATCATTATATTTTAAAAGAATAATTTAATCTATTTGTTCTGCTTTAATCAATATCCAAAAATTAAATTATTATGCCTTATTAACTAAAATTAAATTTTAATGTGTTGTATTGTCTTTAAAATAGTTACAGGTCTTCCTTTCAAACTATAAATATTTTTCAAAACTAGTATGGTCAGTAAAAGTTACCCAATATAATTCATTAATATCAAAAGGCTTATCTAAAGTTAAATGTAAAATATTTCCTAAATAGTTAACCTTATAAAACTTATAAATGATTAATATCCAAGACTTTACAAATAAGGATACTAGATTTCAAAAATGAACTTATCATTAATCCCCCAATCAATATGAAGTACCTCTTAACCGTTACATTCCAAACATGGGAATACCTTCATCGTGTATTCATTTGAAACATTGTAACAAATTGAATTACCAAAAAAAATTATTGAAAATATTAATTCTTGGTTATTCATTATGTGAAAAATATTATTGGAAATAATAAATAAATCCAAAGATGTTGTAAACTCCATTAATGATATTGTAAACCACTTTGTAAAAAAAAATTTAATTATTCCCAAGGTAATAAATACTATCTAATTTAAATTATCCATATTAATCTTTTATTTTTCCTAAATTAATTATCCCCACATGAGTAACATATTTGGGGATATCTTTCCCTCAATCATGTGTTTTCCAAGAAGTTTAACATTACACTGAATCATTTTTCTTTGTCATCGATACCATTCAACATATGTTCCCAAATCCGTAATGAAAATGTATTACAGTAAAATCCTTATACAATTCGTAATTATTATAAATAGGATATAATTTATAAAATTTTCAAATGACATAATTATTGGATAAAAAAACTATCACATTAATTTTTCCACTTTTTCTAAGGTAACATCATTAGCTTTACCATGACCCATTAACATAGTTTAAGGTATATTACTTTGATGATTGGGGCATTCATTTGTGTAGTTCCCCATATCCTTATAGTAGAATCATTGAGCATTGAAAACCTTTTCCTTTCCCATAAAATAATGAGAATGGTTTCATTTTTCTATACATTTGAATCAAAATCCTTTTTGTTTTAAGAATATACCAAGGTGACTTCTTCTATCCATATCACATTTTGGATAATATTTCCTTCCATTATTCTATTTATCAATATTTTTCTTTGTCATCCTCTTCTTCTCTTGCTCTTCTGAGAGGCCACAATACTTAGATAATTCGTTCTATTCCTTATAATAATGTGATACTATATCCTTATATGATGATAATTTTTTGGATATTGGTCCCCTTTTAAATGATGGATTATGTCCATAAAATATTTCACCATTCTTACTCTTTTGATCATAGGTATTAGTGAGGTTCTGATTCCTTCTTATAGGAACCATTTCCAAATGATTTCATACACTATATTCAATCATATCACTATTCAATATAATGTATAATCCTAAAACTACAAAAAATATTAAAAATTAAAAAAAAAATCATAACTAATCTCATAATCATAAACTTGGTTCATTTGGTGATATCTATATTTTCAAATCCTTCATAATGGTTTGTAAAGAAAATTAGAATTATCCTAAACATATCCCATAAGAGTTTCAAACTAGGTGTGCGTTAAGTCCCATTTTCATACACCATGGAATGATTGGTTCCATCCCTATATGCAATTTTTAGGGTTATTACCCCCATATACCTCTGTGCTAGAAACAAGTCCTCTTGTAGTAACAAGACAAGAATGTATTTATAATAAAGACCACATAATCACTATCTTAATAAAACTTTATGATTTCTTATATACTTATCATAAATGTCTATTATAGTTTAATGTTCCCTCATCTATGTTTTCCTAAATCTAGTTCCTATGGTTTATACGAAACATCCTATAATACATACTACAATGGCCCCTACCCCTGTATCATGGATCTAGTTCCTTTATTTATTATATTGACATAAGATATATGTATCATAACCTAATTGATTGAATAGGTTAATAGTCTTGTTAAACAGGATACATACATGATCACCATATTACAATTTAGAATACAAATTACAATATAATATTTTTCATGAATATTATTATTCCATATAATATATCCTTGTATATAAAACATAGTAAAGTCCATGGATTCTTAAGAATGGAAGAAAAATATGGGTGAGCTCAAATACTTAGTAAGGGGTAAGTATAGTGTAATCTATCACGAATCAATAAGAATAATCAAGATGGATAAGTTAAATAACCAAAAACACATTCCATTTAAATAACCTAACTATCATGATAAGACATGGAATAATCAATATGGATAGGTAAATAAATGAAAATACATTTGATTTAATCAACAACATTATAATCAAATATATCTATTGATAATATCATGGAGAAAATATCATGCATAATAAGATAATATAATTTCCAATGAATAAAATGCTTAATTATTCGACTACATGTTTCCCATGAAAATGATACCTTAACATCAATATCTATCCACAAGATGGTTTAAAATATATGGTTTATAAACTAATCAAGTTTGGATAACTCATTTGTGTCAAGACCTTTAACAATACAATACTTTCAATATCTATCATCCAGTCAATTTAAAACGTTCTAGTTGAAAACTCATAGGGTTATTTAAATTATTTGTCTCATGATACTACCTTTTCATTGAGTTTATTTCCATAAATGGTCCCCTTACTGTCTCTCATGTTGAAATCATTCCTCATATATTTAATAACTGATTTAATTCAAAAACAATGTCCCGTTATCATCAAGTATTCATATTGAGTAAAAGATATGATATTATCAATATTTTCCCAATAAATCAAATAACATTCATAGATAACACTATATGTAAAAATTGTATATGGATTAAGAAATAATCATATCCATCATACTAGAATATTGATATTCAAGAGAAATATAATGTCCACAAGAAAATGATTAATTAGTGGGGTAGTTAATGACTTCAAAAACGAATAAAGTTAATATAATTAATTTACTTGGTCAATATGATTATAAACTATCTAGAGGAAGAATTAAAATATTTTGAATGCAACATGTACACATTTGAGTAAAAATAAAGGGTTTTTTCATTGATTTATATAAATTCCATAAAAATATCATTTAAAAACATTCTTGGGGAAAATATTCTTTTCATTTTAAAAATTAATTTTTTAAAACTAAAATTTCACAAAACATTTTTTTTGAAATTAATTTTTCAAACTTATAAAATAATATTTAAAACATTTGAGTGGTCATTATTTCTAAAAAATGTATACATGCTGAGTTTGTTAATGAAAAGATTCCTTTCACATTTTTAGTAAAATACAAAGGTGAGTTGTTTTGAAAGATAAATAAAGGATGTTTTTAAATAAAATTAAAAAGTAAAAATGGGTAAAAATTTCTATAAAAAATAATTTGGAAAAGGATAAAATCATTATTGAAAACATTTTTAGAAAACATATTTTTGTAAGAATACAAATTTCTGACTAAAGAGATAAATGATGTTGTATTTTTGTTAATAACATTTTATAAATTATTTATAGTATCAAAGAGTGGATAAATTGTTCTATTGTTTTAAAATTATCACAAAAATCGAGAGGATAAGAAAATCCATGGTTATCATGAGTGATGGATCATAAAATTTCATTATTGGATGCGTAATCATGGGAAATCCCAATATATGATGAGATTGTAACATAGAACCCTTAACACTTCCATAACATTGAATCGTAATCCCCATGAAAGAGAGATCCTCAAATGGATATATAAATCACCATAAGTTTATGTAGAATAATCTTAAAATATATTATTGGGCAGTTTGTATACCACATAATATAAATAGTTGGTGAATATGGAATGTATGTCAAAGAAGTAAAAAGTCAGACGAAAATACCTTACCATACACTTGCTTTTGGTTGAATGTTCATTATCCTTTTATATAGTACTTTTAAACTTGTTGCAAACTTATAAAATAACCATATTAGTGTCAATAATATCATATAGGATCATTTTATGACATCTCATCACATGTTCATTAATAATATTTCATTAATTTGATTATTTTTGGTGTTAATTGCGTTGTTTTCTCATGCATGTTTTGTCATCAAAGATATGGTTATTGAACATATTATATAGTTTAATAATCCCAAGAATAAAAATAATTACATAATAATCATATTTATATATCAATAATAATTTTAATACCAATAATTAATTATGTTTATAAAAAATTAATTATGTTACGATCATGGAGATGGTAGGTCGTACGTACGTATGAGTAACGTTTCTATTTTATAATGATCATTATGGAAAGGAGATGATTAATATTTTATCATTTAATAATGATAATAATTTAATAAATACAATATTATTTATTAAAATATACTTATATATACCATCCTTGTGGTGTGGTGATGAAAATAGAGTCACATCTTTTTATGAAGTCAGTAGTCCACAAGTACACGAATGACATTATCATCTTTCATTTAGTGAAAAGGTAAAAAATGAAATGATATATATTATCTTTACCAAATGATAAATACTTCATTAATATAATTCTTATTTCATGTTTATTACATATAATCATTATCCTTACCCTTATCCCCTTCCAGGTAATGTGTTGGTGAAATATGAACCCCATCGTTTCATGAGGTGGTAATCCACCGTACACACAAGCGATATTATCATATATCCTACAGAATGGAAAGTAAAAAAAAATATGATATAATGACTCCAGGGGAATAATTATGTCAAAAATATTATATATATAATTTCAATTCATCATCATACAAAACCCTGAGATGTGATAATGGAAAAACAGACAATATCGATTCTCGAGGCGGTAGTTCATTGTACACATGAATGATAATTTCATAAACCATTTGATGGAATTTGATGTGGTTTTATGTCATGAAATTATAATAACCACATACTAGTATATGAAATATAATTTGGATATTATATCATCAGTGTTTAATAATAATTCAAGGAGGGGTGTAATGAAATAAAATAAAAAAATAGTCGAAGAACATTACCTCTTATTTAGGTTTCCTCCTTAATCTTTCACTAAAATCATTATTAAGTGGGATTTATAACAAAAATAATGATTCTAGGATGAGGGTATGGAATTTTTTATGTTATTTCGGTAGAACTTGGTAGAACCAAATTTGATTGACGGTGTGAAGTGGAGAGTATAAGGGGTATCCTTTTATAAGTGAGGTGAGTGAAAAACTTGTAATTTTTTGAAAATATTCAATCACAACAAATATTTTATTATAAAAAAAGATTAAAAAATGTAAAATTATTAAAAATAGAATAAAAAAGGTCTAAATATTTCTAGTAAATTTATATTTTAAAATCTTTTTGGTCATTTTTAAAAATTATCTTCTCAGTTTCACCACATACAAATCCAATTTTACCATAACCGTGGTAAATAATATTTTATTTTTTTACTATTCATTTTGATCAAATAATAAGTTTAAAGTATTTGATATTATAAATTATTATTATGTAAAATATTTAATCCATTTTTCAAAATTAAATACACATAAGTGAAACCATTTAATTTAAAATCAATCTGGAGGATGTGGTGAGAAAGAGAGTTTTTAAGAGAAAATGTTTAAAAGATTCCAAAGTTTTTATATCAATATTAAATATAAAATTGATTTTAATGACCAAATTAGATTAATATATGTATAATTTAACTAATTTTACTTTAAAATAAAATTAATGTATAATTTAACACTATAAATAATCTGATCAATACAATCATTTTATACTACAAATCAGTATTCTTAACTATTCATCAAAAAATGAAATTTTTCAGAAAAGTCCCAAAAACTCACCGTAATAAAATTTTGATATTTTTTTAATGTTTTATTTTTTAAAATAAATTATATAGTTTTTTTAAAAATAAATATCAAATTATGTGTTCAAAGAGTGACTTAGCCACCTTTAAAAATAGTTTTTTTAGAAAACATTTTTTGCATTAAATTTATTCTAATTTTTATTTATAATCAATAGATAACCATAATTTCATATTTTTTATTACTATTCATTACTTAATAACTATTACTTTATATAATAATATTAATTTTATATTGTTGTACGGTAAAACTCGGTCTTGTGTGAAACACAAGCTATCGAAGAAAATTGCTAATGCATGCAACACAAGATAAGGTTACCGTTGTGTTTAAAATATTCTATTAAATAAAAGTTTCTTATTTTATATTTTTTTACATTTTATAACACACTTCTTGATGGAAAAGCCCCCCATTTTGACGAATAAAAAGAGTGTTCCCAAAACTATAAAAAATATTGTTGCCAAAACATTTGACTCGGGATAAAATATATTTTTAACTAGGTTGAGATGGAACCCTTATATAGACTTAATTCCAAGAGTCACACAATAATTGGATATGTGAACTGGAGGCGCTACTTTAAAACAAAACCACTTCCTTCTTACCATCATTCCACTATAGCACATCACTCTGAAATTACATATGGGTCCCACAATCTCTTCCTTGTATAGAGGTTCACATGGTACATATCCTCATGTGGGATTGATGATCCATAGATGTTCCTCCCCATATCCAATATTACTCCACAAGTGACATACATTGCATGATCTATCACTCCTACATCCTGTGTCCTTTCAGTTTAAACTAGAATCATCCACTTTGTAAGAATAGAATGCATGGTCATGACATAAAGTACTAGTTTTTTGTCAGAATTTTGGACAAGAAAATTGATCATAGGCACCACCACATGTAACTAATAAATTAATGGGTGGTTTATCAAAATTTGGTGGTTTCCCTACCATGGTCCATCTTAGTGTATATATGAAACTACTTTTTTTTAAATTCAAGTTATTTGAACTTACAGTTTCTTATGTGTGACTTGGTACCCCCAATATTTCTATTTCTACAATACCTTCTCCTCATAAAAATTCTATTACCATATGGATAGCCCTTTTTCCTCTTATTACTCACCTCACAAGTTTTATGGGTACATTAGATTGAATCCCACAAATAATGAAAGTATATATGGAATAAATATTTTGTTTGCACACATTTTATAATGAATAAATTAATATTGTAATCTATGTTATATTACGTACACCCTGGGTCTCATAAAAATTTAACAAAATTTTTACTTTCTATGATAAATATTTTCATGAAATTGTTATTATATCTATTATTTTTCTATTAGACTGAGAACATTTTTCTTACCTGATATTTTTATTATTTTTTTTGTAAACATGAATTATTTAACTAAATATTATGAATATTTTTTAAAGATACAAATACATTTAAAAAAAATAGTGGAATAATATGTCTACCAATTCATTTTTTTATAGAATGTATTTCCTAGATACATTATTTCAATTTACAAAAATGTGCTCCCAAATATAAAATAAATCAATGTTAGTGAATCATTATGTTCGGAAAATATTATTTCAATTGAAATATAATTATACCATGATATTAATACCCATTTTCATCATAGAATATATAAAATATAATTCTTTTTGTAGATATATAGTCCACAATATCAGTCCTTAATAGAAAATAAGGTGTTCCTATTATTATTGAGGGAATGACTCACAATTTAGAAATTATCTCTAATCAATCAAGTGAACATATAATTATAATTTATAATTAGTGTTGTGATTATTTCATGACGTGTTTATAACAGTATACCACTATAGATCAATATTGATCCATTCACAACCATATCAATAATAAATTACTTTTTGAATTTTATAATTTCTATTTTGAGAAAAAATAATATAGTTTTATATATATTAATTAATAGATAATAATATAAAAATGATAATGATTATAAAATGGGGGGTTTGATTCAATAGACATGGAATTTCTCAGAAACGTTATCATACAATAATTTCAAGGAATTGAGGGAGTGAAGTGGGTTCAATTTTGTATATTCTTTCATTAAATTCATTCTTTAATTTCCCGTGGTTATTCCCTTATATTATCTTATTCTAACATCATATTATAGTTAATATAATTCCCCTTATATATGATATATAGAGTCATGCATAGAGTTTATATTCTTACAAGGACTTTCCATGGACTTTTGTGATAGTTCATAATCAGGGTTTTTTTGTCAAGAGAATGGATTTTCAACCATTACAATAAGATCTTTTTATTAGTTTGTAATTTAAAATTTTTCATTCATATAATATTTGTTTTACATGAGTTTCATAAGATTAATCTTATTATTTATCATTGAATTATATAAATTTGTACTAACAATGTAGATGTTTTATTGTAGGATGGAAGTTTCCAGGTAAGGCTTTCTCTAAAAATAATTAAGGTTTCTTATTAAGCTCATGTTCAATGCCACTATAGATTTGAATTTGATTTCTATGTAAACTATTATCAACATAAAACCATCATTTGATATATCTTTATCTATGTGATAATAAGACAATATAACTTGGTTTTATCTACTTTTCTTATTGGCATATTAATCTAATGATTATTCTATATCAATTAATCATGTGATGTGGATGACTCCCTATATCCTCAAAATAGTGAAAGTGGTTTTTGATCAACACCTTAGAAATAGAAGTCTTAAAGAAAACATTTTACTAATATGGTATTGGACGAAGCAATATATCCCTAAAATAGTGAACTTAAAAAATTTCACCACCTACCATCCTAAGAACAAACTGATGAAAATCGATAAAATGAGTAGCATAGTCCATATTAAAATGGTTCCTTGAAAAAGATGTTTAACTATAGAGCCCTATTATCCATCAGCACATCGATAAATATCGTTTCAACAAGATGAGTTTGAATATCATTTCAATATATCCTTTTATATTTATCTTCCTAAGAAATGATAACAAATCAGTACTTTATTGGTCCTCGTAGAAAAGATGTATTAAGATTCAACCTCCATTCTATGATTTTATTAATCTACTTAAAGATAATATGTATCAACTTAAACCAAAAATTATAATCTTGTGGTTCAACCATTATATTAAATATAGGTGGATGTCGAATCTAAAACTCTACAGTCAAATCAAATATATAAGGACCTACTCTTTGAGATCCAGGTCACATATACTGAATAGCCTGAAGTGGACACTCTCAAAAATATATATCAATGAGGGTTACAAGCATAAATGGGGTATCCAACTCAACTACTAGTGGATAAAGCTCATCCTCTACATCCTAGGGCATGATAAGTTATCAACATGGTGGCATGTCACTCTGATACTGAACACACAAATCAGAACATATTATATCAGTTGTCTAGATATCATGGTTTAGGTTAAGAAGTCACACGAATTGTATGTTGTTACTATATACAGACACCCTAATGAAAAAGGGTCTCCCATTAATGGGTTCTCTTGCTAGAACCGACTATTTTCTCTTAATGTTCAAAAAATAAACACAGGATTCCAGTAATGAATAATTCGATAATACAATTTCTAGAAAGACATGTATTAACATATAGAATTTCATGTTCTCAACTAAATGGAACCACTTTGAAGTTATATAAATCCTATATTCCAAATATTATGGACGAATTCACACTTTTTTTCTACCCTGTGTCAGGAGGAAATCAATAAATAACAAATGACACATCGTATACCTTGAAAATAAAAAACTCATTTTAACAAAAACCCAGAAAAAACAATATTATCTCTGATAACTTAGACTTTTCCCTATATGTGGGTTTTCTCTCTATAAGAAAGATTTCATTTAATAATGGTTTTGAAAACCAACTCTAAATGAATAATTTTTTTTTATAGTTGTTGTTTATTAGAAACTGACACTAAATCTAAAATTTTATTCTTTGAAATTGTTTTTTTATCACAGTGGTGGGTTTTTATAAACTGTCATAAAATTGATGATAATTAATAAATAATTAAAATTTTGATTACATGTTAGAAATTAATAAATAATAATTATTCATTAATTTTATTTTTATAATTATAATTTATTCTTTATAATCATTTTTTATTTATTATTTAATATTTTATTTATTACTAATTACTAATTATTTATAATTATTAGTTAGTAATTATTTAAAATTAACAAAATCTTCATTATTAATTATTAATTTTTCATTTTTCAATAAGTATTTTCTAATTCTTAATTATTAAGTAGAAATTAATTATATATGAATATATTTACATATAAACACACACACACACACATATATTTATATCTATGTGTGTATATTTATATATATTTATATATATTTGTTATAATTGGATATATTTATAAGTATTTATATGAATTTATGTATATTTTTGTATATTTATATGTATTTATATTTGTTATATATAGTTATTTATTTATTTATATGTGTATATATATATATTTCATATATATGTTTTTTTAGTGTTAAGAACCTCATAACTGTGTTTGAAAATCCTAGTATCAGATTAGGGCAAAGGGAGGATTTTCATAGATTCATTAGCAATATTGTAGTAGGTACTATTCACTTGATTTGGGATTTTGGTCCATGTATTGGGAATTTACGCCACTAGGCCTATGAGCCACCAATTCCAGATAGATATGTTTTATAATGTGACAAGGAGGCATGGTGTGATTGGACTATGAATGGGATATGACATAAGAATATATGCACATCATTGGGGAGGTAGTATGAATGATTGATTAGTGTATTGACACTTATCATTCGACCATATACCAAATTATGATTTTTGATGTGGGATGGAGGGTTCCTTGCCTCAACATGATCAAGGTAAGAACATTGTAATGGTTGTAGAAGATGGATAATGTTATGTGTTGGTTATTGAAATTGTATCCCATGTGGCCAAGAAGATGATATAGAAACCCATGCTTCACATAAAAAGGTATGGAATCATTATGGATGAATATTAATTACATCCCATAATAATACATGCCTATGAACCATATCATTTTACTCTCTTTATAAACCTGGATACATAAACAACTTCTTCATAAAAATCTACATCATCTCACACTATGTTTTTTAGATCTAGTACACTTATTAATTATATCATACTTAAAAAATTTCTTTATAACCTAGGTAAATAGAAACATAAGAAAGTGTTAGGTTATATTCTTAGTAAGGGAAAATGTGAGAGATATCTATTAGTGATCATATGCGAGTCTAAGATAATCATAATGGTGGGATAACATAATCAATTTCATTTTCTATATATACAATAATCACACCTAGAAAAACCAGATCATAAAATCCAAAATGAAATCATATTTAGACACATTATTAATAGGGGTGTTAAATTCGTAATCATCATTGAAGAATCGTAACATTGACATGTGTAATCATATGCATATGAAGTAAAAATCTTGTTAACAAAGCTATTTGTAATGATTTCCATTCATAATATTGTGATAAAATATATAAATAAATCATTCCCATGCATTTAAATATGATTAAATCTGTTCACAATAATTTCCATGAAAAATCTTGGGAGAACATATTGAAAGAAATCATACTGAAAAAAAAAATCTGAAAAAATATATTTCAAATCATGTCCATTATCATAATCATTATATAATGAGATATCAATATCAAATTATCCAATCCATTATATGGATATATATTTTGATGATAACTTGTCATCATCAATGAAAATTATACATATGTATACTGAAACATCATAAAACATTCATCATATAATTATATAATAACCTATGGAAATAAAATGGGTTTCATAAAAATCTCATCATCATAATCATTAACCATCTATAGAAAGAATAAGGATATTATAATTGGATCATATCTACATTAAATCATAATTAACATCAAAGGTTGTTATCAAAGATGACAGATTTCATTCAAAAGTTCATTGGAATATTTCTTGAGAAAACTGACCTTGTCATTTTGAAAATTCTCATTTATAATTAAAATACTTCCAAATTATTAAGGAAAATATTTTCATTTAAAATAAACACAGAAAGTTTAAATGTAATATTCATAATAAATAATAGTCATGAGATTAGTAAAATCCATTTGTGTAATATATGTTAAAAGAAAACATTAGTTTCCCGCCATTGTAAAATGAATAAAACAACTTGTTCAGAAAAATGTTTCATTTAACAGATTATTTTTTAATAATTCATTAATAACGTAAAAGATAGTGAAAATTATCATTTTATAAAATTTCAATTAAATTTAAGACCCTTCATTAATGTTTTTGACGATTATGGACATGGAATAAAATGTTTTTCAATCAAAGAGAGAATAATGTCAACATTCCTTTAAAATCATTTTCTCAGTCATTTTAAGTACCAAAGATGAAAATATAGTAGTAAAACATAAATATTATAAAAATAAATATATTTTAATAAAAATTAAATTGTTTTATTAGATAAGTATCATATAATATCTTCAATTTAATTTCAAGTATAGGAAATCTCGATTAAAATCTAATTGAAACATGAATCCCTTACCTCGTGTCTTATCTTGCTTCATTTGTGTTCAAAACACCAGTATAACAAATATTTATTTACAATATATATATATATATAATAAAACCATATTCATGAATAAAATACTATTTAACATTACTTTATAATTCATAATTTTCCTTTCATTATCATTTATTCCATAAAATAGAAATTTTAGTGAAAGCTGGTTCTTTTCCATGCATGTTTCGGTTTGATTGGTCTAGTACTTGCACATTTTTCATTTTTTAATCAAACCAAAAATATTATTAATTTTTTTTCTAATATTTAGTAATTATATGTATTCTTATATTAATTCATATAAAGTAGGGACGACAATTTAATTATATCACTTTGTGAAGATTATAGACCTTACGTATGCCTGAGTGATGCTTCCACTTTTTGATGGTTTGAAGAAATTAAAGGTAAATAAAAATTAACCTATAAAAAATCATTATTATATCATAAATTTTTTATATATTCATTTAATATATCCTTATTACCGTACATGTAAAACATAAATGAAAATGTAACCACATCGCTTCGTGATGTTGGTAGTCCGCACATACTCGTGAGTGATATTATCATTTTCTAACAGATGGAGAGGTAAAAATATAGATAAGGTATTATAATTATAGAATAATATTTATATCATAATAATAATATATAAAAATTAAATACATTATGGTAACCAAATTTTAATTATAGTAATGGAAAATGAATCATATCATTGTGTAGATGTGGCAGTCCACACGTACGCATGAGCAATACTTTTAGTTATTCATTTGATAGAAAAGAGTTTGAAAAATTGTGGATAAATCATAATAATAAAAAATTCAATCTATTTAATATATTGATTTAGTTATTTTATAACATATAACATATGTTGATAGAAGTTATAATAAAACATGAAATTGGAAGTACTTGGTTATGAGTTATACCTCTTCGTTGAGAAACCTCCATTAGCTTACCCCTTTTCCCTTATAAAAGGGTATTATGATAAAAAAAGACCAATATAACATTGAGAGTGATTTTATTGAGGTATTATGGTATTTATTGGATATGATATATGTATCATCAGTTGTGGATACGAAAGGAGAAGTGGTTCCTTTTTATAAGTAAGGGAAGAGACATTATTGTATCATTAAAAACATTAAAACATTATAAAGAAACATTCAAGGAAAATTGTATCCAAATTGGATTAATTTAGAATTAAATATGATATAGGATCAAAGTAATCTCAAAAAATGGTACTTGGGAACGTTTTTAGGTAATTTTCACAATTATCACTTTAGCTTAACCCCCAGTTATGCCTTTTTATCCTTAACTGTGGTAACACATTTTTCAATCATTAAGGGTTATAAATTTACCCATAAGGTAAAAATTGATTGTAAAATTTTCTAAGGATTAAATTTTTGACAGTATCTTCACCCCTTGTACTCATTCAATATTTATATGTTTTTTTAATCATTTATTAATATATTATTTAACACAAAATACCATTAATGTCATTTTAAAAACTATTTACATATTTTCACTTTAATAAAGTCAATAAATATATTTTATTCAAATATAAAGTCTTTAAACATCAATTATACATTATTATTAAGAATAAAATTCATGAGATACTATAATAAATGAAAAATTTATTTCATTTACTGTTTTTAAAATAATTTTATTTTATTTTTCTACTGCTTGCACAAGTATTGTGTCAACGTTGCCTATGAATTTAAAGTAATTCTATAGTTACTAAAAAATAAATATAAATTAAAATCATAAAAATAAATAAATAATTTTCAAAATAAACATGTGTATTCATTCATATTATGTTATTATCCCTAAGTGAACATATAATAGAAATTAAAAATCATGACGGTGAAATTTTAGAGTTTTCTAGACATTAAATAATATAATGTTATTTTCAAAGAAGAATGGAACAAAAATGTTATATATTATAATTTAGGATATATATTTTCTAATTAATATCAAATATGGAACTAAAATAATGTTTTTTTGTTGATTATGATACCTTATCACATAATTTTATCCTTGTTTTACTCATTTTACCCATAGCTGATTTTTTTTATCATTGTTACTATTCATAATGACTAAAAATAAAAGGGAACTATTTAACGAATTAAAAAATAATAATTAAAAATATGGTGTCCATTTTTAAATATTATTTATATATAGGTTTCAGAAATAAATTTTAATATAATTTTCAAAAATGCAACAAAAAATAGTATTTAGAGAAAATGTTTTTAAAGCATAAAAATAACATATATAATTAATATTACTGATTAAAAAAGAATTAATTAAATTATAATAAATAAAATGGATCATATTTAACATTAATAACAAATCCAACCAAGAATGTGAGTTTTAAATTACTATATATGGTGAAATTAAATGACTGTATTTGAAAAATCGATACCTTCACTATTCAATGAAAAATCATTCATTTCAGAAAAATATCAAACTTTTACTTAAAGTAAATTATGATATAATGGCCTCAAAATATATATAAATTTTATAAAATAATATTTATAAATTTTTTATAATTTTATTGTGATATTTACTCATAAAAATAAAAAACCTTTGTCTGAAAAGAATGTATTTTTTATGCATAAATTGACTTTATAAAAAAAAATTTACAAAGAATTAATCTATAAATTTGTATTAATTTAGACCATTATACATATATTTTATAATTTAGTTGGTCATATTCATACAAAAAAAATTCAACGACCAGTTTATAACTATCACATTTAAATAATAATATTTCTATTTATATAACGATTCACATAAAGCTCAGTATTCAAAGGTTCATTATTTTTAATGGATAAATATTCGAAAATGTACAATATTTTAAAATTCTCATAAAAGGTTCAATATTTTAAAATACATTTGTTGAAAACACACATTGTAAAAATGGATAATAAAACATCCTTTGAAAAAGGGAAGTGGGAAACATAAAGGATACCATAAATAACACACAATTGGGTTCCCATATAAGAATAAAATTGGTAGGAAGATAAAATATATACATGGAAAATAGAAATATTTTCCAATTACGAAAAGAATGTGACCGAGAATAAGGTTATGAGATAGTAAATGACCATAAAACTATAAATTATTGATGGGTTAAAAGACCATCAATTCATAAAAAAATAAATGTAAAAGAATAATATTTTTATTTCAAGATCATTTTCCTATGACCTAGGGAGTCTTTTAATATCATGATAGTTTGCTCGATAAAATACACTTACATGATATATTTCATTTCATAGACATTAATACATTAGTTAGTTGATCTTAAATCGATTTTCACTTCCTTTTTCACTCCATCAAATGAATATTCACAATGTATTTTTCATGATTGATGTAATAAAATTAACTCTTAATTAATCATTAGATCCATAAAGGAATGAAAATTTCTTCCTCATGCTAGAAAATATCTCAAATAAATTATTTTTATTGAATGATACCGAATATGGATATATTTTCATATGATAATATTATTCATTAATATATACAACCTTAACAATGATACAAAACATTTAAATTAAATTATTCCATAAGTAGTTTACCATAAGGCTCCTCCCAAATATGTGAGACCAAATTCAAATAAAAAATATATATAATGAAGGTAACTATATTTACAAAGTTATCTCAATGATAATCACTAGAATAATACAAAACCCACTCATAAGGTCAATCATGTTCAAATCGTGATCACAAATTCTAATAAAACATGTTAATACATTACTAAAATTACCTAAATAACGATAAATCCTAAATGAAATCATATATTAATTGTGAAATTTACTCTATCAAATATATTAGATAAATAAAATATTCATTAAAATTCATCAAGGATGACTTAAATCACTTTGTCATTAAATCAGTAATCAATTTAGGGGTCTCCAATACCATCCCATTTACTTTTTCAAAGTAAGAGAAAAATAAAACCAATATTATCTCAACATCGAGAACATAATAAGGTTTATATTTCCCATATTCATGTGTTTAACATAAAATACCACCTAAACACTAATAAAATTTCTAGGTTATCAGTTATATTCAACCTATTCTTGATAATCCTAAATGGAAAACTTATACAGAATCTTCTATATATGTTTCGTGATTCTTATGAAAAAAAAACATCATTGATTAAAAAACTAATATAATATAATTATAAAATATTAATGATTAACCAATTTAATTGTTCCACTTCAAGGATCAGTATAACATATTCCCTTTCTTGGTGTAAGAATTAGCCATTAAAATAGGTCATTGACTCAGATAATTATAAAGTTCCCTGTATATAAGACATCAAATTACTTGTAAATTAGTTAATTTATGACCTTTATTTCCATATAGTAAAAATTTTCCAATTCTATTTATATATTATCGTGGTTTATTCTTCCCACATTCTATACACGAAGGAAACCAAAATTCCATTACTCTATGATCATTTCCACCAAAAAATCCATAAAATTATATATTTTTTTTGTTTTTTGATGTATTCAGAAACTCACCTATGTTTATGTTGTTAATAATATGTCCTGTTAGTTTATTAAGAATCATCACTAGGTTTCACCTTCTAGTTCCCCTAAAATTCAGTTTCCCAAGTAGAAAATCTTTTCATTATCCATCACATTTTTTAGAAACTGAATTCCTCCTAATTCTATTAGTTAATCAAAACAAGAAATCATAGACTCAGAAACATTAATCATATTGAGAAACCATATAATAATGAAAAATCATCCTTAATATTTCCAAACCACGAAACATTAATTTCAATATATGAAACCTCAGTTTTAACCTAGGTTATATATGATCATTATCTATTCAAATCTTACATAATGGTTCAAAATGAAAATTTGAACTAACATATGTATATACATCGTAATATTCTAGCTATGTGTGAATTATTAGGCTCACTCATCATGAACCATGGAATATTGAGTTAATACCCAATCCACCCCATAAAAAATTTCTTACCCCATGGCCTATCTATTCCACAACCACATACAATTTCTAGTATCTACATTGGGATATATTTATTAAGAAAACCATAACCCTTTCCTTACATTACCTTAGGTGGGTCTCCTATATATAGGCTTATCCAATGGGTTTTCCCTAATGTTTTAATATCCAAATTTCCAAAAATAACTAATAAATTATATTATACCTACTATATTAACCCACATTTCACATTGATATATATTTTATCATTTTATATGATTATTCAATTCTGGTCACAATATTTACACTAAAGAACCGTGTAGGTTTAGTATCATTAAAAATATGGATACATAAAAATCTAGTTCATAAAAATATAAATCATCTAAAATAAATTCATCAAATATATTAACCTTATCAGGAATTTCATATAGAAAATATCTCCTCATAACCTGAGTAAAGGGAAACATAAGAAATGGTGATCTTAGATGCTCATTATAGGGAAATATGGAAGATATTTATAAATGATCATATGTGGGGATAATATAATCATAAGGATATAAAATCATAATAATGTTCATATTCTCAAAATAAAATATTAATAACTATAAATTATAGATCATAAACATTAAAATCTAATCATTTCAAGGAACATGATTAATAGGGGTGTCAAATTCGTAATCATCATTTATGATTAATAACATAGACCAATGGAATAAAAAACATAAGAAATAATAATCCTATGAACAAAGATATTTATAATTATGTTCACAAATAATCTTATGAGAAAACTATAAATCATAATCATGCATCAAAATGTGAAATATTATATTGGGAATCATATCCACATATAATATTGTGAGACAATCTAGAAAGAAATCATTCGCACACATCAAGATGTAAAGAAATCCATTCAAAATCATGTCCATGATTATCATCATTATATCATGAGAATTAAATATCACATTACCCAATTAATTGAAGTAATATATAATTTTTGGCCTTCCTATCATCGTAAATGAAAACCATATGTATGTGATCCATAAGATCATAAAATATAATCAAATCAGAACATCATAACCATTGAAGGGAATCACATTTCATTAAAATCTCATCATAATAATCATAAAATATCAAATAAATTAATAAGGATGATATAATTGGATAATATCCTAAATAAATAATAATTAACATCAAAGGATTTTATCCTATATTATTTTATTAATTATAATTAAAATATTTCTCAAGGAAAATTACATTTTAATTTTGAAATCACTCATTTAAAATGTAAATATTTCCAAAATATTAAGTGATTTTTTTGATGAAAACCATATGAAATTCTAATATAAGTATCATATATTATTATGGTAATAATGGCGGTAATATAAATTCATTCTTTATATGCTTTCATAAAACATTCCTTTCACACCTTTGTAAAAAGTCAAAAATGACTTCTTCATAAAATCATTTCTTTTAATAGATTTATTTTTAAACACTTAAAAATAAAGTTAAAAGTTGTAAATATTACATTTTTAAATAATTTAAGGCATATATAATATCCTTAATTAATAAATTTATAATATTATGGATATGGAAGAAAATTTTCATCAACCAAAGATGAAATAAGATAAACATTTCATTAAAAATATTTTCTTGATAATTTGAAGAATTAATGACAGGAAGAAACATATAAAACAAAAAAATTATATAAAAATAGAGGGGATGAAACTTTTATAGGGATTATCATATTATAATCATATTATATAAAAATTTTAAATTCAAACTTAAAAAATCTAGATTAAATTTGGATTGAAACATAAATATGTTACCTCAAGTCATGTCTTCCTTCAAAAATGTAAAAACCTCTTGTATAATATATACATAGATATATATATATATATATATTATAAAAATATTATAAGACCATATTCGTGCATAAAATACTATGTTACATTCCATTATAATTTTCAATTTTCATTTTATTAAAAATTATACCAAAAAATTTGTTAATAGGATGAAAATTGGTCTGTTTTCATGCATGTTTCGATTTCATAGTTCTGGTACATTCACCTTGGTTAGGGATTCATCATATAATGAGTATTAATATTGAAACATTTATAATATTTATTCATTATATACTATTTTATAATCATTTATACAAAGTGGTGATGAAAAATCAATTCTATCAATTCCTGGAGATAGTAGTTTGTATATATACACGAGTGATGTTTCCACTTTTCAATGGTTGGGACAAGTGAAATATAAATAATAATTCACCTCTACTAAGTAATTTCTATATAATAAATTTATAATATATTCATTTAATCTCTCCTTTTTTATATCTATGTAAAATGGAAATGAAATATGAATTACATTGCTTCTTGGAGGAGGTAGTCCACATCTACAAACGAACGACGTTATTGATTTTAAATAGATAGAAAGGTAAAGAGATAGATAATATCATATAATTACAGAATATTAATTATATAATTAATATAATATATTAAAATAAAATCCATAATGATCACCATTTATGATTTATGGTGATGTAAAATGAATCATATCACTATGTGGAGGCGGTTATCCACATGTACACTTGAGTGATGCTTTTCATTTTCTATCTGATGGAAAAGAGGTAGAAAATTATTTATCAATTATCATAATAAAAATTTATTATATCTAAGATAATGAATTAATTATTTTACTATTTATACCTTTTATTTAGAGTAGGTTGAATATGAAATAAAATTGAAAGTAGTCTGTTAAAAGTTATACCTCTTTATTGATAAACCTCATTTAGCTTAAACCTAATAAATTGAAAGGTTGATATTCTGATAAAAAATAATTATAATACATGGTAATTTATATTAATAATGGATTATGGTAGGTATTTTTTAATATATAAGGCTCTCAAGGTACAGATAAGAGAGGATAAGTGGTATCCTTTTATAAGTGAGGGAAGGGGCGCTCTTGTAATTTTCAAAACATTAAAGTATTATAAAGTCATTTTCATGTAAAAGTGGATCAGAATCAGCCTAACTGTGAATTAAATATGATATATAATATAAATAAGCTATTATAATATGATTTAGTAAAGTGTTTTTGTTCCTTTTTTCTATTATCTCTTTAGTTTAACCCCCCATTTACCCTTTTTCCCTTAACTGCTGTAAGACATTTTTCAATAATTAATGGTTATAAATTTACTTCTAAGGTAAAAAATGGAATAAAAATGATCATGGGATGAAATTTAAAACCATATCACATACCCTTATCATATTTCAATGTTTTTATGATGTGTAAATCCTATAATAATATATAATTAAATATAGAATACAATTGAAGTCATTTTCAGAACTATAAACATATTTTGACTTCAAAGACATCAAGACTAGTAAGGAATTAGAATATAGAAATATTTAATAATATATATATATTATTATTATCCATAAATTCGTTTGATATTACTATTCGTCCAAAAAATATTACTTCTAATGTTTTTAAAATCATTGACTTTTATTTTTCCACTCCTTTCACATGCAGTGTATCAGCGTTGTGTAACCATTTAAAGAAACTATACCCCAAATAAAAATTAAAAATAAATTTCCATTATAAAAATAAATTTCCATTATAAAAATAAATTACTAATTTTAAAGATAAAATTTTATATTCATTCATAATATCTTGGTATCCCTGTGTGAATATATGATTGAAATTAAAAGGCAAGAGAGTGACATTTTTGAATTTTCATCACTTAAAATAATATAATTGTATCTATCAAATGATAATGGATTAAAAATGAAATATATTATAATTTAGGATAGTTATGGTAAAATTAAACTCGTAAAATTAATTAAATTCAAGTGTTGGGTGATTTTAAGACCTTTTATTATTGTTTTAATCTCGTTTACCCATTTTATCCTTACCCTAGTGATAAATATTTACCACATTTACTATTAATAATGAAAAAAAATAAAAGGAAACTATATAAAAAATTTGAACAACCTGATTTGAAATATGGTATCAACTTTTAAATATTAAATCTCTTGAGGTTCTAGAAATCAGTTTTAACATAAATGTGTAGAACACAGTGACTTTGTTTTTAAGAAAAATGTGCTTTTTAGAATAAAATTTGACATATATAAAAATAATTGATATTAATAATTAAAATATATTTAATTAAATTACTATAAATATAATGGATAAAATATCACATTAATACAAAATACTATATAGATTGGGTCTTTTAAATTAATTGAGTTGATGAAAATAAATGACAGTATTTGAAAAATCAGTATTCTTCAATATTCATGGAAAAATCCATCATTTAATAAAAATACAAATATTTCACCCTATGTTAATTTTGTTATAAATAATTCGAATAATTATTTTCATTTCATCGAATAAATTTTCTAAAATTTTCAAAAATTGATTTTTATATTTACTCAATAAAATCAAAAAAATTAATTTTTGTAAAGAGAAAAGATTTTTTATGCTAAAAAAGAAATTTCAAAAAATAAATTACTTATTTACTAATAATTAATCAATTAAATTTAAATTATTGGAAGAATTATACATATATTTCATAAGGTGGTTTCTCATATTCATATCCACCAATTAAATAATTAGGTTATAACAGTCACATTTAAATAGTAATTTTTCTATTGTATATCACAATTCACTTAAAGATAAATAGTCCATGTTAATAATGCTATCAATCATACAATTATTTTAAACTAAATTTTCGTGGTGTTATATAAAATTCAATGTACTGATCAGGACATAAAATGTAAAGGCAAGTAGGTGTCATCAGGTGTGCTACTCGAATGTGTGATTGGTGCGTTGGCACCCATGAACTGACTCTCTAACCACATAGACTTCCAATGTAGGATGGAGGGGAGAATTTCCCCAATGTAATGGAGAAACATGACATGATGTTGCTAGTAAGAGAGGCGGAATGATGTAAAAACACTTGTGACTCGATGCAATGCTTTTCTGTTCATCTGAGTCTCAATCTATCCCATTCTGGGGCCTTTGATCCACATTCAACTAGGGTCATTGGGTTATCAAGAACCTAGGGTTTCTTTCCATTGATATGTAATAAATAGTTCTAATGGATGCCTATCATTCCTTGTGGGTAGAGATATGTCTTCACCCACTAGGTTCCTTGGGAGTATGTGTTGTTTGTTATTTCTAACCACCTCTACCTATGATAAAATATATATTAATAGGTAATTATATATATACACCTATATAAATGTGAGTGTGTGTGTGTTTCTATGTATTATACAGGTGTGTGTGTGTGTATATGTTTACGTATATGTATATGTGTTTGTATATATATATATATATATGTTTATATACCATTATATTTTATTATATATATACATAAATTTATTTACATATCTATGTTTATATATAATCATATTTAATTATATATATATGTATGAATTCATTTATTTATATATATTGATATATATTAATATATATTATGTTAGTATATATATATATATATATATATTCATTTTTATTTTTTTATCATTCTATTTAATTATATATATATATATATATGTTTTTATTTATATAATTTTCGGTAAATTTAATTATACATAAATATATTTAATATATATTTATATATACTTGCATATATTTATAAATTTATGTATAAATATATTTATATAAATATATATTGAATTACATTTTTATGTGTATGGATTTATAAATTATGAATATATATATGTACACACACACATATAAAAATATATGTAATTACATATCTTTATTTATATATAAAAAAGTATATTAGAGTCTTCTTAGTCACCACATGAGGTAATTTATTAGAGTGGAAAAGGCTTTGCAGAATAACTAAAAGGAAAGTAGTTTAAATCTAACCATGCACATATTTATGTATAATATTTTAGTAATAAATTATTGATATTAAATAATAATTAATATTTAATAGATAATAGATAATGTACAATGAATAAAAAATAACATATAAGAAAACATAAATAATAAATAATATTTTTTAAAAAATATATAAAAACCTTTACGAAAATTATCATGGTGGATTCTTAAGAAGTTTTACTATATGATTTGTCATACCAAAATATGATTTGGTTTTGAAACACCATTATAATTTATTCCATGGTAGTTTGAACAACAACTAAATTCTAAAAATACAATCATTGATTGGAATTTTTGGGGTGGTCGGTACTCTTAAACATAAGGTCTATACGAGGTTCTAATAACATTCTACCTCCATTTATCATGCCCAAATATTAAAAAAAGGGAAACAAGGGATCTTATACCACATTTTAGTTTTCTACATGAGGTTCACCTACACTAAGATTGAACCACATGACTACATATGTCAAGTGTTGCTCCCCATATGCAAAGCTTATCGAACAATGGTAAGTTTATATGTATAATTTTGGGATACTCTACCCTCTCCTACCCACATAGCCATAAATCACTAAATAAGAAATAATTACAAACAAGCAACACAATATAAAATCATAAATATGAAAATTTCATCTATGATCCATCTGTAAGTAAATAAAAAAATACAAGCTATAACAATTGGAGTTACTATAATGTCAAAAAATTAAGAATAATTAACAAAATCACCCATGGGTCAATCATACAAAAAATGATCTAAAATAAACAACATAAGGGTCAAATTAACAAAAACTAGTCTTAAGTCCTAGGACCATGCCCATACTCTGAAACATTATCATTATCTTGACTATCCATTGTAGTGCCTTTTCACTTCCCTATTTAATGAGCCATTAAATCTAAATACACACAAACACAACAAGATTCGAGTGTAAGGTGTGAGTGATACTTAGTAGGACATCATCAATAGTGTCCTTAACCAAATCCAAGATATAAATAAGTGTATTTTTAGGTGGCATGGAATGATAATAATAACATATTAAAATAAATTGTTTTCATATTTTCAAGTTCCTTTGTAATAACCAAGATCAACTATACCAACTCTGTTTAGTACCAATATCACGTCTAGACATGTTACATATTAATACCAAGGGTTGGCATGGTTTCCTCCCATAGTATCATCTCACAATGATTCAGAAAAACTATATTAAATAAACCTAAATCTTGTCCCTTTTATGGTATTTTTGGCATCACACCCATCTATCACCACCAAAACATCTCTGGTTATTAGTACACAAAAACCAACTCTCCATATTTCCCTTGGTTGGAAATACATCAAACCCACATCATGAGAAATAAAAAGGTCATCATTTCATCCATCTGTTTTCTTAATATTCCATTAATGTTTTTTTTCAAAACCTTTATCGAGTAATAGTTTCATGTGGTCATACATACTTGGACTAGTTGTGGTCTTGTGGACATGCATTCATGCTTTCCAAAGGCTAATGGCCTTCCACCATCGGGGGTATTAGTGTTAGATCTTTTATCAAAATGAGGTGATGGGATTTAATCTCATCCTTACATGGATTCATCATTGGAGTTAATCTCATAGTCTTTTAATCCCTTAAAAATCTATTAGATATTCATAAAACTTATTCTTGGGGCCATATTCTAGTGGAAACAGGATAATTACACCACATACTTCCATTATAGGGAAGATTCCTAAGGTTTGAGTAGATGGTTGCATTATTAATGCTGGGAATATTCAAATGGCTTCTTCGTATGGTATGAAAGAATATTTTTCTCATGTAATTAGGTGACTTTGGATTAAAAACCCAGGCATTTTTGATTTTCCCAATGGAACTTTTTTGTGATGATTAAGAAATCCTAGGCCCATCACTAAGGGTATCCTATGTGCATCACAAAATTGGGATCATATTCAATACATGAGTAATATTGTTATAATCCTGCTAGGTAATTTATTATAGCCACACAAGGCTTCCTAGGATCATCATCTAAATCATCTTGTACTCATCCCACAATGAATGAACATAGTCCCATTGCTTAAGAATAGGGAGGAGAGATGCCATACTCATCAAATAAGATTATTATTCTTTCAATATAAGGCATCCCATGTTTTTCACATGAGGAAGCATATTAGGCTCATCAACTATGTAGATGTAGAATATATCACATGATCATCACATACAATTCTTAGGAATATCACATAAGACACCCTAGGCTCTTCACATAAGGCTATCTTTCTAATGCATCATGTGGGGATTACAAGTTTAAAGTTGGGTGAGGGTGATTCCCATATATACTCATCATGTACTAGGAAAATCACATTTTAAGAGTCTTGTGTGGATAGTCCCACAAATTATTGTCACATATGGTTCAATCACATGTTTAATTTTCAGTGGGTACACTTCCCTTATATTCTCTCCATGTATTAGTTTAGAAATAAGTTTACATCCTATGGGGATAGTCATATATTTAAAATAGAGTGGATACACCCACAAGTTATAGTTTAGTGTGGATTTACATGATTTATAATCCAGTGGTGGATTCTTCATATATACACTCATCATGTATTCGGCTAGGAATATGTAACAGACTGTGGAAATGTCAAAGTCCAGTGGGAATTGGGATTTTTAGGGTAATGGGTTTAGTATATTCCATAAATATTATCAGGGTTCAATGATACCTCCTCATGATAGATATATGGAATTATGTTGGCGTCGATATTAAATTTCAGAGTGGCATCATACACACCCTATTAAAAATAAAGGATTAAATACCATGTAGTTGGATGTGTACAGTTTAGGTTTGTGTTATAGGACACCATTATGCAATTTAACTTAATGTAGTGGGGATTCTCATATTGTGAAATGAATTAAAACAAGGGATGGATTATGGAATACTCTTTATAACGTTTTGAAGATAGGTAAATCATCCCAAGCTCATCACACGAGGCATCTCATGCTTGTTAGAAAAGGAATACTATGTTTGTCAATTGGGGAATACTATGCTCATCACATTAGATAGGCTTCAGAATACGGTCTTATGCTTATGATTTTATCATATAGGTTATCATCTTACACTAATGATGATATCTTGTACTTTTACACTATTTGAATTGGATGATATTCTATGCAGTTTAACATCTCATAGTTCCAAAAATTGACGTCACAATGGGTGTGATATGAAAGGTTTTTTAGGCCTTATGGATTTTATTTCCTAGTCCCAGTTACAATAGGAATGGATAAATATAAAAGGATCATGTATGCACTCACTTGGGGGTGAAAGGTGGTATCTTGGGATGATGTTTTTATTGGGGCTTACAGGTCCATTACGCGAGTGCCCTTTGAGGAAAAAAGGTGTGGGTACAACCTGTTCCAAGTAGTATGTATGTGGCCAAACATGAGAGTTACCATGTTTGGGGGTAGAATTAAAGGATACTAACCAAACAATTCTTGGTGAAAATGGCATGGGAACAATGGGCCATGATTCTAGTTGTTCAAGTATATTTAGCACATGTAATATAAAATCAAATGAAAGTGATACCCATGAGCACTTACCTTCCATAAAACTGTGTTTGGATGAACGAGGCATCAAATGGGGATCCATAAAGCCAGGTTTTTAGAACTTTGAAGTTATTTTAATTTATGGAGTTTTGAGGCACATGGGATCCAGCACAAGAATGTTGCATGAATGAAAAATGCGTGGTTCTTCACAATATTGTGTGTTTCTTGAGGCACAAAATTACTTAAATAGTTTGTTTATTTTATGATATCTTCACATCATTGATGAATATTTCCAGAAATTATGGTAGAAGTCTAACTTCCATTAGTGGATCTCACCAAGAAAGTGGAGTGTCCAAGATTGTTGGGGTTGCTGTTGGAGGATCCATGAGGTCCCTTACATATCACCTTAGTGGGTCTTATGAAGATCTGATGCCTACAGGTAAAGTGATCATTAGAAATATGGTATGGGATAAATGGACATGATCATGCTCATAATATTTGGATCTAGAGAGGTTCTATGGAAGATTTTTCTCTGCCTCATATAATTAGATGATGACATAATCTTTCCCAAGCTGCGGGACGTATGTGATCAAATGAAGCTAAAATTCACATTAGATTAGTTGTCATTGAAAATCAATAGGGACTGAGATGAGATGTCAATTATTGGTCTCAAATGACTCAACATAAAGGGATAATAGATGTATATATTCACCCAACTCTTTGATTTTTAGGTCATGGTGCATTACTGTGGTGTGGGTGACCCCTACACTGAAAAGGTGCATCCCATTCTTAATGGGAGACATAGAGTGGAATAAGATAGGTGAGTTCCCACTATGGGAGTTCCTATTCTATAAGAACCATTATTTGACATGGATAATGGGGATTATATAGTTGAGGAATCCTATGTTAGTGCTACATGAGGAGATTCATTGGTTGAAAGAAAGTGTATCACACTGGAGGATAACTCTTTTGATCTCACACCATGTGAGGCAAGTATTGAAACGTTATATTAATTGACATAGTTTAATTATAAATATTTCTAACATTCATTCCATGATTTTTATAGAAAAACTAAGTGTAGAGTTGATGTACTAATCTAACAAGGAGAGTAGGACTCTCATTCCCCTAAGGAGAAATTAATGGTAGTGGACAATAGAGTGAGAGAAGATGCAACCCTCTGATTCCCCTTTCAATTTGGTTGTCTATGGGGGGACATACCCTAGAATCTCAATGGTGATGAAATATCTTGTAGGAGGAGTTTTTTTAAGAGAAATTCTCATTCAATCCATCCTCAGTCCTAGCATTAAACATGACACCACTTTATCCAGTTTCTTTTAGTGGATATTTTTTATTAACTCCACTTTTTTTATTCATATTGAGGCCACACAATCTATTATGTAGAATCATGTTTCCATCATTAGGAAACAAAATGCATAGGGGGGTCCCCAGTAGTTATTCTACTATTAGGATCTTTAGGCCTTGGCCTACTAGAAGATATATCCAATAACCAAGGTCAAATATTTGAAGGAGTAACACCTCTAACCAAAAGTATGATTGCTGATATATTTGAAGCACATAATTAATAGCACTTTATAACCTCTACTTAGGGTTTATTTAATCACATATTATATTATATTATGATCTTATGTGATAGTATATAATGAGGGGAATGTCTAAAATTAGCAGGTGTCTGTCATGTCTAAGGGCCATGAGGCTCTTGTTGCCACCTATATGGCTGAAGGGGGATATCCTACATCTGGAGGACCTACCACATTAATTAAAGTAACTTATTCTATGTTTATTCCATATCTATAATTGGGGGGGTGGGTGGGGGTCAAATACTGGAGAGGGGTAAGTTTCACCCTCAGGGGGAAAGTCAGTCACACTAAATGAGGTCGATTAGGGGATTACAAGGCCTTCACTCGTAGAGGATGTGATGAAAAAGATAGAATATTTTGGTGAGGGGCCTATAGAGTAATTTCATATTAATATAGATCCCATCCAATAAAAAATAATGTCGTATAAGGACATGTTTCTATAGTTATCATGGTCTTCCCCAAGTATCATCCATCCCAAATAGAAATGTATCACTAAGAGTCAAATGATGGTGAGGAGAACCATGTAATTTTGTTCAGGGCATGGAGGAATATCTAGAACATCATCACCTACAATTAGTGTCTTGATTTGGTTGTATGGATGTGATACCATCACCGTATTCTTGGGAAAATGGTGGTTGTCGAACTAGATTACCACACACATCACATACTGGCTTGAGTCTTCTTGGTTGAGCGGTGCATAAGGGGTGAAAATATTTTGACCCCACCTGATATGTGAACACTTCTGAGAGTGCCAAGTCACTTATGGTGGTTTAATAATACTTTAATTAACATTTTGGAAAATAATTCCAACACAAGTCCATCATCATAGCTAGGAAGGAAACCATTATTTAACTGTGGAAATAGTTGGTGGTGATCAAAGATGAGGTAGCTGAGGCAACATCTTTGGCAGTAGAATACTAAAACGTATAAATTTTACTTTTGATCAGAATGGATGAGATGTGAATCCAAATGGAGGAGGGGGTTGTAGAGATATGTAGGCGATAACAATATATCAATCCAATTCAATAAAGTCTGGTTGTACTAGAGAGGTTTGTCTCCTAGGATGAGCTATAGGGATTTTTTTCTTTTAAATAATGGAGAGGCACTGATATGTGGTTGGAACTCATCCTTATTTTTAAAAGTAATAATAATATATCTAGTCAAAAAGTCCTCTGTCAAATTTCTCATATTAATCACTTTTATTAAACAACCAAATATGAATCCCTATGGCCACATTAGTTATTCTTAGTGTTAGAAACAAGAGACCAATAAAAGATCATCAAATTACATGAGAGTGTTGGATGGATTTGGATAGGTCATGATTGGATTATTTCTTTGATCATCATTATAAATCCATAAGGATAAGTGATGTGATCCCAAATTATACAAAAAACTAAATCAAATCCATTTTAAATACCCCCGAATCCATTTAATGAATTTTAAAATATTTATTTAGAGGGTTAAATTGTGATTTAAAATTCATTAATAATATTTGAATTTAATCTCGCACTAAAAAATTGGTGTTGATCAAGACACTAAAATTTTGGAAGATACATTGATCAACTATTACTTCACTACCTGTTTCTGATCCAACCACCGATAAAATTACCAAGGGATAGATTTGTTACACCAATAAGACAAGTGGCCACAATTGTGTCATCCACCACCACTAAATGTTTTGGAAAAGTCCCAAAGTGACCGAGGGCTCAGCTGGCTGACTCCAAGGAACTGAGGGCCCAGCTGGCTGACGCCAAGGAACAAATGGTGGAGGTGAGTCACCAGATGACCATACTTTGAACCGAGCGGGCGCAGGAACAATCTAGGGTTGGCTAGCTATGCTCTGTGGTGGCTGATGAGGAGAGAGTCTTCAAAGAGCGAGAAGAGGTCCTGGAGGATACCGGCCAAAGGGTAGCAGCACTGGAAAGATAGCTTCAGCACGCTGATCCCTAAGGGTTTTGTTTTGGCCATCTCCTGAATTTCTTGCTTTTATTGATCATCATCTCAATCCAATACATGGCCAAATCCATTCAATTGTACCCTTGGTTTAATATGATCAAACAAAGTTTCGAAATGAATAACAACTCATCCTTAGGACCATGTGGGTCGCGCCCAACACGAGAAGCAAAGGATGCGCGTGCCATCATTTCGTCCAACGGTTGGGCATTGACCAAGCTTCAGGCATCCGAAATTGGGCCTGGATTTCTAAGGAGGCCCCAGACCAACTGATGTGTCCACTTCTCAATGTGATCTAACACATGAGCGGGGCAATTCCGGGGGCATTGAAATCCATCCAAACATAGGGGGATGGAGAGGAAGGGTGAATCACGCTGCCCAAATTCGGAACACCATGGGGGGAAACGATGGAGGGTAACTGTCAACCGTGGTGGAGGCACAACATCCATGTCGTTTTGGCCTGGAATGGGGGAAATAAATGAGGGCTGACCGCTGACCATGTTCGCAACACGGGGCCTAACTCAAATATCGTCAGTCAGTTTTCTGGAACGTTGGCCCAGGATAGTAGGCGGACCATAGGTCTGTCATCCATACTGTTAGGGGGTCCTGTCAAACATGACCAGTCCTCCGGAACGTTGGCCCTAAAACTGTAGGCGGACCATAGGTCGAGCATCCATACTGTTAGGGGGTCCCTCCAGGCATGAAAGGAAATGAGGATCTGAATAAGGGGGGACGCAAAGCGTGGAAGGTGGAGTGGTGGTTTGTTCGAACAGAGTCCAACACTCCCGAAATTGCGCCATCGTAGCGAAGGCGCATTAGGCAGACATACTAACCTGATCACAGGTCGTCCCAATTTCCAGGCAGGACCTCTTTGGCGAGAGAACTATCGCTTCCCATTATTACAATGGGGCATCCCGAACCTGCTTGGGGTAGATGTCCCGATTACACTACTTCCCATGAAGTCGGGCCGAGGGGCCGACAATAAGGAAGGATGGGGTTTAGTAATCCCTGGGGCTGGACCCAAGACGAGATGTCCAGGCGATCTTACGTATCTCATTAGGATGAGAATCAAGCCATACGTAGTTCTTGAAGCACAGTTTAACGTCATGTTGGATGAAATACAGTTTAACGTCATGCGGGACGAGGGACATATCTCATCTGGGGATAGGCACGACACGACGTGTAACCTGACATAAATGAGGACATAATCCCGCACCACATCATGCAATCCCACAAGAGAGAGCGAGACGTAGAAAGCCAAAGAAATGATCTTAGTTTTAGGTCATAGAACTCGGACCAAAGTGTGGGAAGAAACATAAGAGGCACATGGTGGAGTAACTCAAACACCTGGCGTGAATGGGAATATGGGGTGTGTATGGTGCGGTGAACAACCCGACGTGAATGAGGACATAATCCCATATCACACCGCACAACCCCCTTGGTAGAGGTTTCAGGTCAAGGGACCGAAAGCGAAAGTTAGGCTGGGCCCGCGGGGAAGTGCACGGGCGCTCCTACGTATCTCATAAGAATGAAAATCAATCCATACGTAGTTCTGGAGTAGTAGCGTATTATCGGCGCGTAGCTGGGACAATACCATCACAGTTTAAGGTCATAAGGTTTCGACCATCACACAGTTTAAGGTCATAAGGTTTGGACAGTCACCCAGTTTAAGGTCATAAGGTTTGGACAGTCACACAGTTTAAGGTCATAAGGTTTGGACCGTCACACAGTTTAAGGTCATAAGGTTTGGACCGTCACACAGTTTAGGGTCATAAGTTTTGGAGCCTCACACAGTTTAAGGTCATAAGATTTGGACCTTCACACAGTTTAAGGTCATAAGGTTTGAACTGTCACACAGTTTAAGGTCATAAGGTTTGGACCGAGGGGAACACGCACGATGTGATACCATCACTGCGTGCGATCCCAAGAGAGGAGCCTCGGGCAAAGGGGTCGACGAGGGTCCAACCATCAAGATGGGGATAGGGGATTCCAGCTCCTAGCTGTGCTGGGCCCGAAACGCAACGTCCGGGCGACTCCTCGTTTCCCATGGGGATGAGGGTCAAGCTGCACACAACCTTCAAAGAAGAAACCCAAGCACATACTATAGCGCTCAGACTGCAGGAGCCCCGAGAGACTCTGCTACGTAGCTTGGTCTGTCTGACGCGTGGGGGTGTACTGAGGGTTAGTACAAGGAGTGTCAAGATTCCACCTTGACATGGTGGGGCAGAACATGACATGAACCATTCCACCAACATTCAGGGCACGGGGAAGCCGTCGTGATGACTGAGGATTACTGCTGACCATGTTCGCAACACAGCATCCTGTCGTGTTAGCCGTGGGGACAAACAAAAGAGCATCAACCGCTGACCATGTTCACAACACGGGATTTGTATCAATTTGTTGTCTGAAACCCTCATAGGTATTGGCCCGTGATGGTAGGAGAACCCTTGGGCGTTGTATCCAGGCTGTTCTTGGGGGTCCCTCCGAGTGTGAAGGATGACGGGGGCCCGAATGAAGGGGAACACGAATCTTGGAAAGTGGATGGAACTTGCCTAAGTCGAATATGGCACTCCAAGTCCTAGACCAGAGTACTCCGAACACATTAGAAGACCACTAAAAAGGGTTAAAGGGTTCAGTCTGAGAGCAGCCAAAAGATGGCAGATCCCCGGGAAAAAGAGGGGGTGTAATGCCAAACATCCTGGCAACCGGGAGATCGTGGGATCTCCTAAGAAATGGGGCTGGACCTGACATATAGGTGTTCAGGTGGTCCTACGTATCCCATTAAGATGGGAATCAATCTCCACGTAGTTCTGGAAGCACATTTTAACGTCATGTTGGACGAAATATGGATCTTAGTTTTAGGTCCTAGAACTCGGACCCGGTGCAGTTTAAGGTCGAGCGGGACCATAGAGCCCAAATGTAGTGCAAAATACAGTTTAAGTTCATGCTGGTCCGGGTGCAGTTTAAGGTCATGCAGGACCAAAAGAAGATCATAGTTTTAGGTCTTAGAACTTGGACCTTAGGACGGAGTTTGGTAACCCCTAGGGCTGGACCCGAAACGAAATGTTTGGGAATTCTTACATATCTCATTAGGATGAGAATCAAGCAACACGTTGTTCTATAAGCACAGTTTAACGTCATGTTGGACGAAATATGGATCTTAGTTTTAGGTCTTAGAACTCGGACCCGATGCAGTTTAAGGTCGTGCGGGCCCATAGAGCCCAAATTTAGGGCCAAATGCAGTTTAAGGTCATGCTGGACCGGGTGCAGTTTAAGGTCATGCAGGACCAAAATAAGATCTTAGTTTTAGGTATTAGAACTCGGACCATAGGATGGTCAGGCAAAATACCATTTGAGGATTCTGGCGTTGGTGGGAGGAGTGATACACTCATCATCCATAGTCACCAGGGATTACGTGCCATTGGGATCAACCTTATGGACAATAAAAGGCCCCTCCCACTTGGGTTCCAACTTGGGTGGTTTCCTGCCGGGAATCATTGGTGCTCTGAGAGCCAGCACCAAGTCACCTTGTAGGAAAGAGAGGAGGCGAACCTTCTTATCGAAAGCTCGAGCCATCCTACTCTGATGCCTTTCCAAGTTATGTAAAGCGCGAAGCCTATTTCCGCCCAGCGCATCCAATTCGGCTAGACGGATCTCAGAAACTCTATCCGGTGCTTGCTGGTCGTAGACCGCCGTGTGCAGTGAGGGCAAATGGATCTCGATGGACAGGATAACCTCAGCTCCATATACCAGGGAGTACGGAGTCACCTGGGTGGAGCTACGAGTCGTCGTCCTATAAGCACAGAGAGTGTTGGGGAGCTTGTCCGGCCAACTTTTCTTGTTCTGACCAACCATTTTTTTCAGAATGTTAGAGAGGGTTTTCTTAAACGCCTCAATCTGTCCATTCTCTTGCGCATGATAGCGGGAGGTGTGGTTAGAGAGAATGTTGTACTTGGCGTACAATTTCTTCAGCTCGGCCGCTCGGAAGTTGGTTCCATTATCCGTGAGGATAGCTTGAGGTATTCCAAACCGGTATATGATATTGGATCTCACGAAGATGTCGATAGAACAAGCCTTTTCTTCCTTGAGTGGGATTGCCTCTGCCCACTTTGAGAAGAAATCCGTAGTGGTTAAGATGAACCGGCACTGGCAGGCCATCGCCGGCGGGTAAGGCCCTACGACATCCAACCCCCAGACTGCAAAGGGCCAAGAATACTTAGTAGTATGGAGAGGCTCCGGTGGCCGATGCAAGAAGTTATCATGAACTTGGCACACATGAAAATTCCTGGCATACTCGATGCAGTTGTGGATCATGGAAGGCCAGAAGTATCCCAGCCTCCGAATCTGGTGAGACAATCGCGACCTAGCCTGGTGGGCGCCACAGAAACCAGTGTGAACTTCTTGCATGACCTGTGGGATCTCGAATTCTTGAAGAAAATGGAGGAGAACACCATCAAACCCGCGCCTGTAAAGGAGCTTCTCACGGCTGGGACCGCTTCGAAGGGTGAACTGCGGCGCGTGGCGCCGGATTTGTTCTCGCTCTTCTCGGTCCATCAGAAGATTGCCATGCCGGAGATATTCAACCAAGGGAATCCTCCAGTCAGGAACTGTCTCGATCACCATGCCTAAAGCCCCTGAGGGTCTTGACGTAGGGGCGCCGACGGTGAGATGGTTCACTCGCGGGCCACGATTGACCTCCGGAATAACAAGAGCAATGACTCTCCGGTGCGCCACGTGGATGACTAGGTCATCTTGTTCGGGCTCCGCAAGTGATGCAGAGAGGCTGGCCAAAGCATCAGCTTGACCGTTCTACGACCGGGGAATTTGAACGACATCTGGCCGGGAGGGGAACATAGCCATTAGATGGAGGGTGCACTCCAGCAATGGCATGAGTTTTGGATTCCTGACAGCATAGTCACCATTAACCTGCTTGATGACTAGCTCAGAGTCCCCTTTTACATACAGATGGGGTACGTTAACCTCCAGAGCCAACTCAAGGCCAGTGATGAGGGCATGATATTCTGCCTCATTGTTGGTGCAGCCTTCTGACAACAAGAATGAATATGGCAAAACAGCTTGCTCTAGGGTAATGAAGACGATACCCAGGCCCACTTTGTTAAGCCTAGGATCATTGAGCCTTCTACCAGTAGGGCTTCGGGAGGCGTCGTCAAAGTGAATCTTCCAGCATGGGATGGCATGATCGACTGAGAGGATTGCCTCATCAGGAAAGCCCATATCCAGTGGTTGGTCCGCAGAGGTTAGGTGGGCAGCTAAGAATTCTGCCAACGCATGTCCTTTGACGACCTTCTGAGGTACGAACCTAATGTCGAACTTCTAGAGGATCACCACCCAGCGTTCCAATCGGCCGGTCAACATAGGTCGGTTAAGGATGTATTTCAACAGGTCTACCCGAGAGACCAGCTTTACCTTTTGGTGCAGCAAGTAGTGCTGCAATTTCTGAATGGTGAATACGAGCGCCAGACAGCTCTTCTCGATGGGAGAATATCTAATTTCTGCGTCGAGGAGCATGCGGCTGAGGTAGTAGAGGCTATTCTCTGTTCCCTCATTGTTCTTCTGGGTGATAAGGGCACCGAGGGATCGTTCCAGGGCAGTCACATAAAGGACCAGCGGCTTTCCGGGAACGGGTGGAATTAGGACCGGAGGTTGAAGCAGATACTGCTTGATTTCTTCAAAAGCGATCTGACACTCCTCATCCCACCCATAGGCGGTGCCTTTCTTCATGAGCCGAGAAAAGGGATTACACTTGCCGGCCAGATTCGCAATGAATCAGCGTATATAGGCTAAGTGGCCTTGGAGGCCTCGAAGATCACAAATATTATTCGGGGGAGGCATCTGACTGATGGCCTTGATCTTCTATGGGTCAATCTCGATGCCTCGATACCTAACAATGAAGCCAAGGAACTTTCCGGAGGTGTCCCCGAAGGCACACTTCAATGGGATCATCTTTAAGTGTCGAGAATGGAGGAAGCCGAACACTTTCTCAAGGTCTTTGAGATGGTCCTGGCGCTGAGAAGATTTAACCACCAGGTTGTCTACGTATCACTACACCAATGTCCTAAGGATCGGCTTGAATATGCGGTGCATAGCCTGTTGATAGGTGGCACCCGCATTCTTCAGGCTGAAGGGCATAACCCGGTAGCAGAACATACCCTAGGGGGCACTGAAGGTAGTGAAATATTCATCCTCGGGGGACATCCGGATCTGGTTGTACCAGGAGTACCCATCCATGAAGGATAGGTCTTGGAACCCGACCGTTGCATCGATCAACAGCTCTGTCACGGGAAGGGGAAAGTCATCCTTCAGACAGTGGCGATTAAGATCGCGGAAGTCGATGCAGACCCCGATCTTCCCATTCTTCTTCTTGATGGGCACAATGTTGGCTAGCCACCTGGGGTTCTGGACTTCCCTAATGAAGTTGACCATGATGAGCTTATCAACTTCGGCCTCAACCGTGGCACCATGAGAGGGGTGCATTTTTCTGGGAGGCTGTTTGAACCCGCAATGGTTTGCTGGGAGGCCAAGGTAGTGGACAACTACCCAGGGGTATAGTCCGGGAAATTCGTCATAACTCCAGGAAAACACATCACGGTGCTGTCTGAGGAAGTCTATGTACTGTTTTCGTTCCTCGGGGGGCATAGCGGCGCTGACCAATGTGGGTCTCAGGTCTGCCTCGCTACTGAGGTTCACCTGCACTAACTCGTCGACCGTGGTGGAGACTCCCTCCTCAAATGTAGGAGGAGCATCTTCCATGTCTTCTTCTCCGCTTGTGGAAGGATCCTTCACGGGGGGATCCGTTTCGAGGATACTTGACCAGGCTTGGGCATCATAGGTCGTCACGACGGGAGACTCATGCACCGCGGAGACCATGGATACGAAGGCGGTTGATCCAATCCCATCTGGCCTTCGGCCCAAGAAGCCACGCTTTACGACATCAAAGCAGCAGTGACGCGTTGGCTTGAGCCGGTCGATTCTGGCCAGGCGAAACAGACATGTATGGCGTACTGCCGTTTCCAGGAGCCCAACGTCCCGGTATCATACAGGGGTAGGAGTCTCGGGGATCACCTGAGCCTAGTTGGTGTAAGAGTACGATGTGATTTCTCACCATCGCTTGGACCCGGAAATATGCCTTCCTCTGGTACCCGAGACAACAAAGCACTCTCCCATATCAGGAGAGTGGCCTCCAACCGATGGATTTCGAAGACATATGCGTCATCTAAACCTGCCCAGGGATCACTCGTGACAGTGGCGGGCTCAACCTCACCTCCCAGGATCTACATGTCCTTGCTCATGTAATAATCAGCGTCCAAGTAACGATCTTTACAAGAGGAAAACGGAGACACATCTCCTTGGAAAACGCCCACTCGACCCTTAAGAGAGTATTTGAGGCACTGATGGTACAATGAGGGGACCGCTGCGTAAAGGTGGATCCACGAAATGCCCATCAATGCGTTGTAGGTGGTGTCCTGAGAGACAACCATGAATTCAGTATTGATGATTAGGCCGCTGAACTGGGTCTTCAGACGAATCTTGCTGGGTGGAGTTTGCTCGGTCCTGTCATACCCCTGGATTCTGATATCGGAGGGAGTTAAATCATCCTCAGACAACCCCAGTTTCCGCAGTGTCCGAGTTGGGATCAGGTTAATCTCGGAACCCGTATCGACAAGACAGCAACAGACTTCCACGCCATTTAACTGGCCGGTGATGTATAGTGGGCGGATGTGCCCCTGTATTGGAAGGTCTTCATCTTCACCAAAAAATGAGATAACCTCCTGACATTCGGCGTCCTCAATCACCTCGGTGTGGAAGGATTCTGTGGCTGCTACCTCCGTTTCAAACTGGAGGGGGCTCCTTAGAGCCTCGGCGAGTGCCTCAAGCATTTCAAACGACAGGAGAAGGGCCTCAAGGATGGAAAGCCTTGCCGGAATGCTGGAAAGTTGCTTCAGGACATCATACTTTCGCTCCAAACGCAAGATTCTGCTTATAGGAGGTCGCTCTGCGATTGGGGGCATGACGGGCCCTGCTGGTGGGACCGGTGACTGACTGGTACTAGGCACGTCCCGCTGTTCACTAGCCGAAGCCCGGGAGGTGGCTGTCGTGCTAGGACTGGAAGGTCGTAGTCGGCCGGTGGCATGGCATGGCTGGTTGTGATGCAGACGAGGCAGTTCTGCCCGATCCATCAACACAAACGGTGGTGGAAGCAAACCTGTTGACACCGAGTGAGGGAGCTAGGAGTGCTGCTCTCTGTACTGGGCTTGTTGCCTGGTCTCGGTTGCATGCACGACCTGACTGGAGGTGACGACTGTAGTGCCCCGGTGATTCATGTAGCCACAGCTCCACCGACGTTGGTGACTGCTGGGGACATTGGGGAGGTCCACCTGGTGCTCGTCATCGTCGGGAGTCAAAAAGTGATTTACCAACTCTACGGTGTTAACCGAAGCGTACCCCTGGCTTTCACTCGAGGAGTCATCCACTACCGGACGGGGTCTCGGAGGGATCCCCATTTCCGGGGGCATGAAATTGCCAAGCGTTCGGGAAGATGACGATAATGGCAGGGCACATTCTTTCTTCTTGCGCCGCTGCCTGCTCTTCTGGGAAGAGGTAGGCTAGGACGACGATGCCAAAGCGGCGCTCGTAGACTTCGAGGGCTCTGGTTGACTCAGGCAGGCATGGATGATGCCATGTGCATGAGCGACCGTCCTGCGGGCCATCCAGTCATTATACTTCCTGGACCCACAGTCGGAAACCTGTTCCCACTCATCCCCATTGTCACTACTGCCATATGATCTCACGAAGACACCTGCCACCTGTGCCGGGGCTGGGCCCAACCTGACTATGTTGTTGTCAATCTGGTCTTGGAGCCAGTCCTTGAACACATAGCATTGCTGGATGGTGTGTCCCAAGAACTGGTGATAAGGGCAGTAGTTATGGTGATCAGTGAGACATGCCTCTTCTGGCTTCCGGTACTCAGGCAGCCGCACGATCCTCTGCTCCAAGCCACTATGGAAATAACCGGGGACCTGGGCCTCACCAAATGAGTAGGTCCCATTCCTTCTGTCTGGAAAGGGGCTCTTGGGGGCTAACCATGAAGAGGGGCCGGAGGAGTAGGCCGAGGAGGCGGAGCCGGATTACCTCACCTAGGTGGTGGATGTGCGTTACGCGGAGGCGCCTGCTGATTTTGAGGCGGTCACTGCTGGGCCGGAGGCTGTACCCGTGGGGGTGGACCCCTATGAGCCTACTGAGCTGGCCTTACTAGTAGAAACTCTAGCAGTCTGGGGGCCTCTATCCGGGCTACAGCAGCGGGGTCGGCTTTGGCGGCTGTCCTTGCAGAGATTACAGGAGGCAGCGGGCGTGCCTGACCGGCCTGTTGCAGGGCTTCTTCGAGGTGCTGAGCCTTGTCCGAGAAGTCCCGGAACCCTCCAGGGTAATTCTGAATGATCAAATAAGGAACCAACTCTACCTTGATGTTCCCTACACATATCGTCAGTAATTTCTCCTGAGTCAGTGGGATGTCAAGGGAGTACGTGAGCCCCTTTCACCGGGCGACAAAGTCCGCGACTCGCTCGTCAGGCCTTTGCTTGCACCTGAAGAGGTCTACAATGTTCGTCTTCCAGGTTGTGGAACTGAACTGGTAGAGGAATTGTCGGCGAAGGTCCTCCCAGCTAGTCACAGATCCAACAGGGAGCTGGCTGTACCAGACGAATGCTGGTCCTTCCAGTGTCTGAACGAAGCACCGGAGCTTGGCAGCCTCCTGTTGCGCCGGAGTCCCTAACATAGGCCCGCCCCTCGAGTTGAAGTGTTCCAGGTGTTGTGGTGGGTCTCCGGTCCTGTTAAAGGGGGATAAAGTGGGGTTCCCAAATCCTGGCAGGGCCGGAATATCATCCACCCATGCTGGGTATGGTTTTCCCTCCGGTGGGATTGACACCTGCCGAGTTTCCAGGGCTTCCAAGCGGGCGATGAGTACTTACATCAGATCATCCAGATGCAGATTCCTATCCGGACAGGGATCTCTATCCACATGCACATTTCCAGGCTCTTCGATACGTTAGTCATGCTCAGTGGCTCGTAGAGCAGCTGGCGAAGCGACTCTCGGAGCGGCAGGAGGAAACCGAGTAGGGTCACCCAGGTGGTCCCACCACTCGGGAGGGTTCGGTGAAACATATCACGCCATCTTGCCATGGGATCCAGTGTCTCCCCTGTCGGTGAACACAACATGGTCACGGTTGCCCAGGGGAATCTCGGCAAGGGGTAGATGCTCCTGTCCCTGTTGTCCTGGTCTAGGGTTACCGTAGTCAGGCCGCCGCTCTGCATTGCGTTCGACCAATAGCTCATCAACCAGCCTCTTTTTCTCAGCATGCTGTTAGAATAGCGTGACCGGCTCGGGATCGTCCTCTACCTTCTGCACCGAGGCAGGTGGGTTGACGAGTTTGACAGACCGGACGGGCTCTTTACCCTTTCTGATGTTTCGGCTTAGTGTCAGTGCCTCCGTGGGTGCAGGGAGACCTAGGAGGTTCCTATGTTGGCGAGTAATCCTCCCAGATGGGTCCATTAACGGCCTGTACTCAGGGGGTGAGTCCCCGCCGAGGGGCTCCACACTTTTTCCCTCATCTGAAAGGTCATCCATGTTGACTGCCACTGCCCTCGGCATGTTCCCTCCGGGCCGCCCAGTGAATCGGGCAGTCGGCGGATCACACAGAATAGAAGACCAGCGTACTTCCCCCGTCCGCGGACGTGCACATGGGGGGTTTCTTCCTCAATAACTTTGCAGAGTACTTGAAAACTCTGTATGCATTGTTGCTGGAGGGCCTCGTGGTGGCCCAACGACTTGGGGTGCCGAACCGCGGGGAGTGCTGCTAGGTCGACCCGACAGCACTGCTCACCGATCTCTTTGAGATGTGTGTGGCTCCCGGGATAAGGCGCTAGATGATGGTGAAGGTGGTATTCAGTCACCCGGAGGGTCTGGCGTAAGCATTCAAACTCTCCCGGGGTGAGTGACTCTGGCACATCAAAATACGATTCTGCGACAGGCCAAAACTTCTCAGGGAAGTGGCCCGCTGCAAGAACAGTCCAGAAGCTCCACGACTCCGGTTCGGGGTCCGGACCTTGCTGCCCCTGCTCGTCCACCGAGGAGAGTTGGGGAACCGACAATGGCGATGAGGCAGGCCAGCGGGCTAGTGGGCTGGCCGGCGGGGAATACAGCGAACATGCCGATTGGCCGCCGATCCTTGAGTCATCCTCCAGGGGTTGCAGTGCCCTGGATGCCACGTCGCGATAGGATGGGCCGGCGAATGGGCCTCCTGTAAAAGCATCGGTACTTGCTGAGGGTGTGTCACTTCACGGCTCTTCCATCAGTCCTCAGAAAAGTTCCCCACCCTCCCTGATAGGGGCAGGGGTGCTTCCGAGGAGGTCAGTGGCAACTGCGGGTTTGACCCATGGGGGTACGCCAGGACCTCGTCCTGATGGATATACCTTCAAAGGGAGGAGGGAATCATATAGATCTCGCATTCAGGGAGTACGATACTGACGCGCTACATCCCCATCCCTACCCTCAACCCAAAGGGTTGGGGGGAAGGTTCCATCGTCGAGTCGTACTCCGCCTCAGAATCCGAGAAACGGACTGGTGTAATTTATGTCCGGACTCCCCTGACATTCCTCTTACGGTGACGACGCCCAGCCTTCCTGCCCCTGGGTAGCTCCTTAGGGTAAGGATGATTTCTGTCAAGGGGTCCCCTGGCCGTGATAGAGTCGGGGCAGAGGGGAATGAAGGCCGAGGTGCAAGAAGCACTGGGACAGATGTAGAAAGGGACATGGGGAGGACCTCCATGTGAGTGAGCGACTGGATACGCAACGGCTCTATACTCACGGCCGAAAGTAGGGGGAGTGACCTCATACCCCATGCAGTGGGCACTGGAAAGAGTCATACCCAGTGCATATCTGTTGCGAAGAATCTTTGGCTTTCCAGAACAATGGCAAGGAATGAGCCTTCATGGTGGGTGGCACTACCACGAATTGGTCCGCAGTGGCCATTGCCACTGCCCACGACTGGGAGATTCGACACAACTTTCCTGCAGGGCGGTCGGAGTTTCGATCCCAGTCGGGCATGTGGCTGCCCCTTCTCAACATGTGCGGGGATCTGGTAACAGGAGTCAGCAGTGGATCGAGCCACAGTGGTTGCTGATGTTGATGCCCCAGGAAGGGTATTTTCTCCCACTCGCGCCCGACGCTGGCGTCGAGTTAGATGGGTCGGAGCCGGCGGTGTGGGCATGAAGATTGCCTGCTCCTCGGCTCGGGGAGTCGGACGGTGGCACCGATGCGGCCTGGCGGGGGTTCTTTCCATTAACCCCTGGGACGGATCTCCGATCGGGTGGACCCGGACATCCCCCACCTCATTGACGTAGGGGAGGGATGTGTCAAGGCGCTCCGGGGATAGGCTCCCGAAGCAGTTGAACGTCGGAGTGGGGAGCGGTGGATCCCTACGTGGCCCTCGAGGGCGGAAATGGTGGTGAGGCACAGCCGCCTCTAGATCCAAACAGTCCATGCCCCTGGTGGGGATGATCCCTTCCTCGTCATACCTACGAACCAGGTCATTGATCACACTCCACTGGATGATTTCTAATGGGGAGAGGGGGCGTGAGCACCCGGCTGCTATGGTGGTTGAAGTCGGAGCGACCGTGGAATAGGTGGGACCGCGCGAGGTAGCCGCGTCGGTACTACCCCTGCCCCTGCGCCGGCGGGCAGGTGGTGATCGAGTTCCGAATGAGGTGATATGATTCCTGGAAGCAGGGAGATGAACCCATTAGCATCAACAGGAAAAGAGATCAACAACCAAGGCCCAACGTCATTCCGTCTTCCATAGTCGGTGAGAGGGATCCACGCTGACGACGTCGCAGAACGGAGTGGTCAACATCCTCACGGCCTCGACCCCTGGCGGGTTTCACGTCCCGGTGAGGGTGACCCAGACCTGGTGACATGATAATCTTCCGAAGCCCCGACCACTACCATTCTCCGTATTGAGGAGAAGAGATTCACGTCGGGTTCACCATTTTTGTTGATCTGATGCTTTATCTGGGGCACACTCATCCGTCTGTGGGGAGGACACGCTGTTTGTTACCCCGCATTCCCGCTTTCCAATGGCGGGCGGCATCTGTTCCTTGTTCCGGGATGTCTGCTCCATGATCGAAACCGGGATGATGGGTTATCAGTTCTTCCTTCTGTGGATTCCTCCTCGGAGCTCATCACCTAGTCTGGGTCTCCCTCATAGATTTAAGACGTGGTCGTGAATCTCATCCCCGGTGCCATATCTACATGGACGCCAGTTAATTACGCTGCTTCCGTCGAGATGCTCCAAGGGGTCTTGTCGGGGCAGCAACCTTCGGTGAGGAGAATGGTCACGCTGGGGTGTCGTTGGTATGTCTGTCTTCTGTCCCTTATCACATGGCTTCTCAAGGGCGCGAAAGCCCGAGGCATCCCACATCAAACGTGGGGAATGTGTATCATATGAGGTTTTCCTCAGATTCCCATGTTTAACGTGGGTTATGTCGCGAGTTTAACGTCTTGCAGAGACGGATCGGGTTGAAGGACCCCTAGGGGGAACACCGATGTTGGGGCCAGCACGTGGGAGGCTTCCCAGATGTCATGGAGTGGGATGGGGTGGCATGATCTCACTGGGATGTGGCGGCCTAGGTAAGGATCAAGATGGATGGTGGAGAGAGACATGGGGCTTACGCACTAAGACGGACCAAGAGGGGGAGTACAGTTTAACGTCATGCAGGACGAGATACAGTTTAACGTCATGTGGGACGACATACAGTTTAACGTCATGTGGGACGAGATACAGTTTAACGTCATGCGGGACGATATACAGTTTAACGTCATGCGGGACGAAAGATTTGGGGCTTACACTCTAAGGTGGACCATGGTGGGTATGGGGCTTATGCTCTGAGACGGCCCATGGTGAGTCAGGTAACCAACGTGGAGAGGTCGGGATGACCGGGTGGTGGGCTTGAACCTCGTGGAGGCTTACTACATACCATGCGTTAGCACGGATCAAATCCATGTAGTTCGCTGGGATGGGGCTTACGCTCTGAGGCAGCCCATGGTGGTGTCATGGTCGATGCGCGCTCTAAGCCCACGTGAGTCATGCTAGGTGTGAGAAACAAGAGACAGCAGGGACCAGACGATCACGTCGCAAAGGGTGCGTCCGTGAGAAGCGGAATGGGGCTTACGCGTTGAGCAGCCCAAAGAGGAAATAGGGGCTTACGCGTGGTTAGCGGCCCTTGGTGCGACAAAGTGCAGTGGGAAAATGACTCCACTGGCCTTGGCAGGGGGAAGCACGGAGATGCACGGGTGCAACCATCCGTTGAGAGGCTAGGGGCTTACGCTCTGAGGTGGCCCTTCCCCCACAGACAAACGCCACTCCGACAAGGAGGATCTCATTCCATATGAGGAAGATTCCATTCCTGTGGAGACGAGTGGGCGTAAAGAATGCCCGAGCTGGGGGGACTTTTTGTGCGAAGCACGGGGTCGGACCACATTTTAACGTCATGTGTTAAGGACGAGGTGCTTAGCAGTTTAACATCCTGCAACTTGGACGAGGTGGGTTCGCTCCACACCCCTAGGGCTTACATGCCCAATGCCCTCGACCCCTTGTGGGAGGGAAGGCATCGGCAAGGCCGTAGTGAAGGGGGGTCGCAGGGCGAACCACCGGGGGGGTCCACGTTAGCATGGCTATGCGAAGAAGCAATAGCTGTTAGCGTGCCTATGTGGATAAGCATAAGACAAAGCAACGCAACGGGAAACATGGCCCAAGGGACCTTGTGGTTACTTCGCACGAGCCTGGAAGGCCGTACAGTAAAACAACGCATGGCGCGCATGCTCGACAGGGGAAACATAGGTTCCGGCATAGAGGGGCATCCAAGGAGCGTCAAGGTGAAGGGTCCTAGGCTTTGAATGCAAAAAAGAAGGTTTGCGCGCAAAACACCGGGACAATGTGCAATTGGGGCAAGGGAATTGCGTGCAGAGATGGAATTGTGTGCAGGGTACATAGATTGCGCGCAAGGATGGAACCCGGGGAAGGGGGAAAATTCACTTAAGCCGGTGGAGTTGCGCGCAAAGGCAAACTCCAGGGCAAGGTGGCGCGAAATGAGGGATTACCTGGAAGTCATATTGCGCGCGGGGGAAGTCGAATTGCACGCGCGAGAGCCGATTTGAATTCCACAACCCCCAAACCGTTCGGGGTCGCCACCTATTTATAGGCATCGACTGGCGCGGAATACAAGCGGTGCACGAAATAATCCGTGCCAGGAACCGTCTGCATGCAATATCTTGCCGCGAAGAATCGGGGCGCGCAATTATTACGCGCCTCATCGGCTCGATTCCGCGAATCTCGGGAGTACTTCGTGCGCCCAACATCATTCCGCGCGGATCCTACTTTATTTCGCGCACCACTTCCCGGGCCTCCGGATCGGGCCTCTAATTCCAAATATGACTTCGCTTCATCATTTCGAAACCTCCTCCGAGAGTTACAGACTTTTTCGGCGTCTACACAGCCATAGAAAGATATTTACCTTTCCAAGAAGATAGTTGATTGACAATTTGGTCCATAGTGCTATGGAAATATGTCGATTTTGGTCTCCCCCAAAAGATAGGAATCCCCAAATAAGTTAAAGGGAAAGAACCCTCTTTAATTCCTAAGTAATCAATGATGTGACTTTTTCTGTTGGAGGCAAAGTTTTTCCCAAAGAAAACAATGGATTTTTACCAACTTATCACTTGTCCCGAAATATCATCATAATGATCCATGAAAATTTTGAGGTTTTTAATGTTTCACTTATCTCCCTTTATGAATAAAATTATATCATCAGCATATAGAAGATGTGTGGGAACGTTTATGTTTCTTGCAGCCTGAATGGGATTTATTTTCTTTTGATTCACAAGGCTTGTAAGAAGTCTACTTAAGTAATCTTCCGCAATAGCGAAAAGAATAGTTGAAAGGGGATCACCTTGCCTAACACCCTTGGTACATTTGAAAAAACCCATAGGGGACCCATTGACCAACACAAACATGGAAGCCGAATTGAATAAGGTGTGGATCATGGTAATAAAAAATTAATTACACCCAATGTTTTTAAGAACCTTAAAAATAAAATTCCAGTCCATAGTGTGAAAAGATTTTGGGATGTCTAACTTAATGGCCACACTACCTCCTCTAGTAACTTTATTCAGCATATTAGTACATTCCGAGGCAAGGAAGATAAAATCTTGAATGGTTATTCCTTTGAAGAATCCAAATTGGTTCCAAGAAACAATTTTATTAGTGATAGAGTTGAATCTTTTAGCAGTAAGTTTTGTGATAATTATATAGATGGTGTTGATGAGAGCAATAGGTCGGAAAAGATGAATCTCCGCAGCATTATCCACTTTAGGAATAAGAGTGAGGAATTGAGCATTTATCCCATGAGGAAGAACACTATTGGAGAAAAAAATATTTGACCAGTTTACAAACATCTATATGGATGAGATCCCAGTATTGCTGAAAGAAACCATTGTTGAACCTATCCGGCACCGGTGGACTGTTAGGGTTGAGGCTGAAAACAGTGTCTCTGATTTCATAATCCATAGGTATGATTAATAGGTGATCATTTACTTAAATAGTGACCATATTGGGAATAATGTCAGGGAGGAGATCTTTACTAACCTCCTGACCATTAAACAAATTATGGAAATAACTAACAACATGAATTGCAGTGGCATCCTCAGTGTCAAGAAGAGTGTTGTCAACTTTATGAAAGGCAAGGGGCCTACATATTTTCTTGATTCGTTGAAGAGAATTATAAAATTTAGTATTTCTGTCACCATCTGAAATCCATTTAGTTTTAAATATTTTCATTTTCATGTTATCTTTGAACTTCAGAAGAGAGTTAAGCTTCAAAGAAATAGTAATTTCAGTTTGGGGATCAAGAGAAAAATTAGAGCAAGTATTGGAGATTTGAATACTGATGATGTCATTCTCCAATGAGGATATATACGCATCAATCTGATTTGTTTTGGATGAAGAACTTCATTGAACTTTTAATTATTTACCTCTTCCAAACATAGGAATATACATCATTTGACATTTTTAGTCAGTCTGTTCTATAATTTATTTATGAAATTTCATTTCTGATCAAATTCTAATTTTTTCATCATGTTAATACACTATTTTAATACTCCATTTCATCTTGTTTTATCACCCCTATGACATCCTAGTGATAAAAATCTCCATTACCATGAAGCACTGACCCATTGTGGGTGGTCCAAGAGGTATCACAATGGTGATCATGATTTTATATAATTATTTCTTAATCTGTTTCCTCTCCAATTCTAGTGAGATAATAGAAGTGGAATGTGGATGATATGATCATAGCATTATAATTCATTGAAACTTCCATTCTAATCCATCTATTTTCATACCCACATCTCCCTTTATTTTTATAACACTTCATATGAGAGGAGTTATGTGATTTGTGTGGAATAATGGTACAAAATTGCTTCCAACTGGGTGGGTGAGTTCATTGACTACATTGAGGACTGATATTAACCATTCACCAAGGTGAATATATGAAATTAATTTTATGTTTAGGTGTATTTATAGTGTATTAGTGGTTTCATACAAAAGAAAAATGTTGGAGGGTTAGTGAGTGAATAACATTGAACTTTTTCATTAAATTAGACGATTTAGAACCAAAGTAAATAATAAAAAATCCCACATGAACTCATCCTTGGAAAAATTTGTATTTCTACCATTAATTATGTTTACATATTCATTTCCACTTTTTTCCCTATATCCATTCAATAAAAAAAATTGACATTTGTCTTGATTTCTTAGTTTCAAAATATTAAAAAAATACATTATAGGTGGGATAGTGAAACTCTCAAACCATACACCTTGATAGAAAACCCTGGTCATCTACAAGACTTCATTATGTGGTTTTCAAAATTCTATTTGACTGCGGCCCATGACAACCACATGATCAACGTGGAACCATTTCAGGGGAGTTTGGTAAAGTATTCACTATTTTTCACACAACTCAAATGTAATTAGTTTTTTTCTTCTTTTTCAAATTCTCAAACTTCTATAAGAATTATATTGGAACGATTATTTAATGGAACATAACAAATATAACTAATTCATAATCGCACAGGTTCCCTATGAGGAGAAACAACCAATGCATAGCTATTATAGTTGTGATAGAAGTCAAGAAGAAGACATCATTGGGAGTTAAATTCAAGAAATTATGGAATGGTGGAGATCAATAAACATCCCACACTGTAGGAAGAAATGAAGTAGTAAATGCCTAGTATGTGAGAGATAAGGAACTTGTTATATGAAGTAACATCCAATAATCAAAATCTAATGGAGAAATAAGAAGTTAAAGAGTCAGAGAACATGATATTTCTTGAAGAATATATTCAAGAATAAGGAGTTTTTTTAGAATCACAAGACATTACACTATAAACTATTGAATACATCTTCCTAGAGTTGGTTTACTGTGAAAATAAATACAATGTGGAAATTATTGATGGATCCACTTTTCATATTTTTTCATTCTCTAAATTTATTTTGTAATAATTATCTATTAATCTCCATTATACTATCAATGAACTCACATGGTAATAATTATTGAAAGCACTGGATGAACGTGAAAAAAAGGATGAAATAATATTTGAAGGGAAGCTATAATTCCAACTGCAACCCTCATACACACAAGAAGACTTAAAAGATGCACTATACCAAGAAAATGACCTATATTATATGACTAAAGAGGGAGGTAATACTGAAATGGATATATTTCATTCTATGATTGGGAAACAATAATTATCTTTTATTTTACCAAGTTATAATTTTAAAGACACAACCTAGATAATGATTTTCCAGGTTAGTGATGTACAAGAATGCGAGGGATAAAACTTTAATGTCATAATTGAATAATCACAATCCACAAGTAATGAAAATAACTATTAAATGGTGTTTCATAATCCACAAGAGTTTCATCAAGGGTAAAATGAGGGATTGAATAAATCCTTATCCTTATTTGTTTTTTTAAAATTTTTTTCTAGAAGATGATATCCCAAATTTTATTATCCCAAACCAACATAAGTTTTTCTCACCCATGAAGAGGATGGTGCACTTTTTGTAGCTACCAGAGAAGAAATACATGTTCTGGAAATAGTGGACGAGAAATTGTGGATTCTTTAAATTAAAGAAGATGCTACTCAAAATGAAGAAGCATGGTTAGAAAAAGAGTATTTGGATAACCTATTTTGATCCGCTCTGGAAGAAGACACACTAGTGGCTAGAAAATCTGAAATATTCTAAATGATTAATCATGTTGAGACAAAATCATACAGTCAACCATAGAATTGGATCAGGATGAAGATACTCCGGGAATTTTGGGTAAGTAAAACACTCTCAACAACACAAGGAATATCAAATAGATGGAGGAAAACTAGAGTAATCACCAATGGTTTCTCATGAAGAAATAGTAGTAAAATCTACTATATCAAAAAGAGGATATTTTTATTTAAACTTTCCACGTTATATTTATTTTTAAATTTGAATTATTTTCTAACCCTCTCTTCCTTTAACCTATTCAAGGAGCATAAGAAGAGTTGCTGCTAGAAGAGGAAGAGGAATTAATAGTTTTAGAATAAGATGAGGAGACCTCAAATATTAACCTCCCACCCTAACATTATAATGTATGTCATGCTGATAAAGGAGTGGACATGAAGAACTTGGTTCAAAGGAACCTACAAGAATAAGTATGACTATCGAGATATGGAATAATTATGATATAGAGGTTCTTAAAATAAAATCTCATCCCTTTAATGGATCTGAGATAACCCATAATTTATCAAAATATAAAAAATATAAACAAAAACACCTCTTAGGGGTTAAATCCAAGACTCCCCTCCCTTATCTTTCTTTTTCATTTTATTTAATTTACTTTTTAATAAAATTTACTTATGATTAATTTGTTTATATATGTTTTACATAAAAAGACATCAACCACAGAGTCTAGCTCAAGGTTTCCCAAGATATACCAGGGGAGAGAATACCATGATCCTGTGGGATAAAATAAAAAATACTAAGTGGTTTCTATCGAAACAATTTTTGTGACACAGCTAATTAATAGACTATCAACATCTGAAAAAAATAATGATTAAATCAAGGAGGGTAGTGTCATTGATAAGAGTGGGTGAAAATATCCAACCTATTTAGTTTAGTTTTTCAGTGATTTTTAGTTATTGTATTAGAATTTAAAATTTTAAAAACTATATACTCACTTCGGTAAGATATTAGTAAATCATTAAGTGAATAAAATAAAAAAGTAAAGAAACATTTAAAAAAATACAATAAAATTTCAGTTTTTAAACATTCTAATATTCTTTTCTATAGTTTTTTGTTTTGATATTTCAAAACTATCCTGAATTTTATTTCTACCCTTATTAGTCTAAAAATACCATGCTAAAATTGGGGAATTCATTTTTTTCCTGAAATTGTGAGAAATAAATGGTTTCCTGGTTGATTTCTTACAACTTTCAGAGAATTTTGGTCTTAGAACTAACAAAGGGAGTATGATTGAAATGATTTTTATTGAACCATAATTATAACATGAGGAAATTATGTTTTTTAACATAATCTAAGGAAATTTTCCCTCTGTGAGGAAGAACACAATTGGGATATGAATCAAATAAAATAGTAAGAATTCCTTTTAACATGGATTAAAATAGAATATTTATATCCCATAATGAATTTATGAGACAGTGCAACCAGGTACGTGTGTAAAATCCCAGTATACATATTTGAATAATTTTTTTTCAATATGTTATTCACATAGATGGCTTGAAAAAATTTCAAAAATGAAAACGTATCTATGTCAAAAATGAATTAATTTAGATATGGGGAATATTGAACCCATGAAAGAGACCATTGACTTATAAAAATTTCATTTGATTTTTATCAATAATGTTTAAAATTTAAACTTTTATATGTGAAGCTTAGGGGAGAGGGATAAATAGAATTTATTCATATTAAAACTTTAATTCCACTTATATCTAATTCAATCAACTTGTGGACTTAGAACATTGATTCAATTGAAATGAGGTAGTAGTTTATTCTTAAAACATGCATGACAATTCAATAAATAGATGAATCTCTATTTTATTTCATATCTAGCTTGTATTTTTAGAGTTTTTCTGGATGGATTTCATTTTTTTCTTTTTGAATAAATGAAATTTGGTGATGTAATTTCATTAGAGTGAAATTATTATTTTTTGGGGGAGTCATGTGATCCTATGATTAAAACTAGGCTCGAAATCAATGAAAATATCCCATTACTTAATATAAATAATGAGTAAAATAGTGATATTTGTGACTTTTAAGAAATAAAATATTATTATAAATTAGATGTAATATTTCTTGTTAATTGGATAATTAATTTTTGTAATTAATTAAGAATCCATATATTAATATTTAAATATAAATTTTAATTGGTTATTTAATTCATTCTTGAAATGAAATTCTAAAATTGATTAATTTATTATCCTTAATTATTTCAATTTTTTTTGAAATTTTATATAATTAGAAAATTGAAATTGAAATTGAAATTTAAATAGTGTAATTTTATTATTGAAATGAAAATTTTTATTAGTGTAAAAATTTAATGATGAGAATTTAATGATTTAAGTTGCTTGAAATTATTTGTTAAAAGGGATAAATTGTAATTTTAGATTGTTTTATCATTTTTAATTAAATCTGGAACTAAAAAATGTGTGTTGTGTGGGTAACTCATGTTTTGTAAAATAAATGAACTAATATTGACATAACTTCTTACATTTGATCTAACCATTGAGAAAATGAGAAACTAATGGATTTCATGCACAAAAAATCAAACAACAATAACTGCATCTGCCTCCACAACTGAAAATTATAGAAATGGTTATAAGATACCATCCTATTTTGAAGAAACCACATGAACTATGAGTTCCACCAATATTCATGAAATCCATGTGAAACACTGGCGATGCTAACTATGTTCACCACTGTGAAAAACTGTAAACCATCGGGAGTCACAACCATGAAAACTCCCCATTATTGTGGAAATGGTGAGAGCCACAAATGATAGAACAGGTTTGTATATGACTAAAATAAATAATAATGAATCAAACACAACCCATATATTTATGTTGTTTACGAAATGATCCCTACATCCACTGAGAGGTAAAAACACTTCACTATGAAATCAGGGAGCACAATTTATAGGGAGTATCTCAGAGTTTCTAACAAAAAGTATCCCAAGCCAAAAAATGGGATAATAAATAATATAATTTGTTTATTCCACCAACCGCATATAAATCTTTCACTACTTAAGTGAAAAATTGTTGGATGATTTCATCACTACAGTATTGGGGCCACCCAAATCTAATCTTTTACAGTGGCTGATAGCTAGAAGTCCATGGAGCTATAGTACCACTATCTGCAATGTCTAACATAAAACAGTTTCCATACCAAAAGTCTACACTAATATAGTGCCCTATTTTTTCGTACAGTCAGCTCTTCTACAATCCATCTGAGTTTATACAGTACCCAAAAATTTGGTCTAGGGTGTTTCCACCCACAGACCCCCGGAATAGGAGCATATTTCCCATTCACCCACAACGATATGACGGTGGATCTCGACCAACAGAGTTGCGGCCTAGTGGAGAGTATTATTAACAAGAATGAAATCCAATTTAATATATAGATGATTGGGGTACACCAATGAATCTCCTATACCAGAACCGAGCTCCACCAATATTGAATAAGGCTACCACTGCGGGAATGAACTCTGCCACAACCATGATAAATCAATGGAAGTTGACCATTTCTGCATTGTCATGGAAATTTCTAGTTTGAGGGAGACATAACTGAATTGAAATATGAGATCATTTCTGTTGAACACTATACCTTGGTATCCAAACACTTTAATTTGATTATGAGAATATAATCAATGTCTTTTGGTTCCCTGGATAAACCACTTGATGAGATCTACACCATTATTGAGGCTGTCACACCACACCCTATTTGTTTATCGCTAATAGAAAAGAAAAAACCCACATTTATAAAAAAATATTTTAGAAGAAGATCCACCCCATACCCCAAGTGCTGAATAATGGAGATGTCCATGAGCTTGTTTATGTGAGGGAGAAGATAGAATTAGAACCCATGAAATATTTCTATTTCTTTAAATTTTTACTATGTGTATGTTCTCTATAGATTTAATGGAAGGAAATGTTTGGGTATATTCATGCACTGGTTATGGTTTCATAAGAGAGTTCATACATTCTATTAAAAGAAATGTCCCTATAAATACCCTACTCTTTGAAGAATCTAAATTAAGGGTATGAGATCACCTTCATTCCCAATATACACTATCTTATAAACCGAAGTCCCCAAAATTACTCCATATATGATTTCCATATGTACCACCCAGAATTAAAGAGGATGAAATAAGTTCCTATAAACCCACTTTCCAATGACCATATCAATGTCTATGGATGATCAATGTAAAAATCCCACTCTTACCCTCTAAGGAACCAAATATGATGGTATCTATGTCCAGGAAGCACTTACACTAGATTATTATTAAATATTTTCACTACACCCATGAGGAACAAGAACATTTCTACTCTACATTTTCTCAAAAGAGAATAAGTGCAATCATGGTGAAAAGATACTCTCAACTGAATTGATCATGACCATTTGAAAAAAACATGGAGAACATACAATAAAGGATAACTTTATCAACACACCAATAGAGAGGGTGAAAAAGGCTGATAAACTATAAATTATATATCCCATTCGCCACTTAGGATTAGTTTTCAATTACTGGCCATAGTCAATCTATTATCTAATTTTATTCTACAATTTCATTTTTAATCTAATTGTCATTTTTTTTCATAATTCTGTATCATTATTTTATTCCCCGATTAATTCATGATTTCTCACCACTATGACATCCCAGTGATATGAATCTCTATGATCTTGAAGAACTAACCTATTGTAGGTGGTCTGAGGGGAATCAAAAAGGTGATCTTAAATTTATAAATTTATTTATAAATATATTTCTTCTATGATTCTAGAGAGATGGTAGAATTATTATGTGTAGGTGGACATCGTCACTCTATAAATCATTAGCACATCCATATTATTCCAACTATATTACATCGATTTATCCCTCCATTAATATCACACTTCATACCAGTGCTTTCATGTGATTCAAGTTGAAGATAGTATAGGATTGCTACTAGGTGGGTGGGTAAGTTGATTCACACGATTGGGAACTTTTCTTACCCATTCAATGAGGAGAATACATTGAATTACTATTCTATTTGAGTATATTTTGAGCAGATTAGTGGTTCCATACAAAAGAAAAATAGTGGAGGGTGAGTGGGTGAATTATTGTGAATCTGATCATTCTATTAGATGATTTAAAATAATAATAATGATATATCAGTAGAGAATTCATACTTATGGCCATTTTCATTTATTTAATTCATTTTGTGTGTATTATTATTTACACTTTGTTCCATGTTTCCATTGAATAAAGAAACCAAAAAAACATAAATTTTATATATATATTAATTTCAAAACATTAAAAAATAATTATAAATAAGTGATGGGATACTAAAACTCCCAAACCATACTCCTTTAGAGATAACCCTGGTCAGCCACTAGATTTTATTAGGAGGTTTTCTAAATTTTGTATGACCGTGACTTGTGACAACCACATGATTAATAAGGGAACTTAGTTGGTGTTATTATATGAGTTTTATTTACCTAACAATGTGAAGGTTTCACAAGGGAATGACAATAAGGGTGTAAGAATTACACATGATAAAATTGATTATGGAGAGAGGAAAATCATGACCTAAAGAGTCTCTATTTATAGATTGTTCAAGAAGATGTCTAAAGGATGACTACTGAATATTTTTGGCACATTGTTTCCATTACTGTAAAATAAAAAATGTATCTATTAGGGTGTGTTTCCTATATGGGAGGATTGAAAATATGATATTGCTTCCTTACTATAGGGGAGTTTGTTGAGAGACAAAAAAGGTGATACATTAGGGTAATGTGCCTTAGATGGAATTAAAACCTATCTAGATTTGTTCTAAGATGATAGGGGATCCAAATATAGGGGGGGAAATGTGAGTCGATGAAGGTATATGGTACTTAGAAAGAGTTCAAGAACTTTTAATGTTACACTATCATTCCTCGAGAATTTTGAAACGGCACACCAAAAATAGATAATGTGTGATAACCAATGGGTGAAACACAAATTCTAATCGAATGGGATACACATGGATAAAATTCAACCATGATCAAGGGAAGATATGGATGATCACGTAGGATAACAATATTATGGTTGTAATTCTATAAATAAAAGTTAGATAAAGGTTTAAGTTTGTATAACATGGACCATGGGTTTTCAATTTTAAGGATGTGTATCTAGGACCAATGGGGGAACTTTCTTTAATGTCATGTTTCTAGGACCAAGAATTACATATTTTTTGACATCATTCATTATTAATTATGGGACATGACTTTTAAGTTCATATGGAAAATCCCAAGATTCTAAATTTAAGGGAATGGGATAAGGGCCCTGCATTTATAGAGTTTAATTTCATACAACTCATATGATGGAATAGTGAGACAATTTTACCATCTGAGGAAAAAACATGATGTAACTGGAAGGACCCAAGGGGGTACTACACCAGTATAAATCATCTAACCGATATGGGTTCGTATAGTTTAAGGTAATTATTCTTGGAACATAACAAAATAATAATGATCCCAATACAATGATTTCGTACATCTATAGGTATCCAATAAGTTGGTAATCAATCCATACATAATTCAAGTAGGTTTCATTATAGGTGACCAATGGCACATAATGGTTTTTCTCTCAAGGGCTGAGAAATCTTGTTATTTTAAGTCATGTGATGGGGATGAAATCATGTTTATTAATGTCATGTGAAAATTATTCTAATCACATAGTTTAATGACATATAATGTGGATGAACAAGTGGAAATATTAATAATTCTAGTGAGAGTAATAATCTAAAATCCATAATACCATGTAATCCATGCTCAGTGTGAGAAACAAGAAGCAATAGAGGGTTACCATAAAACATGAGATTTACCATGATGAATATGTCTAGGTTATAATGATAATTTTACAATTAAGTGAAATTGTGAAAAAATAGAGAACTAGTTAAGAATGAAACCATAGGACTGATTCAACTTTAAAACATACCAAAATGTAAAAAATGAAAATATCATTGGTGTTTTGACTCTTATTTAACAAATGAGAGTGGGTGAAGGTAATTTGTGCCTTCAAGAATTTAAATTTTAAGGGGGTAATGTGTATGATAACTATTAACATTGACCAAATTAAAAACATAGATTCCACTTCCACATCATGAAGGGTGTATAAAATTTCAAATTATAATTGACCATTCTCAACATACTAGAATTGTCACTTTCTACCATCATTCCTCTGGGGAATGTGACCAAGAATGTAGATAAGACTATAAGGAATTATAAAATCATCATAAGGAAGACCATTTTTACATGGAGTATTGATGGATAAATTCTAAATCCATAGACTCAATGTGTGGATATGAAATGAGAAACTCAATGAGATATAAAAGAAACATGGGATTACACTATCGTGTCCAGTGCATGTCGATGGGGTGAATGAGGTTTATGGGAAGACAAAAACAAAATAGACATAGGGATGCCAAATTGGTTCATATTTATATATAGTTTTAGTTCTTCAACCATGGACCATAATGATGTAATGATATATATGGAACTGAGAAAATTCTAAACTCAATTTGAATTGGGGATCCTAAATTCGGATACAAGTAAATCCAGGAGGGAAGAAAAATAGTTTAACATCATTATTCATAAAACAAATTAGAGATAATGTATAGGCTATAACATCCATATGCAATTCAATCTCAGTATCACACCACCATAGCGTGAGAACATGTATCAATGTCTAGAAAAGTGTTCTCTATTTACATGGAAAGTTTGAACTGTCACAAACTAGTTCGGGTTCCCTAGTAACCCGATAAGTAATCTGACCTTAACATATTTGGAAGGTAATTCCCAATCCCTACAAGTCATTGACTATCACATGCCATTATAAAACATGTATGTGGGAATGAATATTTCATAATACATAGTGGAATTAAAAGAAATAAGACAGTATGCATAATAAAGAAACTCCACTGGGAGTGAAGTACCAGAATATAACAACGCATAAAAATCCCAAAGTACTACAATCCAAGTAGTAAGTCAATAAGATAGCCTAATTCCCAAAGTAAATAATGTATCATGTCTAATTTTCAACAATATGACCCACCTCTAAGTGATCATGTCCACTTAATCGAACCTGGAAGAAGATAATCTTCAAACACTATAAGGCATAAGTAAGGTGTCAATAAAAAATCCCAATAGGGTCTCACAAAGTCTTCCATAATAGATTCTAACAAGATATTATCCAATGCAATTTTTTTAATTTTAAAAATAAATAGGTTTGACATTTTCAATAATATTTAAACAAATAATGTTATATAGTTCAAATTATTGAAAAATAAAATTATCAATGGATTTACAAGTGATGGAATATTTCTAAAACAATGGATTAAAGAAAACATTTACATAAAATATTTATATTTACCTAGAAGTCATGTAAATCAGTTAAAACAAAATTATCATACATTAATACCTCAAATATAAAACAAGAGAGAAACAAGGTCATATTCCAAAAGGTATGATAGTATTTCTTACTATAGGACTCCACACTCTATAAGTGATCACAACAATATGGGTATACACACGTCCACTTAACACTGGCGAAAGGTTATTTGTCATGATCCCATCAGAGATGTGACCCACTGCATATATGTTTTAGAATGTTTTAAGAGCTTAGAGTGTGCCAAATAACTCAGAAACTACCTAAGTCTTCCATGTGATATTACATAGTCCGTGATGGGAAATTAATTTTAAGACTCCTTAAAATAAAATTGAAACAAATTCTTCCATTTTGATTCCAATTTTCCATTTAAAACCAAATATTGGTTTAAAAAAACATTCCTATTCAATAAGATACAACCAATAGGTCTTCATCAAAACATTTTAAGCCATTTTCACCAATATGATATCCGTTCAAAACAAATTCCATCAATTTACAAAAATAATTTCCACAATTAAATTAAAAAATTTAATTGAAATCATTTTCGTCAAATACACAATTTTAATTAAACAATTTGAATGAACTAATTTCCATAAACAAACCCCAATTCAATGTAATTGGACATTTTCCCATTTTTCATGAACAAACCATTTCCAAATCTCTTAATTCATTAGAATTGGAATTTATCCAATCAATTGAATGTATGTTTTAGAAATTGAATATAAATCAAATGTTGGAATAAATTGAGCAATCCATGGTTAACAAATTTGGCAATCTGGGAGAGAACCACCTACTATATTCCCGAAAAACAACACTCGCAAAGATACCCTTTAATGAGAACAATGGTGTAGAAGACCTAGATTCCCAGACTATAGGCATGATCCAAACCACAGAGCATAGATACAATACTATCACTATGATCTATAGAAATCCCAGTTGAGGATATAGAGAGATATATGAACAGTGAAGGATAAATCTTACTTGGGAATCTCACCGCAAGCGCAATGAATGTCGAATGACAAATAAGAGGTTTTAAAATGGTTGGAAGTCTACAATATCCCCTGGGGAAGGTCATAGTTTGAGGGAGAAGAATATGTAGTGAAGGAAACAAAAGGTTCTCAGTCGAAATACCTATTTAAAAACCACAGTCGGGGTATTACACGACATGTAATACCAATACACGTCATGAAACCATTAAATTTTTTACTATCAAAAAATGTGTCACCTAGAATTAAAAACTAACGTTCAGAGTTAAAAAATTACATGTAAAACATTCACTATGTGTAAAGTCTCTTCATGATGTGTACCATTCACATGGTGATGCCTTTCGCGAATTGCCTCTAGAAACCATTACACGTCGTGTAACACATTTACATGGTTTGTAACCCTCTAGCAGCCTACAAAAAAGGCCGAATAAAGCTGAGAGTCCAAAAAATATATGAATTAAGCATTATAGGTACCATCCCCATTTATTCTCAACCCTATTTAGTCAAATAAAAGGAAAAATCAGGAAATTTTTATGGTCATACCTATCAAATTGGTAATGGGGTGTTATAACCCCCCCGCTATAAATTGTTTCTATCCCCAGAAAGCCTATATAGGATCTTCCATGAAACAAAGATAAGGGAATTTCTCTCTCATCAATGTCTTATGTTCCCACATCTCATGAATATCAGAACCATGCTTCCATATCAAATAAACCAAATTTATCATCCCTCTATTAACCTCCTTGGTCTCAAAATCAACTATCCTGATTGGCCGCTCAGTGAGAGATAATTTAGGATCATTCTCAAGATCACTCTAGCTGAAAACATGAAATGGATTAGAGAGATACATTATCACCTACAATATATGGAACATGTTATGTATCAGTGTTAGCTTTGGTGGAAGTTATTAATGGTATGCAACATTCACCACCTGCTCAAGAACATTGAAAGGTCCCACAAAAAATGAATAATCTTCTCATTCCTCCCAATCCATAGATGACCCATCAAAGGTGAAACATTCAATAACAAATGGTACCTAACTATGAAATAAAAAGGTCTACAATGTTGATCAACATAATACATATATAAGATTTGTCTTTTAAACATTATCTGACAAATTAATTGAATATTTGTTGTCGCCTCTTGCACAAAACATGGTCCATCCAAGGGACATTCACCAATCTATGACCAACATAATGGATATTCACAAGTCTGATCATATAATGCCTTGAAAGGTTCCATTATGATTGGGGACTGGTAACTATTGTTATAGGAAAACTCAACCATAGTGGTCATCCTAATCCCAACTAATGTTGAGAACACAAGAATGAAGCACATCATATGGAATATTTATAGCAATCTCTATCTATCCATTCGAATGTGGATGAAAGGACATGCTAAAAATGACCTGAGATCCTAGTACATACTAAAGGCCTATCCCAAATCAATAAGGTAACTATGAATCCATATCATAAAATAAAAAATATGGATCTCCGTGAAAACATACAATCTTATTCATGTAGTAATATCCCAACTCCAAAAAATTGGTTGTATCTTAAATGGGTATAAATGGATTTTAATTGGACAGCCTGTTGATCACAACCCATACTTTTCATTCTCTGGGTATGTGGAATCCCAACCACAATGTCCAAAGACATTACATCACATTTCCAATTAGGGAATGGAAGTGGATAAAGTAAACCTAAAGGTTTCTAATGCTTGGTCTTCACCAGTCTTCATGTATATCAATTAGAGAAAAACAAAGAAATTCCCCACCTAATATATATACACCAAAACATTCAACACATGTCATAGAACATCTTAGTGGTTTATGGGTGAAAAAATACACTAAGAATTATAAAAATCCCCCATTACAGTGTTCAATTCCACAACTAGCACAATGAAGCAATTCTGATAGCATAGAACACCCTCATTGGAGAACAAATGATTGGAAACTATCTCCCAACCATAAAGAGATTCTATAATGATAAAGAGTTCATCATCAATCTATTTATCCTTAATAATCATCTCATGAATAGTGGATTTCAACTGAACATTGGATAAAGATACTTTATCCCCTTTATTATGAATCTAATATGCAACTGTGCAAAGAGAGCCATGTAGTTCCACTATTCTAATGATAATTTTACTGTATGGGATGGAAGTTTCCTATTTAAGTCATCTGTAACAACATTCCCTTTCCCTGATGTATATGTGATGTCTATTTCGGAACACTACAGGTAGTCCACCCAATGCCTCTAATGGAGATTCATATCTTTTTGTGAGAAGATATAACTCATGATTGTATGGTATGCATACATATTAAAACTTTTTCTATAAGGGTAATGTTGCCAACTAAGTGTGTTCATTATAGCTAAAAGTTCAAGGTTGTGGGTAGAATAATTCCTCTCATGTGGCCTAAGATAACAATATCCATGGGAAAACAATATGATCGCCTTCCATAAGAACGTATCCCAATCTTGAACTTGATTCATCACAGAAGACCACCGAAACCTTCCTGACCCCTAGAAGAGTTAACACAGATGCATTTGTCAAAAGAAATTTCAGATCAATGAAAGAAACCTATAATTTTCCATTCCAAAAAAAATCACCCTCTTCGGAGTTAGAGTAGTCCTCGTAGAATCCAACATCGATAAGTACTTCATGGACCTGTGATAATATCCAGCTAAGACCAACAAGCTTTATATCTGGAAGACACTACGTGGTTTCCACCAAATCGTAAAATACTTTACCTTCTCAGGATCAACTAATATACCTTGTTAGGACACCAAATGTCCCAATAATTTCACTTATAGAATCTATAAATAACATTTTTATAGCCTTGAATAATGTCAGTAATTTCTCAAAAGACATAGAACTATTCTTATTTGATGCACATGATCCTCTTCAGTCTTCATGTAGAAGTGGATTTTATCCAAAAATATGACCTAAATGGTATCAATATATTCAGGTAACACCCTGTTCATCAAATCCATGAAAATTTTAGTATCATTTGTCATGACCAAAGGAATAACAATGTACTCATAATGGTCATTCCTACTATGAAAGGTAGTTTTCAGAATATATTATTCATTTATCCTCAAATTATGGTAACCAAATCATAGGTCGATATTTAAAAACCACTTTATCCCCTTTCAACTGATCAAAAATATCATCATTCTATGGACAAAAATATTTTTTCTTTATCATAACTCGATTGCGATTTTGATAATAAACACGTAATATAAGAGAACCATAAACCTTCTTGGTGAAGAGAATCGACACCACCCAAGGTGAAATACTCATGCATATAAATCCTTTCTCAACAAGATCTTCCAACTGGGAAATCAAATTTTTATATTCATCAGATAATATGTGGTAAGAGGGAATTGAAATTGGTTGAGTACTAGGAACTAAGCAAAGGGAAATATCAACTTACTGTACTAGGAGAAAAATCAGATAAATCATAAAGAAACACAATGGGAAAATCTATGAAGATTTTAGGGATATTACCACTAATAGATTCCACTCTAGAGAAAAATAAAACATAGATATCACTTTCCCCATCTCTAGATATGAAGCTCTCTCTCTACTCGACCTCAGGTCTCAATCTCTATGAATGATAAGAGATATCCCACTTGGTGTAGTAATGTTGACCCACTGAAAATAACAATCAATCCACAATATTTGGAAATGATCCAATCCATCCAAAAAATGATTCCTAGATATTTCAAGTCGAGGACTAGAAAACTCCAAGATAGCTTGACAACTAATAGAGATCATACACAAGAAGGACTACGGAGACTGTTCTCTCTCTTCATAAAAAGAGGTGTAGTAATATACATTGAACAAGATAAAATATCCATATGAAGATTTATAATATTAACAATACCAATTTAAATAAATGAGTGGGATGAACTAGTATAAAATAGAGAAGTCGGTAATGATGAATCTTTAGTAATGGTACCTCTCACAGTTTCTGGACCCGTGTATGATTCATTTGGAGGCTCTTCCTCTACATGAAGTAGCTTTGTTCCAGATGCACATGGATAAAACCCTTTTATATGTAAATAATATTATTTCCCCATAGTTTTAGGGTGTTAATATGATCATGTTCCACTATGTGGTGTATAAACATTATCAATGAATATTTGTAAGTGTGTTGAATGTTCGTATGTGCTATAGTCTTGGGGGCCTTAGAAAAAAACTCCCAGAATGTCATGTCCTACCACACTGGTATAAAATCAAAGGACTTCATAATGGAACTATAGGAGGTCTAGAATGACTCTACCATCACTAAATTCTATGATAATCACCCACTTCCATTTTCCATTGAAGCAACTCATGCTGCCACTGGGAGAATAAAGAACACCAGATAAACCTAATATGCTATCTAGGTCCATCTTGACCATCATCAATATATCCGGTATATTAGTATATGTGGTAATATTTATCAATATTTCCTGAAAATGAATTTATGATCGAAGTGACAACTCAAACTATCGAGCCTTTATCTTCTCATTATATAAAATCTTGTGTGCAAACTCCACCATCTTAGAAAAACATTTAAATAATAAGTCACAGTTCTGTCGGCTTTCTCAATCATCAAAAACTCCAAATCATTAGAAAACATCATTAACTCCTTATAGAACTAATTGGTGAAATTAACATTGACGTCATTCCATGTTAATCCCCCATGTTTTATCACTGTAACCATCTTATCCCACTATCACATGTTCAGTCCTTCCTGTATGAAGGGGGTACACTTCACCATGATCTGATCTGGTGTCTCTAGGAAATCAAAAGAAATTTTTATGTTACACCACCATTCCTAATAATGTTTAGGATTAGTTTATCCTTTTGAAAACTGGTCACTTCTGGTGAATTAACTCTCGAGAATGATTTCATAGAACATCCCCATGATGATCCAAAGATGGAGCCTGAATGGGAACTGGAGGTGGTTTATATCATAGAGGTTGAACAGTGTTAACAATCACCAAAACTAGATTTGGTTCTATGAGAGAATTCTCTCATTGTGGTTCAGAATCAGCTTCCTCCTGGATCCTATTTTGTAGACTTCTTGGAGTCATGATGCTACACAACATCATCAGGAAATAAAGAAGTCAATAGATTAACACACAAACTGAGAAATAAGGGAAATTATTCCCACCATATGGAATAGCCATATTTAGATTCCACTCTATCAAAAAAATAATATGGAAAGGACTATAAATAATCAATAAGAAATCATTCTCTAACCACCCCTGGTGATTTAAGGTTCATTGTAGTGAGAGTAGGTTAGGCACTCAACCACAACTACCTTCTATGTCTCGAAAATATTTCACAAATGCATACTGATTTCAAGAAATAATCTCCACAACCTCCTCTGATAACACTTTTTCATGAACCATCATAGGTACCCTTGTATCCTGAATGTTGATCTGGACCTGAAATCACCTAAAGGGTGTTCCCGATCCCCATGGGTTAGGGACTAGAACTTATAATTTTACAACATGCATATTGTAATGAATTTTTCACAATACATAGAGGGAGTAAAAGAAACTAGATAGTATGCATAACAATGAAAATCCATTTTTAGTAAATTACCAAAATACAAAATTTCATAAAAGACCAAATTAATACAACCTATGTACTAATATAGGAAGGCATCCCATGTCCCTGACAACAAAAATAATCAATACAAAGTTCAACAGCTAGATCCTCCTCCACGTGATCATTTCCCCTTGCTCAAATTAGGATGAAGATAACATAAAAATACTCGAAAGAACAAGTAGGGTGTGAGATAAAAATACCATTATGGACACACCAAATATTACATAATAGATTCAAAAAATATATTAACCAATGTAATTCTTTCCATTTTAAAAATAAATATGTTTGACATTTTAAAGAATATTTAAAAAAATCATTATATACAGTTCAAATGATAGAAGAATACATTATAAATAGGCTTTATAAGTGATGGAATATTTTTTTTAAATGTTTTAAATAAAATATTTATGTTAAATAGATTATATAAATAAAAAATTCATGTAAGGATGTTCAAAAAAGGTTGGCATGCATTTATATCACAAATATAAAACAAGTGAGAAAAATATAAATCTTCCAAAATGTATGATATTATTTATGGATATAGGAATCCAAATTTTCTAATAGATATTAGAAATATGTGTATACACATGTCCACTTGACACTGGCCAAAGGAAACTCATCACCATATTATCGGGGACGTGACCCACCAGATGTACATTTTAGAACATTGTAATAGCATAGAGTGTGTCTAAATAACTCACCAACCACCAAAGGAATTCATGTTCTCTTACATAATAAATGATGGGAAATTTATTTTAATTCATATTAAAATTAAATTAAATCAAAATCTTCTATTTCAATGCAAATTATCCATTTAAAACTAAAATTGGTTTTAATAAAAAAATTCCTCTTTGATAAGATAAAACCACTAGGTATCAATCGGAACATGTTTAACCATTTTTAAAAGATTTAAATCTATTAAAAACCGATTATAACAATATTCAAAATTGATTTCCACAATTATATTCAAAATATTAATTTAAATCATTTCTAAAAAATTAACATTTTAAATTAAACAATTTAAATTATCCAACTTCCATTAACACACTCCCATTCAATGGAATTGGAGTTTTCCCATTTTTAATTCCAAAACCATTTTCAAATCTCCCAATTCAGTAGAATTTTGTTTTATCAAATAAATTCAATGAAATTTTGATCAATTGAATTTAAATCAATAGTTGAAATATATCAATAAATTCAAGCTTAACAAATTGGCCATATTGGACAGAACTACCTACCTTATTCCCAAAATTCAACACCTCCACCAACAACCGTCAATGAGAGAAAATTTGTATATGACCTCAATTAAAAAACTACAAGTAAGATACCACACATTATAGAAAATATAAATCACTATCAAAATTATCTATTGAAATCCAAAACTATGATAAAGGGAGATAGATGAAGAATAAGGGAGAATGATTACCCAGGAATAACACCATAAGTGGAATGATGATAAAACTAAAAAATAGAGGATCTATAAGGGTTTTAAGGATTAAAGATCTCTTTGTTAAGGCCTTAGGTTGAGGGAGAAGAAACTGGAGTAGAGGAAATAAAGGGATATCATTCGTACTACCTGTTAAAAAACCACATTCTTGGTATTACACGAAGTGTAATACCAATACCTGTCATAAAACCATTAAATTTCGTAACTACAAACAAACATCACCATAAATTAAAAAAAGACAATCTGAGTTAAAAATTGAACTATAAAACATTCATTATATGTAATATATCTTCATTATTTTTACCCTTCATAATGTGAATTTTTCATGACATGCATCTAGATATCATCGCACATCGTGTAACCCTCTTACAGCCTTCAGAAAAGGATGGTTAAAGTTGAGAGTACAAAAAATATTTGACTTCACTATTATAGGTATCCTCCACACTCATTATCAACCTTACCCATTCAATGAAAGGAAAAACCACGACATGATTAATGACTTACATGTCAGATTAGTAATGGGATGTTACATGATCTAAGGGGATAGTTGTGATTGGGTATGTGATATGGGATCTAGGTGTCACTATATATCGTATGAAATGGGATTAAAGTCACATGTAGTTATTTAAGGATGTTCAGTAGGATACAAACAACGAAAATGGGGGTATTTTAATTTGATATCCCAAAGATATCATAGATGTTTTATGCCATAAAATATATACAATGTCATGTTGTTTAACATTATTTCATAAGGATGTATAGGGGGTCAGGTGTTCTATATAGTGTGAAAGTAAATTCAAAACCAACATGAATGGAGTGAAAAAGGATGCAAAGATGCACAAAAATTATAAGGGGATATCACATCATATAAGGGCATGATTCTTAGACCATGGGATAAGTTGTTCCTCAAAACATCGAGTGAAGACAAAAACGAACCTGAATTAGTTGACCCAATTCTGATACATATGGAATTCTAGAGAAATGTAAAGGAATTTATAATCATGATTCATGGAATAAATAAACACAATTTTAGGTTAGGATGCATAGACAAAATGTACATTTTTATGGTTATGATTCATGGACTAAATAAACACAATTTTGGGTTAGGATGCATGGACCAAATGTACATTTTTTGTGGTTATGATTCATGGACCAGATGCACAGAGTTTATAATCATGATGCATGTACCGTAAGTGTTCTAAGAGAGTTCATAAGGAATGAAAGGTGATATAAAACCAACATGAATGGAGGAAGAAAGAGGGATATTAATGCACAAACATACTAAAAATAGAATTCATATAGTTTACAGTTATGATGCATGGATTAGTGGGGGTGAAACCAGTTTAATGTTGTGGAGCATGAACCAAAGGGGTGAGATAATCAATCTAGTGATATCATAGAAAACCTAATATAAATGAAGGGAAAAAGTGACTCAAAATTATGATTACTATAATTGGTCATTCATGTAAGGATTTACAAATGGTTTAAGGTCATGACACATAGACCAATGGTGTTTCATTATTTAGAATTCATGTATATAGTATTATTGATAAAAAAGTGCATTTTATAGTCCTGAAAGGTAGACTTGGGGTGAGGCAGTCTATGGGGCCTAGAGAATGAATTAACACTTGATGTGAATGGAGATTCATAATCAATATAGATATCCTTATTAGGGGAAATATATTATTTTAGGTCATGGGAATTATACCCTAATTGACAGAGTCTATATATCCTGGGGTGGAGGAAAACCCCAACATAAGAAAAGGGACCAAGTCCATCCTGGAGAGTCTCATATGGGGATGTGTGTAGTGACCCCAAACCCAGTATTCTAAATCTTATGACTTATTTATTACATTCTCATAATATAAAAGGAATTACATAACTAAGGGAAATATAATTATATAGTCTTCCTAAACTAAATTTATTCTTTGGTCTTTTATTATATTTGAAAAAAATACAACATAATTTTTTTTTGAGAATATCATTATTCCCTTTAGAATATTCTTTCTTATCTATGGTAGTACACATTATATACTATTTTGGAATGAAAATAATAAGGATGATATCAAATTCTTGGTAAGGGTTAAGTACTGCCAAAGTTAACATTAATAAATATTAAAAATCAACATGGAAAGGTAAATAAATAAACACACATTCTATTTTTAATAACATGAATATCATGGTAAGATAAGGAAGAATTAATTTTGAAAATTAAATAATTGAAAAAATAAAACATTTATCTAACTTTATTATCATGGTAATAATGAATAATCAATATAGAAAGGTAAATAATTGAAAACACATTCCATTTAATCAATAAACTGATAATGAAATGCATCCATAGATATTATCATAGTAAAAATCACATGTATAATAAAAAACCGCATTATAAATTAAGTAAAATTTTAATTATTAGATGTTATATTTCCCAAAAACATAATACCTTTACTTTCAAGGTCTATCATTAAGACATTTTTAAACTACTTCGTAAAAACTAATCTTATTGGGTCAAATGATTCATCTCAGGAGATTACTGATGAATCAAGGGGCTATCTATAATTGGTCCCCAACCATGTATTTCATGCTCAAAGCATTAAAAATATATAAAATAATATATTTAATTCATAAAATTTTTCTTTATAATCAAGTATCTGTATTGAGTAAATGATACATATTTATCTATATTTCCCTAGTTAAGAAAATAACATTAAAAGTATGAACCATATGTCAAAATGGTATAAACTTTAAAAAATATTAAAATCCATCACATAATACTACATATATTTTATATAAATTTAATCCTTAATGAAAAATGATCATAATAAATTTATTATTTCAAGACAAAGTTAACCATCATAATAGAAAGTGAGATTACACAATAACATTTATCACTTTGTAATTTCCAAGTCAAATCCCTTTGGATGAAAAAAGGAATTGAAAATTAAAATTCCATGAATTATGAAGTAATCATGATATTACGTATCAATGGAAGTACATACACTATATAAAATAAATTAGGTCAATAACATTATAATATGCCTCAAAAAAGTTAAATTGAGATAAAGTCTCCTACCTTGACTTTGAATCATAACAGACATTCATTATCTTCCTGAATAATAAACCTATATTAATTATTTTGTTTCTCAATAACAATTTTAAATTTTAATATTACTTTGATTTCAACTATTACTGTTTTATATACAATTACATAATCAGTTAAGTTTATGTTGGGTGTTTCGAAGTTATTTGTCTGTGTCAAAAATGACTTCGGAAGGTGATTATTGAGCTAAGTGGTCAATATTTAAACATATCTAAAATAATAATCATTAAATATTTATAATATTTATACAAAAATTATAGCCTTAGTTACATTATATAATATATTTAAATATATTTATAATTTTTATATATCGATATATGTGTATAAATAAATAGATATATATTCATATCTTATACTAGTATATGTAAATTAATACACTATATAATATATTTAAATAAATTTTCATATGTATAAATGTATTTGTAAATAATTATATATATATATATGTATATATATAAAAATATCATTAAACAAAATCAAAAACAACATGGTGTAGTGGTAAAGGCATTCTATATTTGAAGTAGAGGTGCAAGGTTTGAATCCGTGAGGGCAGGTATGAGGATGGAAATTCATGAAACACTGATAAAAGGGGTGGTGGTGTAATGCCCCGACCCTAGTTACCTAGATTCGGTGAATTATTACGTATCCTTGGAATGATCAAAAAAGATCAAGTCTCGAAAGACCAATTAGTTTAGTATCCTTGGAAGTACTAGATACATTCATAAGGTTTACATTACATTATAAAATATAAAACAACAACAACATTGTTTCCAAATAAAACACTGATATCCCATAGACTATCCCTGCAGGTCAGTCAAAATATACTTATTCGCATCCTAGGAAAAATAAAACATAGAAAGGGGTGAGCTCAGATGCTCATAAAGATAATAATATAACAGAAACTTTAATTAATAAGAATAAACACTTAAGGCAATGTATAAAACTAAAACAAAATTCTTTTAAACATAAACTTCATCATAATATAGAAAATATAATTCAATATAATGATGTTTACTTACTCACATGGATATTATACTAGTAGAATAATAACATGAAATATCAATAGCCACTTTTATAATGATGGAATCCATAATGCCAGACTTCATAACCACATAGTCAAGGCCTTTTTCCAAGACTACAAATAAGATTTTGTCAAAGCCTTGTGTCAAGACACTAGTTTGTCTCATGAGACCTACCTATGCATCGAGGAGATATAGTGAGCTTCACCTGTCACTTACTAAGTCCAATAAATTCCTCATATGAAAATTTTTAAACGTAACATTAACATTTGTATTAAAACAAGCATAGGAAATGTCATTACTTTATCCATAAACCATTAATGGTATAATAATAACACATCCATAGTGAAACATATCACAAAAACTTCAATATAATATGGAAGAGTTGTATCATAATAAATCAACTTCAAATAAGCATAAAATCTATCAAAGGATGTTGAGATAGATGAAATCAAAACCTTTTTAGAGAAATATCTCTTTCTATTTTGAAATCATTTATAAGTCATATAATTTTTAAAAAAACCTTCATTTTGAAAATATTCTTATATGCTTGTAAGGGAAGCTCCGACAATGTTATAACGGCGGAAAATAGCCGCACCCACCGTATAAGTTTTAAAAGAACATTCTTACCTTACTTTTTTCGAAAAGGTCATAAAGTACCTTGTTTAGAATACGACGGAAAGTTTCCTTTAAAAATGTATAAGGTCAAATAAGGGTATAAAGGATATTAAACCACGGTCCATTAAAGAGTAAAAATATTTTGAAATACATTTTTAATAAAACATGGATTTAGATGATAAATAGGTCCAAGTAGATAATTATATATAAACAATCGTGCATAATAAAGAGGTTGTAGAATTAACCCTTAAATTGTACTTTTACTTGGTTTAGGGTTGGTGAAACTATTGTATAATGGTTAAATAATTGTCATTAAATTATAAAATAAGCATTTACATTAATATGATATCATATATGATCTTTTAATATTGCTTTGTTAATAATATTTTAGTATTATCGTCATTTTGGGTGTTAACTGATTCGTCATCCTTTATATAATTTGTTACATAAGTAAAGTTTGTTTTATATTGGATGCATCTTATTCATATTTAGAATGATATCCAGTCTTAAACATTATTTTTAATCCTCAATTGAAAATTAGTCTTGAATGGATACAACAAGGAATAAATCTCATCGTGTTCGTGGAGATGGTCATCCGTACGTACATACGAGTGGAAATATCATTCTTTTGATATTAAAATCATATATAATTGAATGTTATATCATATATACAGAATTATTATCATTTTATAATTATTATTTACATCATTTATAATCATTTTTATACCCACATAAATAATAATGTACTAAATAACAACTACACCACAACGTGGAGACGGTAAGCTGTACGTACGCACATATGGTGACATGTCATTCAAAGGATGAATAGGATAATGAATATGGTTTTACCATATTTATAATAACATCCCAGTAAATAGAAGATACTGGAGTTATTATTTTATAATGGAAACAACAAGTAATGAAGAAGTGGAAGAACAAAAAACACGATAGCGGTGGTGAGATATTTACCTCATTTCAAGTTCTTCCTTATGATTTGATTAAAAGGGATCCTTAGGTTGGATTTATGATGACAGACTATAGGCTGAAGGCCAGACATTTTAGAGGATATTTGGGTAGTTTTTGGCCGAGAAAAATGTCTTTGAAGGTGTGAATTAGAGAGAAGGGGAAGTGCCCTTTTATAAGAGGGGTGAGGGTCACTTTAGGAAAAGCGACAAATATTATTTTATAATAAATTAATTTTGGTTTATAATGGATAAATATTGATTTATTTCAAATCTAAGGTGGTCATGGGTCGAAATCCACTCAATCAATAGGTTTTAGACAGGATTGGGCCACTATATTAACCTTATCTTTTAGATTTAACTCTTAGTTAAATAGTTTTACATTTACCTTTTCTCTTTGTATTTTTGTATTATATGGTTAATAAAATTACTATAACAAGCCGAGAGAACCCCATGTGGTTCATTATTAATATATATAATCTTATCTAAGTCATTTGGCCAATCTTTAGATTTTTAGGAATATTATATCAATTAATAATATAATATTTTTTAAAAAACTCTTTTATGTCAATTTTGACACAATTTGGTATTTTATTTTTTATAAATTCATAACTGCATTATTTCATGGGAAAAAATTTATTTAATAAACCCTAAAATGTCATATTAACCTATAAAATTAGTGTAATTCATAAAAAGTCTCAAATTTAATTTATTTGGGTTTTTATAATATCAATTATTTTAACATTTCATTAATAAGGTAATTATTGCATCATCATTGTGCCATAAATAAATTAAATTATATAATGTCTTAAAATTATAAATAAAATACCATTATATAGGAAATTTTTTTATATTTCTAATTAATATTTATAGTTGAAATTATAACTTATATAACCCCATGTAAACATTGGTTTACTAAAAGATATGTGTTTTTGTTATTTTTGTCTTTACTTTAAATTAATTAATATAATGTGCCATTATCACTCTCAAGTGGCTCCATGGGGTCAAAACATCGACCCAAGAATGACTATGGTCATCCATGACTCGTTCAATAAGGTTAGGATAAGTGTTAATGTAATTTTATATTATTATAATATTATTATTACCTAGAATTACCCTATTTACCTTGAACCACGGTAAATAAAAGTCATAAGTTACTATTCACCACAAATTATTTTCATCTTATTGAATCACATTTTACTTAATAATATTAACCATGTCTCTCAGATTTTTTAAATTCAACTCACAGAAGCGTTTAAATTATGTTTTATGTAAATTTGAAAATGCTTCTAGGAGGTGGGTAAAAGACGGTAAAAAGTTCAATAAAATTTTTATATATCTAAAATTATTATAAACTGACTCCAATGAATTACATTGAAATTATATAGGTATTATGTATCTATTTTGACCTAAAATAATATAAAATAAAATAAATTATTATTTAAATAAAAAGTCGGTTTTTAAATAATAACTCAATTTTTTCACTATTCATCAAAAATTGAAAGTTTTCAGAAAAGTACCAAAAATTCACCCTAACCTAATTTCAATATTATGAATCCAAAAATTAAGTCCATTTTGAAAGATAAAATTTATGAAATTTTAAAAAGTGGGTATTACTATTCATAACGACTAGTTTTATTGGTTGTGGTGTGTTAGAACTCGAAGTTACGTATAACACACGCTACTGTATTATTCAAAGGGAAGAATACCATGGAAGCTTGGAGTGTTATATTCTCCACTCCTTCAAATAATTTTGTCCTCTAAATTTCTAGAATAATACTGCATAAAAAGACTCGGGTGGTTCTTCATCATAAGTTCCTTGGGTTCCCACATCGACTCTTCCATCTTATGGTTTTTCCATAGAACTTTTACCATACGAGTCATCTAGTTCCTCAACACTTGTTCTCTAGTACCAAGAATTTTGACAGCCTCTTCCTTGGATTGTTTTTGTCTTAGAAGGATCAACAAAGATTCAATCCTTAGATACAATATGGACAAGAAATGAAATCTCCTAAAGCCAGAATTCACACTTTCTAAACTTTCGATATAATTCATGTCTTTTAACAGTATTTATAATAATGCGCAAGTGATTTTCATGATATTCGTATCTTTTGGAGTATACCAAAATATCAAAAAAATACCACTACAATGTCATCAATATATTCCTTGAAAACTATATTCATTAGGTCCATGAAGACAGATGGTGCATTAGTCAATCCAAAAGGCATTACTGTAAACTCGTAATGCTCGTACCTCATTCGAAATGCTATTTTTAGAATGTATTCCTTCTCCACACACAACTGATGATATCCAGATCGAAGGAAAATATTTGAAAATTATTGAGCTCCACGAATTTGGTCAAATAAATTATCAATGCAAGGTAGGGGATACTTGTTCTTTATTATTATAGAATTGATCTCCCAATAGTCAATGCACAACTGCATAGATCCATCTTTCTTCTTAACAAAAAGAACAGGGGCTCCCCATGGAGAAAATCTAGGGAGAATAAATCCCTACTCAATTACTCTATTTGTTTCTTTTGTTCCACTAAATCCACAGTGGTCATTCTATAAGGGGTCTTTGAAATGGGACTTGAACCTAGAATTAAGTCAATGGAAAACTCAATTTCTCATTCTGGAGGATGTCTAGGTAAATCCTCTGGAAATAAATAAACATATTCTTGCACAATAGGTACATCCTCCATTTGAACATTCCTTTCCTCACCCACATTTATTTCATTCTCGTCCTCCCCAACAATTGAATTTAATTTAGCTAATGGGGTGGATCTAGAAAAGAATTAGGTGGTGACGTTTCTGCTCCAAATGCAAGGTGTTCTTTATCATCATCATCAAAAATTGTAACCTTCTTCTTCATATAATAAATCATCGCATCATGGTCCGAAAGCCAATCCATACCGAGGATTATATCAAATTCAATATTTGGTATGGCGATGAGATCAACAAATAAATAATGTTTATATGCCTGAATGGGGACTGAGTCACAAAACATTGTTGCAATGATACTTCCCTTAAGAGTTTTGACTGAAAAATCACTTGTTAAATCAAATTATAAATATCTAATTTTCATAGAAATCTGGGAAGATATGAAACATTGAGATGATCCATAATTAATTAAAGCGTTGGCCATACTTGAAGAAACCATTAAATTACCTACTACTACATCTTTCGGAGCTTCAACCTCAGCAGTACTTATAGCATACTCTTGGCCTTGATCCCTTGGGATTTTCTGAAGTATGTTCCCATGACGCTTAGGACATTAATTTGCATAATTTACTCTTTCTCTACAATTGTAAAATTCTACATTAACAGCCTCTTTCTTTCCCTTACAATCAGGAGCTTGGTGGCCTTTTTCACCACACTTGTAACAGACTCCCATTCCCTTCAGACAAGTACCATGGTGTTTCTTCCCACATTTACTGTAGGATGGATATTCAAATTTTCCCTTCTTCCCCTTATTTCCATTTCCATAGTGTTTAGCAGATATCTTCTTCTATTTCATTGCTTTAAAGTCGTAAGACTTAGAGAATTATTTTTCTGTCTTGATAGCACATGAGAAAATATAATCGAACAACGAGAAGGATTTTGTGACAAATTCTCAACAGAGAAATGGATTTGACCCATCAAATAAACGGTCAATATTACTTCATGGTTACATATAAAATCTGTATCATGCCTCACAAACCATGTAAAGTTAGCTTCATACATTGTGACATTCTCATCCTCCTTTTTCCTCAGACTTAGAAATTTTCGTTCTATATCCACTTGATGGTCATGAGGAAATTATTTTTTCTAAGAAAATCTAATTAAACTCCCTACATTCAATATTTGATACTTCATAATCTTCCTTTGTGTTTTGAATCAATGACCACCATTGATCTGCATCTCTAGTGAGGTAGTAAACTGCCATGAAAACTTTTTCCCTTTCACTACTCCCCAAGGCGTGGAATATTTTCTCTAAGGAATTTATCCATTGATTAGCTACTAATGGATTTGTACCCCCTTTGAATATTGGTGGTTGTTTCCTCATGAAGAGATCTAACATTGATCCTCCACACTGCGGATCAGGGTGCTTCATATGGGTATGGTTATTATTCATAACCTAAGTTAGTTGTCCCAGTATAGTGATAGGCTGATCAGCAACAGTTGTATCACCATCTCCACTACAATTATATGGAGAAGGAGGGAAATCCATAAATGGAGTGGGTGCATTGATATGGTTTCCATTCCTTCCACTAGGTTCCATTTCTAAATAATGTCATACACTAGATTAGTTTATAAATCACAATACATAATTCCAAACATATAACATAATTAACATAAATTGAACAGTTTATGGATATAATCCATAATCATAAAAAATTTCGTTGAGGAGGTATATACTCATAAATCCTTTATAATGGGTTGTAAAGAAAATGTGGATTATCCTAAGCATATCCCTCCAGAGTGTCAAAACCAAGAGTTTAACAAAGCTCATTGTCATGTACCAGGATACCCCGGGTCAAGCTCGAAACTCCTTGTCATAGTTTTCACTTCTTGGTACATCTATGCCAGAGCCGCCTCTACCTTCTTGTATTTAGATAGGGATGTATGTCATGGTAAATACACAAAATCTCTACATTAAAAAAATTCTAGGATGTTCTTATATACGAATACTCAAATACTATCATAGGTTAATGTGATATAATCAGATTTTATCTAAATATAGCTTTCAAGGATAGTACTAAAATTTCTCTGATACCAACTGTAATGCCTTGACCGTAGTTACCTAGATTTGGTGCATTATTTCATATCATTGGCATGATAAAAGATCATGTCTCGAAAGACCGATTAGTTTAGTAGCCTTGGAAGTACTAGATACATTAATAAGGTTTATAATATATCATAAAATAGAAAACTACAACAAAATTGTTTCCATAGACAACACTGAGATCCCATAGACTATCCCTGTAGGTCAGTCACAATATACTTCTTCGCATCCTGGAAAAAATAAAACATAGAAAGGGGTGAGATCAGATGCTCAGTAAGGATAAAAATATAGCAGAAACCTTCATTAATAAGTATAATCATTTATAGAAAAGTATAAAACTAAAACAAAAGCCTTTAAAACCTAAACTTCTTTATAATATTAAAAATATAAATCAAAATAATTCTATTTACTTACACACATTGATATTATACTAGTAGAATAATCACATGCAATATCAATAGCCACTTTCATAATGATGGAATGCATAATGCCAAACTTTATAACCACATAGTCAAGGCCTTGTGCCAAGACAACAAATAATATTTTTTCAAGGCCTTGTACCAAGAAACTATTTTGTATCATGAGACCTACTAATGCAGTGAGGAGTTATAGAGGGATCCACCCATCACTTACTAAGTCCAATGCATTCCTCATATAAAAATGTTTAAACATAACATAAACCTTTGTATTAAAACTAGAATATGAAATTTCAATACTTTATCCATAAACCATTAATGGTATAAAAATAAAACATCTACAGTAAAAAATATCACAAAAAATTCAATACAATATGGAAGATTTGTATCATAATAAATCAACTTCAAATAATCTTAAAATCCATCAAAGGATGTTGACATATATGAAATCAAAACCTTTTTTAGAGAAATATCTCCTTCAATTTTGAAATCATTTAGAAGTCATATAATTATAAAAAAACCTTTATTTTGAAAATATTCTCATAAGATTGTAAGGAATGATTTGACATTGTTATAATGGTGGAAAATATCCACACCCGCCGTATAATTTAAAAAAAACATTCATACCTTAATTTTGTCGAAAAGGTCATAAAGTAACTTGTTTGGAAAATGACAGAAATATTCCTTTAAAAACATATAAGGTCAAATAAGGGTATAAATTACATTAAACCATAGTCTATTAAACATTAAAATTATTTTGAAATAAATTTTTAAGAAAACATGGATGTGGATGATAAAGAGGTCCTAGTAGATAATTACATATAAACAACTATGGATAATGAAGAGGTTGTAGAATTAACCCTTACCTTGTAATTTTCCTTGGTTGAGTGTAGGTTAACATACTATATAATGGAGAAATAATTGTTATTAAATTATACAAGAACCATATATATTAATATGATATCATATATGATCTTTTAATATTTCTTTGTTAATAATATTTTAGTATTATCGTCATTTCGGGTGTTAACTGATTCGTCTTCCTTTATATGGTTTGTTATGTAAGTAATGTTTTTTATGGATAAGATTTTTCTTATTCATATTTAAAATGATATTAAGTCTTAAAACATTATTTTTAATCATCAAATGAAATTTAGTCTTGAATGGATACGATGGGGGAACGAATCTCATCTTGATCGTGAAGACGGTAATCCGTATGTACACACGAGTGACAATATCATTATTTTGATATTAAAATCCCATATTATTGGATGGTATGTCATATATACAGAAAAATTATCTTGTTATATTTATTATTTAAATCATTTATATATCATTATTATACCCATCCAAATAATAATTTTTTGAATAACAACTGCACCACGATGTGGAGACGGTAAGTCGTACGAACGCACGTTTGGTGACATGTCATTCAAAGGATGGATAGAATAATGAATATGGTTGTACCATATTTATAACAAAATTACATTATATATATTATATTATATTTATTATTTTATAATGGAATCAACAAGGAAAGATGAAGTGGAAGAAGAAAAAAATAAGAGGTGGTGAGATATTTATCTCTTCTTCGGGTTCTTCCTTTTGATTTGATCAAAAATTCTCTTTAGGATGGCTTTATGACTGGATGAGGGACTGTAGGAGGAAAGTAGTATAGTTTAGAAGATATTTGGGTAGGTTTTGGCTGATCCAAATGAACTTGAAGGTGTGAATTAGAGATAAGGAAAAGTGCCCTTTTATAAGAGGGGTGAGGGTCACTTTAGAAAAAGCTAGAAATATTATTTTATAATAAAATAATTTTCGGTTTATATGGGATAAAAATTGATTTATTTCAAAGATAAGGTGGGAATGGGTCTAAATCCACTCAACAAATAGGTTTTAGACATGTATGGGTCACTATATTAACCTTATCTTTTAGATTTAACTATTAGTTAAATAGTTTGACATTTACCATGTCTCTTTGTATTTTAATATTATATGCTGAATAAAATTACTATAACAAGTCAAGAGAAACAAAAGTGGTTCATTATTAATATATATAACCTTATAAAAGTCATTTTTCCGAAACATAGATTTCTAGGAATATTTTATCAATTAATAATATAATATTTGTTTTAAAAACTATTTTATGTAAATTTTCACACTATTTGGTATTTTGATTTTTTTAAATTTATTAAAACATTATTTCTTAGAAAAAAAATTATTTAATAAACCTTAACATGTAATATTAACCTATAAAATTAGTGTAATTCATAAAAAGTATCAAATTACATTTATTTGGGTATTTATAATATCAATTAGTTTAATATTTCATTCATAATGTAATTAATGCTTCATCATTCTATCATAAATAAATTAAATAATTTAATGTCTAAAAATTATAAATAAAATACCATTATGTAGGAAATCGTATTATCTTTCTAATGAATTTTTATATTTGAAATGATAACTTATATAATTGTATCTAAATATTGGTTTACTAAAAGATATGTGTTTATGACATTTTTTTCTTTACATTAAATTAATTAATATAATGTGTCCTTGTCACTATAAAGTGGCTCCATGGGGTCCCAAAATCGACCCAAGGATAACCATGGTTGGCCATGACTCATCCAATAAGTTTAGGACAAGGGTTAAGGTAATATTATATTATTATAATATTATTATTACCATGAATTACCATATTTACCTATAACTGTGGTAAATAAAAGTCAAAAGTTACGATTCAAAAAAAAATATTTTCATCTTATTAAACCAAATTTTACTAACTAATATTAAACATGTCTCTTGGATTTTCAAAATTCAACTCACAGAAGCAGTAAAATTATGTTTTATGTAAATTTTCAAATGGTCCTAGGAGGTGGGAAAAAGACGGTAAAAAGTTCAATAAACTTTTCATATATCTAAAATTATTATAAACTCACTACAATGAATACATGGAACTTGTATATGTATTATGTATCTATTTTGACCTAAAATAAAATAAAATAAAATGAAATATTATTTAAATAATAAGTCGGTTTTTAAATAATAACATAGTGTTTTCACTATTCATTCAAAATTGAATGTTTTCAGAAAAATACTAAAAATCCATCCTAAGATAATTTCAATATTCTAAATCCAAAAATGAAGTCAATATTGAAAGATAAAATTTATAAAATTTCAAAAAGTGGGTATTACTATTCATAATGGCTAGATTGATTGGTTGTGGTGTGTTAGAACTCGAAGTTGCGTACAATATACGCTATTGTATTATTCAATGAAAAGAGTACCATGGAAGCTTAGAGTGTTACATGTGGGGTAAAAATCTCTAATAATGGTGGGGTGGAGCACTGTTAAAGGGGTCGTGGAAGTGCTAATAAAGGTTTTTAGTCTCACGAACGTCTAGATTTTTTTTACCCCCTTTAACAGCTCTAAATAGCGCTATTAATGGCCCCATTTGACAACACTTTTTAACACTATTAAAGGGGGCCTTTAAAAGCAATTTTTACCATTGTTAAAGGTTTCAAGCTTCTACCCACACTCTGATTATAAAAACTTTTTCGTGTTGATAAAATCATATTCTAGTGCCGTTAAAGGCCTTTTTTGTACTAGTTTCATTATATAACAGTATATGTAGTTGCATAAAGAATAAAGTACAAAAGATAAAGTAAACTATATTCACATTAAATTTTTATTTAATTAGATATATAGATCCCAAGGTTTATTATTACACCTGAACCAATAATATACACATTGTCCAATGCTATTGTTTGAACCATCCACCAAGGGATATCACATCATATTCAATAATGGGTGTCATTAATCATTTAATATCCAAATTCACAATCATACAAAGGGGGCCTAGATAGTAGTCTGTTGCCCCGTGGGTATTTGGAGCAGTAGTCCCTATCCCACAACATAGTGTACACATGCAATACATGTAAATACCAGGGGACTAGGGTGGAATTATTGCATACCAGGGGTATTTGGAGCAATAGTCCCTATCCCACAACTCAGTCACAATATCAAATCACATGGTTCAACATTCAATAACCCATTTATCAATCATTTCCGTAATTCGTTGTTAAACCAATTTCATTAAATAAATTATCAACCATACATAGTTCATAAATTATCATTTAAATAATATCTTTACACCCCATGTGTTTCCATCAATTTCTTAGTATCCTTTATCTGTTAATTTCATAATTCCATTAATCAATCAATTAATTAATTTAATTAAAAATGTGGTTTACCAACAAGTAAATTGAAATTGAAAAATTATACACACCCAAAAAATATCATGACTATGGGAATTAAAAGTTATTACCCTTACCTCATTGTCATTGATGGACTTTCTCTAAACTAAAATACACAATTTGATGCGGAACAAATCAAAATCAGAATGGTGCAAAAAATATACGACCAACACCTAAGATCAAGATACAACGGAATAAGATACAATAAAACCTATATACAAACCACTTCCAATAGATGAAAAAATCATCCTTCTTTATTGGTAATGGGTGATCAGAGATAGAGGAAATCAAACGAAGAAGAAATCACTTACCAGTAAGGATAAGATCCACCAATCATATCATTTATCTTATAATGAAGGGGTTTGAGGAGACTTGGAATTATACTAAGATATTTCAAAAAATAATTAAATCATTTAGATCCAATACGAGGTGATTTTGGGTTAAAACGGGGGGGGGGGTTGTTATTTTTTATAAATTTTTAGGGGGGAATTAAAACCCATGTGCACTGTTTCCAAACCGTGAACCTAAACCGAACACCTAGACGTAGAGAGTGAAAATTTTCCCCTAAGTGGAATTCAGTGTGAAAAAAATGATACAACAATTATCCACCTCCAATATCTCCAAAATAGTGTTCATAATTTCTTGGTGGAAAACTACATGGTGTTCCTTAACAATGTGCCAAACATTCACAACCCCATGGGAATCCAATTTTCTCAAATTATACCTGAAACAACCCCCAACAAAATTACAACCAAGATATACTCAAAAGGGTAATAGAGTCCTTTAAAAGTGAATGAGTAATCTCAAATTGTTTTTTAATATTACAATAATTAATTTAAATGAAAAATAGTTTTCAATTAAAATACCAAAATTTTCACTATTCATCCAGAAATGAATCATCTTATAAAAATACCAAAAAATCACCATAAGTTAATTTTTCCATGTATATTCAAGAAATAAATTTAATTTTACCGTTTTTTTCAAATGTTTCAGAAATTAATTTTAAATTATGTGGAAAATGCATGACTAAGCCTCTTTTATTATAAAAATATATTTTTTCAGAGAACACTTTTTTATCTTTCAAATGGTTCTTATTTTGTTTCTAATATATATGTAAACATTGAAATTATTATATACATGTTCAAACCATATAATATTCAAAATATTTTCATTTCTATTCATACACACTAACTTATTGAATATGTTATAATGATCATGTTTAAATAATAACTTTTTAATAGAGTGTCATGTTTCATTGAAACCCGATGTTTCATGAATTTCAATCTATCAATGATATTGAATTATTTATAAATAAATTTATCATAAATTCTATTGATATTATATTCCCTCATAAACCTGGTGTTTTCATGCCATAAATGCTAAGAAATATGAAATTCATATTTTAAAATCTCAGAGTGTCACATTCTACCCCCCATAAATAAATATTTCCCTCAAAATTTAATCTTGATCTCTATAATTAAGAGTTTTACATTTGAATATACCATTCATAAAATCCCACATTTGGAGAAGGGTTAATAAAATATCACCGTTTAAGAGGAAAAAGGAAGTAAGAAGGTCATGCGGAATAATCACATAACTAGGTTTCCATATAGGAAAGTATTTTTGAGAAGTAATGATATATACATGGTAGAAAATAAAATTGATAAAGTATTAATAAAGAGAGGTAGAGATCACTGATCAAAAGAAGGTGAATGAACTTCTGAATATCAACAACCATACAACCATAAATCAAATATGAGTAAAAAATGCCATTGAGATCATTAGAAAAGATTGTAATATGACAATATTTTATTTCAAGATGCTTTTCCTAAAGATGAGAAATTATTTTACCTTCTCGATTGATAATATATGAAAAAAACATAAATAATATATAACAATTTTATAAACACAATTTCATATTTTTTTCTTATTTTTAATAAATTTTTCATTCATAAATTACTCCATGAAATAAATATCTAAAAATTAAATTTTTATACCAGAAGAAATAAAATTAACATCTAACGAGTCATAAGATCTATAATATAATTACAATTTATTCATTTAATATGTAGTTATCATTAAAAAAATTGTTAGGACTCATTATACAACATTGAAAAATATTCATATAGTGAAGTAATACATTAATATATAAAACCTCATCAAAAGTTCAAATTAAATCATTTCATAAATGGTTAACCCTATGAAGCATCCAAAATATTAATATCCAAAACTTAAGAAATAATGTCACTTAATTTCCTATAAGAAATTTTCATCAATCCTAAAAGAAAAATGAAGTATCTCTTAATTTTTACATTCCAATCATGTGATTACCTTTATCCTATATTGTCTTAAAGAATGGTAATAACTTTAATTACCATAAAAACCCATTTAAAAACATGAATTATTCTTTATCCTTTAAATAAAATAAATATTATTAGAGATATTCATTAAATATTATAATGTTCTAAACTCAATCAATGATATGATATTCCACTTTTTTGAAAAATAATTAATCATTTACAAGTTCTTCAACACTATCAAATTTAAAATATTCATATCAATCCTATTTTTATCCTAAAATAATTATCTCAAAATCAATAACATATTAAGGGTTACCTTTCCTTCAATCATGTGCTTTAAAAGAAGTTAAACTTTCCACTGAATCATTTTTCGTGTTCATCAATACATTTTGACATATGCTTTCAAATCCTTAATGTAAATATACGTCAATAGAATGCTTATAAATTTCAAAAATCTTATAATGAAAATATCATTATTCAAATACTTTGCAACATAATTTATGTATCGAAGTACATAAGAAATTAATCATTCCACTTCATCTGTATCAACAAAATAATATTTCCCTTGACCCTTTAGATTTTTTTGAGGTATATTACCTTGAAACTTGGGGAATTATTTTGTTAATGTATATGTCTCCATAAAGTGTATGAATTGAAAATTGGTGTATTATTTCTTTCCCCATGAAATCATGTCCAGGGTGGAAAATCACCCAATACTTATAAAAATTACCATTCTCTTCATGAATGTTCTAGTGTGGTTCTTTACACAATTGTAACATGGCGAAAATCCTTATTCACCTTCTTCAATTTATCAATATGTATTTTTTTTCTTCTTATCTTACTTCCTTTCGAAGTCATTTGTTTTATAAAGTTATTTCAATATTTTGATAGCACATGATTATATGTCCTTATATGATTAGAATGATTTGGAGTGTAGTGAACAAAAAATAATTGGTTTGAAACCATCAAAGAAATGATCAATATTTCTCTTTGGATTACGTATATAGGCTCTAGTATCTCTGGAAACCCTTGTAACATTGGATTTATAATTAGAAACATTTTTACCTTCAATTTTCGTAAATTTGTGAATTTTTTACTTTTTATCCTCTTATTTCTCAGGAGGAAAATAATTTTTTTAATAAAGGTGCCTTAAAATCCATCTATTCCATGTTTTAGATTTCTTCTTCTTCATTGGTGTTTTGATTCAATATACACCATGAATTTGTATATCTTAAGAGATGGTAAACTACCGTGACAACTTTTTCTCTTTCATTACTACCTAGAGTGAGAAATATATTTTATAAGGAACATGACCATTTCATTGTTAAGAATGGATTTGTAGTATCATTTAATGATGGAGGTTGTTGACGAATGAACCGACCCAATATATGATAATAACACTATCAAATAGTATTCTCAATCTATGAAAAGTTAATTTTCATTACCTGATTATGCTTCCATAAAATACCCATAATTTTCTCAGTTCCAATACTACATGTATTGGAATCCATAGATGAAAAATCTCTATATTGGAAATGATTATTGAGACACCTCTTCCTTCTATGAAAAATTTCAATATAATAGAATATACTAAATTATATTATAAAATTACAGACATTGTATAAATCTAATTCTGGTATAACAATTACAATAAATTTAAAACATTATGCATAGATATTCTCATAATCAAATACATGGTTTTCATGCTAATATCATTTTATTCAAATAATTTATATTGTTTTTAAAATAAAATGTGAACTATGGTAAGAAGTTTTTCCAGAATTATAAAATTGGGTGAGTAGTAAGGCTCATTTTTATGCACCAGGTGATGATCGGGCCATGCCCAATGCACCCTTTTCGGAGTTATTATGCCTAGGTACCTCTATAAAAAAACCACATCCACTTGTAGTATACATACAAAGATATATTTCTGTTAATAAACACATTATCTTTATAGAACCAAAACATTATGGTGTTCTTATAAACTAGTCCTCAATGTTTATCGTATGATTATTTTCCCAAATCTATGTTTTCCTAAAACTAGTTTCCAATGTTTCTACTAAACATTCTCATATTGAAACTATATCAACCCTGGCCCTAGTATCCTGGAGCTAGTACCTACTTTATTATATCCGAATAAGATAAAAAAATCATACCGTGAATGACCTAGTAGTTAATAGTCTTGGTAAAATAGATACATACTTAAGTCATGCATTACATATGAAAAAAATTTATAAAATATTTTTTTTCAAGAATAACATTATTCCCTCAAGAATATTCTTTCCTATCATTTGTAGTAAATTTCATAGATTCATAGGGATAGAAAAAAATAAGAGTAAGATTACACACTCATTAAGGGATAAGTACAAATAAATTTAGCATGAATATATAATCATAATCTTTATGGATATGAACAAACATTATATTTAAATACCCTAGATATAATTGTAATATAAGGAAGAATCAATATTGAAAGGAAAATAATTGAAAACACATTATATTTAAATAACATGACTATGATGGTATGATAAGTCAGAATCAATATAGATAGGTAAATAACTAAAAATACATTCCATTAAATCATTAAAATATGAATGAAAAGAATACATTGAAAATATTATAGAAAAAATATCTTAGATAATGATAATAACAACTTAATTATAAAGTAAGGAAATGATAAATATTTTGATGTCATGTTTTTTAAAGAATATGATAGATTTACCATTAGGATCTATCCTCAAGAATGTTTAAAATTATTGCATAAACCCTATCTAATTTGGCCAAGTGATTCATCTGATAATACTATCAATGCATTGAGGGGGTATCTGTAACCAGGAACCAACCATTTATTTCATTTATAAATATTTAAATATATATATAAAAATAAAATTTAATTCATAAACAATGTTCCTTATAATCAAGTATATATATTGACTAAAGGATACAAATTTATCAATATTTCACCAATTAATCTAATAACTTTCAAAGTGTACAATGTATGTAAAAATGGTATAATGTTTAATGAATAATCATATCAATCACATAATATTATTTATATCTAAGATAAATTTAATTTATAATGATAAAAGGATCATAATAAAGTGATTGATTCATGATAATTTTAGCAATCTGAGTAGAAAGTGAGATTACATAATAACTTTTATCACTGTTATTTTCACATAAAATCCCCTTGGATAGAATAATTTAGATAAATAAATTAAAATATCATTACTTACGAATTAATCATGACATTACATATCAAATGGAATTATATTCACCATATAAAAAAATTTAGGTGAAAAATATTACAATATGCCTCAATGAAGGGAAATTGAGATGAAGACTCTTACGTGAGCCCAACTTTTACCGTATATTTTTTATCTTCCTAAATAATGAACTTATTTAAATTATTTAGTTTCGGAATAACCATTTTGAAGATTATTATTCCTTTTCTTTCACATATTTCTACTTTATAAGGAATTACATAATCAATTAATTTTATTTCATGTGTTTTGTCAATATTTGACTACGTGTTAAAAATGACTTTGGAAGGTGACTATTGCTCTACGTGGTCATTATATAAACATCTAATAAATAATATTCATGAAAAAATTATCATATTTATAAACAAATTATACATTTAAGAAGAACCATGAAATATGGTTTTTAGAAATGAAATGTGTTATGATCATGGATAGGTTAGGTCGTACGCACACATAAGTAACGTTTCAATTTTTCAACAATCATTATAGAAATGAGGTAAGTAATATTATGTATTTTTATATTGAGAGTAATATCATAAATAACATATTATTTATTTTAAATGTTTATATATATATCGTTCATATAGTGTGGTAATGAAAAGGGAGCCATATCGCATCGTAAAAGAGATAGTCCACATGTACACGAACAACGTTATCATATTTATGTGTAAAGAAGAGAATGATATATTATCTATTCATGTGACATGTTGAACCCCTTACTTCTATGTTCGATAATAAAAACATGATGGGTTTGTTTTATTAAAAAGAAATTGAAAATTATATATGCCATTATAAAATTGGGGATCCTTTATGGTTTAGGTTCTAATTGATCAGGAAAATACCTTATAGAAAATTAGAATTTACAAATATAATTATAGAATAACTAATTGGATTCATGTGAGCTAGATCCTTAAATGAATCCATACATCTCGAATATTTTATAAGTCCTAAGAAAAATATTTTGAAACATGGGATGAACATAAAAATTCTCAGTAAAGGGTTTTAAAACTAATGAAACATACAATGAAAATTCATTGAAAACATTTTATAAAAATAAAAAATATTTGATAATATTTATAAATTTTATAAATAATATGAAGTGTTTTTTATGAAAATAATTTTTTGAAAATATTTCAAAATTACTTGTCACATTGAAATACATTTCAAAAATAATCTTTGAAAGATAAATTGATTTTTTATTAAAAATAATTTGAAAAATATTCTTTTTATGGATTAAAATGATACTAAAAGTATAATATGAAATCCATGTGGCCACATAGCTATATCACTTGAAATAAAACACCTCTTTATGTTGTGAATTAATTCCTAATTCCTCATCATATCATTCTATGTTGAGTGCATAATTTTAATAAAACAATTTTAGAAGATCTATATTTATCATAAATAATATATTAAAAACCATAAAAATAATACAGAAATTATTTTCATATAAGAAAATAATTGTATAAACTACATGTTTGAAAAAGAAAATTGTAGGAGAAAATCTTTTTCATGAAAATATTTACTTACATTTAAAATACATGAACATAAACACATTAAAATTAAAACAATTCCATGTATTAAAATTCATTACATGTCATAAAAAATATAGAATATGGTAATATCTACTATTATGTATGACATTCATGAACATAAAAAATCATTTCATGTTTTGGGAATAATAATAACATTTATTTAAAAAATATACTTTATAAAATATAAACATTTAGAATAATTATATTCCCTAATAATTTGAAAAGAAATATTTTTAAGACATAATACATGTATATACATAATTTTATATAATGAATTTTTTTAAAATAATTATTCTTTCCGTTACCATATATAATTTTAGAATAAAATATTTTCCCATATTATTCTATTAGGTAGGATACATAATCCCAATATTCTATTTTTCTCACACAAGGTGTGCAACACTCATACATTGTGTGAATCACCACTTTTGAATAGATAAAAAAATATGGAAAGGATGATTATATAAACTCATGGGTTGTGTATAATATATTAATAATAACACAAGAATACATTGCATTGATTTATATCAATGAATTTATATCAGTTTGTATGATGTTTGAAAATCGTGGCAATCAAATATGAAATTAAATAATGGATATTGTTTTAAAACATTATCCATCCAAATTTCACAATATCAAAATTGGAAGTCTTGGGATGTAATTCTTCTTGAAATGCATGTTGATGTCAAGTTTATATACATATAAGATATATATATATATATACATTATATCCTGTTTAGATTAATTTGATGGTGGCTTCTTCATGAATCATTGGTCCATAACCATAAACAAAATGATCTCAATCTGACCGAAAGCATTATAAAAATGATTTAAATTTAATACCAATATTGAATAAATCCACAGTGTTAAAAAAATATTTTTTGTACAAAAAAATTCAAAAAAACAACAAATGGGGACTTCTGACATTGACCGATTGAAGAAATCCATGAATCAAGGTACTTCTAAGATGAAAAAGACCATAGAAGGAATAATTAGGCTCCAAAATATTATACACATACCAATAAGTCATTATTAAAAGAGAATGAAGATGTGGAACATCCTCACTAGATTAAACCTACCTTAGTTTGAAACTCCTTTGAAAAATAGATCCATGTTTGATCTGCTTTCAGCACTCAGATCATGTGTTTGATTTCTCACTTATGTTTGACGATCCTATGAATATAAACACTTCATCAACTATCACACATACTACGGTGTTCAACTTCCAGCCTATTTGGATTCGATTGAACTAAACTTGGCCTCTTTAAATATAATCATCGAGTTAAATTTCCCACTTTTCATATTCTTGGTTTCTCATGAGGAAATTAATCCCTCGATTTAGTTGATCCTCATTCTACTTATGCGTTGGGATCCCCAAAGTTGAAACACTCAAAGCACATATCCAATCGACACCCCCTTTTCATCATGGTTTTTATAAAATAAAATATATATCAATATATATCATATAGTTTTTTGACTGAAATTATATATATAAATAAATTAATAATATACATAATTAAAATTAAAATTCATAATTAAACATATTCATATTTTATAAAATAATATAATAGTTTCCATAATTTCCATAATTAATAAAGTCATTAATATATAAATATTTTTCTAATAACAAAAAATATTATATTTATTATTATAATTATTTTATTATTAATATTTCATCTAAATAAAATATTTTGAATGAATAAATTTTAATTATAGTTATTATCCAATACTTCAAATTAGGCACATATGAAATGTTAGAATTTTTATTTAATGTTTTATGTCACATAATCATAAAAGTTTAGTTATAAATTCTGTATGAAATTAATTTATAATATTATTTTGTTAAAATTCATTTATATGAATTAATGTATTTATATTTATAAATCAATTTTAAGTGTTATATTATAATCACTGTAATTTATATATTTTCAATAAAACAAAATATTATTTCATGAACAATAAGAAAAAAATTATTTATAAATTTATATGTTAACATATAACCAACATTGATTAATGAAAATAGAATTATTATATTGAAAGATATTTTAGTTTTTTAACATTTCATGTAATTTGATATAATTATTTGATTAAATTATCTAAAAAAATTTATAATAAATTTTCATTTTAGAGCACATTATATTTTCTTCATTATTTATTTATTTTATTAATTCATAGTTTAATATTTACTACAATTTTGTTATAATAATATTATTATTCTTAATATAAAATTAATGTTTAAATCAAGATACTAAGGAATTTAATAAAAGAAATAATTCTTATTTCAAACTCGAGATGTTACATTCTCCACCTTGAATGGAATTGTACAGTAGTAATTGATTGATTAGACTAAAAAAAACATTGAATTTCCATCTTCAAAATTATGAAAAACTAGAATGGTTGAAGTAATTTATTCATAAGGGTACTTATCAACCTAAAATTTCAAAATAAGATTTTTTTTCATAGATTTTTTTTCTAAAACAATAGTTCTTAATCATCAAAACTGTTTATACCATTCCTAATATACCGCTATCACAACCCGAACCCGCCCTTCCAAATTCTATACTGAAAACATGTTATATATTTTTTATTAAAAAATAATTAATAAATACACAGTATATTATTCAATTGATGATCATTTTATATCAATGTTCATGTGGATTTGGAAAATACCTTACATAAAATTATAGCTTAAAAAATTAGTTATAAAAATATATAATTGCTTTCTTATGCTATAACACCCTAAACTATGTCATCCATCTTCAAAAATGTAAAATTATAGTGAAAAATATATTAAAACATGGAATGAGCATAAAATTTCCAATTAATGGATTTTAAAACCAGTGAAGTGTATTTATAAATTCATTTGAAATTTTTTATATCAAATATAAACTATTTTATAATATTTTTGACTATTAAAAATAATAAAAACCGGTTTTATGGAAAGTACTTTTTGAAAACATTTTTAAAATACATATCATATTAAAATAAATTTCTAAAATAATATTAAAAAATTGATAGTATTTATCCAAGGAAATAATTTGAAAATAATATTTATTTTATGGGTTATTATTATAATTAATAAATTTTATGAAACCCATGTGGCCAGTAAGTAGTATCACTTACCTGACAAGGTCCTTTTGAGGTCATTGTTTCACTCCTAATTCCTCATAATCACATTTAAAAACAATTACCACATTTTAAGAAAACATTTTTAGAAGATATATAGTTTTCCTAAATAACGAATTAGTTTTTTTAAATATTATATATATTTTTTAATAGAAGAAAATAATTTAATAACTTATACTCTTGGTACAAATCTATTTTTTGGAGAAATCTATTTTCTAGAAAAAGTTAATTACATTGAAAACCCCTAAAATAATAACATTAAAATTAAAACAATTTATTGTATTAAAATTCATGAAATTTCATTCAAAAATATCAAATATGGAAATATATACTAATATGTATGAAAATCATGGAAATATAAAATAATTTCATGTTTTGAGAATAATAATAATATTTTTTTCAAAAATATACTTTTAAAATATAAACATTTTAGAATAAGTATTTTCATTCTAATTTGAAAGTAAAACATTTTGTGAAATTTTAAGTTTATATAAATAATTTTAAATAGGGTATTTTTCAAAATAATTATGCTTTCACTTACCATATAGAATTGAAGAAGAAAAATGGTTCCCTTTTTCTTCTATTTAGAAGAAGAATCACTATAAATATATTTTATTTATCTCTTGTAGGGTGTCCATCACACATCCATGGTGTGCAATTTCAATTTATAATAGATACAATCGAGTGGACATATTTCTTATATAGACTCCTGGCTAGGTATAATATATTAAATATTAATATAAGAACCTAGTACATCGATTTTTATCAATGCATTTATATCAGTCCGCATAATGATTGAAAATCATGTCTATCTAATTTAAAGATAACAAATGTATATTTTTTTAAAATTTAATCCATTTTACATTTTAAAAAATTCATTTTAAAAGCATTGGTACTTCTTTATTCTTGTCATACAAGTTGACAACAAGTTTCATTATGGATATGAAATATATACATATATATAAATATATATTCTAAAATGATAGATTAATTTAATAGAGGCATCTTCAAGAATCATCGATCAACAACCATACACCAAATGATCAATGTCAGACTGAAATAACTAAAAAAACCATTTCAATTTTATACCATCATTTAACATATCCATAGTGTTAAAAGAAGAATTTTAGGTAAATAAATTTTAAAACAACATCCATTTGGGACATCCCACATCGACTGATTGAAGAAATCGACGAATCAAGGTACAACTAAGCCAAAAATGACATTATATAGAAGAATAAAACACCAAAATATTATAAACATACTTGTAAATTAATATGGTACGATAAAGAAAATTTGATACATTATTTAGGCAGGAATTCCCAAGTCTAGGATTGAAACTCCTTTCGGCAAGTCGATATATTGTTTGAACATGTTTCAGCACTTAGATTCAACATTCAATTGCTTTCTGGTGTTCCATATTCCTATGAATTGAATCCCTTTATCCGCAGTAACACATCATTTTGTGTTTAACTTCCATCTACTTCATCTTAGACTAAGCTTCACTAGATCTCCCAAACTAGAATCCTTTGGGTATGATTTCACTTTCTATCAGGCTTAGCTTCTCCTGAGGAAATAAAATCCTAGATTTAATCCTGCCTCAGTCCCCTTATGTGTCGGGATCCCCGAATTCAAAACCCTTAGACCACTTATCCAAATTGACACCCACTTTTTATCATTTATTTTTTATAATATATATCATATGAATATTGTAATTCGAAGTTTATATATAAGAAAATTAATAATGCTCATAATGAAAATTATAATTCATATTTAAATGTGTACGAATTTTATAAACCAATCTAACTCTTTTAATAATTATCATAATTAATATATTCATTAATATATTAATAGTTCTCAAATAAACAAAAATACTACATTTAATATTCCATAAATTTGATTATTCATATTTTATCTATATAAAATATTTTCTAATGAAAATATTTTAATTTTTATTATTATCCTAAATATGAAATTAGGTTCACATAAAACTGTATAATTTTTATTTAATGTTATATGTTTAATTTTCATAAAATTTTAGTTATAAATTTTTAATAAAATTATTTTCAAAAATTACTTGTTAAATTAAATTTATATGATTTTCAGTATTTATAATTATAAATAATTTTTTATTATTAAATTATAATTCGTATAATTTATTTATTTTACTTGAAACAAAATATTATCTCATTAAAAATAATAATAATAAATGTTTTTATAAATTAATTTGTTTACATATAACCAAAATTGATTAATGAAAATTAGTTCATTATATTAAATAATATTTTATCTATTTTTAACATGTTAGGTAATTCGATAAAATTAAATAATAATATAATTATATAATAAATTTTCAGTCATGATTGTTTTTATAATTTCTTCATTTATTTATTTAATTTCTTAATTGAAAATTTAATATTTTTTAAAATTTTGTTTTACCGATATTATGATTGCTAAAATTGAGTTAATGTTTAAATCAATATACTAATGGAAATAATAAAAGAAATAATTGTTATATAAAAATATTTATGTTAAATTTCAGAATGATAAATATGTCATTAATATAAAAAATATTTCATTTATATCACATATATTAATTAAATTTATTCTTAATTCCATCCATGTAATGCATTATTGAAAATGAATCACATCGCTTAGAGAGGCGATAGTCTGGCGTATACATGAACGACATCATTATATCCCATATGAAATGGAAAGATAATTTTTATATTTGATATAATGACTATAGAGCTATAATTATATAATGAATATCATATATATACTTTATATCCTTCATCAAACCCAAACATTATAGGTTGTAATGAAAAAATGAATGACATCGGTTCCTGAGGCGGTAGTCTGCCGTACACACAAATGATGATTTCATAGCATAGTTCATGGAAGTGGAGATGGATATCAGTCATAACATTAACATAAAAAACATCACAATATATAGAATATACTGAGTTTATTATATCATAATGTTTGAATAAAAATTAGAATATGTTTATTAAGAAATAAAATCAAAAAACTCTTTGAAGAATGTTACCTCTTCTTCGGGTATCCTCATTAGGTTTGCACTAATGCCTTCCTAGGTTTGGTTTTGACAAAAAAAAATAAGGATGTTAGGTTGATAGGATGGAATTTAGAACTTATTAGGTCCTGGATTGACTGAACCAAAAGGCATTGATGTTTGAAGAGGAGGGGAGAGGGGGTGACCTTTTATAAATGAGGTGAGTGAAAAACTTGTAATTTTTGAAAAGAAAAAGTGATACCCACATTTATCTTGTTACGTAAGGATAAAAAATGGGCCATTATAAAATATAGAAGATACCAGGTCTAAATATGTGGAGAAAATGGGTTTTGGAAAAGTTCATTGGTTATTTAAACACTTATCTTCTAAGTTTAACACCCGATAAATCAATTTTTTCCTTAATCATAGTAATTATTTTTTTTATTTTTTTAACTATTAAATCTTATAATAAATTAAGTAGAACTTATTAGAAATTATAACTTATTATTATTATAAATATATAATCATTTTTTCCAAATTCTTTTGACATATGTGTCAGAAATTAATTTAAAATTAATATCGTATAAATGATGATAAAGTAGGTTTTTAAAGAGAAAATGTTTGAAATTTTAAAAATTTGTTATATCAAAATCAAATATAAATATAATTATGATGTCCTAAATTAGATTAATTAATATATAATTTAATTAATGTTAGTTTAAAACCAATTCAAAATATAATTTAACTTTATATATTATTTAGTTGAAAAGACAATTTTCAATTAAAATTCAGTATTTTTCAAAATGCATCAAAAATAGAATCATCTAAAAAAAATAAAAAATAAAAATCACCCTAAGATTATTTTAACATGTATATTTTAAAAATAAATATTATTTTCTAAATTATATTTTATATAATTTTATAAATTAATTTCAAATTATGTGCGCAAAGAATAACTATGTGTCCTTTTTTAGGAATTATATTTTCAAGAAACATTTCATTATCATTAAAAAGGTTTTTATTTTATTTCCAATAAATAGATAAATATTGAATTTATTTCATACATGATTAAACCATACTATTTTCATAATTTAGTTATTACTTTTTATATCTACTAATGAAACTACTAGGTTATAATAATCATGATTAAATAATAACTTTTTAATAGAGTGTTATGATTACTTCAATACTAGTGTTGCATGCATTACAATATATCAAAGGGATTGAATTATTTAAAAGGAAATATATCATAAAACCTAACAGTACTATATTCCCTTCAATTCTTTGTTTTTTGTGTCATACACAGTATCGAATATGATGTTCTTATTTTAAAATACCTAGTTGTTACACTATTCATTTATATTCAGGCATCTAGGATTATGAGGAGATACCTACCCGTAAATAAAGCGTGACTCAATAATATGGGAAAAAATCCACTAAAACATCAAATCCTACATGTGTCATGCTTAGCGTGAAAAAAGAGAGTAAAATAATACTTACCACACCACTTCAGAGCGTATAAATTGGGTGGAAGGATTAAGGTTGAAACAAAACGTCTACCATTAGGAGTGTCTTGAGAAAATGGAGGCTAGTTAAGGAAACAATTAAAGGACATTAATGGAAATTATTACACCAAAGGATACAAAGGACATCAAGGGAATATGAGATGTTTTTTAGGATGATTCCCCAAAAAAACAACATAGAGTCAGGTTTTGTCTAAAGGGAAAAATGGTCTGGTAGATGTTGAAGGATCTAAAACTATTCCTTCTAAGAAAGATAGAATGAAGAGGGATTACTCATACCTGAAGCCAAAAATGGTTACCAGGTCTCATGTCCCTATGGACTATGAGTCAAACTGGGATGGAGACTATGATACTTCCTATCAACGTGACATTGACTTTTGAGTTATTCTCTTTGATTCTCCTTAGGTATAAGGGGATGTGTTCTTGTATGACCCCATCATACTTCATGTTGTCTTTTTTTTTGACATTTCTTAATAATAATGGTTATGACCAAACCTTTCGAGTAATTTTTTTATCAACAAAAACAAATTCAAAAGAGGAGTAATGCAAAGGCTTTTGGATTACACCTGAATAAGGAAGAATTGGTGGAATTAAATCATGGATTCTAGGATATGAATCACAAAAAGTATTAATTTTTTTTGATTAAAATTGTTTTCCATGTTTCGAACATTATGTTATAATACTACATTTTTATGGACAGGGGAGAGAAAATATTAGATCAACTATTTGCTATTTTTGGAATATGGGTACCCTTTTTTCACTGTGAAATCCTATGAGTGTGTAGCTATGATGAGAGTTTGGACTATATGGATTTGTAACATCACCCTTGGAAACCATTTTGGAAATATAGGATAATTAGTATTTGAATTGAGGGGGAGAAAAGATTGAGAATGAATAAAAAGGTTGTTTGGGTAGATTTCAACTATTTGAGGGTCATGGTACCATTTTCGAGGGTACATGGATGAGTAATATCATCATAGATTAGAGATAAACTCATCTCCTAAGAGGATCACCATATTGGAATCCTGTGAGAGTAAAAAACCAAAAAATTAGAGTATAGATCATTAAGATTGAGTGAGAATGATGAGATGGAAATGTTAATGATGGTTACATGTGGGACCATGATTGGAGATTCAGGCATCCATATGTATCACATGGGATGAAAACCATGTCCAACATAGTTAATGAAACTGGTGCAGCAGGAGACTCCTCCCTAGAAGGAGGAGATATCATCTCGAGTGATGAAGATGAACTAACTCTATATTTTAAAACATTATAAAGGAAGATTTTATCTATACAGAGTACAAGAAAAATAAAATATAGAAATATTTTAATTGGTCTGTTGATACAGGTTTACATATTGCCACAATTATTTGAAAAACATAGTTTTACAATACATACATCTGTGGGAAAAATCTTCCTATGGAAACTGGTCGTTATATTTTTCATATCACTCATGGATTTCATCTCCTACCTGCAATTCCCTTCCTCAAAACACTACTCCATCATCTTATCATCACCCAAAAATCCATTATCCCTTGAGAAATCCTCACAAATCATCCTCCTCTTCGCTACCCTCATGACTTCCTCCGCCAAAGATGCCACTCAACCTCCTGCCATCCTCCTTGGGCTCATCCACACTACTTTCCCATGATCCTCCTCCTATTATGACATATACACCCCACCTCCCTATTGATGGTTCCTTGATGCTTCTACAATGTCGCCTCTATTTCTTCTCCTTCGACACACCTCTGATGTGTCCACCCCACCTCCATGTGATCCTCCTAATCTAATGAGGATCCAACATGACCTCTATATGTATCCAACACAACTCTACTATAGTCTCCCCTCCTTTGGGGATCCTCCTCCTTTGGCATTCCATCCCCAATCATTATCCTATGAAAAAATGACCCTTCCTCTCATATTTCTCATTGGAACCAATTTATACCCTCACCTTCCTTATCCTCCTCTGATTTTTCACTAAACTCATTTAGGAAACCCTAATGAAATCCTCCCTTATAATTCTGAATCACTATAGCCTACCCTTTTATTGAATTTAATATGTATAATGGGTTATTTTTCATTCAATTTCACCTATAAATTGATTTTCATTCTACTATAATATATGTTCAGTTGGATGTTGAAACATTTTTATTTCATGATTATAAAATTTCCATATTTTCTCTCAAAATCAGAAAGTTATTCGGATTCCATAGTATTTTTGTTGCATAATGTGATTTTACACTATTTATACGTACTTAGATTGTGTCCAATGAAAGAATTGGTTATATTTCATATTATTCTATGCTTATATTTATATATGTTTATAGTATTGACAAAAAATCATGTTCTTCATTCCCTTTTCCAATTTGATTATATCCAAATATCATTAGTAATGATATTAAACTATGATTTTAGGAATAATTATGTTTACAAGAACTAATGTATGATTTTTATCTCATTAGACTATATTTGATAGCACTCACTGAAAAATTATTGTTTTTACTTATCACATATTTTATGTTTTTTTAGAACGGTTTCCCATTGACTAAATTCTTTTCTACCACTAATTTATTCATATTTTAAGTAATAGAATAAACACTTCTCAGTTTTTAAATTGATTACCATACATGATAAGTGGGTAAATTGTTTTCAGTAACAGTATTTATCTTTCAGGGTACTAAATCATACTTTTCTAGATATCATGATTTATTATTTTTAAATCGTTCTTTCATTTACCTGGATACATGACACTGTGACATGTAATTCAAGATATATAGAAGAATTATGTAATTAAATGATGTATTTTTTTATTTTTTAATAATTAATGGGGATTAATTTTATTAAAATAAGAATAGTATATTTTTTGTAGTTGTTCTAGAATTTTCATTTTTTTATTGGTTGTTATAATTTTAAAACTCTTTCACTGTTCTGATTTAATCAAATTTTAGATACTATATTATGAGTGTTATAATAATTTTTTAAAAAAAATTATCCTACAAACCAAAAATTAGCGACATAATTTTCATAAACATTGTTATTTAGTGGTTTATGTTATTATCATATTGTACGGACCCATTTGAATGTTTTTCAATAGATTTCATTTTAACATAATTGTAATTTATTTTCTAATGATAGTTCAATCCATGTGATGGGGTGTTAGTTGTTTACCCCATTATATGACACATTTATTATGATGAAAAAATGTATGTCAAATGATTCTTTCTAGTTAGTTAGCATATTTGTTTTCACTGATATGATTAGTTTTTGTCCATTACATTGTTTATTTTGTGATTATAATTTCATGTACAATGTTTTATTATTTCATAATTCTTTTTTTATTAACTTTTTCCATCCACCTATGTCGATAATATGATTTTTCATTCAATCTGACATTATTATTTATTTCCTTATAGGGTGATGCTTCTCATACAAGATCCCAAAGAACTTAATAAAGTAATTTTTCATTTTCATCATTGTGCCTAAAAGTATGTAATAATTTATTTCATATATCAACTACTTATTTTTTAAAAACACATTCAAATAGATTCAATTAACTTTGTATTTATTTTCAGTTATTGATATTATAGTTATTCTATTTTAAATTTTTAATGATAATATTATTTTTTATCTTATTTATGTTTAATTTTTTGAGCTAATAAGAAATATTTTTTTATAATTCATGATTTTAGATTCCATAAAGTTTATATGCCAATTTTATTAAACAAATAAACATCCATGAAAACACATAAAAACAGTTTAAATGTTATTTGCATTATCATAAGTATTTTACAATTTAAAAAATGTTTATATATATATATATATATATATATTTATTTGTTAACATAGTTTAAATTCTTATAAGATTAATCTTCACATCCTATCATAATTTCTTTAGTTGGTCATGGAAACTCCTATGCATTACGTATGGGAAACTAAAGAAATAGATGTATTATTTTTCAAAATCACAATAAAATTTCCACTCCTCTTATCATATATAAGATCATGAGATATTTTTTTAAAAAAAATCTATGTATAGAGAATTCAATGATGAAACCCAAATATGGGTCCAACACTGTAGAGAATCTTTTGCCCAGTAAGTTATAGTGTGGGATTTTGGTAATTGAGATATTGTATTTCTCATCTTTATTTTTTCTTATTTTACATCATATATATACCTAATAAATTATTTTCAATAATAGATCAAGGAGTTTTTGACCTATCAGAATCATATTTTAGATGGTTATTATGTCTTATGTTTTCTTGGAAAAATCAAACCCACTTATTGAATCTAGATTTGTGGTTTCAACGGATGTTCATTATTTCTCCTGTCATTATAATTTTGTTAGTAGGTTAATTAAGAATTGTATTTGGAATATGTTTTCCTATTTCTCATCCATTTCTATCTTATATGTAGAATAATATTTAATGAAGAAACATATATCAGGTATGTTTTTTCCAATGAAACATAACCTAGTGCATCAATTATTCTACTTAAACCACTCTTCCAAAAGAATTTTGGTTGTGATGATCTATTGAGTGTCTATATTTTATCCTTAGATAATATTTTTTTCATAATATAATTTCAATTTTATTATTTACCTAAAACTATGTAGAGTATAATTAACTGTTCATGTGATTTAAAACCCTATATTTTTTGTATAGAGTCAAATAAATGATGTATAAATTAGTGTATTTCTGTTATTTTTTTTAATAGTACAATAATTTATATATATATATTTAGGTTATAATTTTTGGGTATTTTAACACTTATAATAGTTTAGAAGGATAGAATATCATGTTTCCAGAAAAATCATATAGTCTCTCTTTATAGTATATTTGATGAAGAACATACATTTAAAAAAAATTTATGAGATATTGATTAGTGGATTTGAAATCTAGATAAGATGTTCCTCTTGGTAGAGGGTATATTAATTTTATAAATTACTAATCTATTTAACCTTGAGTAAAACCTAATCCTTATTTTAGATGATATGGGTTTTTCTTAACACCGTTTCAAAAAAAATGTTTCTTTTTTAGTACATAAAGTGGAATGGTGTAGTGAATTATTAGACCAAAATTTCACTTTATTGGTACACTCTTAGTAATTTACAATTTCATTTGAATTTGAGGTGTTTTGGGATGAAAAACATTGAAATTTATACAATATTTATAAGTTATATAGATTTTTTAACCATGTAGGTAATTTGTTTTGGGTTGGGAATTTTTGAGTCTTATAAAAGTTGTATAATTTATATAAGATTATATAACTTTTGTGGCCACATTGTGAATTATTCTATAAAATTGGTATTTATTGATTTTGTTATGGTTTAAATTTTCAGATTTATTCTATTGTATTCCCATATTTACTAGAATTCCCAAGATCACTTCTTATACACCACATGATGTAATTTCTCGGATAGTTTATATAATATTTTGGTCTCCAAAATAGTTTTTAAACATGATAGCATGTCATTTATTAGTCAAATTTGACCACTAAGAATCCATTTATATTTATCATCATAATTTTTTCTCAATTATAAACTATTTTTTCATTATTTTTCTTATTATATAGATTTGATCAATAACTCAATGTGATGGTTGAATCTATTATCTTTTCCAAATCACAGTAGATATCATTCTTCTTTGCGGGATGGTAATTCCAATCTGGAATTATCTTGTTGAAATCATTCTTATTCAACTATATTTTATAGGGGGGATCTTTTTCCTTATTTTATAGGTTGTTCTTCTATAATAGAACCAGATAAAACAATGGTTTTCTCTATGAAACTAATTTATCATTTAATGAATTATATTTTAGAAAAATACTCAAGATCCTTATTTTCAACAGGTTATATGAATTGGATTTTCAATATGTTTTATATTCTCCTCTTATTTTCCAAAACTACTATATCATTTTTTATGTTCTAGAAACTTACCCATTTACTTTATGGTTTGTTAATTAATCTTCTCTTCTTGTTTTTGGACACTCATTCTAGGTGTGGAAAAATGTTCTATATTGGTCAATTCATTTCCCATAAATTCATATAAACTCTCAAGATATTTTTCCATGATCTTCTTCTTTTCCTATCAGTGTTTTGATGTCATTGTTATGTGTTCTTAAAAAATGGATTAGCTAACTCCCCAAATTCTATTCCCCTTTTTCATTATTTTTATTATTACCCATATAAGTAATTATAGATTTTCTCTTCCTCTTCATGGAATTGATATTTTTTTATAACTGTTTCCCTTAATATATAATCCATCAAACATATTTAATTCCCCAAAAATATGGGGATTTAAATTACAACCTTTGAATATGAAATGAGATTATACTTGTAATGATATGGAATGTATCCAAATGAAACACCTGATGATATACACTACACAATCATTTTTTCTCCTTATTCAAAATACAAAGTGCTCACTACACCTATAAATCCATAACACATTGGGGCCATGATAAAGTTTTCTAAATAATCCTTCTGCAGTTGACCTTACATAATTACATTATAGTAAACACAACGAGTTAGTGTACCCATTTTTCATGGGTGAATCTATAATATTACAAAATAATCTACAAGGAATGGACATACCTAGATTTTCATTTTGGTTAATCTAGTTCTTCAACGTACAACACGTCTTCGACTATAGCCTCTACAACACCTGATTTGGGAAACCCTATTTTAAATGAAAATATTTGGTTTAAAACACATTTATTTACATTGTATTAATTGTTTGACCATTTTACACCTACTAGGGCCACATACATTACACTTATGGAATAATTTTTCATTTCATTATCTCCTAAATTTATAATATTTGAGTTAAAATAATCTACGCTACTCATTTGTCTATATAATAAATTAATGATTCAATGCCTCTATTTATCTAATTCAATGAATTATAATGATTTGATCAAAACCAAATTTGAGCCGAATAACTCCAAATAATGCATCAATGATTCACAAAAAAATAACTATATGCACACATAAGTCAATCATTGAGTGACAAATAAGAGTTAAATGGGTCTCTAATGTTTTATTGTTATTTCATATAATGTATTATTATTTTAATTTATGTGTATATTTTTCTAGATTTTAGTGTACATTAATAATGAATTGTTTCCATTCAAATTTTTCGGAATGAGTATTTTCATTCAAGAGTGAAGATTTTTACTAATAGTACATAATAATTTATTTCATCTATCATTCAATTCTATATTAAAAACTCATTTAATGATATTTTCTCCCATTGTATTTCTGTTTATTTAATGATGTTTTAGTGATTTTATTTTAAATTTGTTCATGAAAATATGAGTTTATATGTTAATTTTATAAAATTGTTCAGCAAACATGATAATATTTAAAAAACCAGACCTTAAAATATAGATTTTGTAGAATCATCCTCATGCTAAAGGTGATCTCTTGGACTCAGGGGATCTTTATCATAATAAAAAAAATTGATTCTTTAAACATTGATTAGTTTTTATAGTTTATCATTATTAGAATTATTTTAACATTCTTAGTGGTGATAAGGAAGATATCATCATTGAAGTTACTAAGTGATGACCTGGGGCAATGATATTCTTTACACTAGGAAAATGTGAAATGTTACATCTTACTTTTTACCTCTAAGTAACAATACTAATATTGATTTTTGTAAACAATAAAAAATTTAATAGATCTAATAATGTTTTTTCCTTATCTATTAATAATATGTGATGAAATAACCTAAAAGATTTAGTGTTTTCTGATATGTAGTAAGTTGTGGGTGTTAAATTAACCATGATTTTATATTTAAATTCTATTTATATAGTTGAGTTTTATAGTTCCTATTGATTTTATCATTGTATTCAGCTGTAGCTAAACACTTTGACAATATATAAATAGGAAATATTGTGATTTAATAGTAGTTTAGTGTTATTCCATGTATCACCCCAATAATTTAAAATATATTCCTTTTAGGATAAATTTAATTTTTGAGCTTTCTTTCTTTATACGTGACACTAAGTTGGCTTGGGTTAAACACAATATCGAGTTCCTTCGATTACCTATAAGTTACATAATATCACTATTATAACCTTATATAATATCCTGATACTTTATGATATATTTATTTTTATATTATAATTTCAAGATAATTTTTTAAAATTCATCCAAAAATTTTCGTATACTTTTTATAAAAAAACATTTTTATGCATAAAAGCTGTATTTTTATAATGGTATTTTTGAATCCATTTAATGACATACATATTTTAAAACTAAAATATTATCATTTTATTAATTTTAGTTTTCATAATACTGTTAATTTTTTAATTCTTGATGTAAAAAATTAGCTTTGGGTTATTTTTTTTATTTTTCAGAGAAGTTTCATTTTTTTGATAAATATTGAAAAAATTGGTATTTATTTGAGAACATATTTTTATTTTAATAAAATTCTATTAATAAATTATATTTTAAATTGGTTTTAAAAGTAACAGTAGATAAATTATACATCAATTAATCCAATTAAGTCCATTGTATTCATTTTATATTGGATTTACATAAGAAATCTTAATGAAATTTTGAACATTTTCATTTTAAAAACCTTCTTTCTCACCACGTATGTGAGATTAGAATTAAATTTAATTTTTCCACTTCTGTTAATTGAATTTCAAAAAATGGATATACCTATTTTCAATCAGTATAATATTAATATTCTAATATTAAAAACTTATTTTTTGAATAAAATATTAGTGAACTAATTAAAATTAATTAAAGTGATTATGGTTTAAATTAGTTTACCTAGTGGATAAAATATAGTATTTTATACACCGTGAAATGTTTTCAATGCACTTTTACCACAAAATACTATCATCCTAGCACAAAATGTTCACGATGAGACTCTATATTTTTCATGGGGCTCAGGGACGGTACTGAAGGCACTAACTTGAAGAGCCGAGACGACAACTCGACATTGATCCCATGAAGCGGTGCGAGGGCACATCCCCCATGGTAAGGAACCAATAATTTGGCTAAAGTGACCAAGGAGGCGTCCAAGGTACCTACATGAAAACACTTGCACGCCTCCTTAAGGGAGTCGAATGAAAATATTATTTTGGGTATGTCCTCAAAGTGGTGCCCTAGTAAGGCCAAATCACCAGTGGCTTGCAAGTATACTTGGGCGCCACCCATCCGGCGCACAACCACTTTCGCACCAAAATGTTGGTGCGCAACCCACTTGTGTGCCGAAACTTTTTTCACCCAAGGTCCTATTTTTCCTATAAATAGACCCTTGGGGATCTCATTTGTACGAAAAAATTTCCTTGAAGCCCAATTGCTGCTCGGGTCTCCCTAGTGATTCACCCAATTCTTCTTAAACATTGAAGGTAGATCTTCACCACCCTGAGTGGAGGACTTAATGGAGGATCATTGTATGTTAGTCATTTTAGTGTTTGAAAACCATAAAACTTGCGTGACTAAAGTGCCCAACCTCCCAAAATCAAGAACATGAGCACCCCACCTCTGGGATCACCTATGAATAATCTTTAAGGCTTGAGCCTAGTCTCTCCCATGTATCACCATATAGGTTTTTGGTCACTTAAGTGAACATCAGTTCTCCCAACCCTACTTGTGTTCCCATACTCGTGTGACCTTACCTACATGGCTCCCCTCTTTGATTCACTTACTCTCTTCAGTATAAAATCTATCAATACTATTTCAATGCCATCCATGGAAATTCTTCGTCTTCATTGTCTCCTTTGTTTGAAAGGGACTCTATTGAGACCTTCACCAAAACCTCTTAACATATCGAACGTAATGGAAAGGCACATCTAGGTGTCTCCTATTTGGTTTTGTATTTCCACAATCAGAGGTTTCCCACATTTGTTTCGTAGTGTAGTTAGGATTCATGGAATTTCTGTGGGTTTTTATATCCACAGTCACATGGAACTTTCTCCCAGGAATAATGTTTGGAAGTTCCCAGTTTGGAGGATTGGGGTTTGGGTTCTGTCCTCCCATTTTTGTCTCTAAAAACCAGAACCTCAGGTCTATGGGAGGGAAGTTATAGTTCACACTTTCTTTTCCATTTAAGAAAAAGAAATACTCCCTCCCCTACCAGGATCAATTTTCGTGTATCCATCCTAGTCTATGTCCCTAACCTTAATCCCTTTATCTCTTCATTGTACCTTTTTCCAATGTAAATTGAAGATAGAAAGGGGTCGTAGGCACGCCCTCTTCCTGGGTCATCTCGTCCTCATCTACTCTCGCTGCCATAGGTGCACCCTCTTCCACCAGTAAAGGAGGAAAAGTGTGGGTTCCTTTGTTGAATCTTTGATATCCTCTTATTTCACACACTGAGCATTACTCACATGGGCTTAGATATTTGTCATGGTCACAAAAGTTTCACAATGGAATGAACTATGTGAACTCTGATTCCTACCATAATCGGGATACGTAGGGAGCCTTCTCAGGGCCTGAGCTCACTGGATATACTTTTTATGAATCCAAGCCTAATTCCCTTAATATGGGTATCCTCTTTAAGAATAATCCCCTAATTAAACCACCAAATCATCAAGGCGTACTTTTAAAAAAGTATTCAAAAATTAATTTCCCTCAAATAAATATATTCTCTTATAAGACTAATTGAACTACATGGGCTTTGTTTACCATCCACATTAGATACGTAGGAAGCCACCTGGAGGTTCAAACCCAAAACTTCAAATCCACCCTGTTCTCCTTGGGCCATATTCCCAACATGATTTAATCTAACTTGGAATTCCATATCCTTTCCATGTTCCTTGGGCTGCCTTAGCATAAGTCTCACACCAAACATTGACTAACCACCTTTCTCCTAGATGACCATACCACGTGACATTAAAATTTATTGTTAGGTCCTTATCATATGACCTTAAAAGGTATGACGTGTCCCATTAAGCGGCACCAAACTATGAGGGTTCTAATTACTTTCACAAGGATACATAGGTAGCCCACATTATGGGTATGATCCCAAAATAAAAACAATACTTCGTCTCCCTGGATGACAATATTGTCCATAGTGCCCGACTGAGTGGCTTAAAAACTACTATCATCATAATGATTATTAAAAGAATCTTGAAGTGGTATATTAAAGGACTCCATTTATGGAGAACCCAGAATACATATGTATATCTCCATTAACGATGAACCTTGAATACATACTGATGATTTTAAATTTTAAACATGTTAATAAGTGATTGAAAATTCTATGGGAAATTTATATTATACATGGGGAATTAATAAGGATTCATGAAAATATCTTAAATATACAAAGATAGTCATGTAGTAGACAATATTCCCCCCAAAATGGTGTGATGATTCCGACCTCCCATCCTCTCTACCAATGCAAGTTCTTAAGTATCGTAATGTTCAAACTTATCTAACACCTGCCCTTGGAAAGCAGGTCCCCTTTGGATAAAGAACTATTGGATGTTTCTATTTCCATAAATAAATCCAATGGAAAGTGTCTAGAAGAAGTGATTCGTAAAACTCGAAAACACATATCAAGGAACTACCAAACAAGTATTTAGGGAAAAATAACCAAAAACTTTTCCAAAACACATTTTATGCCCATATTTCAACCATATCCTCTATTTTTTTAATTTCATGAGTCATTGGGATACTATTCCATGAAGGTGACTTATATAATAAGTTAAATAATGAAAAATGAAAAAATGATCCTTTCATAACTTTAACATTTATGAAGCCTTGAGATATGGGAAAACATCATATTTTCAGTTATAAATAATATTTTGAAAGATAAATAATTTTTTTTATAATAATTATTTATCATTAATTTTTAGAAGTGAATTATATACTTAAAATGCTTATGAAATTCCAACATAGTTACCATTTATTTAATAACTAAAAAAATGATACTATGAATATTAAATGTTAAGAAAATTGAATAAATTATTATTTTAACTTTTTTTGGAAGATTAATATGTAATTTTAAATTGATGTTAACTTAATATATTTTAATTACATCATTTTCTTGATATTTTTAATTTTACATGTATTAAATAATGTCAAAATTGACATTTATGTTATTTCATAATAAATAAAATTTTATATAATGTTTTAAATTTTTTTTAAAATACTATATTCTTATAATTTATTTATAAATATTAATAAATATAAAATATGGTATACTCATGGACCAATTGAACATTTATAATTATCATATTTACCCCTAAATAGTAAAAACATTATTTGCATGGTTTGGGATAAAACTGTTTTTTACGTGTTACATGTGATTGTTTTAAAATTAATTACCATAAAATGTTATATTTTTATTTGGTAAATTAGATATCATATGTAGGATTATGTGGTTCAGTATTTTCTAATCATTCTTAGTTTAATTTAGTCTTTATTGTAAAATTAATAATATTAGAAAACTAGTTACCTTAATAAAAAAATGGTAAAAGTAGGGAAACATAAAAGTAAAGGAACCAGATTATAAGCGTATACTTATTTTTTTGTGGTGGAGGTTTTTATTGAAAATAAGTTCACATTTGTCCATTATTTATTATTTTTTATTTCACTAATAGAAAAGGAACTGCCTAATAATGTTTACCTTTTTATATTTACAAGAGTGCCACTCCACCAACTATAAAAATACATTCATTCCCCACAATTATTCACACATTACAAGCCATTTTAATTATCCAAAACATTCCAAAACAATTTTAAAACATCCCTAACAAAAACATAGAATCATAATGTTTGGTTGAAATCAATACAATTATGTACTTTTTTGAAAAGAAAAAGGAGTTACCCAAAAAGGTAACATTCTTCAATGATTACTTTTATTTTATTTCTTTCTCAAACCATTCAATTATTATTATTACATGATTATATAACAAAAGATATATCCTCTAAAAATTTAGATTTTTTATGTTAATGTTCCTTCCTAACCCTAAACATACTTCAATCAAATGGGTATTATAATTACCGTTAGTGTGTACGGTAGATTACTGCCTCGTGAAATGATGTCATTAATTTTTTCCTTTACCAGCTCTCGTGATTGGGAATAATGACAGGGATATTGTTTTTATGATAGATATATTATATTTATAATATATTAATACTTATTTAATTGGTATATAACACATATAATCATGCTTTCCATTTCATGTGAATATAATAACATCGTTTGTGGACGTGTGGACTACTACCTCCTCAAAGAGATCTGATACGTTCACACATTACATTGAATATATTAAGTATGGTTTTAATTAAATGTCTGTAAAATAAAGTAAATTTATATGAAATTAATCATATAATTAACTTTCTGAAAATATAATATATCATTTTCGTTATTACACATTTCACACACTAAAAATGTGGTCAAGTCGTTCATAGACGTGAGGGCTACTACCTCCTCAACACGATGTGATTACTTTTACATCACTAGAGATATATATTAGTATATTTAATTAAATATCATGTTATTTTTTATTTAGTTATCATTATATAATGATAAAATTTTACTTAACTTATTTACATAATGCTTAATAAAAATCAGGAACGTTATGGATGCGCACGTACGACCTACCGTTTCAATGATTTTAGTGTCGGTTCATCTTTCATAACCATAATTATTAATTGGTTTAAAAATAATAATTGACATATCAATATGTTATTTATTTAAATATAATTATTATTTATTTTTTTATATAATTACCCCTTTGACCATATTTGACCTACCAAATTCATTTTTTACACCTGAAATGAATTTGGCCACAACACATGACGTAAACGTAATTGTTTAAGTATTTGTATTAAAATTTGTAATAAGTGAAATAAAAGAATAATAAAAATTAATAATGATGTCAAATAATTAAATAATTGAAATAATATTATTATTTAGGAATATATAGACACAAGTTACACGTAAGACAAAATGTAAGGTATTTTAATGTCCCCTTTTACATCTATGAGATAAATGTAATATTCACAACTTATTTCTTTTTTGTGGCTTCTATACCAACCCTATGTCATTTAATATTATGATTAAATCATATTTAATTGTATTACTTGTATAAATTTGAATTATATCATCTCAGAAGCTTGAATTGAATATTACAAAGTGCTAAATGTTATCATTGCAATCTCACTTTATTTTGTGATTGTTAACTTTATCTTTAAAACAAAATATTACATATGACCATTTTATATTAGAAATTAATTTTATTTTAAATGATCATACTGTTATGTGATGGTTATATTTGTTTCTAAAACCATATACCATTTTATCATACATTTTTTACTTTTAATGTTTTTTGAATCACTATGGAATTATTAATAAATCTGTATTTATTATTTAATATGGATATTTAATGATGAGGAATATTTTTATTAATTAAATTGATTATTTTATATATGATAAATTATTTAGACATGTATGACATGGGTGGATCAAAGTTATAGATGTCCCCTTGATGAATCAATAGGTTCTCATGAGATGAATCAATTTGAGAAATCAGAGAAGTTTAAACAATCTTGAGAAAAGATTTTGACGATCCAGGTATTGTGTACCTAGAAAAAATGGCATCCAATAATCAATAATTCACTTTATTCAGATTTAGCTATTTTTTATTCATTGTATTTTACCATTATTATTATTATCTGTAGATGTATATCATTATCAGTATTTTGATTAAATGGTATAGGTTTCAATTGTTTACCATTCTATATTGAATATACATTGTGAAATTATTTAAATGGAAATTGTGTTCATTAATTTTACTTTCCATATTTATCATTCTTATTGATTCTGGATTAATTCTATCATACAATTACCCTTATTGATAATTTTATCTCACCCATATTTTGTTTCCATTCCCCCTGTATATGATGATAAATTCTTGGAATGAGTTTCAAGGATGAAATTTATTTTTATTTGTTTTGTTTTATGTTTTATTTTATTTTCCAAAAGTAAAATGGGAATCATATACGTAATTTGGTTTTCCAAAACTACAAAACTAATTGTTAATTTAGGACTTGATTCCTTGAAATCATGCCGATATAATAAATAAGGAACCGAATTTGGGATTCTGATGTCGGGCATTACATTTTGTATTATAGGAAGTTTAGTAGAAACCATGGAAACTCGATTTCGGAAAAATATATTAAACAAACTAAGCCTATTATATACTTTGAGGATAATTATATAATAATATCCCAATGAAACCATTTTTATGATTTTGAGATTAGCTACACATAAATTTTTTGATTTATGTTATATAATATAATAATTTTGGGATTATACATGATAATATCTAATGGATTATATGTCTTCATTTAGAAATAGATCATAGCACAAGGAATGTGAACCTCACTAATTCACCTGATCCAAAGTGTAATAATGTCCATTTCATTTATGGTCTTAAGTAAATCATCAAAGGAAACTAGTCTCCCATGCATTATCATCGTATGAGGATATAATATCATGTGCTAACAAGATAGAGAAATAATTCTTCATGTACTATAGATTTAGAGGGAAGCATGAGAAAAAGAGGAAAACTGGGAAAATAGATAAAGGGAATAATATATTGATATTTTTCCCACATAAAACAATTGTAGAAATAATCACCCTAGTATTTCAATAAAAGAAATTAGAGTTTGATACAAGTGTGGAGATAATGGACCCTTATTCTTGTGAATTTAAGGGAAAGAAAAAGGTTTCCAATATATAATTTTTAGACTGCAATGAGATATCACACTACACAAATAAACGTCTCAAGCATCAAAAGAATATTCCCCGAAAGAGACTAATGGATCATGGTAAAGTTTATGCTACTACCACAGATGAAGAGGAATGATTAATATGATATTCTTTGGATTCAAGAATTATATCATTTTAGTATTGTATTAGTGATGTACTAGTTATAATACATAATAAATATATATTTATTTTATTGATGAACTATTTAATTAAGGATTTGTGAGAACATTTTGAACGAAACTGATATCCAAGAACAAAGACTTAGTGACAAATTGAACTTCAAAGAAAACATATGACTAATGTAAAGAAAAACCATAATATATTCCATATATTGAGATAATAATGGTTATATAAATATTTGATTGATATAAATAATGTAAATTGGATAGTTCAAAAATCCTTGGATCTCATTAAGGGGTTGTTTAAACATGTATTGTGCTATTAGTGATGAACATTAAAATATTTTTGGATTTGAAGAGTATATCTAATAATCTAGGTTATATTTACAGAATAATGAATCATTCATGTTTTCAATACGTTTTTATGGTAATTCAAATTATTACTATGTTTCAAGAGAATAAATGATTAAGGTGTTCACATTTTTTTCATGTGATTATCAAAGACCTACATCATGTTTATTGAAGCCTAATAATAAGATCGTTTTTTAATTTCAATAAACTTCCCTAAAAGTGTTGGATCATAATATTTTTGTAAATTTAGTAATTTTTGAAAATGATTAAGCTAATATTTAGATGAGGTATTAGAGGATAATGTATTATCTCAACATATAATGAAACATATGCTAAAAACTGAAATAAAAAATGGTTCAACATGCATCTAAATGATATGATTGTGTTTAAAGAAATATATATTTACTTATAATCATAGAGGGAGAAATAATTCCTTAAAACTAGAAAAAACAGTATTGAATAAAAACATTTGTCCTATTATCATCATTGTTAATGATATTAATGACCTTTTTCATAACCATCTTTTAAGGATTCAGGGTCATTATTTTTCAGCTAAACATGTTATCTATCAATATCCATCAAAACATGATACTTATATTTCTCATCCATGTCCATGTTTTCACTAATATTGTCTAATTTGAAAGCCTATTTTTTGGTGACCTTCACATTCCATTCCTGTATAATTATGAATATGTGTTATTAACCCTATTTTCGATGTAGTTTTTTCAACAATAGTATTTCTAAATAACAATCCCACAATTACCAATATCATGTTTATGTCAGGAGGAATGCAATTAAATTTGGTGGGGAGAATTTAGAAAACTATGAATTTAAATTTTTTTTATTTTATAATTAATTTAATTTTTTTCTAGCTTTCTTTATAAGTGACACTAAGTTGTCTTGTGTTACATAGAATACTAAGTTCATTCGATAGTGTATAAGACACAGAAGACCAATAATTGATTTTTACATAATATCCTAAGAATTTATGATATATTTGTATTTATATTATATATTTAATATAATTTTTTTACATTTAAACAATAATTCTGATGGACATATGATAAGATAAAATCCATTTTACACATAAAAAGTTGTATTTTTTTAAAGGATGTTTTGCCACCTTTTAAGGATGCACCCATTTTAAAAATAAATTTAGACCCCTTTATAAATTTTATTTTTAAAAATGAAATTCATTTTTTAATATTTAATTTCAAAATTATATTAGGGTGATTTTTTGTATTTTTCTAATAAGTTTGATTTTTTGATAAATAGTGATAAATACTACATTTTAGTTGAAAACGTCATTTTTGTTTAAATAATTATTAACATAAAATTATATTTTAAAATGTTTTTAAGGTAATAATATATAAATTATACATATATTAATACAATTCAGTTCATTTTAATCTTTTTTATATTTACTCTTGATTTAAAACCATAACGATATTTTGAATATCATGACATTAAAAACCATCTTTCTCACCACATCTGCATGATTAGATTTGAATTTAATTTTTACACTTCTATGAATTGAATTTAAAACAATTGACATAAATAGTTTTAATCAATAAAATATTTTTATTCTAATAATATATAAATTAATTTTTCTCCAGAAATATTATTGAAGTTAATTAAAATTAATGACAATAATTACGATAAAAATTAGTTTACTTAGTGGTTAAAAATTAATCTTAAGGGAAAACATGACCTAGAAACTTTTCCAAAATCTATAAAATACCCATATTTCAACCATATACCTTACTTGTTTAAATATTTTTAGTTATTGGGATAATATTCCCTGAAAGGGACAAATATAATAAGTTACGTATGAAAAATGACAAAAAGTAACCTTCCTTACCTTTAATATTTATAAAGCCTTGAGATAAAGGAAAATAATATTTTCAGTTATAAATATAATTTAGAAATATAATGTAGTCTTTTATCATAATTATTTATCATTAGATTTTAGAGATAAATTATTTACTTCAAATTCATAATAAATACCAACGTAGAGATTATTTAGGTACTAATAAAATAAAATAAATGATACTAAATGTATTAAAATAGAAAAAAATGAATGAAATTTTGTGTCCCCATATTTTATTAGTTGAATATGTCATGTCACATAGTTTTGAACTTAATATATTTCAATTCAATAATTGTATTAATATTTTTAAATTTAAATTAATTAATTAAATTCAAAATTGAAATTAGTGGTATTTTATAGTAAATGATATTTTATTTAATGATTGAAAATTCAATAAAAAATATCTTATTCAAGTTTATTTTTAATTTTGATAAATATAAAATATTTTATATTTCTGGAACAATTTATCTTTTATACTGATCATATTGACCCCAAATAGTAATAATCGTGTTAGCACAGTTCGAGTTAAAGTATTGTATTTGTGTGTTACATGAGCTTGTTTTAAAATTAATTTCCAACACACATGGGTTTTTTATTTTTTAAATTAAATATAATATATATAATTACATTTTTATATTTTTTTATAATAAATCCCACATTTATTTAACCTTTATGGTAAAATTACATAGGATAGAAAACTGGTTACCTTAATAAAACCCAGAATGGTAAAAGTGGGGAAACCTAGAAGATAAGGAAAAAAAATTATAAAAATGCACTTATTTTTTTTCTTTTGATGGTTTGGATCGACCATAATTTCAATTAAATACTTTATTTGTCATGTTTTGTAGAACATGACGTAAGGGGAACATCTTGATAGTGTTTACCATGTAATATTTACAAATTCCACTCCCCTCCACTATAAAAAGGCATTAACTACACCACTTCAACACACCTAAAAAACAATTTGGATCATCCAATACGTAAAAAAATATTCTCAAAATATTCATACCCTAAACCTATAATCCTATATTTTGGGAGAATGAAATCCAAGTATGTCTTTGGTGAATACCAAAAGGACATACATGAAAATAGGTAACATTCTTCAACGATCAATTTTGTTTTATTTCATTCTGAAACCGTTAAATTATTGTTACTACATGATTATATAGTCAAATAATTATACTAAATTTATTTATATGTTGTTATGTTAAGGTATTTACCTAAAAATATACACACTTCCATCAAATGGCAATGAAATTTGGGTTCATGTGTATGGAAAACTACTACCTCATGAAATGATGTTGTTTGGTTTTACTTTACCACCTATCATGGTTTATAATTATGATGGAAAAATATTTTTAAAATATTTAAATGATATTTATGTTTTATTCATACTTATTTTATTGTTAAATAAAAATACCTTCATGATTTCCAATTTGTTTGAATATGATAACATCGTTTGTGACGTGTGGACTGCCGCCTCCTTAAAGAAATATGATACGTTCACACATTACATGGAATATATTAATGATGGGTTAATTAAAATTATTTTACATATAAAACATATATATTTACCTCATAACATAATTAACTTTATATAAATATAATATATCATTTTCTTTAATACCCTTTTCAATCATTAAAAAAGGAGATAACGTCGTTTGTGGACGTGTAGAATCACACCTCCTCGATGCGATATAAATAAAAAAATTCCATATATAAGTATATATGATTGAATAAAATTTTATTTGTGATATAATTATAATTATTGAAATATTAAAATTTACTTAACTTATTTTTATAATGATCCTTGAGGAATGGGAATGTTACTTAAGTGTACATACGACCAATTATCTCCATGATTGTATCATTGGTTCATTTTTTAGAACCATATTTCATAATTGGTTCTAAAATTATTATTGATATATAAATATTATAATTATTTTATTTTTATTATTCTATATATGTTTATGTAATTAACCATTTGATCATTGTCTACCTACCAATGTCGTTTTGAGCATAAAAACCAAATTTGGTCGAGACACCAGATGTAAAGTTATTTGTTTAAGTAGTTTTATAGAAAATTTTAAAAAGTAAAACAAAAGAAAAAATAGACATGAATTTTTTTATAAAATAGGTAAATAATTAAATTATTTTTATTATTAATTAAAATAGAGATACATGTGAAAAGCATGACTCAAGGTAATAGATTTTCATCTCACTTTTTATGTCTGTGAGATAAATGTCATATTCACCACTTATTTATTTTGTATTGTATATATATGTCTTATATGTAATTTAATAACATTATTCACTAAAATTTAATGATATTATAATTTTCACATTTAATTTTCTAACCTAATGGGTTTGATTTAAAAATTCCCAAGGTGTAAACATTATCTTGGCAATCCCACTTTCTTTCATGATTGTTAACATTCTCTTAAAATATTCACATACTTACGACCATTTTACATTTTAAATTAAATTTATTTTAAATATAAATACCCTTACTATATGGTTATATTTATTTTATAAACAAAATAATTTTATTTACATATGGTTCATACTTTTAATTTTATTTTATTAACTGGGGAATTATTTATAAATCCGTATAATTTATTCTATAATGATATTTGATGATAGGGACCATTTTTTATTAATTAAATTGATCATTAAATATTTTAGGAATTAATTAGAATTATATGACATGGGAGGTGCCTCGTTATAGATAGCCCCTTGATTCAACAATAGGTTCTCATTAGAGGAATCATTTGGCTATATCAGAGTAGTTTAAATTATCTTGTGAATAAATACTAATCTTAAAGGTACCATGTAACTAGGAAAAATGGCATAAAATAATCAATAATTACATTCATTAATATTCAATTATTATTTATCCAGGGTATTTTTTCGTTGGAAATATCTATGGATTCATTTCATTCTCAATTTATTCATTAAATAACATGTGTTTCAGCTATTGATCATCCCAGATTGACTATGAATTATCCAATTGATTAAATAGAAATTTAATTAAGATATTTACCTTTATATATTGAGTTATTGTTTATTTATTCAGGATTAATTCCATTGTGTGCTTACCCTTATAGAGAATTTGAGATCACCCTTATTCTGTTTCCTTTCCCTGTGATATGATGATGGATTCTTGGAATGAGTTTCAGGGAAGAAATTTATTTGAAATTCTTATGTATTATTCTTTATTTGTATTTAAAAATGTAAAATGGGTATCATGTATGTGATATAGTTTTCTAAAACTGAAAAATCGATCAATCCTTCACGATTCTATTCCTTGTAATCATGATAATGTAATTAAGAATGACACCAACTAAGGGCTTTTAGGGTCATAGTGTTATAGTCTTCTACATATAAAATATTATAAGTGGGTGTGTTTTTATTTTAGACTAAAAAAAAGTTCAATACCATGAGAAAAAATTGTATAGCTAATGAAGAAGTTAATTTCTTGGGAATTGAACTATGAAGTGAAGTATTTCAAGACAATTTTCAACAATCTTTGTTCAATTTACTATTTTCTACTATTTAACACTCATTAATAGTGTTAAAATATTGATCATAATTCCATATTTTACAATTCCCTAAATTTTTTAAACATTCAATCAATGAGATCCTAATAATAGAAATTACATATCAAAATAAATTTTTTAATCACATCCCAAATTATACCCAAGAATGTCATTATTATTTATAAATTCTATAATGTTTTATAATCTATCGTAACCATATTCACTTATCAAAAATATGTATATAATATAGTCATAGAATACATAAAATATAATAAAAAATTCCACCTTCTGATATAATTTAGTACATAATATCTAATAGAGGATATCCATTGAATTTATAGAGTTAAAAAATTTATTAAGATGTAATCAAGATAAATTAAATAATTGAATCATTTATAAAATTTCCATTTCATTTTAAACATTGGTATACATTTAAATAAAAAAATTGCATTACAAAAATACACATGGTATGAAATGTTTACATATTTGTTAGGATTTCATATCTCATAAACGATTCTTAAAAAAATTCCCTAATACTATAATAATAATAGTTCACGTACATAAAAATTAATTATATTAAATTTTAATATAACATTTATGTGTATAAACTTTTAATTTTATCATTTATTAAATATCTGATCATTTATTTTTATTAGGTTTATGAGTATTCTTATGATCCTTTAACTACTTTAGGTGCATCTGCCAATGCGGATGTTGATGGTCACGACGATGATGATGTTGGTGGTCGAAGAGGACGTAATAATGATGTGGGTGTTTTTAGGAGATGATGTGGGTCATTATAGTTCATGTGATACTGATATTGAGGTATATTTCATATGTAAATTTTATTCTTGGTTTATACATTTATTTTTAGTATATAGTATTATTTTATTCTAAAGATATTGATATTGAAATTTTATATTCTTTATCATAGAGATAGTTCGAATTCTTTTGATATATATTGTATTCTATTTGAATTATATTTAAAATATATCTTTGTTTTTTTGTAAGCTGTAATGTTTGATTTCTCTTTGAGTGTTGGTGGATAGTTAGGGATTTTAAGGGATGGTTTTTGTAGTGAAAAACAAATTACAGAAACCCACAAACTAGTCTGGAAGGAATACGTACCGAAGCACAATCAACACTATGGAAAAATAAAAACTGTAAAATTGGAAGAAAAAAAATTTGTTCATAGGTCATGGGATATTAGATTAGAGTTCCAACCCAACACTAAACCATGTAATTCTCAGGATCTAGTGAAAATTAACAATCCATACAGTCACTAAAACCCTATCAGTTGTACCTTCAACACGTCTACTCACTAACCAATAGTGTTATCCTTTTCCAGCAATAAACTTTTAATTTTCCAAAAAATATATTCCATCATCAAAACTAATCCAATACTAAAATAACATTAATATAAACATAAATCCAGAAGAAAAGATCAAAAAAATTAAATATTACCTCTGAAATCTTCATACTATTATCCTTCACCAGAGGTCATTAATACAAAAACACAACGATGAATCCACTAAGGGAAACACCGTTCGAAACAAAAGGATGAAATAAATCCCCAAATTATACAAAAAGAAAAGATATTCTGAGGATTCCACACAAAAAAGTAGAGGATATCACCCAGACCAATAAAGAACTCGCTGATGAAATAAAATTAGTTGAAAAAATTACCCATTTAATATGTTATCTAAAATGCATGAAGTGACTCAATAAATCACTACTAATAAACCTCACAAACACAAGACTAAATAATCTCAAGGAAAACACAAAAACCCCAATACTAATACGATAAATTGGTCTTATTATATCAATTAAAGACTCCAAAATAATAACAATAAGACATTATATAAAAAATGAACTATTTGGATACATTGGTCCGACTCTATCATTGAAGGATTTAGAATTACCACATAAGAAATTCTAGATTTATGGAGAAATCATTAGATACATTTAACACCTAGAAATTTATCTTTATAGAATTTTTTAATGGATGTCTAGTAAAGATTAAAATGATAGACAATTCCCTAAATAGTGAGCTAATGATATTATTTCATTTTTTAAAATTCATTACAATAACAATTATTATTGTATTAGACTTTAATTGTTAAATTTAAATAATTATGGAATGATTAAATAGATCCATTTAATTAATAAATGTATAAAACTTATAAAACAATGAATTCATTGGCAATGGAATTGTTCCATGAGTATTCTGGTTGTGGTTTAGAGCATATAGTGTTTTCCATTTTGTGTATAAATGTTAAATTCATGTTTTTTATTGTTTTTTGAGGTCATCATTTTGTTGTGTTACCAATAAAATCATTGATTTCTGCTGGCATGGTTGTATTTATTTACAATAAGTTGGTTTATATATAAGGTATGATGAAGGTCATGATGGTTAAAGTGATATTGAGAATGTTTTTCTCAGATATCCAATCGATATTCTGGTGGACATTCAAATCTACTTGAATCAATTTAGTCATTATTAGTATATGATATTTTATGGGATGTTGTGTGGCTTATCTAGGATATGTTATGTGTTTGGTTTTTAAAAATAAATTTGGTATTGGTGTTGGAGGTATTTTTCTAGAGGCCCATTGATCACATTAAATTTTCTTATATAGTTTTTATCCATTTTTCCTTAGGCTCTACTTAACCTTGAATTGAGATTCGGGACTATGATTTATTTTAATCTGCACCTTGAATGATTTAGTTTAATTCATGCGGGTAACTGTGTATGTGATTTGGTTACAGAGTGTGAACTTAGTTGTTTGAGTATGTAGCAGGGTTTAGAGTATTGGGGTGTGGTGAAGTGTGGTTCAGTGGGGTACATAGCCATGCTGTAGGGGTGCAGTGGGGGGAAGTGGGGAGAAGATCAGTTCAATATGGGTGTAGTGAAATGTAGTGGGGGTGTAGTGTAGTGGGGATTTAGTGTAGTGGGGTTGTAGTGCATGGGGGTTTTTATAGAATCTAGAGGATGTATCAATGGTTTAAAAACATGGAAGTATAACTGGTATTTTTTTTCTGTAAAATAAAGAATGTATCCGTGGTTGTAAACCATTGAAGTAGACCTACTAACATAGTTTGAAATGTGACTATTGTCCTAGTACCATATTTAAAAACCATTAAAATAAATTTAGATGGATGTTTCTAACTCCACGTTTAAAAATCGTGGATATAGAATTTTCCATATAGCCATTCTATTTGTAGACATGACTAATGAAACTACTGATATTACCTATATCCATGGTTTCAATTCCTATATACACTGTTATAAACTAGGTCTATATGTAATTTCTATAGTAGTGATAGCTAAATTCCATACATCTAGGAATAAGAGTTGGTGAAGTTCAACATCATATTACCAAGATGCTGATTATGTTGTATGGTGAGGAAATGATAGCATTTATTTCAATGTCGTGATTTTTGTATTGGTTGAATATAGTTTAATTTTTTATTGTTAGGGGAAATGGGGATTATTTTCTATAGATTAAGGTAACATAGATATTATGAAATAGGAGGGTTAAGTTGGTCTATATAGTATAAAAGGTAATGAAAACATAAGATGAATGGTTGAAAAAGTGTCCCAACACCACCCATAAATCCTCTAAAGTGGTATACACACAATATGGGGTATTTATTCATACTTCATGGTGGTGAATAATAGTTTATACTCGTGAATCATAGACCATGACTTTGAAACGGTCAATGTGGCTAGGGAAAATACATAGCATGAATTGAAGGCCAAGGGGCCCAATAGGATCATTCTTAGCATAGTTCATCCCAGAAAGAGTATGTGAATATATTTTGAGGTCATTATTCATGTACTAAAATAATTTAGTTTAATACTGTATAGTAAGGATGCTAGGGACGTTTTATAGTGTTTAAGGTACTATTATCCATGTTCTGAGATAACCAATACAGTATGGAAGGTGAAAGAAGAAAATATGAATTTTAGATTCTAATTCCACATGGTGGATCTTGGAAGGGGATAAGGGATGTATAGTTTAAATTCACACAATCAAAACTAGGTAAAAGAGTCAAATATATTATCTATCTTTTTTTTGAACTAGTGGGTTGAATGAGAATAACCATACATTTACTAGGGCTCAATGACGAACCCTACAAGATTTTCATCTTTTCTATTTGGGCTATAACTTTTCCCAGGTCATTGAGGAGAGAAAAGGAATTTTTAGGCCTAAATTTTACTTTTAACAGCCTATGTAGTATTTTATCCTCATAGTACTATGGGACTCTAAATTAGGGATGTTTAAGTCCATTCTTGATATAATATTTGGGTACAAATTTTATGGTGTCGTAGTTTTTAAAAAGTGGGTTTCATTAGACTATGTTCATGGATCTTAGAACATATTCATTTTGATTAAGGTCATAATGATTAAATAAAATTCACATATATTTATATAATGATGTTTGGACCCTCGGGATTTTCCATTTATGGTTATGAAATAAGGAAGAAAATTGTAGTCGAGGAATTTGTGAGGCATGAAAGGTAATTCAAACTGAATATGAATAGAGTAAAAAATAGGTCTAATGCAATATAGATGTCCTCAGGATAAAAAGTACATAGTTTAAGGTCATATTCTGGGTCTAAGGGTAAGATTCCAACTTACGGTCATGAATATTGGCTTAAGTTGGTGCTATTAAGATTTTGTGTCACACAGATTTGACCAATAGAACTTCTTTCTTGGGAATATATAATTCATCGATGATGTTGGAAAAAATCCACAAATACCCTTAAGATAACATGATTCATGATGGGGATGAGAAAAAAGTAGTAAAAGAAGACTAACCATGTCACATAAGAGCACATGAGAGGGGAAAATGGATGTTAGCTTAGGAATGTACCAACGAGACTGACTTCCTTTATTATTAGGTGTATATGCATGAGTGGTGGGGCATAAGACTAATGGAATTAAATTATCATCAGAACAAATGAGAGTAGAAGGGATGAAAATCAATATATTTATGATATATACCACAAGAGGGGTAGAAGTTAGGTGATGTTTTATTTTTTTCCATGTCTTGGAAATCCATATTCCACAAACTCATTTCAAGAATAAGGTAGACAAATTTTTAATCGGCTGTTAACAATATTTGATAGATAAGAATCAACACTTATCACTGAAGAATAATTTAGGATGTGTGAGCTATATTTAATACATAACTATTTGGAATTATGATGTCACTATTATAGAGTACATTTCGTTATGTAGGGTTGTGATGATTCAAATAAATGGTGGCCCAAAGTTTGAGGATGAACAAAAGTGATGTTTGGGTAGTGTCCAATAATCTGGATGACCATCAAGCATTTGAGAACATTTATGTGGGAATAATAGTGAGTGATAGTTGAACGAGTTTTGGAAAGGGGACCCCACCCCACTATTAGGTGAAGATAATATTACCAACATAAGTGTCATTGTCATCAAGAAAATATGGAGTCTAGAAAATCTATTAGTATCTAGACTTGGGATAATACATCCATATGTCCATATACATCTCATGATGGGAATAAGTCTATACATAGTTCAAAAAGTAGTGTAGTAGATTACTAACACCAAAATAGGGGATTGCCTATCAAGAAAGGGGGACAAACCATTTATATATTTTAGATGTTGTATAAAAAGATATTAGTTATCCAATTCAATGACTTATAACTAGGAATTCATATCATACAATTTTCTATCATGTAACTAAAACGTTGGATGTGTAGTTTAATATTTATGGTTAAAATGATATTCTAGTTAGTTTAATTTCAAATAAATAAGACAATGGTGTTGCACGGTCCAATGTCATACAACTCAGACCTATTCAGCTAACATGAAAGTCAAGCAGAATGGAAGTCGAATATAAAGTTTATATTCTTGTAGCTCAGACTTAGATAGACTGATGTGAAGGTCATCAAAAGTACTTATATACTCCCAATTTAATTTTTATTTGATTTTAAAAAGTTTCTTTTTGGTTAATTAGTAAACAAAAAAACACATGGGAAGCAAAAACATACACTTCCCAATTTCAATGTCCAAAATTTAAAAAACTCCATTAATAAACATAGAACCAGATAAGATCACCATCAACGATTAGTCTCCATCCATCAACATATTGAGTCAGCACTGTCATCATCACCGTCCTAACAACATCATCGTACTCACCGTCTATGGTGATCACTAAATATGATTGTGGGTTTGTTTAATCAGCTTATGATTAATGGTAGAAAACACATAGCATGTAATACAAGGATCTAAATCATAGAATACATTTAATATTTAAACTAAGAAAAAAGATATACATATTTCATAGAAAATTTCATAACCATGAATATAAATAAAATTTTAAAAATAATTTATCCTTTAATTTTTTTTAAAATATTATATAAAAAACTATGAATTGTTCTTCAATAATTGATATTATTAATCATTTTAGAAATTATCAATAAATAGTTTTTGAATGTTATGTGTTAGAGATATCATGAATTATATTCCCTCTTGAGTAATTTCTCCCAAGGTAAAGGTAATTTGGGTCAGACCACCTATCATCTTGGAGGTTGTGACTTATGGAGAATGATAAATGGGGTCAGATATATGTCACTCCATGATTACTCATGTAATGAGTGTCAATCTCATATAACTATATTTATTTATAATAACTAGTCATGTAACTTATGAATATAATGCATTTAGATATGTAATAATATGTGTAGCTTCTGGATTTAGGTGAGTAACACCAACATGTTGATTGTTTAAAGAGTTACACATTAATACAGTTTGAACACATTAATTTGTAGGTTAGAATAGAGATTCAAAAAAATTCATTAGAAACAAGCATATAAAAAAGGGATTAAAAATATGATAAGATAATTATTACATTAGATGTAATAGTTATGAAATTTAATTATTTAAATTAAATTGGTGAGACTGAAAACCCCTAAATACAAAGTGTTATATATCTTCAAAATAGACAATAATCAAGATGTGAATCATTTAAATTGGTATTTTTTAGCATAGAATGAGTACTCCTATATTATATTACGTAATGAAATAATGTAATGAGTTACTCTGGGTTTTCATGTTGGGTATTATTGATCTAAGAAAGAGTATTCCTTTTTTATTTTGTTATCTTATTATTTATGTTTTATTTGGGTAATCTTATCTAAAAAATATCTAGTGATTAAGATACCAAATTAGTACTATTGTGTGCATCTATATGATTGGTTAAAATAATGGGTTATCTGCTTAACTATTCATGAATCAGAATTGTTAAGATTGGGATGTTTTCCTATCAAAATAATTATGGATTACTAAGGTGAAATACTTGTGTGATTCAAAATAAAATATGGATTTTATCCCACTAAATGTATACGGTTTTTGGGGTCATCATTTTTATTGGGATAACATTCAATTAATTTTTTTAATGAAAATATATGATACAAGATACTCACCCACTAATATTTCTTTATTATAGATTATGGAAAAAATAATCATATTAATATTAAGATCTCTAATAGGTATAAACTATAAAATAGATAAAGAATGATATTTAGGATTTATTATTGTTCTTAAGTAGAAACATCCTATTTACTGAAATGCGAATTTTTTTGACATCAATTCCACTAACATTGGTGCATCATTATTAGACACCTTATGTCCATAAGAAATTTGTTGATATACATAGATTTAAGGATATAAGGGAATTGATGAAGGGTGATGTAATTCATCATGTTGGTATTAGAGACAGAGTTTCTACACTAGAGATCAAAACCTATTATCTAAATTTGATAGGTTTTTGTAATTATAATTATGGAACTATTATTATGTTCCCTCGACCAAGAAGAATCTAATTTATGTAACTTTTTCAAAAAATATGGGATTTTAATTCTTTATTAGGAAGAATATTTATTCAGTATATATGGATTAAACTTTTTATGGTGTTAGGAATATAATGAATAGTTTACATATTGTAGATATGGATAATAAAATTTATAACATTCAAAATAAAAAGGGTAAAATTGATTCTAATCCCACATTCCTTTGGGATTGTCACTTTAGACATATAAATGATAAAATTATTCAAGTACTCCATGGAGATATATTTTTTTGAAACATTTGAATATAAATCATTTGTTAATTTTGAATATTTATTATAGGGTCAAATTACAAATCCATCTTTTGGGAGAATTGGTGAGAGTGATTGTGGACTATTGGATCACATATATAGTGATATATGTGAAATAATGAGTAGATAAAAAATGGTGGATTTAGTTACATAATTTCATTTATTGATGAATTTAGTAATTATGGTTATGTTTTTATGATTAAATATAGTTTTATAACTTTTAAAAAAATAATCAAGATTCTGAAAAAATGTCAAAATCAACTGGTATTTAGTGTAATTATTTTTCGATCAGTTCAATGTAGTGGACACTGGAGCCAATGTTTTATATATCATCAAAGTGATTATGGAATTGTTAAAACAATTACTCCATTTAGAACACTATAATGTAATGGTGTGACAAAAAGAATTATTTTAACCCTATTTGGCTTGCTTAAGTTGAGGATTAGTCAATATAACCTTCCTATTTAATTCAGGGATATGCTAGAGAAACTAATACATTTTTTTCTAAATCAAGTTCTATCTAAAGAATTCATAAAGACTCCATATGAGATATATACTCTAAAACCTATTTTTATATATTTTATGGGAATTTTGGGTTTCTATGAACATCTAAAATAATTTAATTCTGATAAGATAGGCACCAAGTGAGATAAATTCTTTTTTGTTGTTCATGCTAAAGAAATTATGGGATATTATTTATACCATCTGATTGAACACAAATTTTTTACATATTGTGATGGTTTATTCTTAAAACACACATTCATCATGTAGTCATTGGGGTAAATTTATTCTTGGAGAAGTTTAAGACGCACAGTCCAGAAGTTTTCTGGACATAATGGTTGAGTCAGTTTCCCAATGATTAGTGGAAGAAGTACAAACTCATGTTAGAAAAGAACCTCAAATGCCTGAAAGGATTCATCAAGAACCCAATAGATGTGTATTTTGCATGGATTATGATGATGAAATACCATTCATAAATAATGATCATTTATCATATTGGGAATCCGTTGAGATTTTTTATTCCAATGATTGGATAAAATCTATGGAAAATATGATAGAATCCATTCACCCTGACCATGTTGGGAACATAGTATATATACTTAATGGTGTATTACCCAAAATATAAAAGTTCATTTTCTATAATAAAAATTTCATGGATGATATATTGTCTAACTATAAATTTGGATCATTGGAAAATAGTTACAAACTAGTTCACGGTATTGACTATAAAGATACATTATCACCTATTCTGATGAAAAGTCCATTCAGATTTTTCTATCCATAAGAACTCATTATTATTATGAGATATATCATCTTGTTCTAAAAATGAATTATTTTATGGTAATTTATCTAAGGATGTGTTTATGATACATACCAAGGGTTTTTATGTTCTAAATTTCTATTATATGGTTTTCATGTTGCAAAGGTCCATTTATGGACTAAATAAAGCTTCCTAAAGTTGGAATATATAGCTTTGTAATGTAATCAAAGAGGGTGGTTTTTTAAGAAAAATTGTCCACTACAATGTTTGGTTAGTGGATGTATAGTGTTATTTATGATATTTTATGTATAAGACATACTGAATGTCATAAATGATATCTTGATACGTCAGTTGGTGAAGATGTGGCTAGGTAAAGTTTTCTCAATTGAATACATAAGAGAAGAAACCTAGATAATCCATATGAGGATTTATAAGGATAAATAAAATAGGATCCCTAAAATATGTTATATAATGTATATTGAAAAATTATTTAATAATTTCAGCATCATTAACTCCAAGGAGGGTTCTTTATAAATATTTCATGGAAAAAATCTTAAGAAAATTCATCATCCTTCTAAAGAACTGGAAAAGATGTACAAGATTCATTATGTGTATACTATAGGACCTATAATTTATTCCATGTTTTCTACTCAAACTAATGTATCTTACACTTTGATAATAACTAGTAAATACCAATCCAATCCTAGTGATAGTAACTTGACTTCTATGAAAAAAATCGTTATGTTCTTTAGAAGGATTAATGATACAATCTTATTATTTAGATGAAATGATGAGATTTGTCTAAAGGGTTACACATATTCTAGTTTCCAATCGGAAAGAGATCATCTAAGATCTCAATCTATATTTGTGTTATTCATAAATTATTTAGGCTTCAGTTTGAAGTGTTCCAAACAAAATAATAGATCATTCTTAACAACCGAGGTAGAATACATCACTAAATCCTTTTCTGTGAAGGAAGCTATTTGTATCAAAACGTTCAATTACGAACATGGGGTAATTCCTATAATTGAGGGAGCATTTTATCTTCTTATGGAAATAATGGATCCATTTTAAAGGATAATGAATCCCAAACTCACCAAAGGACCAAACACATCTTTCACATAAACAATCTCATACGGTAAATAATTGAAAGGGGTGATGTAAAGATATGTTTTGCAGCTATATAGTAGAATGTAATAGATTCGTTGATGGAACCATTACCATAAAAACAATATGAAATTAATATAGAATATATGGGTTTATGATACAAGAGATATTGGCTGTAATGGTCATAAAATATATCATGTTACTATAATAAAGGAAATCTCCAATTATCATTATTTCATTTGTGATAAAATTTATTTTATATAAATGGTTGAATGATAATATCACCTCAAAGCACGATTTTATGTTATCCTAACCAATGATCATTATGGTCTATTATGTGGTGTAATTATATATGAATTATATCTTTAATAGTTTCAAGTTCTAAGTAATATTAGATATATATCATATATGAAGAATGGATTCTGGAGTAAATAAGTAGAGACTTATTACTTGGATGGACCCACCAATGAATCTCTCCTAGAATATCATAGAATCATCATTATACCTAGGGGTGTATGATTAAAATCAATTATTATTATCTAAATATATAAATATACATAGTATGTAAACTCTCATATTATGATACCCTACATACACATGTTTTAAAATTATATATCTAATAGGGGGATTGAATGGGTATGTTGTGCATCAGGTTATTTATTAGAGCACAACCAAGAAAATATTTTTTCACTTGAATTTAAAGTAAATATTTGTGTCTTTTGAATTAATTATACTGAAAAAATATATTACTATAATTAGTTTATTCACATATTATATGTGTAGATTCATAGATACAGGGAATGTGATATACTAACCTATGAGAAGAGTGACATGTGATGTATTCATCGACTAGGTCAGTATTTTTCTTCGAATAAAGAATAGTATAATTATTTATACTAGATTTGAATGTTCCATGTCTAGTGGTCCCTCAGCATCAATTTAAAAAGGAATATATAATTATACATATTATGTATACGATACATCTAGTGGTGGACATAGAGGCATGAGTTTTTTGATAGAGATCACACCAGATCCCTTAGTATCTTGAGTAACATTGAATCATTTCTAGAGGCCACTATTTTCATACATATACAAAATATGTATTTCATAGTTTTTTATGCTAATAAGGCCTGCATGGATACACAGTTTGTCCGTTGGATGATGATAATGTTTTTGAAAAGTGCATGTTAAAAAAAATAGTCTGAGGAAAAACTATATCCAAATGATTTTTGATGGATTCCCAAAATGTTATGATATTATAACGAAATTACATATTGTATTTTATTAGAAGTGGTATGTTATTTTATGTGTACATGAAAAACCATGCATGAGATTCTTGATGAATACATGCATGTGATGCAAGCATTAGAAAACACTACTCCTAAATGATTCGACACTATTTATATCCAATAAAATGAATTATAGAAGTTATTCAATAAATGGAAATTAATGAGTGAGACATTAAAATACATTCTTTCTAAGATATTACAATATATCTGACTCTCTTAAATTTATTAACACTATCTAGGATGGCTATATAAAAAGATCGGATCCCCTCTTATTGTGTTTGTGATACTTGTGAGACTATTAATCCATTAACAAACCTATATTCTTCCTCAAGTGTCATTCTTTGTCTCTAATGAATTTCCTATAACCCAATTTGTATTTAATTATCCACTAAATATAATCATGTACCTATAGGTTTTTTACTCACTTGGATCTATTAATCATAGTATAAACTACTCCATATGATCTTTACTATGTATACTCAATCAATCATAAATATGCAAGCTAGTTTAATTTTTTATTTCTAGGTACATTGTTTTGTGAGAATATCTATATGGTTATTCTCTTGGAGATAAATCATGATGGTTTTGGGTAGTTTTCCATTTATATTAATAAAAACATGATTATAAAACTCATCATATAAACCATTGGAGTAGAATTTTTAGATGGATGATGGGACCTTCCCTTAAGGATTTGGCTTTGGTGGTTTCGTTAAAAGTTTCATTGAAATTCATATTGCAAGTAAAAAATCACCTTAGAGAAATGAGTTCAAGAAAAAATTCTAATTGAAAGATCAAGCCACATTGTTCTAATGGGCCTTGAGGTTATTCAGTGCTCAAATCCGATTCTCATTGAGGGATTTAAATTTGCATAAATAGACATGATACCTTGTTTTCAATGTCAAATGATCATAGATGGCTATCTGGTGAAATGAAATTTTAACCTCAATTGTGAGAACTACTTTCATTCCATATTATAGGGAGTAAAGAGTCTCATAGGTGGATGTGCGAGTCATCATCCAATATTCCCATTGGGTATTGTAGAGTTTTTCACCATAGATCCTTTTATTATAACCAACAATATTCTATATAATGTTAGAGAGGGTCTTGTTGAATGCCTCAATCTAACTATTCACTCATGTATGATAGTGGGGAGTGTGGTTGGATCAGATATTGTATTTTCCAGACCACTTATTCTTCTTGGGGGTTCAGAAGTTATTCCCAATGTATGTGGGAGTTTTATGAGTGATCTCAAACTGATTGATGATATAATATTTAAAAAACTCTACTATAGACCATTTTTGTCCTCTTTTAGGAAGATTTATTTATCCCACTTCATGAATAATTCACTAGTGGTAAGGATAATCCTATACTCTTGGGTCATCATTGGTTGGTAAAGACCCTTGAAATCATGTCCACAGATTGTGAAATGCCAAGAATATTTAATGTTATGGATTATATTTGGTATATAGTGAAAGATGTTTTCATTAATATGAAATACATGAAACTTCCTAATGGATTCCATATAGCCACGGTCCTAGGTGGCCCAAAAGTATCCCATCGTATATATCTGGTGTGAGTGCTTCGATCCTAACTAATGAGAACTACATGATTAGACAAGAACCTTTTTTAAAACCTAATGGATTTACTTTCCAAGGATTAATCAAATGATGATTCAATAAAAGTTACACTAGTATAGATTTTTTTTAATTTAGGGGTTTCTAAAATTATAAATTTCACCACTCACCAATTTATTTTTTCACGCTTCACACAGTTGGTTGGAAAAGTTATGTTTTGGAGGTTTTTAGTGAAAATATTCATCCAATTTGATAATTTTTCTATATCATTGGTACTAGAAGGCCCTGTCTAGGATGTTCTAATGGTGAGTTCATTTACCAAGAGGCTCTATTAATTTGGAGTGATTATGTTGATCACCTAATGATGCACCGAATATATTACCAAGTAGTCCTTGTTTGGCTCCGAGGAAGACATGCACATAGTATTTATCAAGTCTTCTCGATTATTATGGGATTGTTGGAATTATGTTACCATTGTTTCGGAAGGATACATGGACATCATATCATAGTTTTACTCCAGCTCCCTAACCCAATAGTCACCGTTGATTTATATGATGACAAGATCACGATCTCTCTTCATGTGAAATTTTGGTGCATTAATCTATACGGCCAACACAAGACTCATGATGAAGGCTTGTTACTCAATATTGTCATTACTAAATTTTTATAATAAGAGGAATGAGTATTAAATTAGAATATGTGAGGGAGTAATGAAAAATATCCAAGGTATAACCCTATTGAGCCTATGGTAGTTGAGTGTTCTACCAGTCGAGCTCTAGGAGGAATCATAGAAGAGTATTCACTAGTATAATATTTCATAATCATTAAAGATAACAACTTAATTTAGGATGTATACATCCGAGGTAACCTGTTTCTGGGTTGGATGTGTTTCTAAGAAATCTTATATCAGTTCAAACATTATGGCATTATGAGGGATGAACATGATGTCAAACTATAATTGAATCACTTCCCACTGTACCAGTCACCCTATCATGGTTGGATATCTGAGGATATAATTTCATGGATCATCTGAGGAAACTAACTAAATCTCATAAAATTTTATATAATTTCATGTCTTCTATAAAATTAAGTCAAAGTGGAGCAGTTCTTCTCAATTGAAGAATATATGGTCTCATTGTTGAGAAACATCTAACAAATTATGTGTAGACTACTCTACTTTCCATCGTTGATACTCTGATCTATAAGGTAATTGAGGGATCATTCTAGGGTATTCAAAATGTGTACCAATGACTTTACTTGAATAGGTTGAATCAGAACTAGCAGACATAGTAGATACTACATGATGTCATAGAACATGGTCTAACATTCCTCACCCTTTAATAGGTTATTCCTTTTCCCCCAATTTATAAAAGGGATAAAAAATTTCTGCAATATTAGAGATAAAATAAGTAATGTAGGCCATATGGCCTTAAAATTATAATATATATCACTAGTTATGTGGATAATTCAACTTTCTAATGACCATTATCTTCACTGAGTTAATCTTGATTCCCGTATATCCTGTAATGAAGCTAATAAATTTTATAGAGGTAACCCCAAATGAAAATTTTAGGGGGTTTACCTTTATGAAATGATTGCATAGTTTTAAAAAACATGAAATTTTAATATTAAATCAATTTTATTCCTTATTAATATTCATGAATTATATTTTATTGAGTTATATTCATGATTTGAATATTAGGTAATTTTTTAATCAAAAATGAAAAGGTTTTATTAAAAATAAATTTTTTTTCATGAAATATATTGTTTAATTTAAAAGAATTATTTCTATATACTATATATTTAATTTGATAAAAAAATTATTATTATTAATTCATTATGTTAAATTTTTTTATGTGGTGATTTTTTTGAAATTTTCTAAAAAATTTGATTTCTAGGTGAATAATGTAATGTATTGATATTTTATAAAAAAAAATTTCTTTTCTAGTATATTAATTTCTATATTTTAATTTGAATTGGTTTTAAAATTTAAATTATTTCATTTTGATAACATTAATTTAATATATACCTTTTGGATCCATATTATACTTGATGTTGTTATAAAATAACATTTTTCCTTAAAAGGATTTTTTGGAAAACCATTTTAATTTAATTTTATAATAAATTAATTTTTCAATTTATAGTGATTGGATATTTAAAAATTTATTCCATATTTGGAATCAACAAGTTAAAATTTACAAATGATTTCAGTTTATCTTTTGGTCATTATGAATAGTAACTTCGGTAAAAAAATGTCTCATCGCGGTAACTGAGTAACTCAGGTTAAGAATCGTTAAAAATAAGTGGTAATTCAAAGAAATGTCTTCCTAAATTATATGGGAAGAATTTATTTTTACCTTTATAACATTTTTCTATAAATTCAATATTTATGGGATGATTTTCCATGATGATTCCATAATAATATTTTTATCGTTTAAAAAAATACATGGTACCCTCTCCCCCACTTATAAAAGGGAACCCCCAACTCCTCTCTTCTCCAAAATAGAAGAAACTATTATCTAAAAACCACCTTATCTGAATACCTTTTTACATCCCTCACTACATACTATATGTTATTTTTTATCATAATTACAACCAAGTAATTATTTAGGTATAAACTGATGGAGGTTGTCCGAATAATAGGTATAACTCTTAAGTGAGAATTTTCATTTCATTTATTCTCCTAAATCCTTCAAATATTATTCAACCATGATGAAATCATAACATATGTATCTTTTATATACATTAATTTTATTATATTTATTTTATAACCCAATTTATTCTATATAAGCATCTAAAGAAAAATAAAAACATTGCTTGTGTGTATATGAGGACTACCACCTTACGAGAAAATGTATTTCATTTTTCATCACCTACTCTTATGAATGTTTATTGTAATGGATAAAAATTAAATAATACGATATACATGATATAAATTTAATTCTTCCATGGTAAATAAATATTCTACTTTTTTCATTTCCATCCAATAAAAAATTAAAAGATATCTCACCTGGGTATGCAGACTATCACCTCGTTAACTGTGTTATTTTAATTTTAATCAGCGCCACACATGGATTGTATATATTAATGATATTAAAGAAATAATATTATAATTATGATATAATTATAATTCATAAATGTTAAAATAATACTTACGCACCTTTCCACATATTCTTTGAAAAATATAATGTTTCTAATGCATGTGTACGACCTACTATCTCTATTATTATTACACAATTCATTTTTGACATCCATCATAGATGGTTGGTTTTCTGCATATAACCAATGTATAATAACAATAATTACAAAATTATTAATATTAATTAAATGATATAATCATGATTCATTTGACCATATTCAACCAAGAAATGTCCTTTTGGACATTTGAGTGGAATATCATTAAATCATCCCATATAAATTTAATTGATTATGTAATTGAATATAACATCATAATAAATAAATAAAATAATAGTAAATTTTTTAAGTGGTTTTTAGAATTTAATTCATTAAAATAATTTTATTATTTAGGAAGATAAAAAATGTGAATGAAGAGTTAAACTCGATGGTTAGGGGTTTTTAGTCAGAATTTTATTTCATTAAGACTTAAGATATTTTCACCACATGTTTTATTTTGTGTTGCGCATAAACTAAATTGTATATTTATGTATCATTATTATCAAAAATAATAATTTCTCTAGAACTACATTAAAATTTATTTCTTTCATTTTATCATTGGTATAAATGTGTTGAAGTCATAAGGGACAGATAACCTTAAAAACTCATTTTAAATGTTTTAAATATTTTCATTATAAAGGGTTTTCCACCATGTTCATATTCCTAATATTATTTTATGAATGTATTTATATTTAAATAATTGAAATATAAAATAAATTTATTATAAATTTATTATTTCTTTCAAAGGTTTAAAAAATGAAACATTTTTGTATTTTATAGGGAGTGTTTTGACATTCTTTTGAAAAGGAAGAATGTAATGTTCAAGTTTAACATATGTGGATTGAACACATTTTCACACCATTAAATAAATTATTAAATATAATAATTACTCTAAATTTTAACACGGTTTTTCAAAAATATCATATTCCCTCTATTCTAGGAATTTTTTATTCTTTAGATATTTTCTAAAAGGGATGGATAGTTCTTCGCATTTATATGTTAAAATTGAAATTACATTTATTATAGAATTAATTGAGTTTGTAAAGAATTTTTTTATAATAATGTGAAATATTTTAAAAAATAACTTCATGATATGTTACCTGATTATTATAGATTATAAAGGGTGAGCCAAAAATAGATTATATGATGAGTAAAACTATTATATATTATATGATGGGTGAGATAAGAATAACTCTATAATGCATTGGGTAATGTTAATTATCTTAAAATTAAATAAGGATGGAGTTTACTAGTGATAATTATTCTATTTATTTAACTGGTCTCTATTTATTTATGATATGAGTGATGACATTTTATGAATATAATTTTGTAATATACCTATAAGTGTTTCTATCTTCTTATTATGGTTTTAAATACTAATCATTGATCAAAAAGTATATTTTCCATGTGGGTATGATTTATTTTATAAAATCTAAAAATAATGTGAAAAATTTAAACATTTAATGTGTTTTCATTTTTTCTAGTGGTTTAATATATTTATTTAATTTATATCCATTATTCATATTTATGTGATAATCCCAAATATTAATTTATTTTTTACATGGTATAAAGATGAATATGATCATAAAATCATTGAAGTTGAAATTCATAAAAAAAATCATGAAAGGAAACATCTTTAATTTAAAAAAATTTATACTATAAGAAATGGAGACTAATTTTATGTTTCAACTTTATAATATATTGGGTTTTTATATAATATTTTGACCAAATTCCATAAAACACTAATCCAAAAGGATCCCTGAAATTTCATAAAGTGAAATCTTTTCTAAAAAATAAATATAATATTATGTTTTAATGATGTATCTTTATAGTTGATATAAAAGGAAAGGTTCATATAACTTTAGATGTTATTATAATTTAAATAGAATACCCATGAGTGATTCTAACTTTTGGTTATATTTGAATGATGTAGAACTTGAAAATTACCATATTGTTTCATCTAAAATTTAATTATTCAGAATGGTTTTCTATAGAGATAATAGGGAAGCTAAAGTAGTATGGTATCGAGAGGATAATATCATTCTAAATTTATAGCTTGGAATAGATGGAATTGTAGATGAGAATTTTATTGTAGTGATGGATCAATTTTCATAGGATATAAATAGTGGTGTAATACATGTTATATAGAAACAAAATTTCATATATATGAACATTTTTATAGTTGATAATTTCATGATACAACACCCTAAAACACTCACTATAACCTTAGATATAGTTGTAGCCAAATGATAGAAAAATTATCAATAAAATATACTCAAATTAATGGGTTGTTTTGACCATCAAAAGGTAACTCTCCCTATTTAAAAATATGATGATTAATTTGATTGATAGTGGTCATTGGATAAGAACAACTAATAAAGAGAGAAAAGATGTGAATTCCATTGAATGGAATAAATTTAAGAATAGTTTTTTGGAGAAATAATTACTCAAGGATATTTTACTCAGAATGGAGAAACAATTATTATAATAATGAAAAATGAGGAGGATTTAGTTGCCACATATGAATTAAATCATAAAATATTGGTCAGGTATGCACTAAATTGTATTCAATACCTTGATAGTAAAATTAATACATTTTAATCAGGATTGAAACCATATTTGAGAATATATTTGTCCATAGATAAATTTAAATGTTTTGAGATTTTTTTCATTGTTCTGAGAATGTTTAGATGGATTATGATAAAACATATGTGCCTTTAAATAAATACTAATAAGAACTCAAGGTGGAAATTAATGGAGAAATTTTAGACTATGTAATATTGAGGTAAGTCTACAATATGTTCCATGTTTGTTAAAATCATTTCAATGAATGTTTGATGAGATCTATAAAGTGTGATTGTTTATGGAATTTTTGGTCATGTGGATCATTACTACCAATATAAGATTCAAGATAAATCTAATAAAGGGGTAACAGATATCCATCCAATGGTGAGATTTTTTTATTATAATGATTTAGGGAATTATGGTAACTTATTTATAATATTAGTTTTATAGGGTGTAAATCACAAATATCGAGAGAAAAAAGGTGTGTAAAAATAATTTTCTACTATGACGGTTCGAACATATAATAATGTTTTGACATGCATGTTACATTATTATTAAAACCATATGGATTCCTTATTTGACTTTTCATATTCTCATTCCTTCATTTCATTACAAAATTAAATATGAAATATTAATAAAACCTCATAAAAATATGATAATACTTTTGGTGAAAACTCCTTGTGGAATTATTAAATTTACCAAAATTTATAAGAATCTTCTGACTGTTATTGGGACAGTTTTCATTTAAATTTTGTTGAACTATCAATATTAGTGTCTAATGATATTCTGTGTATGGATATTATTTTATTATATGATGTTAATATTGATTGTAGATATAATAATGTTATATTCAATGATTTCAGACATTTAATTCCATCTTATGAAGCCATGAAATTCATTAATGGTCAAAGTAAATATTACCTATCTCATATTGCTTAAAAGAAGGAAACTATTTAAAATATTTTTGTTTCAATAGCGACAAAATATATAGATGTATTAAAATAATATTTAATATTTTTATTCCTAATCAAATGTTTACATTGAATATTTAATTATTTCATGATGCTAAGATAATTTCAAAAAACCCATATCTAATGGATCAATTTGAATACTTGGAATTGAAATATCACTTATAGGAGTTATTTAATAAAATATTCATTCATCATATAACTTCATCGGTGAGTGATCCTATAATATATATTAAAAATAAATATGTTTATATGAGGATTTATATTGATTACATATCTATAAATAACAATTTTTTTTTGAAAAAAGTGTCCTTTTCATCTTATTAATATTTTATTTTATCATCTCTAAGGAGAATAATATTTTTCAAAGAACGATATCATTCTAAGATACCATATATTGAAGGTTAAAGATTAATATTTTATTAAGTTGGTGTTTTGTAACGTATATGGGAATTAAATGTTTTTGTTTATTCCCTTTAGGTTATCCAATGCATTAGTGGTATTAATGGATCTTATTAATAAAGTTTTCCATTAATATTTTGGATAAGATTTTGGTTGTGTTTATTGATGATATTTTGGAATATTTTATATTAATGAGAAACATTAAATAAATTAATAATTATCTAAAAACCCTTTAATGAAAAAATGTTATATGAAAAAAAATTTAAATGTGAATTTTGGTTGAAATAGATTTCATTTTATAGGTATATATTTTCAAAAGACGTAATAAATGTTAATGCTTCTAAAAAAATATGTTAATGAATAAAAAATGCATAAATATGTCTTAGATATTTGTATTTTTCTTAGATTAATGTCTTACTACATACATTTTATTGAAGTATTTTCTTAGTTATTAATAACACTAACTATGTTAACTAAAAAAGAAGTAAAATGCTTCAAGAAAAAAGTGTTTGGTGAATGTTTCTAGGATCAGTAAAGAAGATTGGTGAATCCTCTAGTTTTTTCCGTACCATAAATTTCTCATATAATTTGATGATTCATTGAAGGTAATTTTGTTTCATTTGATACAAAAAGAGAATGTAATTTCTTGTGATTCATATCAATTAAAACCCCATGAGTTTAATTATTTAACACACGACCTTGAAATTTTTAATATATATATTTCTTGAAAAATATGTAGACATAATTTATATGGAGTAAAATTATAATTATATATTACTCATAATATTTTGAAGCCTATATTGACATATAAAAATTTCAACCTCATATTGAAGAGTTGGCTAGAATTGATAAAGGATTGTGATTCCATTATTATTTATGATATTAGAAAGGTAAATAGAGTAGTTGATGCATTGAGTAAAAATAGTAATGCATCATTAGTTACGCTACATTTTAAACATGATACTTTTGATTATTTGTTAATGAATGTTGGATTATAAATTGTGTATATAGAAACTTTTACTTTTTTGATTCATGTATTAGTACTAACATTATTGATATATATAATTAAGAAAGATCATAAGGAATACTATTATTCATTAGAAAATGTGTAACTTTTAATGAAATGTATTTTTCAAGATATTAACATTGAAAAAGATTACATTTTTGGATTTAGAATAAGTTTGGGTGGCCTAGCTATTTCTTAGTTGAAGAAATAATTATTCAAGGAATCTCACTATTCTTACATTTTTATTCATATTGGGAGTCCAAATATGTATAAAGATATTATATAGTATTACTTGTGTGATGGAATGAATAATGACATTACAATATTTACCACAAAATGGTTGAATTTTCAATAGCTTAAACATGAATGATAATTACCGAAAGTAATAATTCATCCTTTTCTAGGGTTAGTTTAGAAATGGGAAAATATATCAATGAATTCCATTGATAGATTACCAATTCCATATCTACGTAGTAAGGTGATTTGGTTTATTGTAGATCCATTTCCAAAATATTTACATTTTATTATGATTTAAGATAGTATGTCTTTAGATCATCATTCAATACTATATATTAAATATATAATTATATTTTTTAGAGTCCCACATTCTTTTGAATATGATAATGACAAAATATGTACCTCATATTTTTTTAAAATCCATCACATGTTATTGGGTAGAGGATTAAATTTCAGTATAGCTTTTTATCCTAAATCTGATAGACAGATACAGGAAATGGTTTAGACTATAGAATTCATGATTTGATCATGATAAATTTACTACTGGGGAAGTTGGGATTAACATATTTATTTTATTAATTTTTAATACATTAATATTTTTCTTTCTAGTATATAAATGAAACCTTTTGGGAAATTTTATAGAAATCAGTGTTGGAATCCATGTTGTTGAGATAAAATAGGGGAAAGGAAATTATTGAGAATCGAGTAGGTAAAAGTGATTATAGAAAAGGTAAATATGATTCAGTACTATATGATTCTAGATAATAGTATAAAAATAGTTTTGTTGATAATTATAGGAATGATATTTCATTCAACGTAGGTGAGCGTGTCTTCTTTAAATAATCTTTATAGAAATGTGTTATTAATTTTGTAAAAAATGGAATGTTAAGTCCACAACTCATTAGAAAATATGAAATATGAAATATATTTCTATCATTTTCCAACTGAGTGTATTTGACTCCAATTTTATCTCAGACATAGTATGTGCATCATGTTTCATTAATAAGGAAATATGTTTAGGATGCTTCATGTGTTTTAAGACATGAATTATTATAGTTCGATGAGAATATATTATATGATAAATAACCAGTTAATATTATTTATTATAGAGATAATTTGTTATGTAATAATATTATTCGTTAATTTAAGGTTATTTTTTTGGAAAAACCATATGTTTAATGAAGGAACACGGGAAAAATAAAATTCTACGAAGGAAAAATATTCCCACTTTTTTAAATAATGAATAAAATGGTGGGGACTCAATTTCAAAAAGGGGGTAGAAGGTAAAAACCTAGAAAATATTAATATTAAATAAATTTCATTACTTATAAATTTTAATGAATTATATTTTATATAGTTCTATTCATGATAATATTATTAAGTAAATTCTCAATCAAAACTGAAATAGTTTTATTCATTCATTATTTATTTCATACAATATTTTGTTTAATTTGAAAGAATAATTTCTAAATTTTAGAATTTTAATTTTATTAAAAATATATTATTTTGTATTTCACCATGTTAAACCTATAATAGGGTGATTTTTTGGGGAATTTGGCCAAAATGATTTTTTTTGTGCGAATAGTGACAAGTATATATTTTTTTATGAAAATAAACTTTCTTATCTATTATTTTTAAATACACATTTTGATTGTTTTTTTAAATTTCATTATATTATTTTTTGATAAAATTAATTTAATTTATAACTTTTGGACCATCATTATAATTTATCTTGGTATTAAATTACTATTATACTTAAAAAGACATTTTTCAAGAAACTATTTTATGTTATGTTTTGAATTTTATATTAATTTAATTTCTATCATTTATATATATTTAATATTGTAAAATGGATTCCATAATATGAAAAATAATTTAAAATTTTATTTATGAGGTTAATATCATTGAAATTTTATATGAATAGTAAAATTGATAAAAATGTTCCAATTTGGTAAAAGGTAAATTTGGCTAACCTAGGATAAAACTAAGTGATAAATCCAAAATAAAAACATCTTAATTATTATTGGGTGAATTAATTTCGATAATTATCACCTTATTATGAAAATTTAATTGTTTATGGGACACTTTTCAATTATGACCACTTAATAATATTTTAATCTTTTGAAACATTCCAAGTGTGTCCTCTACTGCAATTAGATACGAGAACCTCCTCTCATATTTTGTCCATTGGAAAAGAGCCTCTATGTTTGATTTATCAATACCATATTAATTTATACCTTCCCACCCCACATCCTAGAGGTTCTTGTTTTACCATAATTCCTACTTAAGAAGTCATTAGTTATAAACCGAATGAGGTTTTCCGAAAAAGAGGTATAGTTCTTAATTGAGGATTTATATTTGATTTATTATTAAATGTACTTAAAATATTTCTAAAACATGATTAAACAATAATACTGTTATATTAAATATAATATAATTCTATTATTTTTATTTTATAATTCTTTTTATCTCCTTAACCATCTATCAGAAAATAAAAACATCCCTCATGTGTATGCGAAAACTACCAACTGAAGAGATGATGTATTTAATTTTTCACCACTAACTCTGATGGATGGTCATAATTATGTCTCAAAGTAAAATACTAGGATATATATGAAATATAATTAATTATTTAATAATAAATGAATATTATAATTATTTATTTACCTTCCAAAAAATGATAAAAACATCTCCCATGTGTACGTGCAGACTACCACCACACGAGCCAATGTATTTTATTTTTCATTACCTACTCATATAGATTGTATATATTTTTATAATTATTTATGTAATAATATATTTATGATAATATTATTGTTATGCAATGTTAAAATAGTGATTAATTTTCTCTCATCACATTCATTTAAAAGTGGAACTTTATCCATGAATACATATGACAAAACATCTCTATGATTATATGATTATTAAATTTTAATAACCACCACACATGGTTGTTTTTAAATATATAAATATAAATATATATTAAAATTATAACATGGTTAATATTATATAAATTATATAATCATGATCCATTTGACCATAGTAAACTTACAAAAGTGATTTTGGATATATAATCTGATTATCATCTAATAATTCAACATGAACTTAATTGATTATGTAATCAAATATGAAATTGTAAGATATAAAATAAAAGGAATATTAATATTGGAAAAAAATTACAATGAAATTATTAAATAAATATAATTATATTATTCAATAAGATAAATAAAATACATGATGATTGGTACATTAATGTAAGGGGATTTCAAGTCACAATTTCATTTATTGGTTCATAATATATTTCATGACTTGTTTTGTTTTATGTGGCATATAAAATACCTTATGGATGAATTTTATATTTATACTATAAAAATTAATCTTTTTAATAATCAATTCAATTTTATTTCCATCAATATTTCATTGGTACAAAATTTATCAAGTTGTAAGAGACACTTTACCTTAATACTTCATTTTAAATTATTTAAAGATTTATTTTATAAATAAGTTTCATCAATAAACATATTCATAATGTTTTTTAATCATATACATATATTAACATTAAGGAATTATACCAGATGTTTTATGTTTCTTTGGACCTTCTATAAAAGGTTTTCAAAATGAATGTTTTCATATTTTCTACGGAACGTTTTGAATTTTTCTAGAAAATTTAAAAAGGAAAATTCTATATAAAATTCTATATTTTAACTACCTTTTCCCGTTATCATAGTTTATATATGCCGTTAATATTCCTCCACAAGTAAACATGTTTTTTTAGATTATCATATTCCTACTCTTCTAATATTTTTTCATTCTTAAATATTATTTAAAGGAAGTTATATTTCTCTAAATATTTAGGGGAAAAATGAAAAATTATTTGATTATGAGTTCAGATAAGATGTTTAAGTGTGTAGTGATGAAAATTTGAAATATTAAAAAAATTAATTCAGGATATGATACAAGGGAATTAAAGATAATGAAAATAGATTTTGATACAACTAATATGATGAGTGATCCTCATACATCTTATATGATGGTGGAGAACTACACACCTCTCCAACACAAGGGTAAATACTCATTTTCTTCAATGAAAAGAAGAAGGGTTGTAATTAGAATGGTTTGTCCTATTTATAAAACTAGGATCTGTTTATTTCTGACATGATTGAATATAAGTTATGAATATAATGTTTTTATGATTTCGACATGGTTTTCTATTTTAATTCTATGGTGTTTAAATCTTATAATATAGAAAAATTATGTTTCAAATGTGGAGATGATATACATTATTCTACCAATGAATAATGAAAAAAATGTAAACATTTTATGGGTTTCTATATTTTTAATTGGACAAATATATTTCATTCTTTTATATCCCGTACTGATAAATTTTTGATCATCCCACATTTGTAAATGTTTTTCACGAGGATCGGTAGGAATAAAGAATAAGTCATGTTAGAAGTCATGAAGATTTTTCATAGAAAGAAAACACGTTTCATTTTTTAATATTTATATTATGTAAAAATATATACTGAGTTGAAGTGTCCACTTGTTAATATATTGGTTTATTATGTAAGAGTATTGAATTAATTTACTAGAACTCTAAAATAAAAAATCCTGGAAATAGAAAAAAGTTTATTTTTATCTATAAACTCATGATTATGTAATTTTTAAATATTTTTTCCATACATATAAAATGCTAATAACATTCTAAAAATCATTGATATGGTCCTAGAGTTAGTGGGATTTGACTATTAATTCCTCTGAACAATATTCACCTTGTGTTTTGAGGATCATCTTAAAGATATGATTCAAGGAATGATGATTGGTCACACCAACATTGTTCAAACAAAAAAATCACTTGATAATATAAATTATAATAAGGTTTAATAAATACAATGGAATCTTCATCATTAATAGCCATACAGACTTGGTTGTATCCAGAATAACATCCCAAGAATAAAGTACCAACAAGTTTTTAGTTGCATCAATTATTAAATATGTGATTGGGATAAGAAATTAAACCATCAAATAATAAAATTTTTGGTCCCAAATAATGATGAAAACATTGATTTATTCATTTTTCATCCATATTGGTATGATTTTTTCCATCCACTTTGTGTATTGAACTTCCCCTATGAAGATGGATATAATAATCTTATAATATTCAGCCATTACTATGGTTCTATTGGACTGATGTAGTTTCCTAGATGCATACCTGAATCTATGATGACTTATGGGAATGCCTCGATGTTGGAAAAAAACTAGGGATCAATCTTTGACATCTATATCATATTTTAGGTGAATAAATCATGGAAATTCTTTAATAATGAAACTTAATTCTTCTTCTAATTAAGAGATGTGGAAGCACCAATTAGTGTTAGAATTGGATCTTCCTTAGTGTCATGGTTCACTTATGTGATCTTATTTATAGTGGCGCAGAATCCCTCTTCAATGGTAGGATAGGCTTCATCAATTTCCACTTCATTAGCTTCATGATGACTAGATGGAAAATGCAATTCCTTGGGTATAAGATACTATGGGTTAAAATGATCTTTCTATGAAAAATAAGATTCATCAAAAGAGGTATCATGTCTTTATAGATCTATAAAGACCTTGAAAATATAGATTGAGGATCTAATCTGATGTAGCCTTAGTTGGTGGGGTAAACCCTTGATTTCGAAACAATAATGATTTAATGACCTCAAATAGGTCAAAATGGATCTCTAAAAGACATAGTGGTGATGTTACCTAACATAAATGGGTTGAAAATTTTGGTAAGTAATATTAATTTGATTCTCAGTCTTTAGAGGTTCATGGTTTTTTATAATAGTATGAGTTGATCTATGATCACTAATTTTTATTTTCTATGATGAAATGGTTCCCAAGACCAAGATTCTTCACTTTTAGAAGGTGAATTGAATATAAGAAATTATGCATCAGATCATCCTAGGGATACATTTATGTAGTTTTAAATTTATTTGGATAATTGAATCACTTTTCATTGTCAACATGGATTTTATTTCCTCCCATATCTTATCACTCGATATCTAGGTAACATGTTTCACATGAGTTAAGTAGAGTAGTGGTATCCTAGATTATCCATTCTCAAATATTGATGGGTTACGTGACACAGATTTCATATGAAGTAGGGACTACCACATGAAGATGGATCAATGGCCTTCTTAGTCAGGAATGTTAGTTAATATCCTTCTACACAACCATAGATTCAATATTCAGTACTAAATAATCTAACTACATTTTCAAACAAAATATTTATATTTGTAATTGGAATGATCTTTTCATATCTATGAATTTTTAGGATGTATATGACTAATTATCCTTGGGAAGTGTTATAAAATTTATTTACTAGGTAGGTATGAGGTTTATCCCAGAGCTAGTGTCTACTAGGATCTGATATCTATTTATTAAATGAAATTTTATTAAGATGTATGGAGGGTGGATGTTACCCTAGATGATTGAACCATCATCCTTCCAATATAAGGAGACGATGGCCTAGAAGTGATCATGCTCATATTCATCTATATAGTAGGCTTCAATAGTGGATACCTTAGATTCATAATATAGAGGTAACTTTAGCGACTCTATGAGGGATTCAAAGATTTTCTTTGAAATGTTGATATGATCAATGATTCAATGATTAATCAGAATGTTTTATATGTGATAGAAAACATTATACATAAGAGCTAGTGGAATATTTTTTTCCCCTAGGAGTTTCTCCTTGGATAGAAGCATGGTGAGACCTATTGGATGTGGTGATGGGGCCTAAACAGCACCTGATGCATTCTATTTTAAGATGTATAGTTTAGTCTGAGTGTTAGTAAATTTTTATGGATGGTATTTAGATGGTTTTGGATGAGCCTTAGTTGGTTGTTTCTAATCCATAAATTCAACCAACCGATAGGCATGTGGAGGCACATGGAAGGTATTCCCATGGAGGAATACACCTTGAATGTTTTTATTAGTTCTTATTGAATTTTAATTTTGGAATAATCAATGATTTTAGGGGTAGAGCCTCATGCATTCAAATTTAAAAAGTGTTATTTCCTTTTTCCCAGATGATTTCTTGAAAAAATTCCTAACAAATCTAAATATAATTATTCCTCATAGATTTATGAATGTTATTCAACCAACTTGTGGAATTGGAAGATAAATATTCTTTCCCTTAGGTAGAGTATTCTTCCATGATTAGATAAATCGTAGGACCTCCTCCTGATGGAGTGGTAATGAATATATTGTGAATATAGATAGGCATCAACACTGGATAATTATATTAATTTCCTTTGAAATTTTGGTGTCAGAATTTCTAAGACTCAGAACGTTGTGATACTGGAAGGGCGTTAAAAGGAGTTGACGTGTACATGGGTGGTGTTAACCAGTATAGTTGAGCATAGATTTTTCTATGTGTATGAGTGAATAAATTCTTGGCAAGGTGGTCTTTGAACTTATAAGGGCTTAAATCAAATCCTTGATGTCATTCCCTAGAATAATAATCATCATTGAATTTTGATGATATATACCTGAAATATAATGGAGGATCACCTGTATTAATTATACCATAGTCCACATGGTCCAAGATCCAGTCATTAAAGGCAAAAAACTCATTGATGGTGTGTCCAAGGGATCTGTGTTAGGGGTAGTAGTTGGAATAATTCTTTAACTTACCCTCTTAAAACTTCATGTTAGGACATGAAATTGATTTTCCAGAGTATGAAATAAGAAACCCGGTCATCCATGAGGTAATAAACTCTATATATTCATTCTAAAAATGGTATCCTTGGTTCTTGAACCTATAAATTTCCCAAGAAAATAATCTGATGGATAGGCTTCCCCAGACATGGAATGTTATATAGGGCCCCATGGAGATTGAATTTTTAGGGGACAAAGTCTTCATGAATGTTTCTATAGTTTCTATAGTAATACATTGTACCTAATTAGGATAAGACATAGGTAACATGTGAGACCAGTGTTTTATCTCCTACATGTATTCTCCAAGACACTGATATCTCTAAGAAAATTCATAATATTGTCCTAGATATGTTAGGTAAGTGAGGATTGGGACCATAGCACCCTTGAAATTATCTATATACATGACCAAAAAATTATACTAGGGTATCTACACAATGAGTGAATATGTCAGTCCCTTCAACTAAAAAATGAAATCTGTGACATGATCATTATCCCAATATTTTCATACAGAGTGGTTTTTTGATTCACCTCCTATTCAATGTGGAACTAAAATAATAGAGTAATTTTTGATAGATATCTTCCCAACATGAGATGTATTCTGGTTCTGGTTAGATATACCAAAAAACTTCAGTTCCTATCAAATAATGGAAAAATCATCGAAACCTGAAGGATTGTTATAGATATGGATTTCTAAACACACGACAAAACTATAAAAAAATGTGGAAAATGAAATCTTTGGGTCATTTGTTCTAGTATAATAGGTGATGATTAGGCTTTCAAATTTTAGGGGTAGAGGAGTGTAATCTACGCATTTCGGATATGGATTCTTCTAAGTATGAACTATGGGTCACTCTATATTTGTGTCTTTGGGGTATGTGGAAAGAGTATTGATAAAATCATCATTGAGGGAGTTAGCATTCATCTACCCCTATATTATATTCGAACTCATGAATTAGAGAATTTATTATCCATTGGTGGGGATTTTTATAGATCCATTAGAGAGGAAACCATAGAAAACACTAGACAATTCATGGGATTACCAGAGATGATAGATTTCACTCTAGTTGAATATATAGATCATCTGTCTCCGGTTATGGTAGATTAAAAAAGGAGGATTGGATGTTGGGGTTATCCTAGGAGTATGACATAGTCACCGCAAAAATATTCCTTGTTCAGATAGTTCTCTCCTAAGAGTTCTAAAATGAATCTCTTATAGCTCTAAATTTCATCTAAAAAATTTGGGATTATGGAACACACTTACATTATCTTATCATTCTTAGGAACATTATAGGATTTAGTTATCCCTTTAACTTTGTTATGGTGTCGATGAATAGTTTGGGTTCTTTGGTTGGACTTAAAAGGCTTATGGTATATCTCTTCTATCATGTATGGAATCATAATAAATGGTCCTCCAAAAATCTATGTAACCCATTGTGTAAGATCATATTCATCATATTCCTTATCATCGGCCTCACATTACATGTTAACCAGGGGGTTGACTATGAAAACATTCACCATAGCAGTGGTTAGTAGTGAAGGTTTGTTGTCACTATAAGGCATGTCAACATGTGGGACCCACTATCATCATTAATGTAGACTAAATTAACGATCAACATATTTACCACATCCCTTTATCATTACATGGGTGGATTATTGTAACTTTATTCAATAGATAACTATGATACTTCCAATTTATTGTAAAATATGGTGGTTCCCATATGAATTCGGATGTTGAGATAGTGGTAGCCCTATGATGTCAACCTTTCAACACTATTGGTGGAAGGATTGAAGATGTGTGTGGATTCATGTGTTGGTGAAATGATGGTACTCGAGATGGTGAATTGTTTCCCATATATTATGTTAGAGAAATACGATGTGATACATGGAGAAGTGTTCTGGTATTGGTAAGTATGTGGTTATACATCACCAAAACACAACCAATAAATTTTTTGTTTCCAAAATTTCACATATGATTCCCTCATCTAGCTCCTAATCTGGAGGGTAATACTATTCTTGATCACACTGAGCTCCCATATGTGATAATAAAGAAGCAGGGGTGGAATTGAAATATACCTACTCTACTACTATTCTTTGGGTAGATGTGGGACAACATAATTGATACTTCCTAAGAATAATGGAGTGTACTTTGAATATAGAACAATAATCACGACTATATCTATATAGGATGGGGAATTTTCATCCCCTTTTCGGTAAGGGATTTAATTGAGTAACTATGGATCAAATAAATTTTATTCTTAATTGGAGGGCATAATACCTCACCTAGATGTCTCATTTACTAATATGGTAGACGTAGAAAGAATAGAGGAAGAACAAGGCAAGTATTACTGCATGATAATACCCTAAAAATAAGCCAGAAAATCCTTTGCACATAGGCACATATAGATATATATTGCAAACATGTATAGCTTAGTCTTTGAGATGTTTACCCTTAGTGGAAAAGAGCCTACCCTAGCTTAGGAGGAGGGGGAGGAAGAATCAATCTAGAATCATTAATTTCACTATATTCTAAGATTTTGAGGGTAACACAACATCGGTTCCCCCTATCCTACTACTGATATTGACATTGTAGTTCCCTATGAATTATATTTTTAGATTTTTAATGATAAATTCCACATAAATTTTATTTGGAACCCTGGGAAGGTCCTACACATCACTCGATATCCCCTCAACCCTCAGAAGGACCATTATAGTATTGGATCTCCTCAACACATGGAGGACTTATGCATTATTTTTAAATCCACTAGGGGATGAGTATGTTATCCCATAAAAACCAATGTGTGGAAGGGGTCTATATCCTATGATAAGGAAGACTTCTCCAAGTGTAGTTATAAGAACATCACGGGTTGAATCAATAATGTCATAGGCAATTGGAGCTGTATGAGTGGTGCTCTATTGGGAAGGGTTTATGGAATTCCCTTGATGAGGGTGTCATATATCCAAGACTAGGGCATGTGGATCAATGATTATATCAATATAATATACTATAAGAAGTGCCTCCTTACATTTATCGGGATGTTAGGTAGTGATGGGATCCTTCTAGGGTGACTCTTTTGTGGTAAATATAGTTAGCATAGTTGGAACATCCCCAACCTCATCGGTGTAGGGTTGAGATCTGTTAGAGAATTTCGAGGATAGACATGAAAAACAATTAGTAATCCAAATTGGGGTATGTATTTCCACCTTTTTATATTTTTTTTTTGAGGTTAAGAAATTATGTTTCGTCCTCTATGTATTTAAAATACACCAACTAGGTACAGAATAATCCCTCCTCATTATATCAGTAGACATGGGTAGTAATTATCCTCTATTTGATGAGATTCAATGGAGATACATGTAAAGGGAACCCATAATCTATGGGAAAGATCATAGTTTCTACTAGTGTGATATTTTACTAGATTTATACATGGTTGGATCTCATTCCCCAACACCTGTTGGTGGTTGGGGTAGCTTACTGGGAATTATTTATGGGTGGTTCCCTATTTGAACATATAGAGCAAACTGTTAATACATATCAAATGATAATACTAACCAAAATGGCCATCCTTAACTATTATATCATGGTAAAGGATAAATAATTCACATAGATGATGTCTATAATGGGTGATACCCAACCCACCCCATCTATTCAATATTATAGGTGATGAGTTTCATTTAGGGATAACGATTCTATATTTCAATTCTTCTGTCAAGGTTCTCATTCCTAGGGGATTTCTTCATTAGACTGGTCATGATCTCATATGTAACACCCCAAGAATTTAAAATATTTATTAGAGAATTCATGAAACACTGAGTCTCTACAAAACACCAGTTTGTTCTAACCTAGTCAAGTAAACATAATTTTTCCACCTCTACGTTTTGAATTCTGAAAATCTGAAAAAAAAATGTTTGTGTTTAGTAAGATACTCAGAGTTTGATAAGACAAACATACTTTTTGGTAAATAGTAACACACCCTTATGAATAAGGACATACCCTTATGAATATTAATGAATATAAATGAATAGTAAATCATATAAAAAATAGAATCTTCACCCATTAATGTATAAATACAATTTAGACATCTAAAAAGTGAAAAAACATTCAAAGTAGAAGTATTTGTATTTTTGTATGACATAACTATTTAAAATAAAATTTTATGATTAATTTAATAATTTAAAATGGAAATGTATTTTCATAAAATGTAATCACAAATTGTTACGTTATTTCCTTATGATTATATGATAATTTTACAGGACCTTGATTATTTACTCATGGTCTTATAAAACGAGTTATAGTTTTAAAGTTGGTTTTTGGAATAAATTATGATTTTATTTAAAAATTAAACTACAACTATTTAGAAAATTATTTTTGAAAAATGGAGTTCTTTTTTGAATTCTGCATGTTAAAAAATGGTAAGGGGAACTTTTGGTATTTTTATGAAATTCTTGAATTTTTGATTAATAGTGAAATATGGTAAAATACCGTATTTAAAAATTACCAGTATAATATACTATCTATGACATAATAAGTGATTTAAGACCACATAGTTCTAAATCACATTCCATTATTACTATTTTGGGTCACATGAATTATTATTATTCATAGTCTTGAGAAAAATATTATAATAATGATTAAAATAATGAAAAATACCTCCTCTCCTCCATTATAAATACCACCCTCATTCCCCTCTTCCTCCCACACCTCTCAAGCCTTATGCCTTACCTATGTTCTATCAAATAATTATCCCATGTATCTTCCCCATGTCTTAGAGTTTCTGGTCTCACTAAAAGGCCAAAACCAAAGGCCTTAAGAAGGATCTCAAGGAGAAGAGATCAAGAGGTAGACATCCTCTTTAGTTTTCTTTCTTTTCATTCATTTTATGTTATCATTTTTAAATTTTCTTTGGATTATTTTGGTGTATGTCATTCCATATCCCCCTTACATCCCATGTTATGCACGATTTATGTGATAACCCCATTCTCTAATCAAACTATTTTATGAAATTTTATGTGACGTCATTAGGCTGCTAAATTTTCATGAGAACTTTCTCAAATTTTTTCCTTCTATTTTGAGTTCTTTTCTAAATTTTTCATCATCTCACCTCATCCAAATGCAATGATAATTATAGTACCATACATTAAATTAATTTTTATTATTCTAATGGAGTATTTCATAATCATCTATCTTTCCCCCTCCTTTTATTCTATAAATTCAAACACCGTCCGAGATGTGTTAAATTATCACACTCAAGGAAGATGGGTTCTCAATTTTCATTAATATCCTCAAGACTGGTCATTGAACCTTTTTAATGGTCGAACCAGATCTTAATATATTTATTTTACCTAATGAAATATTCTGTAATCCTTACACACTCATAATACAAAATAATAATACAAAACAAGTTCATTATACACTAAATGGGAAAGTAAATCAAAGCATTTATTAATAACATTTAACTAAAGAATCATTATCAAGTATATAACAAAAAATCATTATAAGATAATATATTCAATTTCACTAATAATATATATTAAAAAATTATGTATGTTTAACCACATTTAAAATGAAATTTCATTCACGAATAAAAGTAAACCGATCATGAAAACCAATAGAGAAATGCTTCCTAAATAATAAAATTGAATCTCTTAAAACCAATCAAAAAGGTCATGAATGATGCTAATAAGGTTATAACATATCTATTAAATTTCTATGAGGATCTGGATATAATAGTTAATGAATCTAAATTTTATTTTTCAAGTTGTTATGAATAATCAAGAACACCTTGGAGCACAAGGTAAGGGATATCTTAACACAATTTCCATTCGTTGAGTTAACCATCAATGGAATTGGTTTCGTTATTTTACCAGAAGATTTGTGATTGACCTATTATTTTATTATTCTGTATTTACACTTTTATATTGTGGGTTTATGTTAGTCACAAATAATTATGTCATTGAGTTTTTCTCAATCTAATGATACGTTCTTGGTCATGGATTCTTCGTCGCACACAAATCATTGTGAGATATTTCGTATTAACTAGTATTACTTGTGTATGGTGTATGTATACATCCCATGGATGTTTAATACAATTAATCTCTTTATATTCATGGTATACAATATATCATTTGAATATTATTAATTTTTTGGCATTTGAATCAATTTATTAAAAAGTGGTAATTTTTTTTCCACCCAAACCTCCATTTTCATTCGGGTTACATTTATTGTCAAATTAGCTCGATGACACTATTGTGTATTATTATGTAATACTCATAAATTATGTGTGAGTATTTTATATATATTCACCAACAATAATCCTTCCCTATTTTATGGATAGTTACATGTTTTAAAAGGACCTTTTCAAAATTGTTTCCGAAATTCAAACCCGATTCAAAGGATATTTTCAAATTCATAACCATTTTCAAGTGTACACAAGAATATGTTTTAATCAAACATTATTTTTTATCATAAAAAATGATCTTGGATAATTTCTGGATTTAAGAGAACAAATGTGCTTTTCCATTTAAAAAATCTCTTTAATACTTTCTTTAAAATTCTCTAAAATGTTTTATTTGCAAATAATTTTAAGAACTATTTTTTATATGATTTCACTTCAATAGGACATAATTTATGTCTAATATATAGCTTCAATGTACTAGTATTTTATTGTATGGAATATTAATGTTTAAAATATGATTTCATGGAAAATATAAATGATTTTCTAAAAGGAATCTTCTTTCAAAATTAAAAAGTATTTTTCTCATCTCTTATTAACTTTTATGAGATATATGACTTGTTAACCACTTAATTATTTCTTGTGGTGTATATAATTCCCTTTGGTATATCATATAAAGAGTCTCTTTATTCTCATGATATACTAAAGGATTACGATTTGAATGTTTCAAGGTGGTATGTGACACATTGAAATGATTAAGAATTATTTCTTCATGAATTTGCCAATGGTCTCATTTAAAAATATATTCATCTATGTAAAAATATATTTTTGAATCTTGTACTTGATTAAGGTTTATCTCTTATGATATCATCAAACATGTCTTATTTAATGGTTTATTATTGGTTTTATAACTCATGATTTAATAATTTAATTATTCAAAGTGGTACGAGGCACTTTGAATAAAAGACAAAATTTAATTTTTAATGTGTTATGGGACACTTTTAATAAAGGAATTACTATACATATAAGGAATACATTGGAATTAGCATGTGTTGGTTTTAGACCTCTATAGCCCCTCGGTGCACCGGTAGGTCTCTAAGACAAACTACGATCCTAGGACAAGGCCTTGACAAAATGATTATTCATGGTCTTGCCACGAGGCCTTAACAGTATGGTTATGTTGTCCCGCATTAGGAATTACCTCATTATGAAGATAGTATTAATGGATCATGTGGTTATTTATCTAGTATAATACCCATGATTATGTTATATTATGTCAATATTGACTCAGCTCATATTTTTTCCATATTATGTTCAAGTGTATTTTTAAAGGAATGTATTTTCAATTATTTACCATGTCTAAGGTTAATGTTATCTTCTGTTGTATTTCTTGAACCTTACTGAGAATTTGAGATGACCCCTTTCATTTGTTTTTCCAACCACAGTTAAAGAATAATAGATCATTTATTTAGTTTTGAAGGATGTAGTTTATTAGATTTTGTTATGTATCCTATTTTGTTTCCCTTAAAAATATAAAATGGGTTCCATGTATAAATCTAGTTTCATCTAGAATACTAAACTAATCGGTTATTTGGGATACATATTCCTCGTTTTTATGCTAATGTAAAAAAATAAGGCACCAACTCTGGGCATCTAGCATCGGGTCCTTACTGTTGGTATTAGAGGATGTTTAGTTGAAAACGTGGAAACTAGATTAGAAAATGCAAATTCAGGAATAAATCCCTAAGGTAGTATTTATGGAAAAAATAGAAGAACGTCCTATAATCAAGGTAAGGAATATAATATGTGGATATTTATAGCAAATAAATCCATTTCTAGATACAAACATGAATAGGTGGCTCTGGAACAAATGTACATAGGAGTGAAAACTCCGACTAGAAGTTCGGGGCTTGAATCGAGGTATCATGGCACACGACAATCGGCCTTGATGCACTCTTGGTATTAAAACTCTTGGGGGATATGCATAGGATAATTCAAATTTTATTTACCCACCATTATGAAGGATTTATGCCCCCAAAGTAACCAAACTATATGGTTCTATGATTTACAATGCATAAATTTATGCTATGTTTCGTACCATGTTTATAGTTATAGAGAGTTCATAATTATTTGAGATAATATATAATAAGGAATTGATTAGAAATGGTGACTAGTAGAAGGAATTAGAACTTAACCAATGCACATAATGCGAAGAGTAATAAGGCTCATATCTATAATGGTCCTAAGCCATCATTTCAAAGGAATATTGTCTCCAATGTATCCTCATCTGTAATGGCCCGGACCTCTCTGACCCATTCCATTGTAAAAAAGAAGATCAAGAAGTGTTCTGGAGGGTAAAATGGACTTTTCCCACACTTTCCAGAATTTTGAAACTACACGCCATGTAGTTTGAGTACATGTAGTGTACCCCCTTTCTGGGTATACCCCGTGTTGCAAGTCGTGTCCTTACTGTGTGGAATAATGGGTGCATGTCGTGTGACCAGTTCTACATGCCGTATAGTCCTTCCCCGCTTACGCATTACCAGTCAACGGCCATGTACCATGTTGGAGCTGTGTCCTTGCTATGTGAAATAAATGAGTACACGACGTGTGTCCAAACTACACGTCGTGTAGTCCCTCCTCGCGTATGAGTTACCCTCAAACTGTGTGTTGACCAGTCAACGGCCGCGGAGCCGTGTTGGAAGCCGCGTGGAGACCGTGTGAATTAACTGAGTACACATCGTGTACAGTAAAGTACACGGCGTGTACTTTTTCTTTTCTCACCTATAAAAGGATGGGTCCCCTCCTCCTTTCAACTCACCCCTCTCCTCCCCTCTCCTCTGAGCAAAGCTCTCCCAAGAGACTCGAAGGCTCTTTCTTCCATAACTTCTTCGTCCAAGCTCTGATTTATGATCCGTCAGTGGCCACAGGATCGTAACGATGAGGCGGAACTTCCGATCTTGGATCCGTTGTCTTTCCTTTGGCCTTTCCCTTCCGACTTCCACCCGAGGAGGTTTTTCCAGGACTTGACGGAAGTGACGGATGCCGACGGACGCCTTCCAAAGTTGATCCAGGGGAGCGCTGTGATCAGAACCTATTGAGGTAGGGAAATTAACTTCGTCTCTCTAATTTATGCATCATGCGGGGTGGGTATCCTCTTGTTTTCATGAGAAACAGTTGAACCTTTAAATAAAGATAATAACTGGTTAAATAACGGGGATGGGAATTTGTGATTGATGTTACTTTATATCCTGTGATATTATGTTATGAATTGAATGAGATTATGCCTACGGAAAGTCACGGTCATTGGGGGCCTTTTCTTGTGCAATTAAATGTTTCCCTATCCTTTTGGATTTTTCTTATGGATGGAAACTTTGTGGAATGTGAAAATTGGTTAATCACGTAAAGTTGGCTGTTTAAAATCCGGAACCCTTGTGTGATCACCCCGGTTAAAAAAATGGAATAATGAACATGTGGGTGTTGTCTTGGTTATGTGGCATGTGATGGGGGGTGTTTTGTGGGTTTTTGTGGTTAGGGTGAGCAGCAGGGCTGTGGTTGACTTGGTTTTGGGTTGGTGTGAAAGTTATGTTGGTAACGGGAAGCAGGGCTGCGATAAATTTTATTAAAGGGATAATGATGTACGGTGTGGTTGTGGTTGTGGTGGTTGGCAGCGGGGCTTCAGGGATGGGCAGAATGTGAACGGCTATGGGTTGTGATTAATAAATAAAAAGTGTAAGAGTTAATGAATGGTGGGGCGTGGTAATGGAACATGATTAATAATCAATGGGGTTGGTTGGTTAATAAGAAGGGTTTTGCTGTACTGCTTGTGTTTTTCCTAAATTGATTTGTGGATGGCAGGGACATGTTTTACGAACGATTTATTTGTTTGGTTATGGATAGTTTTCCAGTAGTTAAGGAACTAAATAAACTATTTTTGCTGAAACGTGAAAACCTAAATGGGGTTGGGATTGTTTGTTGTATGCATTCTTCGTGGTAGCAGTGTCGAGGCACGTGCTCAGTTTTTTGTTTAGAAGCCATAGGTTGGGCTGTGTGTTTGAAATACATATATATATCTGTATCTTTTGTGTTTTATCACACCCCACCCATGTTGAGAACTTAGTGTTGAACACTCCCATTTTATGGGAGAGGGTGTTTTTCCCTTAGTTACTAGCTCTTTCCTGCTCCTTCTCCCCTAGGATATGATGGCTTGAGGCGACCTTAAACCTAAGACACTTTGGGTAGGTTTCTATTGGGGTGGTTTTAGCCCAAGACTCTTCGGACAGGTTATACTGTTTCCCAAGAATCATCGGGATGAGGCCCAGGTGTGGGCAGGAGGGATACGTGGTTGTGAGGCCCAGGTGTCTGCGGGCGGGATACGTGGTTGTGAGGCCCAGGTGTATGCGGGCGCGATACATGGTTGTGAGGCCCAGGTGTGTGCAGGCGGGGAGAGTGTGGCAGCGTCAGTATGTTCGTCATTAGGAAGAGAAGCTAACTAATATAAAAATACAAAGAGACATTGTAAAAGTGAAACTAATTAACTAAGAGTTAATACTTAACTATAAGGTTAATATAATGACCCAAACCTGTCTAAATTCTATTTGTTGAGTGGTTTTAGAACTATCCACACCTTAAACTTTAAATAATCCACTTTTGAGCCATTAGAAACCGAATATGAATTTATTATAAAATAATATTTCTAGCTTTTTCAAAGCTACCCCTCACCCCTCTTATAAAAGGGAACTCCTTCTTCTCATCACTTCACACCATCAAAGCCTTTTGGCTCGTCCAAACTCTGCCCAAATACTCTATAAACTTCACTAACTTCATCCTAGAGGCCTTATTTTAGTTATAAAGACAACTTAAGGAGACCTTTTGATCAAATCAAAAGGAAGATCCCGAAGAAGAGGTAATGTTTTCACCACCCCTTTTCAAGTTCCTTTCTTCTTCCACTTATTATTTCTTTGTTATTACCATTCTAAAATAATAAATCCTGTATCCTATAGATACTGTGATTTTATTATAAATACGGTACAATCATATTCAGTATTCTATCCATCCTTTGAATAACATGTCACCATACGTGCGTACGTACGGCTTACCATCTCCACGTCGTGGTGTAATTGTTATTCAATAAATTATTATTTTGATGGGTATAATAATGATGTTTAATTCATGTAAATAATAAATATAACATGTTAATGATTATGTATATATGATATACCATCCAATTATATGTTATTTTAATATCAATAGAATGATATTCTCGCTCGTGTGTACGTACGGACTACCGTCTCCACGAACGTGATGAGATTCATTCTCCATCGTATCCATTCAAGTATAATTCTCATTTGATGATTAAAAATAATGTTTAAGGACTTGATATAATTCTGGATATGAATAATATACAACCTATCAATAAAAAACACATCTTACGTAACAAAGAATATAATTGAAAATGAGTAAGTTAACACCCGAAATGATGATAATACTAAGATATTATTATCAAATCCATGTTAAAAGATCATATATGATATCATATTAATGTAAATGATTCTTGTATAATTCAATAACAATTATTTCACCATTATAAAGGAGGTTAAACTACCGTCTACCAAGGAAAAAGTACAAAGTAAGGGGTTTCTTATCTCACTTTTAATTCCGTGAGAATTCCATTGTTCACCACTTATTTATTGCATGTGGTGTGTATACTTCCCATGATTGTATTCATTGTGTAATATACTTTAATTCATGTATATTTACATCATCATTGTATGATCCTTATTTCATGGGTGTATGTTTTGTATGTTACCAAATCAATAAGGGAATTTGAAATTTCAATTTCCATTTATTCAGCTTTATGCAAACTTCATTGATTATTTTACTCCGAGATTATGTGGGGAATCACTATTCATTTGCTTATGTCATAATTTCCTCTCCCCATTTCTGTGGATATACTTTTGATACACATAATCACTCCATTCATAATTTCTCAAGTAATCGATATGAATTTGATAAGAGTAATTTTAACTCATTCTCCATTTGTTGAGTTAAACATCCAATTCATTGGTGTTGTTTTTACAAGATTATGTGTGAATGTACATTGATTGTTTTTAACTGAATATCAAATAATATAAAGTGTATTTATATTTTTCACACATAACTATGTCTTTGATTTATCCTTAACCTAAGTATATGACCTTTATGAGAGATTTCATCTCAATTTACATTCCATTGAGAATCCTTTGTTGTTATACACCAAATCACTTTTATGTGGTGTATATAATGTACTTTGACATAGTATATCATGAATCCCTTTATTCTAATGATATTACAAAGTTTTTATCACCTCAATTATCTGTATTCAAGTGTCTCTATTTTGGTTAGAAACTCTAACTAAAATACCATTTTAAAATGTTTTAAAGACTTATTCTTCTAATTCTTGCTCATTAATGTCCATGTTTTAAAAATGGTTTTAAGGATTTATTTATATGGGCATTAATGTTTTAAAATTAAAATTACTTTTAAAAGATTCAAATTGGTATGGGACACTTTGATTAAAAAATCTATTTTTAAATGGCTTCTTGACAAATAGTGTGAATTTTAAATGATTTCAAGAAAAAGGGGGATATTTCTCTCAAATAGTCTTGATTATTATTTTCATCTATGTCAATATACTTCAGTATTCTCGATTGAGGTTAATATGATACAATAAAATATTTCATATTGTATGGAATGAGTTATGTTTGACTGTGGATGTGTTATTTTTATACCATTCATGGTTTGTGGATAAAGCATTGACATTTCGTATGCTAGTTTTAATACAAATGTTTATGTTATGTTTAAACCTTTTCATATGGGAATGTAGTGGACTTAATATGTGACGGGTGGAGCCCACTATAGCTCCTCGATGCATCGGTAGGTCTCATGAGACAAACTAGTGTCTTGGCACAAGACCTTGACAAAATCTTATTTTTAGTCTTGGCATGAGGCCTTGGATATGTGGTTATGATAGTCTGGCATTATGCATTCCATCATTATGAAAGTGGTTATTGATATTTCATGTGATTTTTAGACTAGTAGAATATCCATGTGAATATGTAAATGGAATTATTTCATTTTATCTTTGCCATATTATACTGAAGTTCAACTTTAAAAGGCTTTTGTTTTAGTTATAAATTGCTTTAAGTGTTTATGCTTATCTATGAAAGCTTCTGCTATATTGTCATCCTTACTGAGCATCTGAGCTCCCCCTTTCAATGTTTTATTTTTCCCATGATGTGAAGATGTAATTTATGAATGAACTGCAGGGATAGTATGAGGGGATATGAAGACAAGATGTTGTTATAGTTTTTTTACCTTATGATGTGATGTAAGACTTATGAATATATCTAGTGTTTCCAAGACTACTAAACTAATCGGTCTTTCGATACTTGATCCTTTGTGATCATGACAATGTTATGAAAATATGCACCGACTCTGGGTATCTAGGTTCGGGGCATTACATAAGCCTAATTTTGTCCTGGTAGTTGATTCGTGATATTAAACTGAGCTCTTATGGTAATGTTTAGATCAATTATTTGATGCACAAATCTACTTATGATATGGGAACCCATCCATTTTTCCTACCAGAATCTAATGGATGCATTGACATTTATAAGCCACTTACAACTTCTATATACCATATTAAGCACTAATCTCAATCCCATCTTATTGATAATTTAGGTAAACACATTTAACATACATTAATATTTTATTTACCATAATTATAGTTATAAAAAAACTATATAGGGTTCCCATTATGGGATGGACTCATGGTTTCCAGTGAAATTACCATTCCTAGAGTGACATTATAGGATGAACATTCATGTCATGGAGAAGTTACTCAACTCACAACATAACCAATAAAACAACCACCCCATTATAGGGTTACAATGTCATGTAACCCCCTTAGATCATAGAGTAATGATCTTAACCAGATCAAGACAAAAATTCATGTAATGCTTTTTATAGTGTGATCTAAGTCTTTATTTCACAGAAACTTCTATTGTGGATTGATCTACCATGGAACTCAAAAATTAATCCTACCAAGGCCATTACCACACCGTATCACCCTATACTGGTGTGTGGCCCTAAAATTAAAGTATAAGTTCAGCCAAATCCTTGGTTAAACCTCCAAATACTGACCCTTATACTCGATTAATTCCTTCATCAACACATAAATATTAAAATAGATATGCATTGGAACAAGTTATCTTTAATTCATTAAATAGGGTACATAGGATATTATAATTAGATTTCAATGATATTTAATTGGTATTTGTTGACTAAATAGACTATTAAAATAGCTAATTAAATATCAATCAATTTATTTTGGAATGACTATATAAATATGAAGTTATTTCCAAATTTATGATTGGTAATAAGATTATAAACCTTGGGTTAGGAAGAAACTATAAATCCATATTTATAAAAAAACAAAGTCAAATTTAAGGTGATAACCAAATAAACACTCCCACTATCAAAGTAGTCATATATAAAAATTATAACCATGATGTTATCTTTTATTTTATGAGTGGAATAATCATATCAGGAACTAATAACATTCAACAATTCAGTCTCTTCTCATGATGCACATGAATATATTATGATTTATAAAAAAATCAATCACTATTTTTTAATCAAATGATACTATCAATCCTTGACCATCAAATGAAATAAGTAATCATAATTTGTTGTTAATCTAATGGCCTAATCATCAACCATAAAATGACATAATCAATCAATCATAAATCATTCAACCATTAATAATCAAATGACATGATAAATCAACTTTTTTAATTAAATCATCATCATCAATCTATCAATGATAAATCACTCATTATTTATTTAATTAATCATAATTTTTTAATAATAATATTTTATTTAATAAAACAATTATAATATGATACAATCATCAATCATCAAATGAAAAAATCAATCAAAAATCAATCATAAAAAACTAATTAACCATAAATCATCAATCACCATTAAATGACACCATAAAAATAACCAATCATAAGTTTCATAACCATCAAACACAAATAATCATTAAATGATAATCATAAAATAAAAAAATAATTAAATAAAAAAATCATCAATCATCAATCATCATTTATTAAATAACTAATCATCATTTGTCTAATCAACAATCATCAATCATTAGTCATCACTAGTAAATTTGTTAATCATAACCAATTGTCAAACCAATCAAACATTAAATGGAATAACCATCATTCATAAAAATATACAATTAGTAAATAATTATTTATTAATAAATCATCCTTAGTCATCATCTATCATCAACTGCTACTTATCATCAATTGTCACAAATAAAGCAGCATATGACATAATAAATCAATTTTTATTTAATCCATCAACATTTTTTTAATCAATGTTATATTTTTTTCAATCAATATAACTCTGAGTGTTATAATTAATAACAGAATTTACCATTATTTGTTTAATCAGGTATCATTAATTATGTGTATAAGGATTCATGTGGAAAATACTAAATGAATTTTTTATTTCCATACAAGTCTATATTCATGTTAGTTTTGAAATATCCCCATAAACCTTGAACTTTGTTTCAAATAAGGAATAATAAATTACATAATCATAAATTGAAATATTCATCAATCATCAAGCATCATTTTTTCAATAATCAATAATAAATCATTATTTATTTAAACATAAATAATTAATAACTAGCCAATATTTGTTTATTTATCATCATTTTTCTAATCATCCAAATGTCAAATCACATGATTATCAATAATGAAATGAAATAATTAATCAGTAATCAATAATTACAAAGCTATCAATAAACCCTCATCAACCATCATCAATAAATCATTGAATGACCAAATAAATCAACATTTTTTTAATAAATCATCATTTATTTAATCAAGACTGTAAAATTTTATAGAAAATCGAACCGTGGTAGTGTTATGATTAACAACACAATCAATCATCATTTATTTAATAAAATATCATCAATTACGTATACAATGATGTATGTAAAAATCACTGAATAAAATCTATATTTCTATAGAATCCTCTTCTCAAGTTTGTAATAAAATATAACCTTAACCCCAATATTTTATTTCAAATGAGGATTCATGAATGATTATTTTATAATTATTAATTTTTATTATAAATCATCACCAAATGATTGGATTTATGATTAATACACCTCTATTTACATCATACACTTATCTAAATCATATTTGTATAAGATACTATGTTTGTCAAATAATTGGTATATTTAATGATTTAATATGATGTTTCTGTCATATATATTCATTAAAATAGTTATAATAAATTATTTTAGAATGTATATAAATATTAGCGAGGAACTATTTCTTTAACATTATAAAATAACTCTACCATTTAAGGAGTTAAAAATTAGAATTAATAATATAATATTGAAAATGAGATACATTATCGTCAAACGATAAACCTAAAACTTCTATGTGTGAACACATATAGACATAAAAAACATTCTAATTAAACTTGATGGTTGAATAATTTTAATAATATCATGTAACAATGCATAGATGTCAACCAAAAATTATGTAATCACTCAACCAGAAACAAAACTGTTACTAATGTAACACCACAAATTATATGGAACCTTTTAATTCTCTCAAACTCTTTTACCATTTAATAACATCTAACACATCTCATACAAAAAATTATCATAAAAAATTTATGACTAATAAATTTATATAAAACGTTATTACAAATAGAGTTAAGTAATAAAATGAAATATTTTTATGATTCCATAATAAAATTTATTAACAATATTATGTCACCACAGTGCATGGGCGGCAAACACGGTACAAGGAAGTAACCATGAAATAGGGTAGAGGGCAATGACATAGGTAATGGAAAGAAGCTAGAGTTATAGAGGTTCCTATGGTGTGGTGACGAGTGTGGTGATTCTTATAGAATCACCATGCCATAGGGCTCATTATATGTAGTGTGTAGTATGGTCACTACATCACAAGAAGTTAATGCACAAAATTGGAGGGTGTCATAGATGAAATGTTCCTTGAATTGTGTCATAGCCTAGAATTCATATGTCATGGTTCTCCGAGCCACAACATAGTGAAGAGAGGGAACCCATGTATTTTCACTTAATTCCATTAGTCCTTTGATCCATGTATTGTTTGGTCCCAATGGTCATGTAATGGGTTCCATCTCAAATAAGTTAAAAGGGGTGCGGAGGGGGTTATTTCCTTTATAAAGAGGGTGTTGGTCCAAGATTATTTAATAAAATATAAATACAAATATAGAATCATAATTATATTTCATGATTATTTAAAATAAAATTATCCATTCATAATCATCTATCAATAAAAAATTTTATATGATATGAAAAGATTAAATTGATGAAGAGTGTTACTTTAGCAAAATCAGTCAAAAACTATTTCTCTTTAAAATATCATACTCTCACTTCAATTATTATACCCAAATATTTGAAAATAATTAATTAACCTTTAAAATTATTTTAAAATATATTTCTTCATGTAATTTTTTTATATATCAATAGTTTACACCATGTTACCAAAAATATCTATTTTTTTAAATATCATAATTTATTTAATTATAATAAACCATTATCAACCCCTTAGAAAAATGAAATTCAGATTTGAGTTATTTGACTCAGATACATAATATGATACAACCTGTATGAGCATTCAATTTACCATATATCAAACATATAATAAAAAATGATAGAAATCTCAATTTAAATTTCCACAATTATACAGAACTATTCATAGATAATGATTCCAATTGAGCCTTAGATCATAGGATTCTTCAATTAAATTAGAAAATTTATTTTCCATACATGATGTAAGATCTTATTAAAATTCATAAATACATTCCAATGGTTATATAAAATGTTATAGAGAGTTTAATAAGTTTTATTGGAAAAAATTGGAATTTGTAAAATGGAAACATGCAAATCAATATAGTTGAAATATGATTTAGTAACGTTTTTAAACCATACATCAAACCTTTCTTGAACAATGTTTCTCTAGAAACATTTATTTTCCACATTTGATAACATAACTTACAAAACCATTTCAAATAAATATATAATATCATATTTATTTATATTTTAATTACACACCGTATATATAAATAAAAAAATAAATCATATTTAATCCATTGAATTAGGAAAAACACCCAAACAAGTAGACCAGGCCACAAAACATAGCTCCAAGTGTTGAACCACCCTCTTTTAGAATATACTAAAATTAAAATAGGACCCAAACGACTCATAATATGTCTTAAATGACTTATATATTGTATCCCATAGAACCAAGCCCATGAAAATAAATTTTTGCTATCATTTTCTAGACATCATGCTACAATATCTACAATATCTATAGTATCCACTATAGTGCTTGTTATAGTATTGGTATAGATCGTCCCAAAATTTATTTTCCTCTATAAATTATTAAATAATAATATATCATGTATCCCATTAGAGAATGAGAATAAAATGAATCTATAACTCTAAGAGAAATATGGTTGTTTATTATTGATATTGATAACAAATAATTTATATATTCATATTATTTATTAAATTACAGATATTGTTGGTAATTATTTCCAATAAACTTTAATATATTTTTTAAAATTTCCCACACCTATTATATTTATTAATAATAACATATATTAATATAAAAATAATATAATATATCCCCCGACATGGCGGTCTTATGGGTGACCACTCTCTTGGACTCATATAGAATGGGGTGTTACTCTTAATGGTAGTACATATAAATTAAAATTATGTGTTAGAAGGATTTCCCTTCCTACCCATACTTCGAAGTGTGGAAAGTAGAATTTTTAACTAGTTCAAACTACATGGTGAAGGGTGGGTATGATTTTCTTTAATTATTTTACCATGGTTGGAATACATTATTTGAAGGTAATGTCCTGTAATGTGGGGTCAGGGTTTCTATACAAATATAAAATAACAAAATAAATTGTCCTTTTATCCACCTGATATTTTTTCATATCATTCATTAAAAATTTCTTGTTTACCTATTTCTTATATAATTATTCAAAATATATGTAATTACAAATCCATCTATTTATAAAATTATGTAGACATCCATAAATCTAATGTATCAAAAATTTAAAATAATGTAAATTGACATTCTTTAAAAAAAATACAAATAAATTTTAATTAATATATTGACCAACATCAAATATTAAGTATCCAATTTCTATAATATGATATTTAACAATTTACATAGGAAAATAAATTTTCATTTTTAAAAATTCATCTTTATTCACAATAATTCACGTAAAATATATTTTAGATTTTTATAAATGGTTATAAAATTCTATTATCTAAATATATATATTAAATAATAATATTCAATGTCTAACTATCTATTAATGAACCAATATTTATTTTACATTTTAGTTACACTTGACTAATAATAATTTAGTTAATGTAATATTATTTTCCTCTCTGATTTCTATTTCTTCCCATTTTATAAAGTAGTTAAGTTATTAAATTATTTCCACATAAAAAATATTATTTTAAATATATATGATGAATTTAGTTTACCATGATATATTTCAACACATATTTGACCACTATGCCTGAAATAGTTCACATTTAATAATTAATTAATTAAAAATATTTCATAATAGAAATTATTCATTTTTCCTCCATCACTACATTATCATATTCTTATAATTAATTAATCATTATTCATTTTAAAATAATGATAGTTATTATTATTTACACAAAAAACACTAATTAATTATGAAATATTTATCACATACATTTCCAATGGATAATACAACTTAATATTGTTTATTTTTTATAAACCATGCCAATAATATTTAATATTAAAAACAGATTCAAATACATAAAATAGATCTTAAAATACATTTACATTTAATTTTTTTCCAACAAAACATCTATATTTGTAAACCATCATTTCTTATTAAAAAGAAAACATTATCAATATTCATATATATTTTATCGTATACAATTATATTTTCACATTTCAACTCATTTTCTATGATTCCTTAATAATTTTTAATTTTAAAAAATATAAAAAATTATATATTTATTCCATAAATCAACTATCACATAATAATTTATTAGTTTAAATATATATATTATATAATGTTATTAATAAAAGCCTCCATATCATTATCATCAGAAACGAATACTTATATCATGTAATAAATTTTATAAAAAATATTAATAATTATGAATCCAAATTATTTAAACACCATCAGAGTTAAAAAATTTACCTTTAAAAATTTCTTTAATAAAAATATTTAAAAAAATAAATCAAAAAAATCAATTTTTTCAAATGGAATAAAATTAATAAAGTACCAATAATTATTTTCCAACTCAAAAATTAATTTTTAGGTCCTTAAAATGAACACACTACTTCGAAAAATTTATTCTTAAATAATCCTAATATCTTAAAATAAAAAATGTTTAAATGATATTTATAATGAAATAAAAAAATTCTCATAATCATTCAATCAAATAAATAATTTGATAATAAATTGTGTTAACTCAATATTTAATTAAAAATTATGACGACATTTATCTTTCATTAAAAAATAATTAACAATAATACTCTTTCAACCCTTAACAATTCACTTCCACTAATTAAAAAACTAATTTTTTTACCATAAAAATGGTTATGACTTATTTGATAAATAAATTGGTATAAATACTTCCATAGATACTTAAAAACTCTAAAAACCTAAAAAATATAATCAATAGTCAATATAACCATCATTGATCCAACACATGACAATTTATTTAATATTTCAGAACATCAAATATTATAAATATTACATAAATATTTCAACACATATATCGTTCACATATTTAATATCAAATATAAATACCTAATAATTAAGACCTTATATTTTCTTCATCATTATTTCATTATCACTATAATAATATTATTTGTTTAGTATTTATAATAATAATATATATCTATAATAAATATAACATTATATTCTAATTATATTTTCTGATCATTCATTTCCATTATTTTTATCAACCCATTTTTAATCAAAAATATATGATTTCAGTAATATTATTTCACTTATCATGGCTCTCAAAAAAATCCAAGGAAAACAAATTATAGTATATGAAAAATAATCAATGATGTCTTAATTATAACTCTAATAAGGGGTTGGGTTTTCATTTCTATTCCTTAGAAGTATATTATATATTAACACATAATTTTTGAATTACAGATGATATTATAACTTATAAATAGTGTTTTGATTATACAGTTGCATCTGGAATGGGTTTTTACCTGAAAGATAATGCTTTGTGAATATATGAATTTGGATGGGGAGTTAAGAGAGGGTTTTTGAGGTCTACATGGTCACCTGCATGGTCTGAGAGATTATGCATTCTAAAAAGTTGGGTCCAGAATGTTTTTCATAGTATTCTGACTATTCTTGGTGACTACGCATGGTGATCATGAATTATAAAAAAATTATGCTAGGGGTGTAGGATGTAGTTATGTTATAGTTACATAGTTTAATCATTTAAATCACATTTCTCCTACGAAACATCTCATCATAACACCAAAAAAATTTATAATGATGATTTATATATGATGGATAAAAGAGATATGACATATAATACTTTAGATAACTTTTTATATAAATAATAGAAAAACTATTCATTAATGAAAATAATAGAATCTACCTATTCTGATAAAAAATATAGCCTTCGTAAATAGTTTTAATGTGCATCATAACCCCCACTAAGAATCCCAATTTGACCAATAATGGGCATGATCATGACCCACAAATCCCACATCTAATAAGAAAAGGATTAAAAACTAGTACTATGGGTATAATTACACAAAACTTTATACATATCCTTGAGAATCCTAGGAATATATGATAAACCACAAATTAGGTACAATTAATATTGAACAAAATTAATCCAAATAAATTCATGAAATTTCATCCATAAAATAAAATAAATATTAAAAAGAAATAACATTTCCAATGGTAGTAACTCACATATTTCACGCTTGAAATCCATGAGATGGTAATGTCAAACTTTTACACTAACGTTTCAGCGCCCCGACACATTTATCCATATGAACAATGCTATAAATCAAGTGCAACTAGTCTTTATGCATACCTCCCAAAATGCCAAAGGTTTTTGTCTATAAGTGGTCTTATAAAGAGGTGATCATGGGGATATTATACCCTCTGGTGATGATATAGTAATGTTCAAAATAGAAATATAAATGGAAAATAAATTCCAAATAGAAAATTTACCAGAAACCCAACCATAGAGGATGCACAAGAAATAACAACAAAAGTAATACAAATCAATAACATGAAATTAACCATTTTCAGAATTTAACATGACAACACGAAATTTATATATTCTGAAACAGAACATTCATACAAGTTAGGTCATACATATCAATAAGAAAAAGGTTCTCCCATGGTTGACCACTGGTAGATACATATATAAGAATAATGATACATAACGATAACAAAAATAAAAATCTAGATGAGGCATGAACCAATGGTACCTTGAATTACATCCCATGCCAACTCAAGTACAAAGATCTATCTATTAAGATTGATCCATTACATGAATTCAAAATCATAATGTAACATGTGTCCCCAAGGACCCATGTAGGGTTTAAGAAATAATATCATTAGGCCACTATCCTCATGTTCCAATCTTACATCTTTGATGAAGTATGTGTGTCTAGGTATTAAATATAATAGAACAACACACATTAATAATAATAACCCATGCCACTTGTTCTCAGTAGCTTTAATAGAGTGATCACTTTCTTCGATCAACACTAGAATACAATAGTGGAGAGGGTCCTTATCCAAATACCAGGGCAATGTATGATGTAAATCAGCCCTGGTGAACCCTTAGGTTACACCTCTATATTAACCACCTAAAACCTTTTTATAACCAAAAGATAATGTATAATCATGTAACCAATTTCCAAAATTCACACCAAAGCATGTACATGGTCCCCCAGACCTCATAACATAATAAATCATATCAGATCAAAGCACGAAGTTTGAGTAAAAATGATTTCTATCCTCATAGTAATATCACCATTGTCTCAAAAACCAGTTTCCTAATTAATGGTTATGTCAATTCTCCTAAACATGTCTATGCCTAATGGCCTCAAGTATGAAGAGCCTATACTCCCAAATGACAGTCTCAATATTGTCAATTGATGCCCCGTCAAAATCCTCATGGCTTATATAGAAATAAACTCTAATGTTTTCTCTAATCCTCATAAAACAGATCACTCTAACCACATGAGTGGTCAATAACAACCCGCCATCTAAGTCCCTTATATATGAACAGGACTATAAATAGTGAATTAGCCAACACAAGTGAGTGGAAATCTCAAAATAAATTCCTAAGACACATCATCCACCACCTCATACAGTTACGACCATGTCTCTTATCTTGAAGGTCAACACCACCTCGAATCACTTGGACCATTCCCATAACTCAAAGATCATTCCTCATTAATCTAGTAACCATGTAGGCAAACCTATGATTAACATCACTCATATAATCTAGGCCTCACCCAATCTATTGATTACAATGCCTCATACCAGACAGAAAAGTCCATCTCAATCCATGGGCCAAGCCCGTCACATTCCCATAGAACTAAATAATGTACAGTAATGTCAAAATATAATTCATATAATTAAACTAACTCACTTTAATTAAATAAACACACCCGATCTAACAGCTCAAGTGGTCTCAATTCCCATACCAAACTAGTTCATGGAATTTAATGTTATGGAATGATTAGAATCATCCCACATGGTCTCATAATTAATTTAATGAAAAACAATTATTTATTTTGGGCCTTAGTCAATCTACCCAATGAATCACTTGAAGACACACCCCCAATGTAATAAAAAAAACATTGATAATGATGAGATCCACCTACCTCATATTGGAAGATGTCTGCTCATTTGATATTGACCTATAACTTGATCCAAATTAGAAGAAGTAAATACTTTAGAGAAATTACATGAAAACAATGTAAAATAGATCTAATTGATTTAGCACTATATATGGAATGAAAAAACTAGAAATGATGATAGAATATCGAAGTAATTACTGAGAACAATACAAATCCACCGATGGATCAAACATTAGAGATCAGAAGATGGAGAATGAAAGAATCCTAAGAAAGGGGGGAGGTGTGCAAACTCCTAGGCATTTACCCATCTTTTTGTATTGTAGGGAAAATAATAGGGGACCATGTCCCCCTACCCCCATTTAAGAAATATTTATGGGAATTTTCATTCCATGTAAATATTTACAAATGATCAAAATTCAAAGTTTTCACTAGTATTACCCAAGAACTCATGAAATAATATTATTAAATGTCATATAATTGGTCAAAAATAGATTTTAGCATCCTAGGCTATCCAATCTTACTTTATTTTTTCCCTAAACCCATAGGAAAGCGTATAAAACATATTCTTCACCTAAATAATTTATTAGGTTAAATAAATCTTTGAATGAGGATCAGATGTTCAAGAAAAAGGATTGATTAGACCACCAGCTGAAAAGATTAAATTTACATGGAAAATGACCTATTCAAAAAATGGGATGTCAAAATATCGCCAACGTAAAATAGCTCTTCCCTGAGCTATCAAAATTTACATAGATATGGTACCAAACATACCCATGCATTTTAATAACACCACAGTATACCCCTTTCTGAAACGGAATAGGTCAAATCTATCAAGGTGTAACCCACCATAGGTGTTACCTACCACAGTTTCTTCCTGACCCAAAGAAAAAATAAATCGGTGGTCCACTGAATTTCCCCAGACTCAAAAGCCATCCAATGATGCAATGTCACTCTTGCACCTTATCAGGTGGTCACATCATACTCGGGTCACATCTTAAAAACAACCATTATTTTATCTTCTTTTTTTCCTCCTCATTCACATTCCACTAATAAAAACAATGAGTTCAAACATCTGTACATATTCTCAAATGACATGGGCACTTACACCTCACATGAACCTACACCACATATAATCCCTAACGCCAACACACCTCATCAATCCATGCATACATCTATTCCCACATATACATACTGGTTCCATGAACCTCATATATATATATATGACACATTTTAATCGATTCCATCCTACTAATTAGAATCTAGATTGTCCATAGATACATCCTTTTCACGTTTTTCACTGAAAATGGACATGCCTACACAAAAGGCCATGACAAAAAAATGACCCCAACCATTCCCCTGGAGTAAATCTAAACGTAGTAGTCTCCCAAGTCTTCTATGCACCTAGAATATCAACTAAAAATAGATGGACTAAATATAATCTACCAAAGTCTTGGACTCCACATTGTGTTTCCCCAGCCACCAACCACTGACCACACTGATGGGTCCTTATATCTATTTAATGAACTCCGTGTGTAGTTGAATCTCATCTACCAACTCCTAGTACCAATTTTGGTATGACCTCATATGCCTAATTCTAACCCAATCCTTTACTGTTGGTTGTCTAAGAAGGCTTCTTGTAGAACCTCTATAGATGCCCAACCTTTCCTCATTCTCAGAAATCTTTTAGTTCCCAATCGAACTATGTTCTAAAATGAACTGACTACCTACACAAGAAGAACACCATCGTAGACCCATTACGAGGTGGTATACTCAAGTATATGTCTTAAACACCCTTCTGAGACTCTTCTAAACCTCATTTCCTACTATCTAAAGCATTGCCGCTGAAATCACCTAACTTGTCACCCAGATTGAATATGATTGGTCTGTCAAATTTCCCTCATCTATGAGCACTTGATTCACTATATCTATGAATAATGACAACCTAAAGATGTTTACCTGAATCTGAACGACATACTGAAAACTATCATTGAAATGTTTCAAACACATGGTATCATCATTCACTATACTAGGTGTGATACGAGACAACTTGGTGAATGTAGCTACATCGTCGATGACAAAAATTTCACCCTTTTGAAGACTCAATAACTCCCACACTCTCTTTACCCTTAGAATACCTGAAAAGAAGTTCTAGATGAACCTGAAATCAGTTTCCTTATAGTCTAGTCACCCATGTTTTCCCACATGAACATGTATGTCCCACCATCACCTTGTTGATCCTCTGAAAACATTTTTCACCACCTTTAGCCTCCACCTTGGGGTGGATCGAGCTATTAATATATCATCCATATATATTTGATTCCGTTATCAACCTCATATGTTCAACCCTCACATTGAAATAATGGTGGGTTTTTTGACTGGAACTCTTGAGTCAAGTATTCCAAAGAAGGATCTAATCCATGATCCCTCTTTCCAATCCATTGGATAACACGTACCAAACTCTATATAAGTTTCTCATCAATCCATGACACAAAAGATATTAAATATAGTGGCTTCCCAAATAGAACCAAAGCATATACATATGATTGTACCTCTTTCTAATGATCTACCAGAACCTCAAAGGCCTCATACCAACCCTCAAGGTTCTCAAATTATGCTCGCTGGAGTCACACCCAATCACCACCCACCTGATACTCTATCAGAATCTATCTAGGTGAATACCAAATAAATACCATTATAATGGTCAAAAATCCATAATAATATATATAACATAGATAGGGAAATCAGTAACATGAAGAATAATATCACTACCCTTACGCATCCCCATCGAAACCATGTCACCCGAAATCTGGCCTATTGGCCCCTTACCCTCCCATATCACATCAATGTATCACATGTAAATAAGGCCTTATGGACCTATGCCTCGTGTCATTACCATCCTTATGAACCATGTCACCTCAATCTGATGATCTTATCACCTAACCTAGTGATCAACGTCACCCCACATCATCATCCATGCCTAATACTATAAGAGATAAACATGTTCATATGTATCACATCACACATCACAAAGCTAGTTATATCATGACACATGTATATACAATTCAATTCCTATATTCTTACAAAAATAATAAACAAACACCCCTTTACTTGGGCTAAGGGTCCAAAGTTCATCCCTAACCATACCAGTTCAAGGGTATCATAACATAATAGATAAAATTTTACATCCAAGTGAACCTCCCAAGGTGAAATAGTATCAACTAGAAAAAGAGAAAAGAATAACAACAATTCCCACCCATGGAAACATGGTTTGCCCCCCGTCCAGGGTGGTTCATACGCCCAAACACGATTTCTAAAATTAACATCCAAAAACATCCTAATATCCAGTCTATAGTATCCCAGATAGTTAGATTAAGAAATAGGTAAATGAAACACCTCTTATACAATTTTTAGCACCCTAGCCCATTTAACCCCCCAAACAGTGCTACAGATTGAGTTCCACGGGTCCTTAAGTACTTCACATTGAATTCCAAAGGATGATGATTAGTAGTGATGGTGTAAAGAGGTGATAATGGGGATAATATTCCCTATGGTGGTGATATATTAATTTTACAAATACATATACCAGTGGAAAGAGGGAAAATAGATATTGGACTAGTAACCTACCCATGGAAGAATAAAAACCAATAACATCATAAGTAATAATAATCACTAACTTTAAATTAACCATTTTTAGAATGAAACATCACAAAATTCTAGAATTATATACTAAAAAAACATGCATAAAAATCATGTTATGAATATGAATAGTAAAAAAGATTCTCCCATGGCTGACCACTAGTACATAAATATACAAGAAAACTACTATAGAAAGAAAAGAAAAAGGAAACTACGGACGAGGCAAGAACCCATAGTCCATTGCATTCCATCCCATTCCAAATTAATTACTAGGATCCATCTCATGTGCCTCAAACTTTTCTTAAACATGATTCCATAAATTCAACACATGTCGTGAAGTCCCCATGTAGGATGTGATCAAGAATCTTAGTAGGCCACCACCGATGCGTGCATATCTTAAAACTATGATTAAGAAGGTGTTTCTTAATAATAATATATAACAAAACAACACAAGTACATAACAATAACCTTTTCCCATTGTGCTGAAAAGTCACAAGGGAGAGATAACCTTCTTTAGCCAATACTGGAATACAATACTGGAGTGGATCGTTAGACTAAGTTGAAGGAATCCACTGATGTATATCAAACTAGATAATCCCTCATGTTCCACCTATAAATATATCACTAGACACCCTGTTCCAACAAACACCTCATTTCCAATCATGTAACATACATACCAAAGGCTTGTTTAGGAATGTACCCATTCCCATGGATCTCATCACATACAAAACACCATCTTATCAAAGAAAAATATCGGACAAACAATGATGTCTTCCCTCTAAATAAAATCACCATTAGATCAAAAATGGATTCCCTAAGGAATGGCGATGTCCATCCTCCAAATCAAGTACAAGAACAATAGCCACAGGTGCGATGAGCATCATCTACCATATTATTGTCTAAACATTATCAACTAATGGATCCTCACCATCCCAATGTATTTCTATAGAAAGAACCTCCATCATTTTCCCTAAGACTCATCTTATGGAGTCTTATACCCACATGAGTGATCAATAAAACCTCATCATCTATGCCTTATATATTAGAACACAACTCTAAATGGTGCATTGGAAAAAATAAGTTAGTGGGAATCACTAAATAAATCCCTAATCCACATCATCCTACACCACAGGCCGCTACAACCATGTCACTCAGCCTAATGGTGAACACCACCTCAAATCACTCAGGCCATGCCAAAAACCTGATGGCCTTTACACCTCAATATGATAACCATGTATCCTAACCTATTATTTGTATCACTCATAGAATCCGGGTCTTGACCAACCCGATGATTACACACCCTCATACTAGATGGAAAACACCATCATATTCCTCGGTCCAAGCTTGGCACATTCTGCTGGAACATAGTTGTTCATAGAAGAAACATAATAAAATTAATATAATAAAAAATAACTTTAATAAAATAAACAAACTCAAACTAACCACCCATGTGGTCTTAATCCCCATACCTAACTCGTTTATGGAAGAAAAGGTAGGTCATTCTTAGAAGCATCAAGCACAGTCTTGTAATTTGTTTAACGGTAAGGATTTAGTGCATAACTTTCTTAATCTACCCAATGAAATGCTCCAATATTCACCCCTAAACCCCAAAAAACATTCCATAAATATTATTTACACCTAAATCATACTAGTATGTGCCCTCTTGTCTGATAGAAATATCTAACTCAAGACCAGGCCGAATAAATCATATTTTTAGATGAACGCCCTGAAAATAGGTTAAACCACTCACCTATATTTAGAACATCATATAGAATGATAAAATTAGAAAAGGGGATATAATATTTAAGGAATTATTAAGATGAATCCATATCCATAATCATATTGAATATTGTAACTCAGATAGTGGAGAAAAAAGGAGACCTTGGTGAGGGGAGAGGTGCGTGGGCTTGTGGGAATTCCCCCTTCTCCATGCGTTGGAGGAAAAATAAGAGGGGGATGAGTATCCTTACCCCCTTTTAAAAAATAATATAGGAATTTACATGCCACGTAAATTTTTTATTTTCATCGGTCTTCTATGAAAACTCATGAAATAAAATTAATACTCGTCGTGTAATTGGCAGGCTATATCATTGAGCAGCCTAGACCATATGCTCTATCTATTGTACTTTCCAGAACCGCTTAGACTTCAAAAAGACATATACCACACCTAAATAAGTTATTGGGTAAAAAAACCCTGGAATAATTTTCTAAATATCAATAAAAATGGTAGGTCTGTCCAACAACATAAAATTTCAAATTTACATAGAAAATGACCCATTAAAAAACTGGGATATTAAAAACTCTCTAGAAAATATTGAATGAAATACACATGAACACAACAACACACAAAAACTCACACATATATATTTAATGATGTGAGAATACATGTATACTAAATACGATAATTCTAAAAACTAAACATTTAAATGTCTAAAAAGGATACTAATTCTCCAATGAACAAACAATAAAACCAACTCATGCATACTTTAGGAACCTACTACGGAACCTCACAAAGCCTCACTCACCCAATGTCACATAAAATGTATACTAACATAACATCACAGATTATATAAATCTTTTTCCTCACAAAACATCTCAACATACATGTTATCCCTCATAGCCTAATGTTATACATCATGTGTTTCAATTCCTTTCATATCTACACGTACACATATCAATATACCACATCCCATCCATAACCACATATCTTGATCCAAATACCACATCCAAACAACATATCACATCTTTATCACATGAGGGTATCATGAACATGAACGATATATACCTCATACCCACATACTACCATACTAAATCCCACCATGTATCTAAAAAGGCCAAATAACCAAATAAACAAGTACATATACACAAAAAAAACTAAATCCTTTATAGCTCGTATAAATATACCTACCACGAGGCATCAAAACCCATATATATCATAAAAATTTACCTGATTTATCCAATTATAAATGTGAAGATAACATCAATGACAGAATCTAGGTTATCATAGTAGCACTTATTAACCTTATTTTAAATAGAAGAAACAATGAAATCGATAGTGAACCATTTCCATCAACATCCATTTAGAATCATCCCATATCCATGTGACATTTTATCTATAAAAAATAACATCAATAATTCCAAATTTCCATCCTCATTATTTAGTTACCATCCTTAAGTTATTATCCCATTATGGAATCTAATTCAAACATGTTATTAATAACAATAAATGAATCCACAAAAATATCACTAATGAGAAGTATCAAAACCAAACGAAGAACATGGAATTTAGTAAATAATGTGTGAATTCACCATCTTACCTTTAATTTAATTTAGTTTGATCCATTATATTTTTTAGGTTAATACATACCACCCACCCAATGAGAATAAAAAAACTCTAATTATAGAGTTTCATTTAAACAAATAAAGGGAGGTATCAAATTCCCAACCTTATCTAGAGCTTCAACAATCACTATAGAAGATAAAAAAGTATTAGATTGTCATATCATAGAAAACACTAGGGGAATATCTCAAAAATAAATAGCACATCAGCCTCCATTATTCACTCAATACAACATCACCAAAACCAAACCAATACCCCTTCAATAAACTCATAAATAAGGAGGAATAATATATAATTAATAATAATAAGAAAGAGGGATTAAATATATTTAAAGGTACACATATAATTAGCTAGGGTTTAGGATAAGTAGGTTAAAGTATAAATAATTAAATATAAACATAAAAATAATAATAAAAATGAAAAAAAACATTCATGACATGAAGGGATGTGGTCAAGTACTATTAAAATGAAACTATATAGATTACACCACGCTCTCCCCTTATATATCCTTAAATCTCATGGTTAAACCACATTTACTAAATGTATTTAGTGAAGGCCACAATGAAATAATGTTGGTCATGATATAATACATGATATTATGAAAAACATGGTAAAATAGGTGATCCTTCCACTTTAAACCAAATGAAACCCATAAAAAACTATAGCAAAATATAATGTTACATAAATCAATATAGTGTTGATAAATAATTCCCTGGAATCTACCACCTAGTACTGTATTCCAAATTTGGTATAATTACACAAAAATAACCCTCTCATAAGATTAACCAGGATATCATCTAATATTTAACACAAATTCTCCATGATTTCCCACATCATGAATTAACCAATTTTAACATAACTAATCCTTTCATAAGATTAATCTTGGATACTCTGTGATACTAAATTAGAGTCTCTATGCCACAATTACATCTATATAGTGAAATATATGTCATATAGGATTATCTCAATCACTTACGAATGATTAACTCCAACAATTATAAGTATCCCATTGCATCCACTATTAGATTCCAATTAAACCACCCGAGGATATGCCATTGGAATATAGCACATGGAAGAAATATATTCAAAAAGAACTCCATGATACAATGCCCAAAAACATTGAAGGCACGTGCACCAAATTCAACAATATAAAACGTAAAACCATTTTAAAAAACATAGATAAGAACTATTGATTTTAATGAAGATAAAAACAACCACAATAACAAAACAAGTGATTATATGGTTCATACTTGCATCCCAATCCACAGGGGGAAGTTACTTTACTTTCATTCAAGTGAATGTAAATTATTACAATAAAGTAAAATCCATCCTAATCTGATCAAAACATACATAATATAGTTGTTCCCAACCAGTGGTTCTGGTCTCCACCACCTCTGTACCTTTATGAGATAAAATGAACATAATCCTATATTTACAGATAGTGGTCAAAGGATATTACCTACAAAATTGGAACTAGTAGAGTACTATAATAACATATGATGATTTTGTAAGATATACCCCTAGTATAACAACTAATTATCTAATATTTAACACCCTACTAGATATAAACTAACTATAACTTCAATAGATCTTGAATTCTGCCACTATCAAATTCATACTCCCCTTTTAGATATTGTAAATTATGATCTTTTAAGTACTTCTATTTGTGATCTTAGATTCCTTATCCAAAAAATGATTCCTACATGGGTTGAGCCAAAAAAAATTCCATAAATGAGATTATTTTCCTTGGATTTGGACTAAGTCCTTATTCAGATTAAAAATACTCCCTTCCTTTATCTTGAACTCTAGTTTGGTAGTTCTAAATTTCCCCAACCATATTTTTGATTCATCTAAGTCCAACTGAGGTAAATCACCACCCTAATACTTATTTGGAAAAAGTCCTCATGAACATGTCTATTATTTTAGAAATATATTTATCTCCCATTGGTATAACATCACCTCCTCCAAAAATTTTCAAATGAAATGGTATATTATAAGAATGTTCCTCATATGAGAATGAAACAGTATATTTCATTCCAAATGAATCATGATAAATGAGTTACAAAACAATGCTCCATCTTTTGGGTCATCTTCTATGATCCATAAGTAACCATTTTAACCAGACCATTTCCTTTTATTATTCCATGAATGTGATATAAATGACTTCAATTATTGAGGTTATGAATACTGGTTGATGATCTAACATCCAAATAACTTCTATTCTACCAAGATTAAACACATAATTGGATGTTATATTTTGTGTCGTTGAATCTCCATTGAAGGAAAAGTTTGAAAACCCTAGAAACAACTCATATATTCTAAAGAAATATTCCATGATAAAAAACCCATTAAATACTATATAATTCACATACTAGCCTCCAAATATCTATGAAAGGACTTGACATAAACTTTTTAATGACTCCCACTTCTTCGGCAATGTATGAATGAGTAAAAACCATATAATAATTCAAATGTTTAACAGTTGATGGAAATATAAACATACACATATATATATGAAATCATCTCTCATTCATGCATAAATCTCATTATTAAGCTCTAAATTCCTATCCATGGGTGTGGACATCGGTTTTTATTCCATCATTCTAAAAAACTCTAATCTCTTACAGAAGTAGTCTACAATGTTAGGGAAAAAATTTTGGAACTTGTTTTTCTCAAAATCCTTATCCGTAATATCTTATTCATTAGACTAAGGTCCTTATATTAAAAAATTTAAAAAATCATCTTTTATCTCACTTATTATTTTCCTTTACCATTCCGAAATTTATCATTTCATCGATTTAAAGATGTATGAAAATATAACTCCCAATAGTAAACTCCTTCCAGTAATAACAATAGTTAAAATTACCCTATATAAACATTTACTAATTTATGAAGTCAATGAATTTAATCTTTCAATTCCTCATTGGTTAATTCAAATCATAAAATCTATATTTGAGTTGGAACACAAGTGTCTATTTCTATGGAAATTTTAATGTAATATGTTCTTCCATATAAATCACTTTATCTAAATACCCATGAAGGATTGATATCTTGAGGTCTAACTATTCTAGATTATGTTCTTCCAATGTAACCAAAATAAAAAATATATAGATAATTTTGTGTACTACTACTAGTTAAAATATTTCATAAATTTACACCATCTATTTTCTAAAAACCATTCACAACTAGACTAGATCGTTACCTCCTACTACCATCTACTTATTTCATTAGAAGATACACCCATTTGTTTTGTACAAATTTATACCTAGAATGCCTATCCATTATCTCACATCTTCAAGACAGATGGAGGGAATTGAATTAATTACTCATGGATAACTAAAACAATTCATAGTCTTAAAAACTCCATTCCTATTCAGAGATATTAGGCCCTCTATCATATGTTATAATTCGATGTTGATAACTATCACCATACCTTTTCACTAGGAATATCTCCATCGTAGATCTTCAAAATTTCCCCTACATATGATTTCCTTAAAACATATCAAAATAAATTTATGTAACTATCAGTGATTGAGATTATATTGTTCTTAAACACCGTAGTACATTTTGCCTCAAAATACCATTGAATATAACCCTCCTTCTTCAAGTAATGTCACTATATGGTCTGGTGTTTCTAGTAGTAACATACTTACTAGATTCTCTAAAACATCCCTAACATTAGTATATCTATCCAGTTGAACCTTATATTTTATTTCTACTTTAATTTCAATGGAATTTTCTTCTATGTTTTGATCCTTCCATAGGATATCTTCATTTAAGATCACAATTTTTAATTTTAATGATTTTATTAGAGTCATTGTCCAAGATTCAAACTCCAAACTCTTCATCTCCATAGAGAAAAAAGTAACACACTAATGAATTATCCTATAACTCATCTCATTATTTGGAATCAACATGGAAAAATGTGATTTATTTGATGTATTTGAAGTGGTTGAAATCAGACTTACATATAGACCAATAATTCCAAGAATTGTATTTTCTAATTATAATTAATGGACATTGATTCACTAAGAACACCACACAATTCACAACTTCAACCCAATGGACCATGGGAAACATGATGCGAATCCTCATGGTTTTATCCTTCTCTATAAGGGCCCTATGTATCCTCACTATATCTCTAATATGTCCTAGAGTCCATGAAATTTATTTGTAAAACTTAATCCACTTCCTCCAGTAAAACCTAATGAACTCCCTAATTTTCAACCCCCTTCTATTACCCAAAAATAGGAGTTTAGCCTTATATATGAAATAATTCTCTTCAGGGACCTACACGAAATGAATGTTTTAGACACCTCAAAATTTTTCATTAGAAATATCACCTACACATTTTGTGTGGAATCATATATGAACGTTACATAGTATATTAGAACTATATGATAATTCATCAGAAATACCCCTCAAACATATATGTCATCCATTTGTAACTATGATGAACTATAATTTTCACTTATATTTTGAAATAAACATTTTATTCCTATCTAAAGACACAATACTTTTATGATACATACTTCATGATTTAGAGATTTAGTAATACTTTAGAATCTTTGATCTATACCATGTTCTCATTAAACTGACATTGATCTCACTACATAATATCAGGGTAGATAATTACTAAACCTGTATAGCTCTTTCTAGTGAACCTACGAGATAGAGTTTTCCACCCTTTACTTTTCTTCTGATGACCATGGAGCCTTGTGATATTTCTCATGCATCATCTGTTAATGTACTATATAAATATATATCATCATTTTTATTTCTAAAAGAAATTATGTTTTACCTAATCCTAAGATGTTTCACACATCCTTCAACTCCAATTTCCTTTTATTCCTTGAACTGAACAATACATCACCTTTTTCTATGATCTCAAATTCCATGTTATTAATAAGATGATCCTTTACCAACATTTTAGAAGTATAATTTCTCATACTTCCTCTCATAGATTCATAATGTAATGAAGCACCACAGTCTATCAATAAAGACACCAATGATCTAGAAACACTTAATAACAACATACTTTTATCTTCTGATACATGATTTATAGACCAGCCACAATAAAAATTACTTCCAGAGTTCTCCCTCCATTCATGGAAATCATTCTTTATGTTGGATTTTTTCTACAATTCCAACATAGGGGAGAACTTTCTTCAATGATACTACTGAAGAAGATCGTAATTCCTTTTCACTTATAATGTTTTTTTCTATCCACCACTATATCATGTTCCTTAAAAAATGTATTTATTACCATATGATAAATTTATATTATTATGATGAATATCCAAATTCGTGATCATGTCACTAACATTTTTTAGCATCATGTCTAATGTTCCATTGGAAGTACTCAAAACAGTCATCATCACATACCTTAACATTGGGAGAAAACATAGTAATAATAGAACTCCAACTAGGTCTTTGAAGCTTAATTTATCTAAGTATGTCTGACTTATAATTACATTTAAATAATTTTAAGGAATAATAACCAACTTGCCAAATATATTTATCTTGTGAAAGAGTCTCTTTAAAAAAATCACATTGTTTATTTGTGTGGTCTTCTCATACATGTTAGTTAGGATATTCAAGAGATTTGGGGTTTTCTTCACTTCCACTATGTAATATAATATTTTTCCAGAAAGTGACTTCTAGATTAACCTAAATTATTTCTTATCTATGCTCTCCATTTTTATACTTTCATTAGTTCCTTCATATCTCTAATTAATGGAAGATAAATTATTTCATATAAAAGGAAATCATCCATCTACATTTTCTACATCCCAAAAATCAATTCCATTAAACTTCCCCACCTTAACCTAACTCTCATCTAAAAACATCCCACCATAAATTATAAATATCCACTAATTCAAGAAAATTTATGGAATAGAGAATAAGAACTACTTAACTATATTATAAAATAAGGAAAAGTAAATAGTGTAGCTACTAAACCGAGTTATAAAATGCCTTCACTGGGGACTTACCATCAAGAAACAGTAGAACCTTGAGTTCAAATACCACTTTTTGTGTCCAAAATCACCTTCTAGTTAAACTACAAGAGGATATTCCATTAAAAATTAACACATGGAAGAAAAACATGTGAAATTAACCCCACACTATAATTCCTATATCTTGGAAGGAACACACACCCATATTACCACATTCCAATGTAGAATCTATGGAAAAAATAGACAATAATTATTTATTTCAATGATTAGAAAATAGGAACAAGAAAATTATAAGGGGTTATGTTCTTTAAAATTGAAGCATAATACATGGGGAATGTTGCATTATTTTTTATCAACTGAAATGAACAGTATTATACTGATTTATAGTCTTTCGTAAAGTGATACAACCCTATATAATATATTTGTTCTAATATAGTGCTTCTAGTCAACATCGCCTCCTTACCTATTTAAGTTACAATTAGCCTAAGACTATATTTCAAACAAACCCTCTACATGGTCAATTTCTGTCACTTCCATAGAAGGACATATAGGTTCATTATTACCTATTTTTATTATTTCATATGATATCTTTCTATAGCAACATATGGTGATCTGATCTGTTTCACCATCCTGTATTTAAACCATTTGTAACATCATGTGACTTGATTTCCACCACTTCTAAGTTCACCATCCACTTTTTGGTATTAAAAATTAGGCCTCTATAAAATTACATTAGGTGGTATTATTTTCCACATCTGCAAAAATTATTCCCACATGGCTTGATCAAAATATCCCCCTATGTTGTGACATGATACTCCATTCCATAAATAACTGGACTCATCCAGAATGGGTGACAAAAAATCATAGAGATCTTTGAATATTCCACAACTTGAATCAAGACACTATAATCACATAAATCCAGGTATAATATAAAATATTCTAGAAAATACCCTTCCTAAAACTAGCTTATCATGGATCAGAAAATAGAACCATGCCACAATGCCTTCCTTGGATGAAATTGTATCTCAAAACACCCTCTAACGTCTAATAAAATTCATCGATGCCTTCAATGACACCAACAACACCAAAACAAATATATTAATCATTAATAGGGACCAAATTTCTAACATTTGGTTCCATTAAAAAATATTAATCTTCTATAATCAAAACGAACCCTGTAAGAAGAAGGTAAAAGACTAAAAACCCAACATTCTTTTGAGATACCTCTCAAATGAGATTGACATTATCCAGGGAAATACCAATTATATTCAGAGAAAGACTATATCACTTAGGGAGAAATCCATTAATTTATATATATGAGTATAACTATACACCCAACACCCTTGACTCAACCATTCTCTATAATAATTGATTTCCCAAAAAATAACTGCTATAAATGATATCTGTAAAATAATAATTCCATTATCAAAAAACGGTATGAATTAGATAGGGAAAAGATTAAAATATACATTATTTTATCTTATAAATTTACCCTCTTACTAACCATTAATATTTCCTAAATATAAAATATCTAATGATATTATGTATCAAAAAATAATTAATTTTAATTAAGATGGATTTTTAACTCCTCAATATCTTTATAAAATTTTAAAATTATCCATGTTTCTAAAATATTCTAGAAAACTATTTATTCATTTATTTGAACCAACTAATTGATCAATGAACTATCATATTACAAAAAATGGAGGTTTAAATTTTCCAAACCAGTTTAATAGAAGTTGATAAAAAAATATTCTAAAAACTTTTTAAACTGTACTGATAATGAGTATTTAAAGATATTCTTATGAAAAGAATAAGTTCTATATCCCAAAACATGACCAATCCTAGATTCTAAAACGAAAATCACTCCACAATAACTAACAAGTAAATAAAATATAATCGCATTTCCTTATAAAATAAAAAACTCCCCCAAACCAAGGAACACTATGAACCATGTGGTACTTTTACTATTAGTGTCTCATTTCATTGTAATAATAACATATTAGCTTACCCACCATAGGAAACCTTAATCTACTCAAACCCAAAGATTGAATCCAAAATTAGACTCTAGAAAATTCCTTACTCTAGTTTTTCCTAGAATATAACTCAAAAATCAAAGAAAAATCTTCAAATTTATTAATAGCTAATAGAAAATCTCCCTCTATAATATCACATTAATCTTTACCTCCACCAAATAACAAAAACAAAAACTCAACACCCTCCATCTAATATTTAGCTACAAAAAAGTGTCAAAACATCATTATTATATGTCTTTTTTTGGTAAGAGGTCCATAAGAAAATAATAAATGTGAAAAATAAAATCTCAAAATCATTGACAATGGACCGCCCATACTGGAACTCTAATAGAACCTTTATATATTCTCTCTTTCACACATAGGGAACAAACTCCTTCTTCACCAAGAGATGGTAATACTCAAAAGAAACATATTATATCTTACCATTCCTCATATTATAACATAATCAAGAAACCAATTGAATAAAAAAACTTCTAAGGTAACTCAGAATTAATCTAGAGTCTATTAAATTTCTAATTCAATAAAAAAATATTCTAAGTACTCCACAACCTTGAGGCTACACATAATACATTGGAACTGTGAATCTTGTTTCTTTTTAAATATTGAAAACACCTTGTCACATTACTCATTATTCTAATTTTTTAGCACAAAACTATGAAAAGTCTATAATGGTATATCATTGACCTAAACATAAAATAAATATGGTTAGTTCAATAAACTAAAAGACACACCAATAGCTGGTAAACCAAAACATAATTAAAAAATCACATTCACTTGTACACAACTAAATTTCTAAACTAATTTATCATCTGTAAAAAATCCATATAATTCTTTAAAATCAACATCACTAATTCATCCAATAACACCACTTCCACCTAACTTTCACACCATTATCCCCAAACCACTTATCAATAAAATAACTCATTAATTCTCCACACTAATCACCTCAACTACACAATAATTACAATTGTCCTAGATGAAGAAATAACATAAACAGTACCCATCCTATAAATAAAAATTATCTTCTTATAAATTATATCACTTTAAAGAATGCTTGATTGAATATTAAAAAACCCCTTTAAAAACCAATTAGTTTCACTTTTAAAGACTAATTTTAATGTTCACATAATTTTTACTTAAAAATAAAAATATTCTATTAATTTAAGAAACAATTTACAATAAATAAAATTATTATTTAATTAATTTAAGCAAACATAATTAAAAAACATCACATATTATAACAAAACATGAGAATATTAATCAAAATCATTTTTACTCAATTATAAGATAATATTCTTGAAATTTTATAACAAATTAAATAGACTTCATTACCATATAGACTAATTTAATATTTTGAAAAAATCCCTCAATGTAACACTATAGTGTTTTTTGGGTTGATTGTTTTTGAGGAAAAATAATGTTTCCATGGTTAGTTGTGGAGTTCCAGAGATATTTTTGACATGATATGTTGAAAGATATCCAATAAAAAGGAATGTATACCTTGGATAGTGTACATAAATTTTAGTATAATGGGAGATTGTTTCCTATTATTTACCTAATTTATTGTGTCCAAAATTTTGAGGATGCCTCAATCATCATGAAATTTGGATTTCCTTGAATGCATCATAAAAATATGGTTAAGGAATGTGTTTCATGAAGACTAGGTTTTACAAATCTATATTTGAGAATTTGTAGATCATCGTGAATGGGAATTGGAAATGCGTGATGAAAAATGGTAAAACTACATTACTATGAGAATATTTGTGAATGGGAAATTTCCCAGGTGATTTGAGAAAATAGGGAGCTATGTGGACAAGGTTGGAGAGCTTTGTGAAAAGGTAAGGATGTGGAAGGATGATTCTGGAATGGGAGGAAATGCATATAAATAGGCCTCTACCCCTTATAAAAATAACGTAAGACCAGAAAAAGATTCAAAGGCTCCGAATTTGGGAAGGTTATTCTAAAAGGTTGTTCTTGAAAAAAAATTTACAAAGAAAGGATGATCATAAAGTCTAATAAAGCTTATCAAAATTGTTGATGTTCATGAAGGATATAAAATTTGACAAAAAATTTCAATATTAATAAAGATTAATTGATCCTCACAAATTTGTATGATATTTATTAAATGAAGTTTATTCAAGAATTTTATTGAGCTTCAAAAAAGAGGTGGGATTCACAAATATTGGGGGGTTCATGAGAGTAAAAAATTCTTAAGAATAATTTTATAGTTTCACGAATGCAATTTGAGCTTTACAAAGGTAGTGAGCATCAAAAAAGTGGTCAGAAAGGATTTCTAAGTGAATCTATGCTAAAGTGGTATTCATCATGTGGATAAAAGTAGAACTTCAATAGAGAATATATCTACAACTGAAGATGTGTTCACTATTTCTAATGAATAGATATAAATTTCCATTGACATTGAATAAATACTTTTTAAAGCAGCGAGAAACGGAAGAGGAATAAGTTGATCCATTCCAGTAGTAGTGATCCATCAAAGGAAATATTGAGGGACTAACACTTAAGAAGTAGTGATCAATCCCTAATTATTGCACGGAACTGACCTTAGAAATAAAAGTGATCTAAATAGATCCTTGAATTAGTAATGATACTTAGTGAATTTGGTACATCGACACATTTTCATTGTATAATCCTTGTACATAACCTAGTGATGGTAAACCAAGTAAAAATTCACGTGTCCTTGTGCATGCTTTCTTTCAATACTTTATGTGCATCACCATATGATAATGTTGTTAAGGATAACATCAACATAAACACTAAAATGAAATATAAGTTACCCTTATAATAAAGAGGTCAAGATATAGTGGTATAGGAATAATTTTTAAAAATAATATCCATACCCTGATTCATCCCCCCTCTCATGGTCTTTATGCCCCATTTGGGAATAACATTTAAGTCATCAGGAAAAATAATATAATAATAGTATAGTAGTTATTAAATTAAAATATAAAATAAAAATAAAAACTCTAAAATTTGAGATATATGGAACATGATAAGTGACATATGATATTAAAAACTCATTCTGTAATAAGTCACATATATCAATTTTGAAAATAATACACACGTTTATTATGTTTTAATTCCAAATAATATAATTTTGAAATTCTCTTCTTATAATCCATATCAAAATATTTATGTTCTAAATTTATAAATCTATATTAATTATTATAATGTTATTCAAATATTAATACATGAGGCTAAAATGATATTATAAAAATAAAGGGTTACTTAGGTTACTAACATGTCATAAATATCTACGAATTCACCACGATAAACACTCATATTAAACATATTATGAAAAACCCTAAAAATGTATGAAGTTAGTTTCCACATTCTCAAGGTTTCAATTTTTTCTCATTGACCATTTACATCAGATGAAATTCATTTCTTCTTAGAGTCTCAAATTAATACTAGATTTTTATACCTTTAAAAAATAAAAGCATATAAAATCACAAATATATCTACATAAATAGAGTTACCATATTGACAAATCAATACATAAAAGAATTTACACACTACATAAAACAAAATTACTACAACAATATCATACACAAGGATAAGTGATTTTACTAATCATTCTAGTAAACCCCCATTTTACTCATAAATTCATAAAATATTTCCCCAAAAGAAAAACATTAATCCCAAAACAAGAAATTAATTTTAATATAATTTAATTATCTTTATGATCATTTCATTCACCATAATTAAAACACAGACACAATCGTCATAATATATGAACCACAAATTTTATTATACCCAATAAGTATCATCATATTTCTTTGTATGTTCAACAAGATTAAGTTCCTTAAATAAAATCATAGGGGGTCCTAAATGTTTGTGGATAATATTATCTCCCTTGATGTGATTCTTTCTATGTTTTATTAATATCACATTCCTTCAAAACCCAGGGAATCCTCACTAGTGTCCAACTAAAAACTGTATCGTAACTCTCATCCATAGATCTGATATATCTTTTCCATGACCCACCCCTCTGGGAATCCCTCCTAGGCCTAAATTTAAATGACAACACCCTTAAATCCCACCTATAATAAGGTTGCGGTTTGAGACTAGCATCGATGGTGTATTTTCAAATAAATGGGAGGCATTTTCATTATAATGCTAAAAATATATAATAAACCACCAATAAAAAATAATTATTATTGAATAAAATTAGTGCCCCAAAAATTCATGAAATGTCACAAAAAAATAAACACTAAATGAAATACAAAAAATTGTTCCTATATAAACTACTCATGAACACTGAACAAGAATTATATGAGATAGAAATTATTATCTAGTGCACCAAGACTCTCTTATAAATCTAAAACATGCAAACACACACAAACACATAGATATATTTATATATATATATAATGGGATGGTTTTAATGATATACTCTAAAGGGTCATCCTCTAAACATATCTTGAAAATGGGGAAAAATTATACTTATTTATTTGTGAAAAAACAAATGATCCAACTCACACATACATCATGTCAACTACCGCCCAAACTCACCATGGCCCACTCCCCAAGTATAATATATATCGTATAGTAACATAAGCTCAAAGAATATATCAGGAAGGTGCCTCACAACCACTTCCCCACCAAAATTGTTACTTTTACTATACAATTTCATACATCATGTGTTTCAATCCATTCCATGTACATATATCTATATACAATTTCATAGCTATAACCACATATCCACATCATTATACCACATGACTTCATCAAAACATCCTATCACATCATCATCATAATAGGGTATTCTTAACTTGGAGAACATCAACATCATTTTATCCTCATAACATGAATGACCCTCACCATGTATTCACACTAAAACCACACAACATGATTAGACATTATATATCTGAAATCCATTAATGACCATATATATATACCAACTATAACCCATCCCAACCTATATATATCATCCATCATTTACATATAATGTCCTAAAGCTGTTACATCTTATATGCATACACTAACCTTGATCCATCATAGCATGTATTATATACAAAGGGAGAGCAGGAAAGAGGGAGCAGTATGTGATTTTTCTCTCTACACCTAGGATATTAAAGAAACACCTAGAACCCAAAACCTTATGGTAATCTATCATGTTATTTGACTAATGTGGATACATTAATGAAACGTAAAAAAATATAATCAATATCATATAACCACACAATCCCATACAAAGGGTTCAAACCATTTTTATATTTATTATGTCGTTCATTTATCAACACATAATTTCTAAACATACATTAAACCACTTCCCACTTCATGGAAGTTTATTATTCATATTGTTTGTTTTTCCCTTCCTTTACCACTGCATATTTTTTATCCCATCATTCATCAATTTTCATCCATTTTACCGTTAAAAATTTCATCTATTACAACCATTCTATGTACCACCAGTAAACTATAACTCAACCCCATAATAACTAAACACATCATCACATGCACCAACACACAACCCATACTAATAGTCAACATAATATCCACAAAACCAATTTATGTCCACACACCCGTATATTCCACCACATTCAATAACCACATTGTATATCATACTTCACTAATGTAACCAAAAAACAATACATTATACCAATAAGCCACAACAATCAACCAAATCATCATTTAACACAAAAATATGGTATTATTTCTAGAAATACAAAGAGTAAAAATAATATTGATTCACATTAAACAACATATCCTTAAACATTATTTTGTTTTTAATACATCTAATTAAATATTAAATATATGTGATTGATCCAATTTGGATTTTGAAAATCATACCAATGATAGAAGTCAAGTTATCACAACCTCACATATTAATCAGTCATATTTTCAATTGAAAAAATATATTAGTGAACTGTGTCCATTATATTTCATTAGGCATCCTTCCATATCCATGTAATCTTTTATTCATAAATAATAACATCAACAATTCTAAATTTACATACTCTTTATTTCATTACATATTAATATGACTAATTCATTATGGAAGGTAATTAAAAGATGTAATAAATAAACAACATTTCCTCTATACTGATTACATCAAATAAGAAGTATTAATACATTTGTAATAACATGGAATTATGTAAAGAGTATGATAATTATCCCTATTCACATTAATTTCATTTATTATGGTTCATTATGATATTTGGGCTACTCTACACCATCAAACAATAGATAAAAACGAATGATAATTTAATTTTTTATTATAAATAAAAAATAAGTCTTTAATCCTATACTACAACATGATATTTAATGATAATTGTTTAAGAAAAATATATATTAGATGGTCTCAACCTTGAAAACTCACATAGGATACCCTAAATAACCTGTAACACATTATGATCCATAAATTACATAACCCAACATCATCACAACTGAACCAAAACCACTTCCATAAACCCAAACCGAATAAATAACAAAAAAATAATGTATAATTAGAGGAATGGGAATCACTTTGGATCTGAATGATATTGATCTCTTATAGAAGAGGGATAAAATCTACAAAACAGGGCTCAAATATATAATGTGATACACCTATGATCACCTAAGGTTCAAGAGAAGTAAAATAAAATACAATGAATCTAAGATAAAACTATAATAAAATATATGAAACACAACATCCTAGCACGATGGGTTATGTTCACACCGAAATATGTTCCTTTCAAACAAAACTCTAGATATTACATTATGATCTCCCTTTATCTATCCATGAATATAATGTTAAATCATCCTTTACTCAACTCATTTAATATATTCCATGAGGAAACATAAGTGGTGATTCCATATTTTAGTGACCTTATTTTTTCATTATATGATTTTTAAATACATCAAGAAATATTTTCAGAGCCAGGGGATGAGACAAGGCACAATTCAGATTGTCGGTGTGCCTAGAATAAATTTTATAAAAATATTAAATATATTTTCTATCATGTGAACATATTTTTACATAAATAATGTAATATATATTAATCTGAGTCTCGAATAAAACATACGAGACACCAGTTAAATCAGGAATGCAAGTTTCAAGCTAACCGTGATCTAAAATTGGTTGGCACAGTACACTCAGAGATGGAAACTATTGGTGGGTGTGTTAACTGAATGAATTAATTATTTTAGTTAAATCGTTTTAACTTAATTCACAATATAAATAACATGTTTTATAAAATTTTTAGGGTTAGATACATTACCCATAGTCCATTGAGAGGATGAGTCCCCATTCTTCATTGGAAAATTCAGATAGGGTGGTGATAAGCTTATGGATAAAGGCGAATCAAGGCACAACGAACACAACATATCTTATCCTTCATAGGTGAGTGTGTTCATCACCAGATATTGATTAAATCATGTGGTATGAATTATCATATTGTATTTCCACCATTATGATTAATATTTTGAGTAGAATAAAATTAATTACTTTGATCTATTATTATTTTTGGCCCATTTCATGCTCCCACACATCAAATTTATTTATTTAGTTTATTTAATTCGTTGATATATGATTTCACACCCCAAGAATACCCAATATAATATTTTGGACAATAAATCTTTTAATATTATTGTTGACTCTTTTTTTTTAATTTTACCCCCCTTCTTTGAATTCTTCAATGTTGACCTATGAGGAACACAGTTCGACATTACCCGACAAGATTGAGCATGATCGGACCACCTGATTCAAAGTAGATTTGAATTTCTAAATGCATTAAAAAATTAGTGACATATTATAATAGATTGTGTTATGTTGGTGATTCTATCATAGATCAGAGATCTAGTGAGGAAACCGAAGGCATCACAAATGACGGCAGTGCCAGGAGGGTTTATACGGAGGAGACCGAATTCGTTTTCCCGCCAAAGGATGGCCACACATATTGATTAAAAAATATTTCCACCAATTTGGGGTGGTCAACTGGCTAGGTTTGAGGTATACTTCAACAAATTGGAAAACATAGAGAAGGTAAAAAAATTTGTGTGAAACCTAACTATATTATGTGTAACATCTCAGGTTTTTGATTCGGGTCAAAAACCACTCATGATTTATACTTTTCATTTAGTGGTTATGATCACTTCATTATCATATATAGGAACTAATTTTAGAGATTTAATTGAGATTTATATCATGTTTTTACATGAGTATAAATCATTGGATGGATCCTCAGGTGTTCAAATGAGGTTTCAAGAGCACTAGAGGCTAAATAACTTATTTTCTGTTGAAGGAAAAAGGTGCACGGATTGGGTTAAATTGCATGTCCCCTTCCAGGTAACTATGCATCTCATTTTGAATTTCCACACAATTTTTATAAACTGTGTGTGGAAGGTACATGACCATGAAATTTTCAATTATTTTTTTGTTGTGTCATTCCACATAGCATAAGAACGGTTAGGTAAAATAATGTATAAACCATGTGAGGGTGACCTTTTGGAAAGTACCTAAACTCTGTATCTCCAAGGATTTGTTCATGCTTTGGAATAGCATGCGGGTAAACTGTGTGTCCTATATAGGGGTTTTTTAGTTTTTCGTTATTTTTCATTTTTATTTTCCTCCCCCTTTATTCTCCCTTTAGCGCACACAACATATGAGGAACCCTCTACCTACTCTCCTCCTTTATATTTCTCTACCACTTCCATTTATACTGCAATATAAGATCTGTCAGATGATATAGAATATCAATAGTATGGTTAAACTCTCCCTAGAATCTTATTTTTTTCTCCTGCCTCATGCACCCATATTTCCATACGAGTCAATTTCAGGGGTTTTGAAAAAAACTCAGATCTATGCTAATCCACTTCGAATTAGATCTTGATATCATAAATTACTACATCCTTGGGTACAAGGTCAGTGGTGTATATCATGATTTGTTTTATTGTGTACATTTGGGTGGTTCATATTTTATCACACGTTTGGGTATTTTTAGTGGTACCTAATTATATATATTTCTTCAAATTAAAATTATCACGTGACCCATTGGATATTGTTTGGAATTCACAATTCCTATATCACTTGATTGAGGATGAGTTAGAGGTTGATGTTCCTTCGGGTTGTTGGGTCCAGGGTGCCAAAACCTATTAAAATTAATTCATTTGATTATTCAAATTTTTGTAATTCAAGACCTATATACTAAATTTTAATATTTGTTTGGTCGATGTAATTAAATCGGGTTAAATTATATAGTTTTTTTATATTTATGTTGAGAAGTTTAATTTATATTCACTAAATTTCTTGATTATTGATAGTGTATTATTGATATATAATTTTTTCTGATAAACTACCGATACCGAAGTGAATGTGACAGTATTGGCTTGAGTTTGAGGTGGAAAATCCATCTGGATTTAGTGATGTTGATCATTGTTAGGTCTTGGCTGAGATTTATTGAGTGGTTCTGACCACATGAATGGGAATTGTGGATGTTAGATTGACGTAGTGAGAATGTTTGGTTGTGATTTTCATATGATATTGGGATGCAAAGGCAATAAAATTTGAGTGACATGTTCGTTGGGGAATGAGGTGTATAATGACACATACTTTACATACATTGTTATTACTTCAAAATTGAAGCATACTTATTACAAAATATAACAAAACCATGAAAGGACCGTATAGTTATAGTGTCTTTAGAAACTGGGAAATATAAACAACTGGTTCATAAAGTTTCTATACTGTCTCCCATTTATTTCATCATATCTATAGTCCCTTTTGGCATATCTTACTTAATAACCTTCCTCCTGACCTGGGAAAAAACATAGAAAAGGGTGAGCTCAAATTCTCAGTAAGGATAAACAAAAGAAATATCAATCACATCATATTAATAAGAACATATCTTTTGGAAATATTAACCTGCAAAAGAGATCATAATTTCATAACATGGGATAAATCATAATAGTGAAATATAATCCCAATAATCATAACTTAAAACACGAAACTTTGTGTCATACACACATAATCATAGAGAATCATTTCTTATTAGTCAATACTCATTTCCAAGACTATCTTAGTGGAAAAAGTCCATTTCTGAATCGAGTTCACTCCTTATTTCAGTCCTGTTTCACTGAACCGGTTTAACCTACCATTTTAGCCATGTCTATCTCATGAGATATAAAATCTATAACCAATGCATTAGAGGGAGATATAGGTCCCAGCCATCTCATAATGATACCATTCATATGTGTGCCACAAAATCATAAATCATACATCATTGCATAACCCATGTAATAAAAATGGGATTCTTAAACAACATGACATCATAAAAAAATTCATATAAGATAATGGAATTCATAAAAATAATTCCATCACAACATAATCAAATCAATGTAATAATAGGGATAGAAACAGAACCCTATATTATCTTAGATGGAAAATAATTTTGATAAAACCCTTGAACTCCATTCTTGAGGAAAATATCCTTTCTACTTCAAAAACATTTTCTTTTCTTAACATGTCATACAATTTTAAACTAAAAGAAGTTTATTAAAAATAAACATGAAAACTTGTAAAGGAAGCTTCTTGGAAATAATGTTTTATAAATCCATTCATGCCGTATAAGTTAAAAAAACATTCTTCTCGTACTTTTGTCAGAAAAGTCAAAAAGTACCTCGTACGAAAAACGACAAAAGATTCATTTCATATTTTTTACAATAAACTCACCAAAGGGTAAAAATGGATTTAAAAAATTGTAGTTGGATAGAAATAATATTACATATTGAGGAAACATGGATGTGGATGATAAAATACAACCCAGTAAATACCAAAGTATAAACAATCTCGGATAAAAATGAGATTGTGATATTTCCCTTACCTTAGGTCTGATTTGCTTCGTAAGTGTCTGAACCTCATGTATAATGATTTAAATAATGTTATTGACTTATTCCAGAATCATACTTATTTTTATGATATCATATATGGTCATATTCCTAGCTTCTTATTAGTAATATTTCATTACTACTTGTTATTCGGGTGTTTATTACTTTTTGTTCTTATGCGTGTTTTGTCGAATAAATTATTATTCTTATTTTTAGGTTATAGATACCTCATTTCCATATTGGTATAAGTGTAATATATTCATTCATTAAATTCATTTATATAATCATTTTTCAATGAAGATCATGTAGCACGAGTCACATCACATCGTGGAGATGGTATTCCGTACGTACGCACGAGCGATGATATCGTTCCCATGATCGTGAAATTGTAATGGAGTGTATATATATAAAATTTCAGAATCAATATAAATTTACAATAATCATATATATTTATTATTTACACCATTATACCCATCCAAGTAAGGTGGTGGTGGAAAATAGATTACACCACGACGTGGAGACGGTATTCCGTACGTACGCACGCATGGTGATTTCATTTTCTGTAGGATGGATAGATGGTGAAATAGGGTTGTTTCGTACTTATAATAACATATCATTATATTAGTGATACTGATTTTATTAATTCATAATGAAACAACTAAATAAGAAGAAGTGGAAGAAGAAATAAAGATGAAAGAATCAGAAACGGACATTACCTCTTTTTTGAAGCGCTTCTTTGAGACCTCCTTTTAGGACACTAAAATTGGTCTTTGAAGAAGACTAGGACCACTAGGATGTCTCTAGGAAAGTGTAGAGAAGAAATTTTTAGGGTTTGGACGAGCTTGAAGGCTCAAAGTTGTGTGAGGAAGAGGGGGAGGAGGTTCCCTTTTATAAGGGAGGAGAGGGGCTCCTTTGGAAAAACTAAAAATATTATTTTATTATAAAGCCAAATTCAGTTTTAAATAGCTTAAAATTGATTTATTTCGAATATAAGGTGGGTATGGGTAGAAATCCTCTCATCCAATAGAATTTATACAAGTTTAGGTTCCTATTTTAACCTTTTAATTTAGATTTAACATTAAGTTAGATAATTTTACTTTTACCGTGTCTTTTTTTGTTCTTACACTATAAGGTTAATAAACATACTATAACAAGCCAAACGAACCCCAAGTTGTTTATTATTAATATATATAACCTTATATAAGTCATTTTTCTGGAAATTAGATTTTTAGGAATAAAATAACAATTCATAATATAATATTTGTTTTAAAAACTATTTTATGTCAATTTTGACACTATTTAGTAATTGATTTTTGTGAAAATTATAACAGAATGATTAATTATAAAAAAGTTAATTAAATCAATACTAACATGTCATATTAACCTATAAAATTAGTGGGATTCATAAAAAGTCTCAAATTACATTTATTTGGGTATTTATAACATCAATTATGTCAATATTTCATTAATAAGATAATCACTGCATCATCTTTGTGTCATAAATAAATTAACTTATATAAAGTCTAAAAATTAAAAATAAAAGATAATTATGTAGAAAATCTTTTTATCTTTCTAATGAATATTTATAGTCGAATTTAACTTATGTAAAACCCTATATTAAATATGCATTAGTTATTAAACTTTGATTTTAACTATTTTAACCCTTCTTTAAATAAAATGATAATAAATGTCCTAATCTAATCCAAGTGGGCCTAAATGGTCATATTTTATTTATAAGGTTGTTTTTGGTCGAATTACACTTATAAAATAGAATTAGGACATGTGTTAGGGTAATAATAATATCATTTTTACCCTTAACTACCCTATTTACTTTTAATCGTGGAAAAAAAAGTAAAAAGTTACTATTCACCAAAAATTATATTAATCTCATTGAAACACATTTTAGTCCTTGATATTAACCATGTCTCTCAGATCTTCGAAATTATACTCACAGGAGCAGTAAAATTATGTTTTATGAGAAATTCAGTTTTTTAACTACCACTTAGTGGTTTCACTATTCATCAAAAAATGAACGTTTCCAGAAAAATACCAAAAATTAGGCCTAAGCTATATTTGATATTATGAATTCAAAAATGATGTTTATTTTACCAAATTCAAAACATATCAGTTACATTAACTAATTTAAAAATTAATTCCCGTCATCAAAACAAATAGCGTGTTTTTAAAAGATAATAACTATCAAAAGATTGACACTTGTTTATGTCTGGTTTAAATGTGAAATTACATCCAATGAAAAATATTTAATTAAATTGTAAAAATATATTCTAAATATACTTTAAAATCACTCAAATTAATAATTTATCACTATTAATTATTTTGATTAAAAAAGTAGTTTTTACTTAAAATTTAGTAATTTTCACTATTCATCAGAATATGAAAGTTATCCGAAAAGTACCAAAATTTCACCCTAAGCTAATTTTGATATTCCGAATCCAAAAATGAAGTCCATTTTGAAAAATAAAATTTAAAAAATTTCAAAAAGTTGTTATCACTATTCATAACGGCTAGTTTTAATAATATTTTAATAGCATATCGTTGTTTAGTGAAACTCGGTATTGCGTACGACGCAAGCTATTGAGGAAGGCCGCGGTTGTGTGTAAAGCAAGCCAAGATAGTGTTGTGTGTGGTGAAAGATTCCTTTGATGATTTATATAACATAAAAACAAAATATTTCTCATAAAAGTCTCGGGTGTTACATTCTGCCCCCCTTAAAATGAATTTTGCCCTCGAAATTCGTCACATTTTAACAAAAAGATGAGGATACCTCTCCCTCATCATATCCTAAAGATCCCATGTAGCTTATTCTAATTAGTGGTTCCTCCATAAAACTTTCACCAATCGAGTGGTCTTGTTTCGTAGGACTTTTTCGCTATGATCCAGAATCTCTATCGGGTGTTCTTCATAAGAAAGATCATGCTCTGGCGGTACAACTTCTGAGCTGAGTACATGTGAAGGATCAGGTATATACTTTCTCAGGAGAGATACATGGAACACATCTTGAACTTGAGAGAGATTCGGTGGAAGCGCCAATCGTTAAGCTACCTTTCCAACACGATCCAGTATTTCAGAAGGACCGATATATCTAGGGCTCAACTTCCCCTTCATTCTATATCTCATGACCCTATTCCAGGGAGATATTCATAAGAACACTTTATCACCCACTAGAAACTCTAGGTCTTTTCTACGGTTGTCGGCATAACTTTTCTTTCGACTCTGAGCTGCTCTTATTTGTTGTTGAATATATCGGACCTTTTCTGCCATCTCATCAACAAGATCAGGTCCTAATAGCTTTCATTCCCCAACTTCATCCCTGCAAGTTGGAGTCCTGCATTTCTTTCCATAGAGATCTTCATAAGGAGCCATCTGAATACTGGAGTGGAAGCTATTATTATAAGAAAATTCCACCAAAGGTAGGTGTTGATCCCAACCACCTTTGAAATCCATAGAGCAAGCTCTCAACATATCTTCTAGAGTTTGAATTGTTCTCTCAGACTGACCGTCTGTTTGAGGATGATAAGCAGTACTGAAACTCAACTCTGTATCCAGAGTATGGTGAAGACTTCACCAGAACTTCAAGGTAAATCTCGGATCCTGATCAGATATAATAGAAAGTGGTACTCCATGCAATCTTACCACTTCCTTTACATATATCATGGCAAGCTGATCCAGAGAGAAATCCTCTCTAATAGCAATGAAGTGTGCAGACATTGTAAGACTATCAACTATGACCCAGATAGCATTATTTACTTTGGATTTTTTAGGAAGTCCTGTGACAAAGTCCATAGTGATGTTTTCCCATTTCAATTCGGGTATGGGTAATGGTTGTAACATCCCCTTAGACTTCTGTCTCTCAGCATTAACTTGCTGACAAACCAAGCATCGGGAGACATATTCAGCAACATCTCTTTTCATGCCATCCCACCAGAAGTACTCTTTCAGGTCCCTATACATCTTCGTGCTTCCATTATGAATAAAGAATGAAGAACTATGAGCCTCATCCAGCTGCTCCTTCTTTAATTCGGGGATGGGAGGAACACAAACCCTATTCCTGAACTTTATTATCCCATCACAATCAAGGTTGAATTCAGGAATATTTCTCACCTTCTTTTGTAACTCTACATCTTCTTTCTGCGCCTCATTAATCTTCACATGTATAGATGGTTGAACATTAATTTGAGAAAGATACGATTGTCCCCCTTCCATTATAATTCCAAGATCCATCCTTTGTAAATCCATAAATATTGGATCTTTTGTGATCCTCATCATGGATAAACTGGCATGGTCTTGTTGGCTTAATGCATCTGCCACCTTGTTTCCCTTCCCAGGGTGGTAATCAATTGAGCAGTCGTAATCCTTAATCAGCTCCAACCATCTTCTATGGCGCATATTTAGCTCCTTTTGTGTGAAAATATACTTTAAACTTTTATGATCAGTATAAATATCACACCTTTCTCCATAAATATAATGCCTCCAAATATTTAATGCAAATATTACCGTAGCTAACTCCAAATCATGAGTTGGGTAATTTTGCTCATGGATTTTCAACTGTCGTGAGGCATAAGCTATCACTATATCATTTTTCATAAGAACACACCCTAATCCCTTATTGGATGCATCACTGTAGATCACAAACCTTTCTCCACTACAAGGCAGTGTGAGCACAGGTGCAATGGATAACCTTCTTTTAAACTCCTTGAAATTCTCTTCACATTCCTCCATCCAGACAACCATAACTCCTTTCCGAGTCAACTTGGTTAGTGGATTAGATAATCATGAAAAATAATTCACAAAACGTCGATAATATCCAGCCAAACCAAGAAAACATCAGATCTCAGTTACTGTTGTTGGTCTCGACCATCTTTTGATAACCTCTTTTTTTTCTGGATCCATAGATATCCCCTCTTTTGAGATTATGTGACCCAAAAATGAAACTCTTTGAAGCCAAAATTCACACTTGGTAAATTTGGCATAAAGATTCTCCTTTCTCAGGGTCATCAATATAATTCTCAAGTGATCTTCATGTTATTACATTCTCTTTGAATATACAAGAATATCATCTATAAAGACTACCAAAAACTGATCAAGATAGTTTCTAAAGACTCAATTCATCAGATCCATGAAGATAGCAGGAGCATTAGTAAGACCAAATGACATCACTATAAATTCATAGTGTCCATACCTTGTATGGAAAGCCGTCTTTGGTATATCCTCCCTTTTGACCCTTAATTGATGATACCCTGAATGAAGATCAATCTTGGAAAAGTATTGAGATCCGCGTAGTTGGTCAAATAAGTCATCAATGCGTGGGAGAAGATATTTGTTCTTGATAGTGATCTTGTTAAGTTCTCGATAATCAATTTAGAGTCTCATTGATCCATCTTTCTTATTAACAAATAGAACATGTGCTCCCCAAGGTGATGCACTAGGGGGTATAAATCCCTTATCAAGATTATCTTGGAGTTGCTTCTTCAATTCCTGCAACTCAATTGGGGCCATTCTATAAGGTGTCTTTGAAATAGGTAAAGCACCTGGTACGAGTTCTATTGAAAACTCAACTTCACGATTTGGTGGAAGACCCGACAATTCCTCCGGAAAGACATCATCAAACTCTCGTACAATGGAAATATTCTTAATTGTGAGTTTCTCACCAACCATTTGAGATAAAAACCCTTCATTCAGTGGAATCAAGACCTATAAGATGGAAGAAATTTCCACTGGAAGGTTATGTTCATCCTGTCATCGATAGACGATCATAGATTGATTTGGAATATGAAATGTGACTTCCCTTATTTGGCAATTGATATGAGCTCCATATAAAGAAAGCCAATCCATGCCACGAATCACATCAAATTCCACTATAGGAAGGATCACAGGATTTGCAGGAAGCACTTTCCCACAAACTTCAATCGGGGAAGAATTATAAACTTTTGATGCGACTATTGTGCCATTAGGTGTTGTCACAGCTAACTCAACATCTAATTGTTGAGGTAATACGGTGATACCCTTAGAAAAATCTTCAGAAATAAAAGAGTGGGTGGATACAGAATCAAATAAAACATTTTCTACTTTAGAGTGGATGGTAAGCGTACCTTTCAACACATCGTTATCGTACTCCACATCGCTGATAGAAATTGCATGTGAATTTCCTTTGTCTTTAGCGTCAAGATTTTGTTGATTTCGATCATCATCAATAACCCTTGGATTAGGGCATTTATTGGCATAATGCCCCATATCCTTACACTTGAAACATTGAAGTGTAGTAGGTTCATTCTGTGTGTCCGTTCCTTTGTTTGCATCATTAGACATCTTCTTCCCATCATTGCGGCATTCAAATGCCCGATGACCTTCCTTTCCACATTTCAATCATTTACTTGTCCCTTTAAGACAACTCCCTCCATGTTTCTTTCCACACTTTGAGCATGAGGGAAAGCTCATCTTCTTTTCAGTGTGCTCTTTAGATTTTCCTTTGAATTCCATTTTCCTCTTCTTAACAAACCCATAGGACTGATGGGTTACTCCAATCTCCATCTCAACTTTGAGAGCACATCGAACAATTTCCTCGTAGCTATTAAAGTCCCTTATGGGGAAGGCCCTTCAAAGACTTGGTTTTAAGCCACTAAAGAATCAATCGATCTTACTCTCAGGTTGGATAATAACACCAGAAGCGTACCTTGAAAGTCGTGTAAAATTTGCTTCATAGGTACCAACAGATTCATCAACCTTTTGCTTCAGTTCAGGAAACTCTTTCTCCATCTTTGTTTGGAGAATACAAGGGAAGTACTTATTGAAAAATAAGTTCTTGAACTCATCCCATTCCATGGACTCAATTTCAACTCTTTCCCTCGTATTCTTGATAAGATTCCACCATTGATCAGCATCACCTTCCAAATGATACACTGCTAAGATGAATTTATCATGTTCAGAACATTGAAGAACTGAAAATATCTTTTCAGTAGTACTAATCCATTGTTTAGCAACTAATGAATCAGTAGACCCGCTGAATGAAGGTGGACGCTGCCTCATGAAGGATTCAACAGAATGTTGCTCCTTCCTTTGCTCGTTTCGAAGTCCTGCATGATTCATAGCTTGAGAATGTTGTGTGAGCATGGCTACAAGATTTTTCATTCCATCTCCCATAACGTTTGGTCTATCAATGGGACAATCATTGCATTTCCCGTCGCATTCCACATTAACACGGTTCCTTCGGGTTCTAGCTGTTGACTAAAACCAAGAAGATTAGTGTGAGAAACACTAATTATAATAGGAAAACCACATAATCAAGAATAAAATTTCACACTTAAGGTCTTCTCCTAGGTTATTCATGGCCATTTCTAAAACACTAATATTGTGTTCTATTCTTAGACTTATCCTTAGGGTTCTTACTAAGTCTTTCACATCCTAGTTTCCAAAGGTTGACTATAACCTCCCTTTGATACCAACTATAACGAACCATACTTTACATAAATTTTTATTACTTAAAAATTGAAGCATACTTATTACAACATATAACAAAACCATGAAAGGACTGTATAGGTATAGTGTCTTTAGAAACTGGGAAAAATAAACAACTCGTTCATAAAGCGTCTACACTGTCTCCCATTTATTTCATCATATCTATAGTCCCTTTTGGCATATCTTACATAATAACCTTCTTCCTGACCTGGAGAAAATCATACAAAAGGGTGAGCTCAAATTCTCAGTAAGGGTAAACAAAAGAAATATCAATCACATCATATTCATAAGAACATATCTTTTGGAAATCTTAACCTGCAAAAGAGATCCTAATTTCATAACATGGGATAAATCATAGTAGTGAAATGTAATCCCAAAAATCAGAACTTAAAAGATGAAACTTTGTGTCATACACACATAATCATAGAGAATAATTTCTTATTAGTCATGACTCATTTCCAAGACTATCTTAGTGGACAAAGTCCATTTCTGAATCGAGTTCACTCCTCGTTTCAGTCCTGTTTCACTGAACCGGTTTAACCTGCCGTTCCAGCCATGTCTATCTCATGAGATATAAAATCTTTACCCAATGAATTGGAGGGAGATATAGGTCCCACCCATCTCATAATTATACCATTCATATGTGTTCCACAAAATCATAAATCATACATCATTGCGTAACCCATGTAATAAAAATGGGATTCTTAAAAAACATGACATCATAAAACAATTCATATAAGATAAAGGAATTCATAAAAATAATTCCATCACAACATAATCAAATCAATGTAATAATAGGGATAGAAACAGAACCCTATATTATCTTAGATGGAAAATAATTTTGATAAAACACTTAAACTCTATTCTTGAGGAAAATATCCTTTCTACTTCAAAAACATTTTCATTTCTTAACATGTCATGCAATTTTAAACTAAAAGAATTTGATTAAAAATAAACTTGAAAACTTGTAAAGGGATTCTTGTAAATAAGGTTTTAAAAATCCATTCATGTCGTATAAGTAAAAAAAACATTCTTCTCGTACTTTTGTCGGAAAAGTCAAAAAGCACCTCGTACGAAAAAAGACAAAAGATTCCTTTCATATATTTTACTATAAACTCACCAAAGGGTAAAAATGGATTTAAACAATTGTAGGTGGATGGAAATAATATTACATATTGAGGAAACATGGATTTGGATGATAAAATACACCCCAGTAAATACCATTGTATAAAAAATCTCGGATAAAAATGAGATTGTGATATTTCCCTTACGTTAGGTCTGATTTGCTTCGTAAGTGTCCAAACCTCTTGTATAATGATTCAAATAATGTTATTGACTTATTCCAGAATCATACTTATTTTTATGATATCATATATGGTCATATTCTTATCTTCTTATTAGTAATATTTCATTACTACTTGTTATTCGGGTGTTTATTACTTTTTGTTCTTATGCGTGTTTTGTCGAATAAATTCTTATCATTCTTTTCAGGTTATAGATACCTCATTTCCAGATTGGTATTAGTGTAATATATTCATTCATTCAATTCATTTATATAATCATTATGCAATGAAGATCATGTATCACGAGTCGCATCACATCGTGGAGACGGTATTCTATACGTACGCACGAGCGATGATATCGTTCCCATGACCGTGAAATTGTAATGGAGTGTATATATACAATTTCAGAATCAATATAACTTTACAATAATAATATATACTTATTATTCACACCATTATACCCATCCAAGTAAGGTGGTGGTGGAAAATAGATTACACCACGACGTGGAGACGGTAATCAGTACGTACGCACGTGTGGTGATTTCATTTTCCATAGGATGGATAGATGGTGAAATAGGATAGTTTCATACTTATAATAACATATCAGTATATGAGTGATACTGATGTTATTACTTCATAATGAAACAACTAAAGAAGAAGAAGTGGAAGAAGAAATAAAGATGAAAGAATCGGTAACAGACATTACCTCTTCTTTGAAGCGCTTCTTTGAGAACTCATTTTAGGACACTAAAATTGGTCTTTGAAGAAGACCAGGACCTCTAGGATGTTTCTAGGGAAGTGGAGAGAAGAAATTAGCAGGGCTTGGCCGAGCTTTAAGGCTCAAAGTGGTGTGAGGAAGAGGGAGAGGAGGTGCCCTTTTATAAGGGAGGAGAGGGGCTCCTTTGGAAAAACAAAAAATATTATTTTATTATAAAGCCAAATTCGGTTTTAAATAGCTCCAAATTTATTTATTTAGAAGATAAGGTGGGGATGGGTCGAAATACTCTCATAAAATATAATTTAGACAAGTTTAGGTTCCTATTTTAACCTTATCATTTATATTTAACATTAAGTTAGATAATTTTACTTTTACCGTGTCTTTTTGTGTTCTTACACTATAAGGTTAATAATATTACTATAACAAGACAAACGAACCCCAAGTTGTTTATTATTAATATATATAACCTTATATAAGTCATTTGACCGAACCTTAGATTTTTAGGAATAAAATAACAATTAATAATATAATATTTATTTTAAAAACTATTTTATGTCAATTTTGACACTATTTAGTAATTGATTTTTGTGAGAATCATAAAAGAATGATTAATTCAACAAAAGTAATTTAAATCAATACTAACATGTCATATTAACCTATAAAATTAGTGGAATTCATAAAAAGTCTCATATTACATTTATTTGGGTATTTATAACATCAATTATGTCAATATTTCATTAATAAGATAATTACTGCATCATCTTTGTGTCATAAATAAATTAACTTATTTAAATTCTAAAAATTACAAATAAAATATCATTATGTTGGAAATCGTCTTATCTTTCTAATGAATATTTATAGTCTAATTTATCTTATGTATAAACCTATATTAAAAATTCTTTAGTTATTAAACATTGATAATAACTATTTTTACCCTTCTTTAAATAAATTGATAATAAGTGTCCTAATCTAATCAAAGTGGTCCTAAATGGTCATATGTTATTCCTAAGGTTGTTTTTGGTCGAATTATAGTTATCCAATAGAATTAGGACAGGTGTTAGGGTAATAATAATATAATTTTTACCATTAACTACCCTATTTACTTTTAACCATGGTAAAAAAAAGTAAATAGTTACTATTCACCAAAAATTATTTTCATCTCATTGAACCACATTTTAGTCCTTGATATTAATCATGTCTCTAGGATTTTCAAAATTCTACTCACAGAAGCGGTAAAATTAAGTTTTATGAGAAATTCAGTTTTTTAAGTACCACTTAGTGGTTTCACTATTCATCAAAAAATGAAAGTTTCCAGAAAAATACCAAAAATTATGCCGAAGGTATATTTGATATTATGAATTAAAAAATGATGTTTATTTTACCAAATTCAAAACATATCAGTTACATTAACTAATTTAAAAATTAATTCCCGTTGTCAAAACAAATAGCGTGTTTTTAAAAGATAATAACTATCAAAAGATTGACACATGTTTATGTCTGGTTTAAATGTGAAATTAAATCCAATGAACAAAATTTTATTAAATTGTAAAAATGTATTCTAAATATAATTTAAAACCACTCAAATTAATAATTTATCACTATTAATTATTTCGATTAAAAAAGTTGTTTTTAATTAAAATTTAGTAATTTTCACTATTCATCAGAATATGAAAGTTAGCCGAAAAGTACCAAAATTTCACCCTAAGCTAATTTCGATATTACTAATCCAAAAATGTAGTCCGTTTTGAAAAATAAAATTTACAAAATTTCAAAAAGTGGTTATCACTATTCATAACGGAAAGTTTTAATAATATTTTAATAGCATATCGTTGTTTACTGAAACTCGGTATTGTGTACGACGCAAGCTATTGAGGAAGGATGTAGTTGCGTGTAAAGCAAGACAAGCTAGTGTTGTGTGTGGTGAAAGATTCCTTTGATGATTTATATAACATAAAAACAAAATATTTCTCATAAAAGTCTCGGGTGTTACAAGGTGCCAATGTGGATGCGTCTTAGGTGTTATTTATTTTGTGACAAATGCTCACCTGGAATGGAAAAAGCATAAAATTGAGTCTTTTTCACACATGATGACTCTATTAATGATGTTTTTTACCATTAATGTAGTTAGAGGCCCCTGGTAGTGTGCCTTTGGACATGTTTTGGGGGTTCTTGTTATAGGAAGTCATGTGGAAGGTGAGTATCCTTCAGTTGATACAGATGAGGCTATCAGTTGGGGGGGTGAGGCTCAACATTCTTGAGACCGTGGGACTTGATTTATATTTGAGTAAAAACATCATCATTCCTCCAAAAATTGTTCTTTAAGCTAGCAATGTGTATTTATTTGAAAGAATATATCATTGTGCCATCAGTTTTCGGGCTTTGAGATGATGTGTGTTTTTGAGTAGGGGTCCAAGGGACCATGATTTGTTTCTTGGGTATGCCATAGGGATGCCGGTTATATTGTTAAAACATGATGTGTTAGAAGGTACATGGTTCAAGGGTACATTATTGAGGATGAACCTAAGGTTTCACCTAGGATATTTCATTAGGGGTACCTTGGGTCATTGTCCAAGGACCCTCTTCACATTGGATATTCTATCATTGGCCAAAGCATGTGACAATACTTGGAGGCTGTTGAGAATTAGAGAATTTTTTTTTCAATTCAAATTAATATAGATGATTTTTTTACATATAATATTACATTCTTTCTTAAACACATATTCATTGTATGCACCATAGGGTGGTACCCTACTATTATTCATATCATACGCTGTATAGGTCCTTGAGTACATGTGGAGACTTTATGAATTTATGTTTAGGTAAAGGATCATCCTAGAGGGATGGATCTTAGTATCTTCTTTCATGGATTTTGGAACATGATATTGAGGTTGTTCCTATTGATTATTTCATTTTTTTCAGTTCCGTTTTAGTTTAATTTACTATATCAATATGCAGTTTTTTTGTATGTATTTTACTATGGTCGGACCTTTAGTGACCCTTATATTGGATATTGTATGTACATAAAGATTTTATATGAATTATTGTTCTATTTAGTTTCTAAAAGTGGTGTGTTTGGCATACTATATTGTTCAATTATTTTCCATAAATTCTGTTTATTACTACTTCTTCTATTTCTCATTATTGACCATGCTTCCGCTTTTTCAGTCAAGTTTGATTCTATTTAGTCATTTTTTCCACTGCATGTTCTAAAATATTACCAAAACCTATATTATTATATATACCTATAGGTTATATTCTCACAAACTTGTCAAATTACACCCTCACTACTATTCAAAAACCTTTGGTGTGTGGGGAGGCGCGCCTAAGGCCAGTGGAACCTGAACTGATAGCAGTTTTTGGGTGGTTAATCAGACCAGGGATATTATAAATGGTATCAAATGATTTTATTTTACCTCTTTTATTGGTATTAATATTTTTTTTATGGTATGTTGATGAATATGAGATGTCAGAATTGGGTTTATAACTCATGCTTGGGTTCCTACATCCCCATGTATGAGGGACATTCCCAATTACCATGGGTAGAAATGCAGTTCTATTTTACTCATTTGATAGTTTTATATGATTTCCACCTTGAGTGGTATTTATGAATTGTGAAGGTTAATGTTTTTGATATGTTTCCCTTTACTTGATGAGGTATGTGAGAATATGGAACATTTTTATGGTGAGTAAAGGTGTGATTTTCCTATGTAATTCTTGTTTAATATTTATTTAGAGACATATTATGATGTTTTTATATTAAAAATGAATGTTCCATGTTTTGAAATGCATTGAAATGGGATATTCCGTGTAAAATGTGAAATACACCTGTGTATGTTCCTTGTGAAATTTCTTAAGTTCTGTGAAATGTCATTATTTTAATATAATTATTTCTTTTAATATGTGAAATGGGACTAGATCTTATAGGAGTAGGAAGATACTATGGTTGAAGTGATTTTGATTACAGGATTGGGATACTAGGTCTTCCTTTATAGGAAATGATGGCTATCAGGATGGGTGATGCATCATGATTGTTTATACTTGGCTCTGTTGAGGGTAGGTTAGGAGTCCATGAGGCTAGGAAGTTGTGTGTCATGGTTTATTTCTGACCATGTTGATGGTATTTAGTGGGATCCTTATAGGCACCTCGATAGAGATACATGGTGTAAAAGAAAGGGTTTCTTTAGAGTATGATCAGGTTCAGACCCCTGCGAGTCAGGCATAGTAGGTTTAGGCTTAGGTCCAAGTTTAGTTACATTATCAAGTTCTATAAATGGTTCATGTGTAGGTGGGGAGGAAATCATATATTGCATCTTTTGGTCTTTGGATTGAGGTGTATCTCTGAGTGAGCCTGGTGTGGGTTCTCCAGGGCATCGATCGGGGTGCTTAGGGAGACGAACCATCTATGGTATATCTAACATGGGAGATTCAGTCACAGCACCTGCCATTTTTTCATGGTGTGGGTGGTCTATAGGCAGTTGATAACTGGATCGATTTGGTTAGTGGATTCATGTTTTTTCGGTGGCGATGTTTCAAATAGTAGGAAGCGAGTCTGGGATGAGTTCCATCAGGGAAGACGATCCAAGGACTTAGTTTGAACACCTTTTAGTGGATCTACTAAAATTTTTATCTAGTGTGGGAATCCAACCCATGCCACGAATCAATGTGATTTGCCTCTAAAGGAATTTCAGACATGTGTGTAGGTTGGTCAACTCGAGAGGTTCTATAGGAGGCCTTCTCATTCAGCCGAAAATCAGGTTCCGGGGAAAACTAACGCCTCTAAGGTTGGTTCAGGATCAGGACCAGGTGAGGGCATCTGAGCATCAGCTGCATACATAGGTCCTGGAAGAGATAGTGGCACCCAACAATACGTTAACTAGATTGTCGATGGGACAACATGGTAAGTTGGTGGGGCTTCATGAAATGGTGGTTCAAGATAGGTGCACACCGCGGAACTTCTAGGGGATGAGCGGGCTGCTGAACTAATGACAGTCCGAGATACGATGCAAGTGTGGCCATTATTTTCATTATTTTGACAAGGTCTATGAGGCTTGTTAGTTTGGGTGCATGAGGTGAACATATTGTATTTGGACTGACCTGATGCTGGTTAGTAGGTCGGCACCAACTCGGGTGTGTGATTATATATATGACATATGAGGTACCATGTTTAATGATTTATCATGAAGATATGCATGGTTCTAAGGTGCATGGTTTTGAGGAATCAATGGATGTAGTTATATGAGGTGTGAGGAAACTGGGCACTGATGTGGTTCGGTACATGATTGAGGTGTGCGGCACCATGTCTTCTTTGAGTATCCAAGTATATGTGGGACCTTGTAGTTCCATGTGTGATATAGTCACGAGGTGGGAACTGATGTCGTGTGGGAAGTTATTGGGTGTCAAGAGTGCTGTGAGAGAACCTGGTAAGGTGTGGCAGTTACAATGTGTCATAGGATGACTATGTGTCATGAAATTGGTCATTGGGCCTTCGATTGATTTGGTTTTTGGTTAGGATGGAGTGGGTTAGGCAATTGCTAAGGTTGGGAGCCCCTTGAGGTAATTGGCTGATACCGTTTACACCAAGGTAGACCGTGTTAGATGTTACTATGATAGGTATGTTTAGTACCATCTTTAATATTTTTTTGACAGCTCTTGCATGATCTATGTTATGGTTGGGAGATTTTAATGCCTCGAGTTTCTGAGTTGGGTAGAAAACCAGTCATGATTTTAGCTTTTAAATTTTTGGTTATGCTCGTATATTAGTTGATGATTTGAACCATTTTAGGAGAGTTAATTTAGATTAATATCATGATTTGACATGAGTTTCATGATTTTCCAAAGCCTAGGGTGTTCGAAAGAAGTTTTAAGAGCATCGTAGGTCAAATAAAATGTGGTGGGTTATATGAAAAAGGTTCACAGTTTGTGATAAACTGTACAACCCCTTTCAGTTATCAAGGACAATTATTTTGAACTGCTACATAGTTTGGGAGGTGTAAAGCCTTATGAGGTTCTATGAAATTTTTTCAATGGTATTATTCTTAGTTTAATCATGGTTAGTAACAACCATGCACAAATTATGAGAGGATTCCCTTGTAGTCAGTAGCTTAACACTACAGGTGGCATGGTTTGCACACGATTCAGAAAACCATGTGTCCCATACATGGTTCATTTAATATATTTTATTTATTTTTATTTTTTCTTTTCCTCTCTCCCTTTATTCTCCCTTTATCACACACTAGAGAAGAGGAACCATCCTCCTATTTTCCTCCTTCAGATTTTTTCCCTCCTCCATCAGTGCTATGATTTTAGATCCATAAGATGATTTAGAATTGTATCAATAAGGATAACCTCACCCTAGCCTATTACTTTTTTTATATTTCACATCACACACAACTATTTCCATCTAATTTAATTTCATGTATTTTGATAGAAACACATGTCTACACTAATACACATTGAAATGGAGCTCAATATCAGATATGAATATGTCTATGAGTCCAAGGTAGGTGGTGAATATTTTAATGTGTGTTTTTATGGACGTTTGGGTGGTACAATTTTTTTCATACTTTTGGATATTTTAATGGGGACCCAGTTATATCTATTTCTACATATTAAAATGATTGTGTGACCCATGAGATGTCATCGAGCATGTCCATTTCCTTTTTCCCTTAAGTAAGGCTGGGTTAGAGGTCATTGTTAATTTGGGTTGTTTATATAGGGGTTACAAATCTTTTTTAAAATAATTATTTTAAAATAATTGGTTTGATTGTTATAATTGTATGAATTGAAGACATTTATACTGAATTATTATATTTATTTTGTTTATTTAATTCAATCAGGTTAAATTGAATTGTCTGTTTATATTGAAGTTGAGAAGTGAAATTAACTTTCATTGAATTAAATGATTATTAAAAGTGAATTATTTATATATAATTGATTTTGATAAAATTTTGTGACCCAAGGGGACATGGAGGGCCCGACTAAATGTTGAGTTGGCCAGGCCATTAGGATTGGGTGATGTTGATCATTGATTTGGCTTGACCTGGATTGCATGAGTGATTTTGACCACAGGATTGGGTGTTGTGGATGCCTGATTTAGGTAGAGAGACTCTTTTATTTGGATTGGCCCATGAAATCGGGATGTCAAGGCCATACAATTTGAGAAAAATGGTCATAGTGGCATGAGGTTATAATTTTTATGTAGTTTTTGTGATATTTATTTGGTGATATCCTCTCACCGGTGATGGCCAAAGTGCTAAATTGAATTGTGTGAACATAGGATGACTCGGATGATGAGGTGCTTTGACCAATCATGTGGTTATATTCTGATTTTAGTGTGTATTAGTAATTGTTTTGTGGGATCTTGCTATAGAAATTTATTTTGATGGTGATGAGCGTTCAGTTTGTAGCGATGAGGCTATCAGTAGGGTGATGAGGCTCTCCATGATTGAGTAAAATTCTACCTCTCATATCTCCTTCATTGGGACTAATATTTTATCCCATGAGTATCCTATCATGAGTGTTTTTATATGTATAACATTATGGTGTCATTAGTAGTGGACTTTGAGATATGACCTTAGATGTTATAGGAATGATCTGTATTTAAGTGACACTCAATAACAATAGTGATCATGTAGTTTCATTAGAGATATTTGAGTGGAAACCTCCCACTGTTGAATGGAATGGGTCCTATATATATAAATTTCATTGGAACCCTACTTCTAGGAAATCGAATGGGTCTAATATATACCCATCAAAGTGGATCCATTCTACGAAGATAGGGCATGGGTCCTCAACCATTAGAGCGGCAACATCTTGTAGAGACATGGCATGGGTCCTCGACCATCAGAGTGGAACCCAATTGTAGAGATATAGTATGGGTCCTTGAATATAATAGTCGAACACTAATATAGATATAGGGAATGGGTCATACATCAAACATCAGAGTGACTATAAGGACCCAGCCTTAAACCTTACTTAATCTTGAGTTATTACAAGATTACACATTGAGGATCTTTTCGGGTTTAGAGTTTTAGAGAATTAGATCATAAAACATGCATTACATTCCACATATAAACAAAGTGGTTACATAAAGATAGTATTCTTCATTCCCATCAATGGAAACACATTTGAAATAAAACATGGATTATTTCTTGACACATTCTTGACTCTATCATCTTATCATGTACCTTTCCCTTGACCTGTGAAAAACATTTCAAAAACTTGGGATGAGCATAAAAACTCAGTATGGGTTATAAAAAAAACATGGAAAGGAAACATGAGTTCATATATACATAAGAATGAAATCATACTTTACCCATAAAACATAGGCACTTTAACATACCTCATAAAATCATGAATAAATCATAGAAATCATAAGACATAAAGCTAACTTGAGGCATTCATAACATTCTTACGTAGGGAGTAACCCTCTTGGTTACGTTTGGAATACCCATCACAGTATATTCCCTAAATCTCTTCGGAGAAACCTTAACGTTTCACTCCATCGCGTTACCCAATGCATTGGAGAGCTATATCGGGCTCACCCGCCCTTAGTTTATCACGGAACCACCCGTCTTCATAATAATGCCCAAGAACCATAACATAATCATATCACATAAAACATGCATAAATGAAACATAACATTTCCACATTTCAATCACAAGATATCAATACAACACATCGATATAATAAAAACGTTATGAAAACCATTTTTAATACCAAAGTAAGACATGGTATTTATTTTTCATTTAAAAAAAGGGTATGACTTGTAGAGGAAGCTGAAACTCAAATAACGGTCACGGCGGCGGAGAAGTCGTTGTCGCCGCATACGTACGACAAAAACATTCCCTTTTTTCCTTTAGTAAACGCTTCGTATAAAAAAGATTCCTTTTGAATAAACGTAAAAGTCCAAGTGGTTTATACACCGTATAAAAGAAAGTTGTGTATAAAATAAAATATGCCTCAATGAAAGGAGATTGAGACGAAGTCCCATACCTCGTATCCGACTTGACCCGACCGTTCTTTAATCTCCTGAATAATAAACTTGAGTTAATCTCTACTTGCTTATGAATCTTTTTCAATTTCATTATTCCTTTTATACCAAGTTATGAACATCATGTAATCAGTTAAGTTAATAATGTTCATTTTGTCGGTATTTGGTTCTTAAGTCAAAAATAGACTTCTTACACTTACATGTTGTTGATTTGGTCAAAGGTTCATTATATCCAGAATGGTATTCATGATGTAGATATCATATATGTCATATATATCTAGTACATACATGCATTTATAATATTACATAATCATTTAGAGGTAAGAAATGAAATGCACCGTTCATGGAGACGGTAAGCCGTACGTACGCATGAACGCTACTTCCATTTCTATTTCATATTTTCTGGAATGGAATCATAATGATATAATAGTATATTATAATTCCAGTATAATAACATATATAATATCATTAACTTTATCCTTTACACATCCCACATATGGTATTAACGAATCAAATCACTTTCAGGGGGCGGTAGTCCGCACTTCCTAAAATGAAGATATCGTGTTTACCCATAATGGAAACCATAAAGGTATTCCAACAATGAAAACAACAGAAGCTTAAGGAAAACATAAACATATTATATATCATATATAAAAATATTGACATCATAATGGCCACCTTTGAAGGTGTTAAATGTGTGTTGAACAATCATCGTTTCGGGAGGCAGAATTTCGCCATCCACGGAAACCGTATGTTCTTTAACCATTTGATGTAGTTGTGTGAGATTGTAGCTCAAATAAATCTTATAACAACATCCTAGTATATTGAAGATACTGTTGTTGTAACAAAAGAAGTAAATAAAAAGAGTTTAGGGGGTTGGATAAGCAAAATAAAACAAATGAACATGAGAGAATGAATTACCTTTAAAAGTGTAACTCCTTTTGATTTGAGTCTAAAGGCTTCCTTTGAAAGGATTCTGCCCAAAGGGAATACTCTAGGATGAGGAGAGGGATGTGGAGAGAGTAAATGGGCAGGGGTTTGCCGAGCCAAAGTCTTGAGGAGTGTGTGAAATGAGGTAGAGGTGGGGGCCTTTTATAAGAGGAGAGGAGGGGCACTTTTGGAAAGTAAGAAATATTACTTTATTTGAAAATGTGTTTCGGTTTTAAAAGGTCCCACATTGATATAATTCGTGGATAAGGTGATAAGGGTTCTAAATCCACCCATCCAATAAGTTTCGGACATGTGTAGGTCATATATTTTACATTATCTTCTCATTTTATTTAAATCGTCGGATAATGATGTCATCGCTGCATCATTATGATGTCATAAATAATTTTATTTATTTAAGGTATAAAAATTATAAAAAAAATACTATGATGTAGGAAATCCTTTTATCTTTCCAATGACTATTTATAATCAAAAATATGATCTTTATAACCCCATGTAAAAATTGTTTCCGTAAAACATCTCTTGTTTGTGTCATTTTTACTTTAACATTTAATAAAAAGTTATTTATGTCATTTCCAAACCAAAGTGTCTCCATGGGGTCCCCAAGTTGACCCATGGCTTGTATTGGTCGGCCATGACACAACCAATAAGGTTGGGACATGTGTCTAGGTCATTTCCTATTATTATAGCATTATTTATACCTTAAACTACCCTAATTACCACTAATCGCGATTAAGAACTTAATAAGTTACTATTCACCAAAAAATTATTTTAATCTCATTGAACCACATTTTACTTCTTAATGACAACCATGTATGTCGGATTTTCAAAATTCAATACACATTAGTGGTAAACTTTCATTTAACTGAAAAATCAGTTTTCTTGATTACCACTTAGTGGTTTCACTATTCATAAAAAATTGAAGTTTTTCAGAATATTACCAAAAATTCACCCTAAGCTATATTTGATATTCCGAATTCAAAAATGAAGTCTATTTTACAAAATTCAAATCATATAAGTCACATTAATTAATTTAATAATTAATTCCCGCTGCCAGAGAAAATAGCGTGTTTTTACAAAACAATAAGTATCAAAAGATTGACACCAGTTTAAGTCTAATTTCAAAGTGAAATTGATTCCAATGACCACCATTGGATAAAATGGTAAAAATATATTCTAATTTCACTTCAAAACCAATTAAAAACATAATCTAATCATATAAATAAATTAGATTAAAAAGCAGTTTTGATGTAAAATGCAGTATTTTTCACTATTCATTAAAAAATGAACATTGTCAGAAAAATACCAAAACTTCACACAAGGTAAATTTTGATGTCCCAATCATAAAGAATAAGTTTATTTTGACAAACATAGTTTATAAAATTGTCAAAATATAGATTCAAAAATGGTTTGCCATCAAAAGGCAGTAAAACAATCTTTTAAGAATATTAGTATATTCCATGCATAAGATTGTATTTATTTTCATTTTAAGCCTCTATAACACTATCTTAATCATTAATAGACATAGATAAAAATATCTATTATTCATTACTTACTTGGGATGTTACAGTGACACCCTAATGAGGATATTGGGGATAATTCCTCTATTGACCATTAGAGTGAAACACCCCTTTGAAGTCAGGGCATGGGTCCTCAACCACCAGAGTGTCACCCTCTTGTAGAGTCAGGGCATCGGTCCAATACCATCAAAGTGGAACCCTCTTTTTCGATTAAGGCATGCGTCCTCTACTGACCACCAGAGTGGAACCCTCCTGCAGAGATAGGGAATGGTTCCTCGACCATTAGAGTGGAACCATCTTATTGGGACCGGGCATGGGTCCTACATCTATTGAGTGGAACCTGACTTTTTTACTAGTTCATGGATTCTATACCTAGAGATTATGTCCCCTTAGCTATGCATTATATAGGGGAGGTGTGAATTGACATGGATTTTTCTTTGCACATACATGCAAGATGTTGAGAATCAATGATGGGATTCATGGAACTGATGGAGAACTATTTTCATGGGTTGGGTTGTGAGATGGAGATCCCCTTCATCTCTCATTTATATTTCTAATATTATCATATATATATATATCATTGTTGTTGGATTTAGTTTCTAACTTTCTATGGGTTGAGATATCTACTTCTATATTGTCACTAATTTCACTCCATTAAACATTTCGTTTGTGCTACTGGGTATGTATATAGTCACCCTTTCATGGGATTCAAACAGATATGTTATTTCTTATATAGATAACTTATAGGTTAGTGGGGATTTTATTGGATAATAGGGATACCATGGTGAATTTTACCATGTACAGTGTTCGGGATTATAGATCAAGAGTTGGTCTATCTCAATATTTTACTTTTTTAGTTATTGGTGGGTTGGGATATATTTTGTTTAGGTGTGTATTTTTTCCCATTACATTTCAAATAATTATTTTGTTCTCTTATATTCCTTTGAGGTTGTTACCTGTATTATTATTACTCTACATATTACTATATTTTCTTTTATTATTTTCTAATTATTAATTGAGATGGTCTACAGTGTGTGTACATTCACATTAGGAAAATACCTGCCACATTTTTTTATTTCTTTCAGTTCTTGTCACTATCCCATAGCCTATAGAGATCAGCATGGTGTAGTTACAACTCGGCTGTACACCTTCTAGGTGGCCCCTGATGGGTTGGGCCATGAAAGAATAGTATGTGGTCTAGTTCATTCATTGGGATGATGTTTGGACTTATCCCATTATTAGGATTTGGGTGGGATTTATAAAAAAATTCAAAGTGTATCGAGTTCATATTTTACTCCAGGGAACCCAGTGTTGGTGTAGTGGCCGATATATCCATACACCATGACTCTGACCACAAAATTATTAACTTGAAATACTGAGAAATTTGTTGCATGGAACATTGGTTCATGCATCACATTATATTATGTGTTTTGAATATCATTCTTGAGTCAGATCCCCATATATATACACTCATCTTACCATCATATATATTGGATAAATATTTCATGATTTCAATGCATATACAACCATATAAGTAACTGATTCAGTATCATAAAAACGATTTGATGAATAATGACGCCTAGGTTTAGCATTCATCAGGAAAGATATTTCCTCTAGGTAGGTAGGAAACAAAACCCCCATTATTTGAGAAGATAATTTTACTAGAAAAGTAGGTTGATGATGTGTGAAGACATGGCACACTATGTGAGTTCTAGTGCAATAGGCCACCGAGGTTCCATGATGAGTCATATCCCTAGGAATGGGTGGATAAACTAGATTGGGTGACTTGATTCATCAATATTATCCAAATAATGTGTTATCAAGAGTTTTCAGTTGCTTTTATCCTTTTCTATGGGGTAGCTAGGTACTGGTGGAGTTTGGTCATGTAGATGCATGATGAGTCAACACACTCATGGATTGAATTCCGGAAGCTATTTCAGAAGGATTTCAGCCCATCATTCTTGTGATCAGATAAGATTCAAGATACTCTGGAGCAATAGAAGGGGTGTAAACTGAAGGAGAATATTTTTTTTCCTTTGATGTGCCTCAATTCGGTATAATCTAGAATCTCATAGTCTCCCGATCTCAATTCTCAAACAAAAAAAATTGGTTCCTCCTCTCAATAGTCCTAGTGTTATGCATCTAACCCATGAAATTTTAAATAAATAACTATTCTTATAGGGTATTAGGTGTATAATTATTGATTAAAGTAAATAATTAATTCAATTAACATAGCCTCCAATGGTTTCCCTATCTGAAAATCCAACATCATCTAATTTTATGTCACACCCAGGGTAAACCTCATAGTCCAGATTCAACCATGGTCTCATATTTTTTATCTGATACTTCATTTAGGAGATATTCTTTTATTTATAAAAAACTATGTTGGAATGATATAAAATATTTATAATATTTTTATAAAATTATTCCTGGCACATCGGGACTTAGAAATATGCATCATCCCAACACCTGGCATTGAAAATATTCCATTATATTTTTCAATGACTTACATTGAAAAACTAATTTATCTATATTATTCTCAAGTTCCTGATTTTAATCAGTGAAAAAAATATATGAAACATTATGGGGTTACTAAGCTCACATCCAGTTTAGCCACTCCCAATAGCTCTCGTACATGATCACATGCTACCACAGGACACAACCCAAGGGAATGATCCATTCACATAGGATCATCTACTATCTATCCTTGATCACCACTAGGTAGTCGATGAAATTGTCCCCATATACAATGTCCATCTCTCCCCAATGAATAATATGTGTGAGATCATGCATGTATCTCCTCAGCTGTGACACATGGAATATGTCGTGCACTCGCTAAAACTATGGGGATAAGTGTGTTTATATGAAACTTATCGAACCATATAGAAGATCACAAATGGCTCGAAAAACCTTATGTATGTCTTACCTCCCCATGAAAATATCTTTAATCCTATTCATGGTGAGACTCTCGGGAAAATTTAGTATCCCACATCGAACTCCATTGACCTACAACATCAATATTCATAAGATTTATGCCTCCTATGAGATATCCGCATCAACTTACATATCAGTTATACCTTCTCCATCATCACATACACTAACTCTAACCCAACAAGATATGCCACACTGATCTCAGTCTTGTATAATGGTGACCTAAAATGTATTCCATACAGTGTCTCAAAATATTCCATTCCAACAATATAGTGGTTCTTGTTATTATAATAAAACTCCACCAAGGGTAAGTGACCCTCTTATATCACTACAAAGTCTAATATAAAATCCTTCATCATATCCTCTAGCGCATGGATAGTGTGAATTTTCTACCCACCCATATGTGTGTGGAAGACTACTCTAATCCTCACTTGGGTCTTGGATTCCTCTTACATTCCTATCCATAACTATGACGTTTATCACACAACACAGTCAGAGACAGTCATTGAGGAAACCCCATGAAGGTGGATGGTCTCCCACTAATACATATTCCTCAAATCTCCAACGAACTCCAATCCTTGATTGAATATATGTGTTCAAACATCATAAGTCATTCACCTATCACCTAGAATGCATCTTTGCCTCTTATTGTTTTTTGGAAGAATGATCACAAAGTCCAAGGATATGGCATCCCATTTCAACTCTAGGATGTAAATAGGTTACAAAAAACTTACTGAAAATGGTTTCTTTTCTTTTACATGCTAACATGTGAGGAAATGAAAGACAAACTCGACCACACTCATCCTCATGACAGCCCACAAAAATTTCCATTGAATGTAATTATATATCTTTCCTATAACATGATGTATAGACAAATAAGATTCATGAAAATATATCATCACCTAATCCCACATCGTTTCTCAGACCACCGTCTTTCCCTAGAAAATGATAACACGGTTCCCTCCTTCCGAAAAATTAGTCTAGTGAATCTTCAGATGATATATGGCCATGTAATACCTCACAATAGATGTATCCCAACTAGGACTTTCCAAAACATTAGATAAGTGGGGGAGTCAACACCATTGACTCAAAAAAGGTACACCTTCTCTCTCAACCATCGTTTTCTACATGGAAGATAACTTCTCGAATACCTCTTAGTTTTGGATAAGGGAGTATACCACCACATTTCCCTTCCCATGGGTATAGACTATCGTTAATAAATAACCAAGAAAAAACTCCACCCATAACCTATGGATTAGGTTCATCTCTCTATGTGTGATGACCTACATAATACTCTAGTGGTATGAGTAAACAACAAATTGATCTCATATAATATATTTCCTCCACATCCACAGATTGTAGACTACCACTTCCATCTCTAGGTCCTGATTCATGTAGTTCTCCTCATGGAGTCTCATCATTCTCAAACAATATGTGATAACATCCAACATATGCATCAACACATAGCTGATCCATATGCATCAAAATATACTACGTACAATACACCATCCTCTGATAGTCTAAAAACATGAGCACTCATCAACCACATCCTCATATTCTCAAAGGATCTACGGAAATGCTCAGTTTTGGTAAACAGATACCATATCTATGGCAAGGATTCAAAGGGTATATAATATTATATATGTATTACACTAACCTATTGTAGTACCCTTCAGAGATAAGAAAACTCTACAACTCTGACATGCTCTTGGGTGGCACCCATGTAATCACTGTATTGATCTTCATTCGGTGCATAACTAATTGATGCTCAGGAATTTCATTCCCATAAAGTGAGCCTTTTCATTTGACCACACATCATATTTATTTATTCATTTTATTTACCTATATGTTCCATTATTTATCACCTCAAGTACCCTCAATCTATGTGGTTAGAAAATAACTATTGGCCAAATATTATTTGAAAAAATTTATTATTCTTTTACCCCGTAATTATTTTCATTCATCACTATTGTCCTATGGAGAAGAAAATTTGACATTTTCAGGAAGGATCGAGCATGATCAGACCCCTGAATTTGTGGAGAATTTTCATGTGATGAACTGGTTGAAAAATAAAGGATGGATATAGATAGATTTTGGGATGTGTGTGATTTCACCGTGGATCGGGGATATGGTGAGGAAACCGAAGACATCAAAATGGAGAGCAGTATAAGGAGGGTTCATAAGGGTGACCTGGATTTCATTTTACATCCAATAGATGGCCTAAAATGATGGATAGATGGGATTAACAATAATTTCAGGTGGTCAAACAGTGGGATTCACGACAACATAAATAGATTTGGAACACATGGAGCTGATCTAGTATTTTTAGGGATGCCCGAATACACACTATATAGTATAAAGACTAAAGAGTGTGTAGACCCATGAAAATTGTGGATAGGGTATCTATATGAGCTAAATTTCACACTCCATGTAGGGCCCCCACATTCACTGTGACTATGTTCTTCTGACCCGAAGTGTACTATGTGAGTACATGGAGATGACCATGTCTCGGAGCACAAAAAATGTAGACCTACATGGCCCAAATGATACGAGCATGGCCAGGAGGACACGAAATGGCCCCAGGTGGATGAGACACTTCATGTAGTGTCACATGAATAGTAATTCATGTACCGGAATGAACAAGACCAGGAAGCTGAGTGGGAACACATGCCATGTGAGTCCCTTATATTCTATGTACCTACTTTTGAGGAAACATGTACATATCATGTCTCCTTAATTTCGACATAAAGTTTAGCATATGAGTAGCCTATCCATAGTGTTTTCCCTCTAGAATAAGATGGTGGCCTCCATATTTTACACCGAGATAATATACATGATGTTCCATGCATTTCTCTTCATTATAAATTGCTCAAAAATGACAGTGATTAGGTAGGATCATCATAGAAATTTGCATGGAATCGTCTTACTATGATAGGGAATGGTTCCTCTATCTATCCATTAGAGTGGAACACTCCAGCTGGGATAGGGCATGAGTCCTCTATCCATTATAGTGGCACCCTCCTATGCAAACATGGCATGGGTTCTCAACCATTAGAGTGGCACCCACCTATGGATACAGATCATGGGTCCTCAACCATAAGAGTGGCTTGATCCTAATGAGAGAGGGTGGGTTTCCTATACCAACCATTAGAGTGGTACACTCCTATGATGATAGATCATGGGTCCTCTATTCACCATCTATGTAGAACCATATTGTGAAGTCAAGGCATGGGTCCTCAACCTCCAGAGTGGCATCCTTTTGCAGAGACAAGACATGGTTACTCTATTATCAGACTGGCGCTCTATTGATAGGACATGGAATGAGTCCTTTATCAACCCCCAAAGTGGAACCCTTCTGGATATACAAGGCATGAGTCCTTGACCATCAGAGTGGTACCCTCTTATTAGGATAGGTAATGGGTCATCAATATATTTAGTGGAATCCTATTATTATAATAGGGATTGGTTCTTCTACATAGAGCATACATCCCCTTAGTTGTACAACATAGTGTTGTGGTGTGGCTTGAAATGGATGCTTCTTTGGATAGACACATGAGAAATTGGGAATCAATGGTGGACATGTAGAAACTAATGAAATACTCTTTTCCTTGGATGGGATATAGAATGGAGATACAATTTCTCTCTCGTTTGTGTTTTAAATATGATATCACAAATATATATATATATATATATTTGATGTTGGATTTCGATTCTATCTATCTATGGGTTGATCTTTATACTTCTATTTTTTCTCATATTTCTTTCCCGTCTGCTTTTGGGACATCCTACCAGGTATTTATATACTCACCACTTCATGGGATTTTCCTACATGTGTAGCGCCATATGTAGATGATGGATTGTTTGTTGGATATTTTGGTGATGCATTGTTATGCCCTTGTACATTTGACAATGTTTGGTGGTCAGATCTTGGATATCTGGAGCTAGGAAATCTCAAAATTTACCTTTTTCATTTATTTTCATTTTGGGACATCTTTCTAGTTGGTTGTGTATTTTAGACCTTACCTTTTTAGAATATAGTTTCATAATCTTATATTACATAGATGTTTTTAATTGCATGTTTTTTTCTATAGTTTTTATTGTATTTCCTTTTATTTTTCTACACGTCTGTATCTAAATGGTTGGGTGTGTGAATACTAGTAAATTAAGAAAAGGCCACCCAAAATTGTTATAAATTATGGAACTTGTCACTGGCCCCTATCCTATGGAGGTGATCTTGGGTTAATTGTGTCTTGGCTCTCCAATCCCCAGGCAGGCCCCGATGGGTTGGGACATGACACGTAATTATTGATCCTTTATGAAACATGATTAAAACCCCAACCTTTCCACCTAAAACTAAATGAAAAACAAAGAACACATTAATACAACCAAATTAATTGTGGGAGAGTCGACCCTATATGGATATAGTGAATAAATAAACAACATAGGATTCCACAATGAAATGGGTAGATCCATGCTGAAATGAAACTTGTGTAGGTTTAATAAAGATCACACATCCAATCACTTTTAGGATTACCACATTCTGACATAACCTATAGAAAACCAACCAGTACTTTTATATGATTAATCTAAGATCCCATAGAGATTAACTAGAGTTTTCCATGTCGAAAATCCATTTTCATGGGGAAAAAATCCATATAGATTAACTTAACGACTTATGTAGGATTCAATCCAAACATCTCTAGACTCCATATATCATGACATGAACCCACATGCTACAACTATAAAGACCTTGATGGACTAGCCAACACCAAAACTCTTATATATCATTTTCTACTCTGAAATATTATTTATCATTAAAGAATATCGTTCATCAGAGAGTTATAGAACAGATTATAGAATAAACCATTCTTTCTTCCAGCTTGTCCTAGTGCAACACATGGGGCCATGTTGAAACACCATCCTTAACATAAATTTCAGCTCAAAAATTTATCTAATAACCAATGAACCTCTTATGAGCCATCCCAAACCCCTATAACACATGAAATATGATGACAAATGGTTATAAGGGTCCCATAACATTAAAAGATGAATGTCTTCACCATCATGAAATTAACTTGGTTACAATTGATCAAGGGACAATCCTAGAAATATTTTCTTATTTATAATGACTAATATATTATATTGTAATTAGTATATATATATTGTGAAAAAATAAGGAAGAAGGAAATTGAAATAGATATAAACTATCATAAACAAATGTATGTGATCATTAAATAAGATAAAAATAATGTTTTTTAATGATGAATAAGATATCTGTCATAAATACCTTCCCCCATAAATTTATTGGAACTCAAATATATATAATAAAAATATGGATAAAAAAGATAAGTGTTAAATGAATATTAGCTAATAGTGAAAGATTTCCCTATGTTTTTATTTTCCACTACAACCAAATCTAATTATTTAAACCCATGTGAATTGATTATCCACTCACACGTATTCAATATCTTTTCATTTTTTATTTAGAAAATAACGATTTCATGTTCTAGATCATGAGTTTGAGCGACAAATCTAGAAGTCAAGTATATTTTTTACCTCATCACTGATATTTTTTTCTTATTATCTATTTTAAATAACTTTTATTTTACAATTTCTTTTATATTATGAAATTTCGTTTTTACTTCTTTAGTTAGTTAAATATTGTTTTGTTTTTATTTGATATTTTATGTTATCAATATATTTTTTGAAAATTGAATATAAAAATATAACATACAAATAATAAATATTATATTTAATGTATATTTATTATAAATTAATATTTATTAAAAATATAAAAAACATTATTATTGAATAATAAATATAAAAAATAAAAAAAATTAAAAATTTATTTTAAAGCTATCATATTTTGAAATAAATTTTGTATTTTTTTTAAATTGACAATATTTAAAAATTAAAATAATAGATAAGATAATTAGAAAAAATAACTTAAGTATTTGTAATTAATAAGTTATTTAAATTAATTAAAGTAATTAATAATTAATTAATTTAAAAAATCAAAAGTTTAATTAATTTATAATATAGTCAAAATAATGAAAATAAAATTATTATAAAATAGTTTCAACAATTGAACTACAAAATATTAACACAATAATATAATTATATTATTATAGTTAATAAAAATGAATGATATTACTAGATTTTAATATTTTTTATAATTAAAATAATTTAATTAAAATATATATTAATAAAAATACAACATAAAATTGAGAAATTATTTATTTAATATATTTTTTTTATAAAAAAAATTTAAACTAAAAACATAAAATTTATTATAAATTAATTATTTATAATTAATAAAAATAATACAACTATTTTAAAATAATTATTTATTTAAATAAATTTGTAGTAGATACTTTAAATTAGTTTTTATAACAAAATATATTAAAATATAACATAATATTAAAATTGACTAAAATTATTATAATGAATAAAATAATTAAATTAATTCATGTTATATAATAAGAAGATCAAGAATCCATTCCTCTATGTGAGGTTGGGTTAATATTATTTATAGATAAATAATACAAAAATATCTTTATAAATATTAGTTGATTCATTAAATAGTCATACCTTTAACAATTCACCCATATCATAAATAACTAAAACCCCAAAATACCTAAATACTCTAGTACTACCCCTCATGATTTATTTAAATAGAATTTATACTCCAAAAAATAAAAAGAAACATCCAAGATCCCTAATACACCCTTAAGTTGGAAATTCCTTACATTGATAATTAAATACTTGAATAAAAAATCATGATTAAAAAATTTACTATAGCATCATGGGTAAAACCTGAGGAGAAAATAGAATAAAAATAATAACCATTCAATATAAAAATTCTATTAAATTTTTAATAGTGTCTAGAAAATTTAATTATATATTTATGACCTTTCTATCCAAATATGGCATGAATTTTATTGCTCATAAAGGAGGTAAATTTTTGTTTATATGTTCTTCTTTCTTTAGCAGAGGTAGAAGAGTGTCTCTCATCATTTATTCTTCCCCAATGTTGTTCAAATATTGAAACAAGTACCACATAATGAGGAAAAATGAATTCATATTTTTTATTTTGTTTAGATATAGATTTGACTTGAATTGATGTACATAAATTCTCAGTTATTATAGATGATTAATGTTTTAATTCAATAACTTTATAGAAGTCTTTTATCGCCCCTTTTAAATCTTATTCGTATATAAGATGTTTTGATTCTAGTTATCCAATTTGATCTTATTTTAACATGAGTTTATCTTAAATATAATTCATGATAATTTTATTCTTATCATCCATTAACTTGAATTTCATAATCTCTTTAATGGGTTCATTAAATTTTTTGGGAGATTCTTTATTTTCTTAAACTTCCATCCCATAAACATTCTTCATGGTTGTAAATTCATTCTTACACATTATATTTTCCTCTATGAAATATTTAAATGAAGAAATGATTATATAGTCTATGTTAGTCACTTCACTTCCTTCCTCATCACTACTTGAAGAGGTTTCTTGAAATTTTTCATGATCGATATGGTTTGTAACCTTTTTACTTGATTCATCATCATATTGGATTCTTGCGGGAGATTATTTTTCTTGTTCATCTCTCTTCATTTTTCTCATACATATTTTCTAAAGAATTTTCTTGGTTTTAGTCATCTTTATAACAAATTTGTAGTTTTTTCATGTTCTTTTTTTATTCATTTATTCATTGTCTGTAGCATCATACTTGTAGTCATACCTCATTGTATAGTTGATTACGAAGTGTCCAATGCATCTATATTTGAAACATTTAAGAATCAGTTCCCCTTGTACTTACCCTTTCATTTTCTAAAATATTAATATAAATGATACATGATTCTCTTGTTATCGTTATCTATATCATCATCACCATTTGAAACACCAAAAGATTCAACTTCATCTTATTTAAGCTTTAACATTATTATAGTTTAAAAATGCGTTTCATATTTCACTTTCATTATAAAGTCATGAATCATTCACATTTCATAGTAAATGGGGATATTTTTTAACTCCTCTAATGAGATATCATACCTATATTCTGAAGAAAAAAATTCTTGATCAATTCTTCAAGAAACTTTCTCAGGAGATTCTGTAGAATAATAATGTAATCCAACCTTTCACCGAGGGCTATAATGTTTCTCACTATCACACTCACTCTATAAAAGTAATCACCAATGGATTAATCCTAAAACATATTTATGTATTCAAACATACATCTCTAGATTTTTAGTTATGATTCTTTTACATTTACATTTTCTAAGATCCTCATTCACGTTGATTCCAAATTTCATTCGTATTTTCTAATCTTATTAGTTTTTTAAAAACCTTTTTAGAAAAAGACATAAGATTGAAAATAATATCCTTTCTATCAACTGAATGATTTTATTCATCAGTAAATAGATTCTAATCAATTATTTTAATAGGTGTAAACTCCACTATTACTGCATCATGAAATTTAAAACCCAGAGAAAAAAATAGATGCATTCTATTTTATCACCCTTGATAATTCATTACAATAAATATAGAAACAATAGTACTATTAATAGAATTCATCTTTCTCATCTTTCATATATAGAAAATACTAATAAAGGGAGCCTCTTTATGACACCACTTATTAGTATCAATGGATATAATTCCTACATTAATAGGGGTGAATCATTATAACTTACTTTTAAAAAAAATTTATATCAAATAATCCATTGTTGTCAGTTAGTACACCTCCATATCAAGTAGAAATATAATCATCACTTGTATACAATAAAAGGTAAGCAGGAACAAAGACAGACATGAGTTTTTACAAGGTTTCACCCCATTGTGATATACTAATCCTTATTTCAATAGGTTCTTATCCCATTATATATATTTTCCAATAATATCTTGTTGTCAATACATGTTCTTCGGTTCAGTTGTTATCCTAATTCCATTTTTCCTAGTATAATACACTACCTCATGAGGGACCAATTTATCCTGACAATAAAATACAATATATAACACCAGTAGATGAGAGATAGTGTTTCCATTGATTGAAGCTTACTTCAACGATAAATAATATCTTCTCTCTTTTAATCCAAAAAAATGATAACATGGAAGAAACATCATTTTATTTGAGAACAACCACTCTATAATTTACATGGAAAACAAACACTAAATCTTCTATCCTTTTCCACTCACACCATACAACATCTTTATGATTATGCTTATTTTTATGAACTTCTAAGTAGTACTATTATTTTTGATGAAATAGATCTTAAAATCATTATATCCTTGATTCTATAGCCTATTGATTTTCTTTTATTATTTGTCAATTCCTAGGAATACTGATATATCAATCATCACATGGAATTATCATCAAATCCTGCTTCTTATTTTTTAGTATTAGTATCTTATAATAATATTTCTTATCACACTAATTCATCTTCATACTCAATGATTATTTTTTCACATTTTCTAGTTCTCCAATGTTTCATTTTATATAGAGGTGGTATAATTAAAATAATCAACTTTTTTAGATTACCGATGATATAATACTATAAGTTATCTCATTCTTGGGAGTTGCTAAACAATGTACGAGGGAAACCCCATGTCACCTAGGGTGGGAATTGATGTTCTAGATTTTTCGATGTTATAGTTGAAGATATTTCACCATTGGGTGATGCACATATTGTGTGAAGTGATTGTTTTATGATATTTGGATCATGGCCTCAATGGCATGAGGTGTTTCATTCATGAATCATTGTTAGAACCCAGAGAGGTAAGTGACATGCATCACGGTAGGAACACATGGGTTGGGTGTGTGAGACATGAAAGGTAAAATACACCTTCCATTTTGATAATTTAAATGAGAAAATTTTTTATATGAAACAATGAAAGTTGGTTAAGATAAACGATTGATAAGTGATGACAAATTAAATATGTGTAGTTAAGGGTTGCAATAAATTGAGAATATTTTTTTAACATGTTGTGTGAGATTTATGGTGGTGTATGGTTGTTTACAACTTGTTGATCATGGCTAGTAGTAAGGATGGTTGGGGTGATGTTTTTGGAATACTATGGTTTATTGGGATGGTGCATGTATGATGAGTTGTTGTGGTTGGTGAAGATCCCTCTTGTTATGAAATTGTGAAGGTTCTATGTTATGTGTTCTAAACATCATGTTTGGAAATGTAGAGAAATGCCACAATGACATCGAGTTCCGATTGTGAAACAAGAGGATGTTGCAGAGAACACTCCTCCACTAGAGGAGAAAGAGAATGTGGTGATCAAGGAAGGTAAAGAAGAGAGGATATGAGAGAACATGGCTCGTTTTATACAGATGATAAATTGGGACCCAAAGTAGGATGCATCGAGTATGTTTGAGATGACCATAGAGTTTCAGGTGCAACACCCTCCAACCTTTACTATAGAGGGTGGTCTAGAGGCAGGGGAGTTCTTGACAGAGTCTGTCCAAATGATACTTGAGTATATGGAAACTCCTGGTGGAAAGTGAGTCATGTTGGCTGCTTATATGTGGAAAGGCCAGGAAAAGCATTGGTGAGACATCCGGGATCAGACTGAGTAGGCTGAGGGGATGTTGTGGAAGGATTTCCTGGAAACGTTTCTAGAGAATTTTTACCCAGAGACTTTGAGGCAAGAGTGGGCTATAGATTTCATGAGCCTGACTCTGGGATCTATGTTGGTGATGGAATATTCTAGCCGTTTCGCTGACCTACGATGCTTTGTTCGAGCATTGGAGTGGGATGAGTTAGTAGCTGCGAGGCGTTTCTAGGATGTGTTACAGCACGTGATCAGGTATCAGGTTAATATAATTTTTTTGAAGAGGTTTACAGAGGTAGTGGATCAGGAATTGAGCTCATAAGGGAACCTGAAGGGAGTTTTAGGTAGTGGGCTTGTTGCGCCAGTTAGGCAGAGAAGTGGTGAAACTTCTAAGGGTCGGAAGCGTCAATTTGGAAGTTTTTAGTATGGTAGAAATGTTCAAGGCGGTCAAAAGATAGGGTCAACTTCTCATGATGGTGACTGAGTTTTTTTTCTATCAGTGTCGCAGGCTGGGGCACATGCGTAGCCAGTGTCCTTGACCTCTGGTTGAGTGCTGATCGTGCAGATGATTTGGACATGTGTATAGGTTATATAGGAACCCTCAACATGTGATCATGGATGCTGGTGACAAGAAGATTCCAAAAGGAGGTAAGGGATCCATTGATCCATATATGGAATGCAGTTGGAGCATTATGGGCCGTACTTGTAGGGGCGGTGGATGTGAAAATCCAGGGTAGGATCTCCCATGTCAATAGGGAACTGTAGTGCATGGAACATAGGTGGGAGCCCAGGGTAGAGCGGTAGGTCAGCTTCATGCAGTTTAGTCTACACCTGGTGATGGTGAAGCTGGGCCATCAAATGCCTGAGGTATGATCCTTGCAGCTTTAACGCTTGTTAGTGTGTTGTTTCAGACTGGTGGAACACACTCATTTATTTATTCTTTGATTTTTGTAGTTATGGGTTTGTCGGTGGAGGATGTGTGCGGGGTTGTGTCGATTGACTCTCCGTTGGGGGTGCGAAATGAGGAAATCAGGCAATGGGAGGGATGTGCACTGGATGTCGGTGGGTATCATTTCCTGTGGGAGTTGTTCATTCTTGAGATGTCAATGATTGACCTGAACATGGGTATGTATTGGATAGTGTTTTATTGGGCACACATAGATTGTTACCGTCATAGGGTGTCATTCAGGTCACTTGAGGGTGACACTTATGTCCATCGTAGAGAGTGGGATGTTCGAGCAGGTTGTGCGATATTGTTCCATCGGTAGTTGGATTAGCTCATGGATCACGAAGCTTATCTTATTCTTGATGATTAAAGAGGGGAACTATATGTCTTCCCTACAGTCGTGGATCAGTTTCAGTATGTGTTTCCTAAAGATTTCTCAGGGTTTCCACCTGAGAGGGATGATGAGTTCACGACCGAGTTGCTACTGGGAGCGGATCCAGTTTCTATTCCCCCATACTGATTAGCACAGGAAAAAATCTAGGAGATAAAGGTTCAACATGAGATGTTGGAGAGTAAGGGGTTCATACGCTCTAGTACGTCTCCTTGGGAATCTCATGTGCTTTTTTCAGAGAAGGATTATGGGTCATTACGGTTGTGTGTTGATTATCAGAAGTTAAATCAGATGATGGTGAAAAATTGGTACCTTATACATATAATTGATGACCTATTTAACCAGTTGAGGGCTAAATCGGTGTTTTCTAAGATTTATTTGAGATTAGGTTATTACCAGTTGAGAGTGAGGTCTTCTGACATACCACAAACATATTTCAGAAGTTGGTATGAGTTATTTGAGTTGGTGGTGATTCCATTCAGCTTGACCAATGCACTGGCAGTATTCATGGCATTGATGAACTGAGTCTTTCATCCTTATTTGGATCATTTTTTGGTTTCTTTTATGATTACATATAGGTTTACTCGAAAACTCATGATGATCATGCCCAACATCTTGACATCATATTGAGTACAATGAAAGAGAATCAGCTTTATTCTCAGCCATCAAAGTGTTAGTTCTAGATTAGAGAAGTTCATTTTCTGGGTCACATCAACTCTAATTCAGATGTGTCGATGGATCCAGATAAAGTATAGGTTCTCTTATCTTGGGATCCTCCCAAGAGTGTTTCAGATTTTTGGAGATTTCTGGGTTTTTCCGGATATTACCAGAGGTTCATTAAAGATTTCTCTTGGTTGGAAGCACCATTATCGGGCTTGACCAAGAAGGGAATCAAGATTGAATGATATGAGGCTTGTAAGAATTACTTTCAGGAGTTTAAAATTCTATTGAAGACCACACTAATCTTGATCTTACCTGATCAAGGTAGAATGTATGTCCTGTTTTGTGATGCATCTGATATCGGGTTTGGTGCTCTGTTAATGCAATATGAGCAGGTTGTGGCATATGAATCGAAGTAGTTGAGACCCCATGAGAGGAATTATACCACTAATGATCTTGATTTGGCTATAGTAGTGTATTATTTAATGTTATAGAGGAACTACTTATTGGGGGAAAGGTTCACTATGTATGCCGATCCGAAGAGTCTAAAGTATATCTTTTCGCAGTAGGGTTTTAATCTTCTGTAGGGAATATGGGTTGAGTATCTCTAATAAATTGACTTTGAGATGGTATATACACCTGGGAAAGGGAAAAATGTTGCTGATTCATTGATCAGGAAGGCTCAAAACTAAGTGGTTCAGGAATCCATCACCGAGTGGAAGGTGGTGGCCTTGTTCACAGAGAATCACCTGGAAGTGCGGTGGGAAAATAGTCAGGTGACTCCTTCCTCCATGGTTGTTGAATCGAAACTTTTGATCATTGTTAAGGGTAGTCATCTCGATGATCCAAAATTTTTGGCCATGACGGAAAGACTTAAATGTGGGCATCCACATTTAGTTTGGGCCGTTAGTTTTTTTTGGGGTTGTTTGTGTTCTTGGTATTGTGGTCGTACCAAAATGCATGCAGGAAGTGTTTATGCATGAGTTCCATGAATCAAAATGGGCAGTGCATCCTGGTTTGAACAAGGTGTATCATGATCTTCAAAGACTATTTTGGTGGCAAGGAATGAAAAAGGATGTTGTGGGATTTGTGGCATGGTGCCTTATATGTCAGTAGGTGAAGGTCGAGCATCAACGCCCAGGTGGACTGTTACATAAATTGCCTATTACGGAAAGGAAGTGAGACAATGTGATGATGGATTTTGTGGTGGATCTTCATAGGATTACTTAGAAGAATTATGCAATCTGTGTGGTTATGGATCGACTAACAAAAGTGGCTCATATCATACCGATTCAAGAGACATACACAGTTGACCAGTTGGGTGAGCTGTATGTTCGGTAAAGAGTACAGATTCATCGTGTACCATGGACAATAGTTTCAGATAGTGATCCTCATTTCAAATCACGCTTCTGGATAGTTTTACACAAGGCATTGGGTACAAAGGTTCTTTTGATTATGACTTTCCACTCGATGACGGATGGGCAGTCGGAGCGTAAAATCCATGTTTTGGAAGACATATTTAAGTATTGTGTCTTGGATTTTGGTGTTTCTGGGGAAAACCACCTGTCACTTATTTAATATTCCTATAATAAAATTTTTCAAGATATAGTTCAGATGTACCTATTTGAGTCTCTCTATGGGAGGTTATGTAGACCTCCGCTATGTTGGTTAGAGGCCAGTGAAACCGAGATGTTGGGACCGAGTCTCGTGCAAGAGATTTCAGAGAAAGTTGAGTTGATTATGAAATAGATGGAAACGACTTAGAGTAGGTAGAAGTTGTATGTGGATTAGAGGTGTAGACCTATTGATTTTGAGAAGGATGATAGTATGTTCCTTTGGGTGTCACCAATGATGGGTCACAGACAGATTCAGAAGCCGGGAAAGTTAGCACCCAAGTATGGGTGGTCGTTTGAGATTGTGGAGAGGATCATGTATGTGTCATACCGATTTGATCTTCCACAATGGTATAGAGGGATGCATGATGTCATTCATGGGTTGCAGCTTTAGCGGTATCTCCCTAACCCAACCCACGTGGTGGATGTTGAGGATGTTGATCTTGATGCTGATATGTCCTTTGAGGAGCATTTGGTTTGTGTCAGGGATCGTAGTGAGAAAGTATTGTGGGGAAAGGTTGTGCCATTGGTGATAGTGATATGGTTGCATGGGAATGATCAGTAAGAATTTTGGGAGTATGAAATAGATATGAGGGCTTAGTGTCCTGATCTATTTTCCTTGGAAGTGAAATGAATCTTGGGAGCTCGGCTCGAGGACAATTCATTATAAGGTGGGGAGGTTGTAAGATCCCAGATCTTGGAAAGTTATATTCTCATCTATGTTTTTGTTTGAATCCCTTTTTTGGTAAATTAAATTCTTACGAAAGGCTTAGAGGTGGATCAGGGGTGTTCTAAGGGTTTGGGACATGAAAAGAGGAGGAAGGGGGCAGGGTTCTGGGTAGGTCGCATGGTTTGTGCACGATTAGTGCTAACTGTGCAGACAACCCAGGTAAACCGTGAAAGATGATGTTTTTTCGGATAATATCCATTGCACAATTTTAACATGGTTAAAAAATAGCGTGGATAAACTGTGAGAGGGGGGTCTTTTTGGAAATAATCACCCGCATGGTTTGTGCACGGTTTGGATAACCGTGTGGCCCAGAAAGTTCAAAAACATTACACTTTTGCCACTCTAGGATTTTTAACACCAACTCGGGATTTCCACTCATTTCACCTCACTTCACCCTAGGTACCAACCAAATCTCTCATGTGCTCCAAGAAATCACTCTACCTCGTTTCTATGGTGTTTTGAGGCCGTTGGTTGTAGATCGAAGCTCCAGGTAAGGATAATCACATCTTTTCTTCTCTTTTGAGTTTAGGGTTTGTATCTTCTTATCCTCTCCTCCATAATCTCTAAAACCCTACTCATTGGGTGATAATTAAGTTGAATTATAAATAGTTGGTTGAAGTGGAATTTAATAAATTGATTAAGAGTGAATTTAATCACAAAATTGAGGTATTTGGTCTACAAGTTTTATATAGTGGTTTATTTGTGGAAATTTTCTTGTGTGGTTTTCTTCTTGGGTGTATGTTGGTATGTTTTAACTACCTATGGCATGTTTTAGTAAAATGGTCATTAATAAGGTAAATGGAGACCCTCACGGTACCCATGGGATGCGTCGAGGGTAATGACACTAATCTAAGGCCACCAATGGGGTGTGCCGACCTCCCAAGACCTAGGGATTTGGGAAGAATAAGTGAGATTGTTGTGTAATAATGTAGAGCCCTTAATAAACATGTTGGGGTAACTATTAGTGTTGGGTAAGAAGCTAGGTGCTTCACCTAAGCCTGGTAACAACCTAATTGGATATTGGATTAATATGTCTAAGTGATTAAAGACTGTAAATGAATGGGATATGATCATTGTAATAAATCTTAGTGAGTTATGCATAACGAACAATCCTAGTGAGATAGGCATAGTGAGTAAATGCTTAGTGAGATAAGCACAATAAAAAGGAATTGGGTTAAATGGATGACTTATGTGATGTGTGGTAAATGGGTTAATGGGTTAAGGTATTGTGTTAAACGTCATGTTAGTTTTATTGTATATGTTTTAATTGAGAAACGGTTGTGATGTTTGGTAAATGGTTAATGGTTACATATATGTATAGCATGTGCACATAGCATGGTAGTGTGGGGGTATTTACTGATGTTATACACCCATAGGTTGAGTTGGAATAATTCTATAAAATCCACCAAATTCATGGGTTAGGGATGTGGAACGATCCTCTATTCCCTTAACGGTTTCATCCTTAGGGACTGATGCCTAGAGGTGAGAAATGGTTGATGTTGAGTTGGACTGACTCTCAAAACTCCTCCCCCAATGCACATGGGTAGGGATATGACTAATGATATGTTTCCCTATCAGTTTCATCCATCGAGACTGAGGTTCTGAGGTGAGGTTATGGTTTACATGAGGAAGTTTTTCATAGTGAGATAGGACAGTTGTGTGTTTTTCCTCATGTATTTTCTTGTGTACTTTAATCCCATGTAACATATTCTATTGATGGACCCATTATAAATGTGTTGGAAATGGTAATTAATGGGAAATGGGATGAAATAGTATGGTATGGAAATGGTAATAAATGTTGGTAATGGACCTAAACTAGATAAGGGAACTTAATCTTTTTGTTGTCATTTATCATTCATTTCCTTTTTCATGCACAATTTTTTATACTAGATATTTTGTAGACACCGTTGGTGGTGGCCTTCTGAGTTGTGCTCACACCCTGCTGAGGCTGCCATTGGGTACCCAAGAAGACTTCATGATTGCAGGTCAGATTAAGGGAAAAGGTCCTTGTTATAAAATTGGGTGGGCATGGGTGTATGTGGAGGAGGACACAGACTTGGTGTGTGGACCATTTTCAGGATTTTTCAGTTGATCATTATTTTGGGTTTTGTTCACTTTTTCACTTGTAGCATGGCATGAAATATTTACTATTGGACATGGTTGTACTCAATTTGGGAATGGTTATTTATGCATGATCATGTATTATTGATTATTATTTAGCTATTTTGTTATCTTATATTATGCATTAATTTGATAAAAAGTGGGTATAGTCTCCACAATTGACTATTCAGACCCCTGTTGCTTGTCAGGAACCTTGGGTGTATGTGAAGGCACTCATAAGGTCATGTAACCACCCAGCTCAGAGCACTGGTTTAGTGGATTCCAGGTCAGGGATGTTACATAATAAGTAACCATATGACCTTATCATGTTGATATATCATTCACAATCAAACAAAACCAATGGTATGTTTGATCAAAGTAACAAAAATGAGTTTTTTTAATGTTAGGCCTCAATGTTATAGAACAATCCTTATTTTATAAGGTTATTATCCCTTATTATATATATTCTACTATTATATTCTTATCAATATAAGTGGCTTAGGTAATTTATGATACTAAATGTTTGTTTCCAAATAAATTAAACTACCTCACAGAGGTCCACTATCTCTTAAAAGTACAATGCAACATTGGACACCCCCTAATAAGAGACAGAGCTTCAAATGAGTACAGGTTACTTCAAAAACCAATAATAATTCCTCTCCATTGAGCTATTATTATGAAAAAATGGAAGAAAACCCCATATTATTTTGAAAATACAACTCCATAATTTATCTAGGGACTAAAATATAGATAATTTGGTCTAATAAACTAACATCAAGACGTTTCTTTGCAGTTATAATTATTCTTCTTTCCTAAAACTCAATACTATTAGTTTAGAAAAAATAGAACTTCAAAACTTCACAACATTGATGCTGCCAACATATTATTTTCTCTTCTAAATTCTGTAATCATAGGAATATGGATCTTTCTATACTCACACATCCTGATATTTAGATTATGTTTATGATATTTTTTTATCAATATTGTTATCTATAAATACTATCTTTAATCTCATTAATGACCCCACTCAATGATTATTTTATCTCATTTTATCTTTTTTTTTGTTTCTTTTTCTATAGAGGTGGAAGAATTAAAATACCAATATTTTTCAACTTTGATGGAGTAAAATACTATAAGTTACCTAGACTGTTAAAAAATTTAATATCATAAAATAAATTAAATCTTAATAAACCATGTTATTTGTGAAAATCTCACTATCAAGATAAGTAAATCAATATCCCACATTATTATGTATAATTACAAAAATTATCTTTTATTATTACTTCAGAAAATAGAACTCAACACATAAGAACATGATAAATATTTATAAAAATCATAAAAAATCATTTACATAGTTCCATGCATAGTAACTCAATGTAAATGATTGTAGTATGAAGTAATCTCTTACAATGAAACACACCTAAAAAGGTTATATCAAGAAAATATCATAGCAATTTGAAACACTCATTTTTTATCATATATTGACAAGAATTTTATGTAGGAAAAAAATAAAAATAAATCATTATCCCATTAATATATCTATATTATTCATTGACATATAATAAATGCACATCAAATAATTTGAGACCACCCTTATTCACTTTTAATAGATGGAAATTTTGACCCACATGACGTGGGGATCAAAGAGTATTCGTTGTGATTGAATCACATCTTAAATGTGATGGTATAATCACTATATTACAAATTCTATGTCCCCACGTTTTTATTTATTAGAAAACTAAAATCTTATAATATATGAGAATTTTCTATATAATTTAGTCTTTAAAATTCATATGATCAAATAATTCATAAACTATATAATATAGAAGGAACAATTAATACAGACATAATTCCATATGGAACTTCTCAAAGTCATATGATACTTTCAGAGGTCATATGAACATTATACACACTCATAGATTCAAAAGATTTCACTGGACATGAGTCATTTTATGTGCTATAAATTCATACATAGAATCATGTCACTAAATTAGTTTGATTTGGAATAACGTGTTATAATCGTGGAAAAGTCATATGGTGTGTACAAGTTGTCTAGATATCAATCAACTAAATACTAAATCAGTTTGGTTGATCTCTAGGCCTTCTAAAACATTCATAAAAACCTAAAAACATTCCAAACACTCTCTCAATAACCTCCAATGATTCTCACAATGTTTTAACACAAATAAAAACCATCAAAAACTCCATGGGTAATTCCAAAATAACTGCAATGCATGATAGAAATTAATTTTGGTCATTAGTAGAGGAAGTGATAATGTTGAGAAGAAGTGTAAACCATTGAAGGTGGTATAATATGAAGTTATAAAACTTTAAAATGGTTGATAAATTGTCTGAATGGGGGATATAGAGAGGCTTCTAGAGTACTAATGATGTGGGAAAATGGCTAGTTGGAAAATTGATAATCAAATGTGAATATAGCACATGGGGGGATATGATAGGGAAATTAAAAATACATGGGACCATTATGGTTAGATAAGGAGGGATATTGGGTGAGGATAGAAGGTGGAATATTAGATTCATCAGGATAAGGTTTATCACCCCTCTTTGGAGGGGGGGAGTTGGGTTTTGTTAGGAAACCTTCTTCAATACCATGTAAAATGAGAATATCCAGAATCAATTACTCTATGTTAGGTTGATTTATTATTATTTATTGATGAAGAAAACAAAGTTACAATTATAAATACATGTGAAACCACTGAATATTCAAACATATGATCATTGACTGATATTATTCTTCATAACTAGAAACCTTCTTAAATATATTATACTTGATGAATATCTTCATAATATGGGGAAAGGAAATATAAGAAATTGTGATCTAAAATGATTAATAAATTAAAATAAGGGATAAATCAATGATCATTATATCTTAACATGAGAATAACAGTATGAGAACATGATAATAACATTAACAAACAAAACCCTATATATCAAATATTACAATGTTGATTCATGGAATAAATCATGGTAGTTTATAAGATATGAATCATAAAGAAATAAAAGAACATAATCCATGAGAGCATAAAATTGGTATAAGTCATGGAATAATGGCATGAAAAATGTATATAAAATCAAGCCTATAGTAGTAATGGCATGACAAATGGATCATAGTAGAATCCGTCTACTCCCTAAACCATGAAAGTAGTAAATGTTCACTCCAAATAGAATCATATTGGAAAAAGTACATTAGTAAAATAGGTTGAATAAATATTGTAGTCATGTTTATCTTATGTGATACAAATAGTTACCCAATGCATTGGAGGGTTTTATAATTTCGAGCCCACCCGTCATTGGATACAATATTGCCACCATCCTTATTTATAATATAACAATATTATTTTGGTTAAAATATATCCACAATACATGGTTATAAATTAACCTTAATAACATATTTAAATTCATACATATGTGTTTAAAATGTTCATAAATCATTCATCATATCATTTTCTCTTAAAATAAATGGGTTTCATAAAAATTTCATCATAGTGGAACCCATGAAAAAAATAAGGTTCATAAAAATTTCATCATTTTATTATATCATAACTATTGATCATAATCATAATCCATATAAAGAATGAATAAGGATTATATCATGTGAGTATATCCCTAGTAAGAAATATTTATCATTAAAATATGACAACTGAGGTAAACATTAACTTAAAATATCACATGGAAATTTCATGAGATAAAGACCATTTTCACTTTAAAATATTTCCTTTAAAATCTAAAAAGTCATAGAATATTATAGATAAAACATTCTTTAAAAAAACTTGGAAACATGTAAATAAATATTCAAATTATTAAATTTTCATGATGGTGGTAATTTATGTTCAATATGTGTCAGATAAAATAACACATTCGTTTCACACCATTATAAAAAGACATAGACAATATCTTGTTTAGATAAAAATATTTTTTGAACCATTTTGTAAAAAATATAAAATTGGTAAAAATTAATTTAAACAATCAGAAAAAATAATAATAAATATATGAAATTATTTTATTAAAAATTCATATGGAATAAAAATTATTTTTATCCAAAGATAGAAATGAAGTCGATTTTCATTAAATAAAAATTTCGAGTCTGTTGAGTGAATAAGGTGATGAAAATGAAAGGAAAAAATTTTATTTTTAAAAAACTGAAGGATAACAAAATTATTGAGTTTATTTATAATTACATTATAATATATAATCATTCAAAACATAATCATAAACCATCTCATTAAATAATGAGATAGTAATATAAAACCCTTACATCGTGTATGATTTCCATCATACATGTTCAGACCTACAATGAAATAAATATTAAATTATTATACATAAATTATACATAAATATTCATATATATCATACCATATGTGATTTACTTATAAGTTTGTATCATCCTTTATTTAACAAATATATATTAAAATCACTCTTTCACGTGATAACTCTTTTATTTTTTATGTTATTGTTTTGGTTTGGAAGTTTTAATGCTTATAAATTGATCATTGTTCTAGTGTCACAATAATTTTAATCATGAAATAAATATAATATATATTCATTACATACAAATTTATATTCATCCATAAAATTATATATAGATAAATGAATTATATGGTTCATGGAGACGGTTGGTTGTACGTACACATGAATTATATTTTATTTTTTCAATAGATTCAATAAAAGAAAGGTAAATAACGATTCACATATTAATAATAATTATTATATTGTATATGTAATTTATATTAATTAAAAACATTTTTATTAATATCCATGTAAAACATAAAAAACCACATATATTCACAGAGGTGGTAGTCCACACATATGCATGAATGATGTTATCATTATAAAACTATTTATAAGGTAATAATGTTATTATTATATTATAATTACAATAGAATAATTATTTCATATATAAACATTAAAATAATTTTAACAACCACCCATTAAATATGGTCATGGAAAATGAGTTGTGTCTCTATATGGAGATGGTACACTGTACGTACGCACCAACAATACTTTCACTATGAATTTGATGGAAAGAGGTCGAATAAAGGGGGATTAAATATAATTATAAAATATGAGTATATTTAGTATAATTAATTTATTATTTTATTAATGATATTACATATTTATAAGAGTTGAAACAAAAATTAAAAATGAAGTGATTGGTTAAGGTGATTACCTCTTCTTTTAAACAACTCCTTTATAAATCCTCTAAATGGAAATAAGGTTGGTATTTTGGGAATAAAAAAACATATATAATGTGTACAGGGAATTAGATAACATTATTATTATATTTTTTCAATCTATAAGGATCAAATTTCTGTGAATAAGAGAATGGATGGGTACCATTTTATAATTGAGTAGGGGGGAACTCTTGTAATTTATTAAAAGATTAGTATATACCAAACTCATTATCTTCTCCAAATTTCACCAAGTTTCTATGGGTTAAAATATAAGATAGTATGTGTTTGAAATTGCAAAAAAATTATTTTTAGTGGTTTAAATGGTGTTTTAATCTTTATATTTGGGTTTAACCCCTTAGTTGACCAGTTTTGACCTGAACCATGGTACCATATTTTTAACTATTAATGGGTTATAACTTCCTTATAAGGTAAATATTGAGACATATAAGAAACAATAATGAAATTTTAGACCATATCTTATCCATATTTTCATATTTTTTAATTTTTATAATTTATAAATAATTTTTTAATATATTATATTGATAAAATTTCATAAATATCAATTTTTAAACTATTAATTTAATTTGACATAAAGAAAATAATGAAAAATTTATAATTTGAATATAATACTTAAAAAATTCATATTCCTATATAAATTCATTGTACACTATAACTCACTCAAATTATATTATATTTAATATTTCTAGAATCATTTCTTTTATTTTTCAAAGAATTGAAAAAAATACTATGTCAGCTTTGTATAAGAATTTAAGGTAATTATATAATTTATTAAAATTAGTGATAAGTCTATATAATTAAGAAAACATCATTAATTATAAAATATGAATTTATATTCATTCAGAAGTTTGTTTCTTATCTCGACATATATTTGATTTTTAAAACTAAGAGAGTGACATTTTGTCACATTCAATGATTCAAATATTATATAGGTTATTTTCCTAGAAAAGTGTCTACTAAAAAATAAATTTCAAGACTAAGGTTATAAGGGTCCAATTAACTTCATCCAATATTAATTAGGATTAAAATTTATGGCCTCTTAATTTAGTTTAAAACTAAATTAACATAATTTAGCTTTTATTGAGGTGATAAATTTTACCATGGTTACTATTAATATTGAAAAAAATTAAAAGGGACCTATATAAAAATTTTGAACCTCCCGATTCCAAATATGGAATACATTTTTTCAATTTCAATTTCTAAAATATGATGTATTTAATTTTATAGATAATCGTGCAAAAATGATAAAACACTATTTTTTAGAAATAAACATTTCTATGAATAAAACATCGTTCATTATTACCCCATTTTTAGAAAAGTATGAAATTAAATAAAAACATGAATAAATATATAATATATAAATTTCATTTAAATATTTCACAAAATAGTGAATAATTAATTTTATTAAAATAAAAATTCATTATTAAAATAAAAATAGTTTATCAAAAAAATATATCTTTTACTTTCAAACGATATTTATTTTTATTTATAATGAATTGATTCCCAAATAATCCATTTATTCATATGTAACCATACATATTTTTTTCATAATTTATGTAGTCCTATTTATACCCTCCAATCACATGTAATGGTGATAATATCACCTTGGTTCCTATAAAAGTTTTAACATCCTTGTTTACAATGTTTAACTATACCTTGATCTGATACGAACTATAATTACCAATACATTTCATAAGTAAATATTACATATTATTATATGAATATTAATTACATAACATTAATATTTGTGCTATAAATGTTTAGGTTAGGTACGTTGGGAAACATGGACACATAAATAACTAGTTCATAAATAACTAAATCATCCATCACTTATTTCTTCATAACTAGAACCCTACTTATACACATCAAACTTTATACATTTGTTTATAACCCTAGGAAAGGAAACATAATAAAGGGTGACGTCAAATGATATGTAAGGTAAAATAATTGATATATCAGTGATCACTTAAATATAACAAGATAATAATGGTATGATAACATGATAATAACATTTGAAACCCATGCCTTGTATATCAAAGATCATAATTTTGATTCCTGGCATACAACATAGTATTTTATTACATGGGAATTATAAAAAAATCATTGAACATGATCCATAAGATAATAACATTGTCATAAGACATGAAATCACATCATAATAATAAGTATATAAAATAATGTCCATATTAGTCAAGGCTCGTTACCATCACTATCATATTGCATTGATTTCACTCCCCAAACCAACATAGTAGTCAAGGCTCACTCTCATGACAATAATAGCAGAAAGAGTACCTTTATCAACTATTTTTAAGCCCTATTTTATTTATAATTATTTTATGATATATTAATAATTATTCAATGCAATGGATGGATTTATAATTTCAATACCACTCATCCTTTGTTATAACGTAACCACCATCCTTAGTTATAACATAACCTATATCCCGGGTAATAGTGTTACCACCATCCTTAGTTATAACATAACAACCTTCATATGTTGAAAATAATATATATGTGTGATAAAATATCAAAAAAATTAATTATATTAGGTCTAATTAAATGAAATGTTTTTTTATAAAAATTTCATCATAGTAGAACCTGTGAAAAAATGGGTTTCATAAACATTTCATCATTTCATCATAGCATAACCCACAGAAAAGGAATTGGTTTCATAAAAAACATAACATCATAAACATAAAATATCTAGTTAAAGAATAATAATGGTATTGATTGATTATATTCCTAGTAAATAATAAATATCATCAATTTATTCCACAGTAGGATAAATTTTCATCAAAATATATCTTGGAATATTTCATTAGAAAAATACCCTTTTCACATTGAAATTACTTCTTTAAAATATACAAAATTTAAAAATATTTTAGAAAATATTTTATTTAAAAAAAATGGCAACATGTAATGGAATATTCAAATTATTTAGTGGCCATGGTTGTAGAAATTTGTTTCATTCCATATATGTTAAAAGAGAATATTCATTTAACACATTTGTAAAAAATCTCAAAAATAGTATCTCATTATGAAAATTAAAATAAGATTAAATTTAATTTATTTAAAAAATATAAAATGGGAAAAATAATATTTCAAAATAATATTATAATATTATAAACCTTCTTTAAAACATATTTATAAGACATGTAAATTTATGAAAAATTCTTTTCAACCAAATAAAAATAATAATTTTTTGGTAAAAATGTATTTTTGGTCTCCTTAGTAAGTAAGGTTTCTAATATAAATGGAAACCATTTATTTTCAAGAAATAACCATAATATAAGAAAATTTATGTGTTTCTTGATAGGTAGACAATAATAATTCCTCATTGAAAACATAATCTTAAACAAATCCAACAAACAATGAGACTGTAACATAAAACCCTTACCTCAGGATTGAATTCATTTATATATGTTCAAACATCCTATATAATAAATATAAATATCTTATAAAAATTATAAATAATCAAAAAAAATATCATACAATATATGTTTTATTTATAATCTTTTATCACTTATTCATTAACAATATTTTATTAAAATCACCATTCCGGGTGATAACTTTGTTTTTCATGTGTGTTTTTCTTGGGTATTTTTAGTTTTTTTATTTAATTATGGTTCAATAATATCCAAAATATAAAGCATAACATAATATTATATATTTTAATTATATAAATATTTATATTCATCCATAAAAGTAGAGATCAAAAAATGAATTACATTGTTCATGGAGATGGTAGCTCGTACGTACTCCTGAAATATGTATTAACTTTTATACGGATGGAATGAACTAATTTTAATTAAAAAATAAATGTTGGAAAATAATTATTTTATCATATATATTCATTAAATCCATCTTTATTTCCATCCAATTTTATAAAAAAAAGAAAAATAAATTACTTATCTTCATTGATGATATCATCTACACGTACGCTCGAACAACGTTATCATTTTAAAACTATTCATACGATAAAAAGGTGTATATAATATTATAATTATAGTGGAATAATTATTTCATATATAACTATTAAACCCATCATAACAACCTACCATGAAATATGGTGATAAAAAATGATTGTATCTCTATGTTGAGACAGTAAGTCGTACTTACACAAGAGTGATAATTTCACTTTCCATTTGATGGAAGGAGGGAGAATAAAAGGGTTATCAAAATCATAATAAAATTTAAGTTTATTAAGGATACTAAATTTATTATTTTATAAATATTATAATTGTTTTATATTTGTTGAAAGATGTATGAAAAAGAAAGTGATTGGTTAAGGTGAATAGCTCGTCTTTGAAATAACTCCATTAGATATCCACTTAAAATCTATAGGATCAGTATTTTAGGAAGATAATTACCTATATAATTTATATAGTGTAGTTTATAATAGTACCTGAGGATGTTTTTTCAATATATAAGGCTCTATGTGGTGTGAATAAGATAAGGTAAGGTTCCCTTTTTTAATTGAGGAGAGGGGAAGTCTTGGAATTTGTTAAAATATTGAAATATAAAAAAGCAATTATCTAGCCCAAATGACACCAAAATTCAAAATATTAAAATATTATATAGTATGGGGTTGAAATAAAAAAATGAATATGTTTTTTATAGTTTTATGTGGAGTTATAAACCTTACCTTTAAGTTTGACCCTGAAGCGGCTGGAGGTCGTCATGGCCCTAAAAATTACATTTATTGCTCCTATACTAGTATAGTGACACAGGGTCGAACCACAGAGAAGGCAGATGAGAACTCTAAGGTTTTATTTTTATCAAACTCCACTGTTTTCAACAGTGGAGCGAGTGTGCATATTTTCCTTTTTCAATTTTTTTTATTTTATTAATGAAACGGAAATAGGATGAGGAATCTAGAGTTTATACAAAGAAACTAGAATTTACACTAATACTGTTAAACTAAAGAATTATAGTATACTAATATAAAGTAGCAAGACAAGGAAGCGAGATAAACAAAGTACTCAGGAATTCTAAACTACTAGTTAGAATGGATGTTCTCTCCACATCTTAAAACCGAATCACACTTCAAGAAAGACTGAAGATATTTCCCACGCCAGGTTACTCAATAGGCAGATGATTAAGTCTGGGAGTTCGCCACACCAAAACATAATCGAACTGCTAAGAAGTTTGGAAAAGATTAAATTTGGAAATAAACTCACCATAAATTTCCAAATTTAATGACATTAATGTTCTGAAAAATTCATTCAAACACAACCTCACTAGTTGAATTTCAATTGAAATTGTAATCATTGAAGTGTGAACGATCAAAATTTTAGAAACAGAATCAGTCTCTCCAACTGATTCTAATTTTGTAAAAGATAAGAAAATGAAGATTTGAATATCATAACCAGAAGGATTTAAAATTCCTGAGCTAAGAAAGTTCAACCTTTGATCATACTGATTAAAGAAGTGAAAAAAATTCCAAAAACAGAGTACAAAGATAAAGAACAGAGGGAGGAAGAACTCCCCAATACATACTCTGCCTTTGGGCTCCTTCACATTCTACTCATCTCCTAGGAGTCTAGATGAACGTCCCCACTCTCAAGTGGATGTGATTGTGGAATGAGTAAAATAGAAAGAGCGAATGATATCCTACCTCAAATTCTGATAATTCTCTGATTTAATACCTTGCCGTCATCTACTGCATGTCACCACTTGCCTTCCACCGACTTAGATTCATCTTTAACTACCGCACCACACACGTGTGTTTGTTTACGACAAACACGTCGCATTAACTTTTCTCACATAACTAACTCTTGCTGAGTAAGTTAAGTGAATCTGTACATATACACGTCCCTTGAATGAACCTGCAATGTTAAAATAGAAAATAAATAAAAGAATACGCAAAGAAAGAGAAGAAGTTTACTTTTTAACTTAAAGTTATATTACTTATTAAAAGTTAACTAACCATTAACTAATAAGAATCTTAATTGCTAAATGTTATTAAATATTATTATTATGATTATTAATTGATTAACTAATATTTAATTAAATAAATTTATTAAATTTTTAAATTTTTATTTTTATTTAGTGTAAGAATTATTAATAATTAGTTAGTTTAACTTAATTAAATTATTCGATTATATTAAAATTAATTAATTAATTAATAAAAAGTTAAATAAAATTAAAACTTCGCTTAATTAGTTTAATTAATTAGTTTAATATTTTAACTAATTAATTATTATTCGTTAACTTATTATAATCATTGTTTTTTTGTTAATTTATCATCTTTTTAATTTATTATTTTTTTGTTTTTGTTTTTTTATTAAGCCTGTATCTCCCCCCCAATTCGGTGCACAGGGGGAGGAAATTTAGGATTCTTCAAGAAGACTCCGCTGATGCTCAACTCATCCTCCTCACACAGGGGCGGTGAAGGTCTTCCTTCCATAGTAGAGGTGGAATCCTCCTTCAGATCTATAAGGCCCCAGCCTTAAACCTTACTTAATCTTGAGTTATTACAAGATTACACATTGAGGAACTTTTCACGTTTAGAGTTTTAGAGAATTAGATCAGAAAACATGCATTACATTCCACATTTAAACAATGTGGTTACATAAAAGAGAGTATTTATTTTTCACATCAATGGAAACATATTTAAAATAAAACATGGATTTATTCTTGATACTTCCTTGAAACTATCATCACATAATGTACCTTTCCCTTGACCTGTAGAAAACCATTTCAAAAACTTGGGATGAGCATAAAAAGCTCAGTAAGGGTTATAAAAATATGGAAAGGAATCATGAGTTCATATATACATAAGGATGAAATCATAATTTACCCATAAAACATAAGCACTTAAACATACCTCATCAAATCATGAATAAATCATAGAAATCATAAGACATAAAGGTAACTTGAGGCATTCATAGCATTCTTACATAGGGAGTAACCCTTTTGGTTACGTTTGGAATACCCATCACAGTATATTCCCTAAATATCTTTGGAGAAACCTTAATGTTTAACTCCTTCACATTACCAAATGCTTTGGAGAGCTATATCGGGCTCACCCACCCTTATTTTATCACAGAACCACCCGTCTTCATAATAATGCCCAAGAACCATAACATAATCGTATCACATAAAACATGCATAAAGGAAACATAGCATTTCCACATTTCAATCACAAGATATCAAAACAACAAATTGATATAATCAAAAAATTATAAAAACCATTTTCAATACCAAAATAAAAGAAAAGTAATACATGGTATTTATTTTTCATTTTTAAAAAAGGTTAGGTTATGGCTTATAGAGGATGCCGAAACTCAAATAATGGTCACGACGGTGGAGAAGTCGTTGTCGCCGCATACGTACGAAAAAAAACATTCCTTTTGTCATTTAGTAAAACACTTCGTATAAAAAATAATCCTTTTGACTAGACATAAAAGTCAAAGGGGTTTATACACCGTATAAAATAAAGTTGTGTATAGTATAAAATATGCCTCAATGAAAGGAGATTGAGACGAAGTCCCTTACCTCGGGTCCGACTTGACTCGATCGTTCTTTAATTTCCAGAATAATAAACATGAGAAAATTTATACTTTCTTAAGAACCTTTTTCAAGTTCATTATTCCTTTCATATCACTTATTACCATGTTATGAACATTATGTAATCATTTAAGTTAATAATGGTCGTTTTGTCGATATTTGGTACTTGAGTCAAAAGTGAACTTCTTATATTTACAAGTTGTTCACGTAGGCAAATATCCATTATCTAAAGAATGATATTCATGATTTAGATGTCATATATATCATATATATCCAGTATATACATGAATTTATAATATTACATCATCATTTAGAGGTATGAAATGAAATGCACCGTTCATGGAGACGGTAAGCCGTACGTACGCATGAACGCTACTTTCATTTCTATGTCATATTAATTGAATTAAAAATAAATGAGAGATATGTATATTTTAATTACAGAATTAAATTCATCATCTAGATGTAACATACATCATATATATCCGTTATATATATTTACTTATAATAGTACATTACATTTGGGGATAAGAAATGAAATGCACCATTAATGGAGACGGTAAGCCGTACATATGCATGAACGCTACTTTCATTTCGATCTCATACTTTAATGGAATGAAATAATAATTATATAAAGGTATATTATAATTCCAGTATAATATCATATAAAATCTCATTAAATCTATCTTTTATACGTACCACATATGGTATTAACGAATCAAATCACTTTGAGGGGGCAGTAGTCTGCACTTCCTAAAATGAAGATATCGCGTTCACCCATAATGGAAACCATAAAGGTATATCATAAATGAAAAATAAATAACATTAAGTAAAATATAAACAAATTATATATCATATATAAATATAGTGACATCTTAATGGCCACCTTTGATGGTGTTATATGAGTGTTGAACAATCATCGTTTCGTGAGGTAGAAATTCACCATCCACAGAAACAATATGTTCTTTAACCATTAGATGTAGGTGTGTGTATGTGTATCTCTAATAATTCTCATAAAAACATCCTATTATATTGAAGATACTGGTGTCATTACAAAATAAAGAAATAAAAATAGTTTAGGGGGGTTGGAGAAGAAAAATAAAACATAAGAACACAAGAGAAAACACTACCTTTAAAACGGGTAACTCTTTTTGATTTGAGCTCAAAGGCCTACTTGGGAAGACTTCTTCCAAATATGAGGATTCTAGGAGTAAGATAGGGATGTGTAGAGACAAACTGGGTAGGGTTTGGCCGAGCCAAAGGCCTGAGAGGTGTGGGTAAGGAGGTAGAGGTGGGGGCCTTTTATAAGAGGAGAGGAGGGGCACTCTTGGAAAGGTATAAAATGTTACTTTATTTTCAAATGATATTTGGATTTTAAAGGTCCCAAATTGATGTATTTCGAGGATAAGGTGATAAGGGTTCGAAATATACTCATCAAAAAGGTCTTTGACAAGTGTATTTAATAGTTTTTATATTATCTTTTCATTTTATTTAAATTCTTTATTAATGAGGTAATCGCTGCATCATCATGATGTCATAAATATTTTAATTTATTTAATGTCTAAAAATTAAAAAAAAATACTATGATGTATTAAATCTTTTTATCTTTTCAATGACTATTTATAGTCCAATATATCATTTATTTGTACAAAATTAATTTTTTTTTACTCAAGTGATACATTCTTTGTTATATTTACTTTCTTTAAAAATTAAAAGATAAGAAGTCATTATCACACAAAAGTGATTCCATGGGGTCCCCAAGTTTAGAAAAAGGCGTCCCATGGTCGGCCATGACAAAAATAGTAGTATTAGGACACATGTTGGGGTCATCTGTTATTATTATGATATTATTTTATTATCCTTAACTACCCGATTACTAATTAATCAAGATAATTAAAGATAATTACTGTCATTACTATTCATAATGTCCAAAAACAAAAGAGTCTTGATTACATAATTTAGACCTTCTGATTCAAAATATGTAATCCATTTTACCAAATTACAAACCCAGAAATTGCAATAATTAATTTAAAAAATAATTCTGTTGTCAAAACAAATAGCGGGTTTTTTGAAACAATACCTATGAAAAGTTTGGCATTAGTTTATGCCCATTTCTAAAGTGGAATTAATCCTAATGACCACCATTGGATTAAATGGTAAAAATATATTCAAATTACCTTTTAATATTAATTAAAAAGATAATCTAACCACATACTTAAATTAGATGAAAAAACATTTTTGATGTAAAATATAGTATTTTTCACTATTCATTAAAAAAATGAACATTGTCAGAAAAATACCAAAAATTTATCCAATGTAAATTTCAATGTCACAATCATAATGAATATGTTTATTTTGACAAATAGAGCTTATAAAATCGTCAAAAGTTTGATTTAAAAATGGTTTTCCATCAAATGGCAGTAAAACAATCTTTTAAAAATATTTGTGTATTTCATGCTTAAGATTGGATTTATTCTCATTTTAAGTCTCTAAAACACTATCTAATTCATAAATAGACATAGATAAAAATATATATTATTCATTACTTACTTGGGATGTTTCATCCTTCTCATATTTTGAAAATTCCGTCCCCGCAATTTATTTACTTGTTGAATAAGTGGGGGTATATATCCCTCATTGCATTTTCAGATTCCCATGTTGCCTCTTCACTCATGTGGTTCTTCCACAATACCTTTACTTGATGAATCACCTTATTCTGTAACACTTTCTCCCAATGGTGAAGAATCTTGATTGGTTGTTCTTCATAAGAGAGATTCTCTTCCAACTGAACTGCCTCTGGGCTCAAAACATTACATGGATCTGGTATATACTTTCTCAGCATCGAAATATGAAAAACATTGTGTACCTGAGATAAACTTGGAGGTAAAGCCACTCAGTAAGCAGCTGATCCAACTCTCTCCAGAATTTCATATGGTCCAATGAACCTTGGACTCAGATTTCCTTTGTTACCAAATCGCATCACACTTTTCCATGGTGATACCTTGAGAAAAACATGATCACCTACCTCAAAAGAGAGATCCTTCCTCCTGTTGTCTGCATAACTCTTCTGCCCGCTTTGAGCCATTCTCATGTGTCTCTGTATCATCTGAACTTTTTCTGCCAACTCTTCTACCAATTCTGGTCCCATCAACTTCCTTTCACCCACTTCATCCCAGAAAGCTGGAGTTCGACACCACTTCCCATATAATGCCTCAAATGGTGTCATCTGTATACTAGAATGAAAACTGTTATTATAAGAAAACTCAACCAAAGAAATATGTTGGTCCCAACTTCCCTGATAATCCATCGAACAAGTGCATAGCATATCCTTCAATGTATTTATTGTTCATTCTGACTGCCTATCTGATTGAGGATGAAAAGCTGTACTAAAATTTAATTCAGTACCCAACGACTTCTGAAGTCTTTTCCAAAAGTAAGAAGTAAACCTAAGATCACGATCAGATACAATGGATAGGGGAACTCCATGAAACCTGACTATCTCTTTAATATACAATTGAGAAGGTTGATCTAGGGAAAAAGTATCCCGTATAGCAAGGAAATGAGAAGATTTAGTCAAGCGATCAACAATAACCCAGATTGCATTATTATCTTGAGATGTCTTCGGTAATCCCACAACAAAGTCCATGGATATATTTTCCCATTTCCACTCTGGCACTGGTAACGGCTGAAGCATCCTTTCGGTAACTTCCGCTCTATTTTAACTTTCTGACAAGTAAAACAATTCATAGTAAAATCTGCAATATCTCTTTTCATTCCATCCCACCAATAATACTCCTGAATATCTCTTTACATCTTAGTACTTCTAGGATGAACTGAAAACAGAGAACTATGAGCTTCACATAACAAATATCTCTTCAACTATGAATCACACAGCACACACAATATCTTCCCAAATCTCAAAACACAATCATTATCAATTTGAATTCAGGCAACTTACCCTTATGAACCAACTCCACCTTTTTCTGCAACTCACTGTCTTGCTTCTGTGCTTGCTTGATTTTGTCTGATAGAGAAGATTTCACTAATACCCAAAAACAATAGGACATCTTGCACCAACAACTTCTATGGAAAAGTTCATAAAATCCTTAACCAAAGTATCAAGTTCCAAACACACCATTGTTAATGAAGCATTACATTTTCGACTCAAAGCATCAGCCACTTGATTTGCTTTTCCCTGATGGTAATGAATTGTACAATCATAATCCTTGATTAATTCCAGTCATCTCCTCTCTCTCATGTTCAATTCTATCTGATTGAATATATACTTTAAACTTTTGTGATCAGTATATATTTCACACTTTACTCCATACAAATTATTCCTCCAAATTTTTAAAGCGAAAACAACAGCAGCTAATTCCAAATCATATGTAGGGTAATTTACCTCATGAGTTTTCAACTGTCGTGAAGCATAATCATTTACCTGATCATTCTGCATTAGGACGCAACCAATTCCTTTCAATGAAGCATAACTGTAGATAACAAACTCTCCATTCCTAGAAGGTAGTTCCGAAACTAGATCATTCACCAATCTTCTTTTCAATTCCTGAAAACAATCATCACATTGTTTTGTCCAGATAAACTTAACACCCTTCCGAGTTAGCTTAGTCATTGGACTAGATAATCGTGAAAAATTTCTAACAAACCTTCGGTAATAGACTGCCAAACCAAGGAAGCTACAAATCTCAGTTACATTTATGGGTCTTGGCCATTCTTCAACAACCTTTGTTTTTGCAGGATCAATAGTTATCCCATCTATAGAAACAATGTGACCAAGGAAAGAAATTTGTTGCAACCAAAACTCACACTTGACGAATTTCCCATACAATTTCTTTTCTTTCAAGGTTTTCAAGCTAACCCTTAAATATCTTTCATGCTCCTCTTTACTTTTAGAAAACACCAAAATATCATCAATGAAAACCACCACAAACATATCCAAGAACTCATGGAAAATTCTATTCATTAAGTCCATGAAAAAAATAGGTGCATTGGTTAGCCCAAAAGGAATTACTACAAATTCATAATGGAAATATATTTTACGAAACGCGGTGTTCCGAACATCTGCTTCCTTTACCTTCAGCTGATGGTACCCCGATCTCAGGTCAATCATTGAAAAATACTGAGCTCCTTGGGGCTGATCAAACAAATCATCTATATGAGGAAAAAGATATTTGTTCTTAATATTGATGTTATTCAAAGCTCTATAATCAATGCAAAGTCTCATAGAACAATATTTCTTTTTAACAAATAAAACAGGAGCACCCCATGGTGATGTTCTCGGTCGAATGAAACCTTTCTCTAATAAATATTGCAATTGCTCCTTCAACTCTAAAAGTTAAGTTTGAGACATTTGATAAGGGGATTTTGAAATGGGATTAGCATCAGGAACTAATTCAATAGTAAATTCAACTTCTCGATCTGGTATTGTACCAGGAAACTCATTAGGAAAAACATCAGGATACAAATTTACCACTGGCACATCATTAATCTGAAAAGTTCCCTTGTTTTCAATAATATGTGCAAGGTAACATTCATTTCCATATTTTACAAGATTTTTGGCCTCTTGATATGTTATCAAAAGTAAGGGTTCATTCTTGTACACAAACTGAAAGTCTTTCTGAAAAGAAACTTATTTAGATCTACAGTCAATCTTAGCCTGGTAAATAGAGAGCCAATCCAAACCTATGATAACATTAAAATCTATTAGAGGTAAAACAATTAGGTTTTCAAGTAGGTTATTTCCACGAATAAGGATAAGAAGATTCTTATAAATTCTTTTTGCCTTCTCCCTGGTGTTTTTACCACAAGTTCAGGAGTCCTTTCTTGAGATGGTATTCCCATATTTACCTGAAACGTTTTCAGAGATGAAAGAATGTGTAGACCCTGAATCAAACAACACACTGGCATAATCTGAAAAAAGAAACAATGTACCTGATACAAATTCATTTGATGGCCCGACATCTGCTGAAGTAGTTGCAGAGGATTTCACCACCCCTTTCTGCATGTAGTCTAACTGCTTCCCATCACTCAAGCTCTTTGTTAGACACTCATTTTCATAGTGACCCATCTCATTGCACTTAAAACATTTCACTAACTATAAATCAAATTTGGTCTTACCATCACCCTGATCTTTTTCAGTGCAATCATTTGCCTTATGTCCCATCTTACCGCATCGGTAGCACTTTATAGAATTCAGAAGACATTCCCCAGCATGCCTTTTACCACATTTATCACAAACTGGAAACTTAGTTTTCTTACCATCAGAACTTTTTGAAGAATTCTTCCCTTTCTCCTACCACCTTGGTCTCTTCTTCTGTTGGTTGTTATAGAACACTTGATCATCGACAACCTCTATTTCCACCTTCTCAGCACATCGAACAAGCTTTTAATAACTTTTTAACTCACTAGAAGTTAATTCCCTTCGATATTTTGGCTATAATACTGAGTAAAAACGATTGATTTTACTATCATGTTCTCGGATAAAATTTGGAGCATACCTTGCCAATCGAGTGAACCTTTCTTCATAGGTAGCCACTGAGTCTTCCTCTTGCCTCAATTCCAGGAATTGTATTTCCATACTAAGTCGAACAGTCTTAGGAAAATACTTCTCAATAAACATACCTTTTAATTCATCCCAGTCGAGAGCATCAATCTCATCAACATCCCTGATATTTTTAACCATCGACCACCACTGATCTGCTTCACCCTCCAAACGGTAAATAGCAAAACTAACCTTTTGATTGTCTGAACACCCCATGACATCGAAAATCTTCTCTAGTGCTTTAATCCACCTTTCAGCTAGCACAGGTTCAGATTATCCTCTGAATGATGGGGGATGTTGCCTCATGAAATGTTCCACCAATGACATGTTCCTCTGCAGTTGATATGGCTGATCTCGTGCATGGATACCACCACCATTTATCGCTTGAGTCAACTGAGCCATTACTGCAACAAACTATTCAGTTCCAATTCCGACCATATCAGGATGCTGATTCAGAAGGTTATTTCCTTCTGTATTCCTTCCTAGCACTGCTCCCCTGTTTCCTCTGCGGAAAACCATTCTGAACAAACATGTCTTAGATGAAGCAACATGGTAATCTTCAAATGCTATTTCAATTTGACCATAAAAAAATATTTTTGGATAATCATTTAATATAATTATAACTCCTAAAGTTATCTAAACCTCCCTCTGATACCAACTATAAGGCCCCAGCCTTAAACCTTACTTAATCTTGAGCTATTACAAGATTACACATTGAGGATCTTTTCAGGTTTAGAGTTTTAGAGAATTAGATCATAAAACTTTCATTACATTCCACATTTAAACAAAGTGGTCACATAAAAGATAGTATTAATTTTTCCAATCAATGGAAACATATTTGAAATAAAACATGGATTCATTCTTGAAACTTCCTTGACACTATCATCACATCATGTACCTTTCCCTTGATCTGTGAAAATCATTTCAAAAACATGGGATGAGCAAAAAAATCTCAGTAAGGGTTATAAAAATATTGAAAGGAAACATGAGTTCATATATACATAAGGATGAAATCAAACTTTACCCATAAAACATAAGCACTTTTACATACCACATCAAATAATGAATAAATCATAGAAATCATAAGACATGAAGGTAACTTGAGGCATTCATAACATTCTTATGTAGGGATTAACCGTCTTGGTTACGTTTGGAATACTCATCACAGTATAGTCCCAAAATCTCTTCGGAGAAACCTTAACGTTTAACTCCTTCGTGTTTCCCAATGCATTGGAGAGCTATATCGGTCTCACTCGCCCATAGTTTATCACGGAACAACCCATCTACATAACAATTCCCAAGAACCATTACATAATCGTATCACATAAAACATGCATAAAGGAAACATAGAATTTCCACATTTCAATCACAAGATATCAATACAACACATTGATATAATCAGAACATTATGAAAAACATTTTCAATACCAAAATAAAATAAAAGTAATACATGGTATTTATTTTTCATTTTAAAAAAAATGTTAGGTTATGGCTTGTAAAGGAAGCCAAAACTCAAATAATGGTCACGGCGGTGGAGAAGTTGTTGTCGCCACATACGTACGACAAAAAAACAATCATTTTGTCATTTAGTAAAACGCTTGATATAAAAAAAGATTCCTTTTGACTAGAAATAAAAGTCAAAGGGGTTTATACACCATTTAAAAGAAAGTTGTGTATAGTATAAAAGATGCCTCAATGAAAGGAGATTAAGATGAAGTTCCTTACCTAGGGTCCAACTTGACTCGATCGTTCTTTAATGTCCTGAATAATAAAATTGAGTTAATTTCTACTTGATTATGAACCTTTTTCAATTTCATTATTCCTTTTATATCACTTATAACCATATTATAAACATTATGTAATCATTTATGTTAATAATGGTCGTTTTGTCGATATATGGTACTTGAGTCAAAAGTGACCTTCTTATATTTACAAGTTGTTCACGTAGGAAAATATCCATTATCTCAAGAATGATATTCATGATGTAGATGACATATATATCATATATATCCAGTATATACATGCATTTTTAATATTACATAATCATTTAGAGGTAAGAAATTAAATGCACCGTTCATGGAGACGGTAAGCCGTACGTACGCATGAACGCTACTTTCATTTCTATGTCATATTAATGGAATTAAAACTAAATGAGAGATATGTATATTATATTTCCAGAATTATATTCATCATTTAGTTGTAACATACATAATATATATCCATTATATATATGTACTTATAATAATATATTTTATTTGAGGATAAGAAATGAAATGCACCGTTCATGGAGACGATAAGCCGTACGTACGCATGAACGCTAATTTCATTTCTATCTCATACTTTAATGGAAAGAAATAATAATTATATAAAGGTATATTATAATTCCAGTATAATATCGTATAAAATATCATTAAATCTGTCCTTTATACATACCACATATGGTATTAACGAATCAAATCACTTTGAGGGGGCGGTAGTCCGCACTTCCTTAAATAAAGATATCACGTTTACCCATAATGGAAACCGTAAAGGTATGCCATAAATGAAAAATACAGAATCATAAGTAAAACAAAAACACATTATATATCATATATAAATATAGTGATATCTTAATGGATACCTTTGAAGGTGTTATATGAGTGTTGAACAATCATCGTTTCGTGAGGCAGAAATTCGCCATCCATAGAAACAGTATGTTCTTTAACCATAAGATGTAGGTTTGTGTATGTGTAGCTCCAATCCTTCTCATAATAAAATCATAGTATATTGAGGATACTGGTGTTGTTACAAAATAAAGGAATAAAAAGAGTTTAGTGGGGTTGGAGAAGCAAAATAAAACATAAGAACACAAGAGAAACCACTACCTTTAAAACATGTAACTCTTTTTGATTTGAGCTCAAAGGCTTCCTTGGGAAGACTTCTGCCCAAAGAGTGGCTTCTAGGAGTAATAGAGAGATGTGGAGAGACTAAATGGGAAGGGGTTGGATGAGACAATGGCTTGAGAGGTGTGGGTAATGAGGTAGAGGTGGGGGCCTTTTATAAGAGGGGAGGAGGGGCACTCTTGGAAAGGTATAAAATGTTACATTATTTTCAAATGAGTTTCGGATTTTAAAGGTCCCACATTGATGTATTTATAGGATAAGGTGATAAGGGTTCGAAATATACTCATACAAAAGGTCTTTGAAAAGTGTAATTTATAGTTTTAACATTATCTTTTCATTTTATTTAAATCCTTTATTAACGAGGTAATCACTGCATCATCATGATGTCATAAATAATTTAATTTATTTAATGTCTAAAAATTTCAAAAAAATACTATTATGTAGGAAATATTTTTAGATATACAATTACTATTTGTAGACCAATATATCATTTATGTAGAAAAAATTAAAAATGTTTTACTCAGGTGACACATTCTTTGTTATATTTACTCTCTTTAAAAATAAAAATATAAAAAGTCATTATCACACAAAAGTTATTCCATGGGGTCCCCAAGTTTGGCACAAGGCATACCATGGTCAGAAATGACACAACCAGTAGAATTAGGACACATGTTGGGGTCATTTTTTATTGTTATGATATTATTTTATTATCCTTAACTACTCGATTTCTAATTAATCAAGATAATTAAAGATAATTACCGTCGTTACTATTCATAATGTCCAAAAACAAAAGAGTCTTGATTACATAATTTGGACCTTATGATTCGAAATATGCAATCCATTTTACCAAATTTCAAACACAGAAATTTCAATAATTAATTTAAAAAATAATTTCGGTTGTCAAAATAAATAGCGGGTTTTTTGAAACAATATCTATGAAAAATTAGGCATTAGTTTATGCCCAATTCTAAAGTGAAATAAATCCTAATGACCACCATTGGATTAAACGGTAGAAATATATTCAAATTACACTTTATGACCAATTAAAAAGATAATCTAACCATATAATTAAATTAGATGAAAAAGTAGTTTTGATGTAAAATGCAGTATTTTTCACTATTCATTTAAAAAATGAACATTGTCAGAAAAATACCAAAATTTTATCCAATGTCAATTTCAATGTACCAATCATAAATAATATTTTTATTTTGACAAATATATCTTATAAAATTGTCAAAAGTTTGATTTAAAAAAGGTTTTCCAACAAAAGGCAGTAAAACAATCTTTTAAAAATAATAGTGTATTCCATGCTTAAGATTGGAATTATTCTAATTTTAAGCCTCTAAAACACTATATAATTCATAAATAGACATAGATAAAATTATCTATTATTCATTACATACTTGGGATGTTACAAGATCTGGGTGGCACGAACTAGCAGCAACTCCAGGTATATGAATCCTTCTGCGGCAGTGAGACTCTCCTACAGATGAAGACATGACCTCAACTCAAACCGACAACGAATCCCTCCTTCAGCTAATGGAATATTTTGAAAATATTCTTCTTCCAAGCCTATCTGTGGATTCATGTTCCAGGGGTGACAATGACACTTAAAACCAGATTGCTACGACACCCCGGTGGTAATGCGGTTCTCTCCACCATCCCGGTCTCAGTTTTCTGATTTGTGGAAGTGCTTCGGCTAAAGCCCTATATCATGTTTTCACTTCTAATTCAAGTCTAGTAATGATTAAATCAATTATATGGTTTGAGTCTGGAAATATGTAAAGTGATGGTCTTGTAATTAATTTTGGGTCATGGGGTGGAAGTGATGCAGGAGAAGAGAAGTGACGAGAGTGAAATATTCTAAAAATTTCTGGCAGGGGATGTGCTGCGAGAGAGTGCGTAGGGTGAAGCAATGCCAAAGAGGAGGTGGCACCACTTCTGTGGTGCATTAATAATTGGGAAACAGTGAGAGAGAGTGAGACACCATAAAAGAGTCACGGTGGATGAAACTATTGTGAGACTTGTTGCTGGAAATGGTGAGACAAGTGAGGGAGATGTTACATGGTGCCACCGGTTAGCTCAATGGAAAATATCTTTTTTATACTCCATTTTTTAAAAAAGTAAACCCATAATCTATCCATATATCAATTCGATACAGAAGTTGGCCAATGGTTTAAATTCATCAAGAATAATAATATATAAGATAAAACGGAATAAATAATGTGGTTGTACTTTATGGAGATATGCCTTAACAATTATTTCCCTTGAACTCTTTGAATAAAATTAGAGAGATAATATCAAGAGATTAAGAAATAGGATAGTGAATTTGTTCTTTCTTATAATGTGAATTCCACAAGGCTTTAAAGTTATTCCTTGGATTTTTATCAATAATTATAACATAATATATAGATTATTTAGTCATGTAAAACCACATTTATGAATGTTTTTAGATATACAAGACTTTTTGAGTTATAAATATGTAGTTCGATGTTATCTAAAATTAAAGATGGAGTTTGGATAATGGTCCCATTGACTTTGATATAAGAAATAAATGATATAATTTCAATCTAGAGGAACAAATTATAAAGGAGGAAATAATATCCAACCACCCACATGTCAAATATGTGAAGATAATTATCATATTAATTTCCTCAAAGGAATGGGGAAATAATTTATATATGCGAGAGAATTACATAAAACTCATGAATATTGAAGAGATCAGAAGAATTCAAACAACATGATGGATAAAAATAAGGCACCACCCAATTCACTAACCAAGGTTCAATACTTAAAATGTAAATATAAATTCTACTATACAATCCAAAGCATCAAACCAATGATTTTTTATGGGAATCAACATTAGTGAACATTGATGTCAAGGGAAAAATGGAAATATTATGTCATCCCCACCACATAGGTGGATCATAGAAATCTAGTTGTAAAATGTTATCTTATTATTCAATGATGAATGAAATTTTTTTATTTGATTATTTTTCTAAACAATCTTTTATATATTTTATGTTTCCAAGAACTATTAAATCATATTCATGTTACCCTAATGTAGATATATTTGTACCTATAAATATCACAGATATTTTAATTATCATACAATTCATTTATTATTATATCCATTTCATTTGATAATTTCTCAAATACTCTTATTTTGATATAATATTAGAAAGTTGGCCAATCAATCAGTACATTCAAGAGAAATTTGAAGACCATTTTTGAGGGACTCACATTGAATTTCTACAATCCATTCAAAGGAAAAACATTGTAAATATGGTGTCCAAGGTAGTAGAACCTACTCACTACCTATCCCAATAGTCATCCAGTAATCCATGCCCATCAACCCGTTAGAAATAGAACACCACATTAGCTAGTTGGTGAAGCCTTGTGGTCAAGCAGTGGAATTTTTCTAGAAATGTCAAAATATCATTTTAGGCTGTCCCCTTCAGCCTGTATTAGCTCATAATGGATCTTCTAGAATCAAGGTACTTAAAAAATGTAAGGTTATTATAAAGACTAAAATACAAACCCAATAGTCTTTGATAATTATGGTTACCTATTGATTACCTATTGGTTACAGGTATGACCTCACATGAGCTATTTTTTAGATTCCCTTGTTGTAATCCTTTTCTCCATAATTTCTTTATCCCAATTTATCTGATTTTTAATTTTAATATTACTAAGAGGAATGATATTGTATTTTAAAGATTTCATATTTAACAAAATTCTCATTCTTTTTCTTTTATAGTGTTCACTACCAGTAAAGTGTGTGTTTATGGGATTCTTGATATAACCACTAAAAATAAACATCCATCCATTGTATTGGGTTTCTTGTCACATCCAATTAAAAATAAAAGTTTATTTGGGTTCTTGGATACTATTAAATCCAAGATATAAGGAAATCATTTAGACTTTGAGGGTAAAACACGTAGGCACTCAAATTGAGTTTTTTACAAATTTATTTACCATCTTTTATTGTACTTTTATTTTCTTCCATGATTACTCCCATTTTAGTTTTCAATTAATTTTATCATTGTTTTTATTTAAATTTTCAGAATAAAATTCACCACGACACTTTTCATCTTACTCAAAAAAATAGATATATTAGTGAAACACCATGTGGTGTGACCATTACAACTTAATTGTTGGACTCTTATCCTATTAGCATCAATGGAAATATTCATCCTATAAATATCATAGTCTTTCACAAGCTGTAATTTAACGCTATAATGGTAATGGATTTACTCTCATTATATAAATATCACATAATATTTTGGTAAAATGATATCTCTTTATATATCATGATCCATCCCATTCTACTGTATAAAATAAATATTGATGCTGAATCTTTTTATAAAATCTCCCAATGGTGTGGGTGTTGATACCAAAGCAATAATCATATCTCACTCAAATTGTTGAGTTAAAATTAAATAAAAAACCTTAAGGATATTATCATTATCTGGGAGTATACTAATGTATTACCCAAATATTTCAATGAACATCCCCTATATTGTGAGGTAAATTTCCCAATAAGAATTATTCATAGAGCCACTCGTATCTCTAAATAACCTGATAGTATTTCCCTGATAATGGATGATTAGTTAAAGAATTATCATTCTGAGTATCAGGATAAAGGAATTATATACCCTAGTTCATCACCTTGGGGTGAGAATTTTATCTTTTTCATTAAGAAGGATGGTCCTATTTATCCATGAATCAAATACTAGGAGATTCACAAGATCACAGTGACGAACAAGTATTCCCTAACAAGGATTGATGACTTGTTCGATAAAGTTTAAAGAGATTAGTACTTCTTAGTGGTGGATATTCTTTTTGGACATCATCAGCTAAAGTTAAATAGAGAATTTTTCCATAAGACAACTTTCCATACATGATATGGATACTATGAGTCCATATTGATTCCATTAAAACTTACGAATTCCCCACAAATCATCATGGAATTGATGAATAGAGTGTGTAGATACCAATTCATGTATATCATATTATTTCATGATCAAAATCGCATCTACTCTAACATAAAGGATAAATATGATGAGCATTTAATGACTCGGTTGGTGATTTTAAGAAAATCCAAAGATATACACTATGTTCAGCAAGTGAAACATTTGGATGCATCAAGTCACATTCTTTGTTAATTTTACCACATGTGATGGAATTTATATGGACCCATTTAATATAATGGAAATTGAGCAATGGCATAAAACATAGAGTGTTATATATATCATTAATTTTAATGATTTTATGGGTATTACCAACATTTTTTTGAGAAATATATCATGATTTTATAGCCCACTAAATATTTAAACATAGAAATGGGTAAAATTTTAATATATAGAAGAATATGAGGAATCATTTAATGATCTCAGGAAGAGGTTAAATTCTGCATGTATACTCACACAACCCTCATGAAGGGAAGGATTTGTAATATAAAATGATGCTTAAATGAAATTCATGGGTTTTGACCCATGGAAAATGATAATGTGATAGTGTACACCTCCAAAAAGTTGAATATCCTTGAGAACAACTACTTGTCATGTGAGTTAGAGTTATAAATTGTGATTTATTACATTGATGATTTGGAGATAAAATCAATATGGTGAGTAGTTTGATATATGTAATGATCTAAAAAGTATAATTTATATATTCATATATAAATATCTTAACATGCTCCCAAAAATATAGTTAGAGACGATTAAGGAAAATTATTACAAAATTCACTACCATCCGAGAAAGGTTAATAAGGTTATATATTATCTTAATAGAAAAGAAACTACAATTAAATCTGTTACGTGGGTTTAAAAAGACCCTATCTTTATGGATTTGAAAAGGATGGATATATAAATCATAATAGTAGGGATGAAATTCTTTTTTTCCCAACTGATTTCACAATTATTTATCCACAATGAGACTAAGAATATAAAAAGGGGTGATCTGGAGCTTCAAAAAATAGCGATAGAAGAAAAGTAAGCACTGTTTATTGATTTCCACTTTGAGAAAGATAATTTCATTTAATTGGGAATTATAATTTTTGTGATATTATCACTTTATAAAAATAAATATGTATTTTATAATGAACATAAATCATATTTATTTTTCCATCCTATATTACCAAGATGTACCACGATCTTCGAGAGAACTGTTGATGTTTGAATATTAACAAGGTGATTGTTGAGTACCCCTCAAAGATCATGGTCTATAATTTTGTTAAAAAAGTTAGAAATTATCTAAATGGATGAAACAAATATCACCCATAGCAACATGAATGTGAGGTAACATCACTATTGAATTTTTCACTTCTCTCAAAATCATTCAACGAAAATGATGTGATATGGGTTATGATGGATCGACTCCCCAAGACTGTCCACATCATAATTATTGATGAATATTTCCCAATTTAAAAACATTCCAATAAATAAAAAAGGAAGTGATAATTTTTCATGGTGTTCGGCTTATGATTGTATCTATTCATGGCCTATGATTTGCCTATGAATTCTAGAGAATTCTTCAACATACTCAGAATACTAAATTAAACGTTAATATTTCCTATCACAGCTAGAATAATTCACAATATCAAAGGATCATTCAAACATTTTAGGACTTGTTGATACCTTAATAAATGTAATTTTAATGATGAATGGATCAACAAAACCCATTTGCTAAGTTCTCATATAGAAATTTCTATCACATGAGTATTCAAATGGCCCCATATGAATCTCTATATGGGAATGAAATTGGACTATAACATGTTGGAATTAAGTTAGTGAAGGAAATATTCTTTGATGAAATATTTTTTAATAAATGAAAGATGAGTGTAAATCCTTTCATAAAAACATTACATCTACTAAGATTTGAAAATATATATATGATAGTGATCATCAAAGGGACTTAGTGTTTGGAGTTAGAGATAATTTGTTCCTATAAATATCCCATTGGAATATAGTCATTTGGTTCATATAAAATCTAAATCTCATCACTCGATATATTTACCCCTTTGAGACAATTGATAACATAGGAGTTATGTTCTATTATCCATAACTTCCACTAATCAGGGCTAGAGTTTATGATGTGTTCCATGTATCTATCTTGAGGAAATACATAACTTATAACACCCCATGGTCTTAAAAACAAATACAATTCATGAAACTCTGAGCCCTTGAAAAAAAATACTTTTTTATATGAGATAGTTAAAACCTAGCCTCTAAAAATATTTTTTCCGCTTCTGAGATTTAAATTTTCAAAAAGTGATATACACGGTTGTTATTAGTAAGATATTTAGTGTATGATAGGATCAACATAATTTTTTTGTTTAATAGTAAGATGAACTGTAGGAATAGTAATTTTACCCTTATTGATAGTAATATGACCAATATAATAATAACCTCACCTAAAAAATTAAACAAAATTGTTGTTCAACCATTTCTATTCTGAGTTTCATTTTTCTTAAAAATATGAAGAATTTAAAAAATATAATTTTTAGTTAAAATTTGTACATTTTAGAGAGATTTAAAATTATTATATCCAATTAATTTTTCATTAATGTTGATAATAATGAAATTTTATTATCAAAATACTCATCTTTAATTACAAATTATAATATAAATTTAATTTTTTAATTGTTCAAAATTTTACTATTCATTTTAGGTCTGCTATTGTTTTTACTAAATAAGTATTTTCATAGATAAAAGTTAAAATTTTCATATTTTGAAAATTATTATGATAGAATAAATGGTAATTTTGAATTCAAAATTTCGATATTAGGTTATGATTATTTTTTAAGAATTTTATAAAATACTTTAGTTTTTCATGAATAGTAAAAATCCAGTTTTGAGGTTTTGTGATGTTTAATGAAATCATAATGATGTAATAATTAATATAAAATTATGGTCGAATTTTCGGAAAAAAATACGATACCTGGTGTCCCATGATTTCAATACCATGATCACAGACCATGGGAAAGACCATGGTTTTGAAAATACCACTAATGAGGTGTCCATGAAAATTAATAAAAAAGAATCCCTCTCTTTTCCAATAAATTCCCACCCATTCCTTAATTTACATTCAATAAAAATTTATTATATTCTAATTTATGTTATTTTTACTTCTCTATGTGTCTCCATAATGTGTCCTCATGCCCCCAAGGTTGAAACCTTCATGTTTTAGGAGTTACTTAACATTTTAAGTGAATGTGCCACCCTTCTCTTTTTCAAGAACTCTATTTATGTTGTTCCTTTTTAATTTCCATTGGATTATGTTGTGATATGTCATTAAATATCCCCATTATTTTCCATATTATGTATAAAATTATTAGGGACCCCTTTTTCTTTCATCAATATATTTTATGAATTTTTATGTGATGTCGCTTGGCTAAAGAATTTTCATAAGGAATTTCTCAACTTCTCTTTTCGTTGAAGTTCATTCCTTTTCTTTTTATCTTCTAAAATACCCTCATAAAAAGTTATGATAACTCCATTACCATACATATATTTTAATTTGTTATGATAATGATTAATTCATCAGTATCTCTCTTTTCCCATACTTTTATACAAAAATGAAAACATTGTCTGAGATTTGTTAATTTATCGCATTCAAGGATGAAAAAAATTCATTTTATATTAAAGAATTCATGGATGGTTAAAAAATAATTGGTATGGTTGATATAGACTATAAAATATGTATTTTAACCTATTAAATGTTCGGGAACTAGTATATATACATGATAGTCATCCATATGACAAACTAGTTTGTAACAATCAAGATATCGCCAAAATAATCTATATGGTTGTAACTAATGTTTTATCTAATAAATCATCCTGATACAATGTAAAAAAGTGATATATATAATGATTTAAACATATATAAGTTCATAAATATTATATAAGTTCAATTCTAGAAAATATAATCCATTCCAAATAAACTCCATTACTTATAATCAAGTGAACCGAACAGAAAATCAAGGAAAATGAACACTCCAAAACAATGCAATTCAATCTTATAACGTATCAATAAGATCAAAATTTAACTTAATACAACTATTATGAAGAAGATTTTTGTATATGAGGTTATGAATTAGTTAATTTATATATTTAATTTTATTGTTCAGGACATTAAGGACATGAGAAGAATAAATTCAAGCATAATGTGAGGTTTTTCTACCCAAACCTCCATTTACTTTCAGGATACTCTTTTTCTCACATAATCCCAATTAAATTCTTAAAAATTATTATGTAATCCCAATAATTTTTGTTTTAATTTCCTATATATGTGTACCAATCAGAATCCAAATTTATTTTATGGGAAGTTAAATGTCTTATAAATATCATTCTCAATTCGTCTGGATAGACAAGACCGATTGAAGGGAACTTCTCAAATTTGTAATTATTTTCATGTTTAATAAAAAATATGTTTTAATACAAAATTATTTTTATAAACCCACTTATTTTATCATGGAAAAACTACCTTAATTTATTTATTGTTTTTTTCAAATATTTTTCCAAAATAACTCTTCTTTTCAATATAAAAGTTTATTTCTCTAAACAATTACAAGATGATTTTATTAGAGTATTTTTGTTTAATTCAACACCTTTGTTTAATTTTATGTCTTACTTCGGCTAATATATTATTTCTATCATCTAACATATTGTATTAAATTCATTATGATCAGTTTGACGGTGGATGTTCTATCTTGATACCTTTCACCATACTACAAAGAATGGTTAGTGCTTATGTGTACAGATTAGGGAAAGTTTTTTCATATGATCTTGTTGTTTATGTTTTGACCATTTCTTATGAGAGATGAATTGGAATTAGTAGGTGAAGTGTGGGTCCCTCTATATCCCTTCAATGTATCGGTAGGTCTCGTGAGACAAAACTGATTTGACTTTTGGATGAGGCCTTACCCAAGTATTTTCAGATATCTTGGATGTGGTGTTGATAATATGTTTTAGATTTTTGGAATTATTCATTCCCTCATTATGGTATTAGAAATTGATAAACCATGTGGTTATTGTAATAGTATAATATCAATGGCTATGTTTCATTTTGTAATGATCCTTTATATAGCCTTATTTAATCATCTTTCATTCCTGCAATATTATTCTCATGTATAATTTTTAAAGGAATGTTTTTATGTTATTCACCATACCTAGTGTTGATGTTTTTGATAACTATCACTATATTAATTACCCTAACTGAGCATCTAAGATCACCCCTTTCATATGATTTATTTTTCCCCAGGTGGTGAAGATGAATATTATGAATGACATGTAAGGATAATCTAGGAGTTTATAAGTGATTCAAAAAAATTTGATATTTTGAATATACTTACAAGTTGTAATGTTGAAATTATGTATGTATATTGTTTTCCAATGCTACTAAACTATTCATTTTTTCTGATATGACTCCCTTGTTAATATAATAATATAATATAATAAGGATCAATTTTTGGGAAACTAGGGTTGGGTCCTGTCACAACCCATCCCCCAGGGCCTGTGCCATAACAACCCCAAGACCACCTCGCAAGGGCTAGGGGGCTAGTGACTGGCACCGATGGAAGTATCCTAAAAGTTGGAGGCATTTTCCAAGTACATGTACACACACACACACTCACAACCCCATCCCAAAATTCTGAAAAAGAGATCATTAATACCACTAAAAAACTATGAGAGTAAAGGTAGAAGTTGTATGTAAATGGGCCAGAATACAAATCGAACAAAGGACATGATGTAAACAAGGGAGTACAAAGTCTCTGATAATCTGTCTGAAAAAACCTTACCTGAAGGGTAGGTGTGGAGTGGCTGCCAGAAGCCTTAGGAGTACACCTCACCTGTCAGATCTCGCTAAGAAACACCTGGTTCTAGAACCCCAAGGCCTCTAAAAAGTGTAGGTAATCTCAAAAAGACACTACACGTGAGGGCGAAGCCTATGCAGGGGTGAGTAACAAAATACTCAGTAGTGAACCCAAACCATAAAAAAACACCACAAAGGAAAAGTACACATTATTAATTTACATCTCACATAGTTATAACCTAAATTGTAGAAATCAAGTATATCAGTATAAAATCTAATCATCTATTACTACTGAGGGAATCATCCATGATGATTCAATGTAGTCTGTAAGGCCACTGAGGTCCTCTTGGATCTTAGGCCACTGTGGTCCCCTTGGATACTATGACACTAAGGTTCACTCATCTCCTAGGACACAAATGTTTTCTCAATTACTGGGATAATGAAGTTTTATTGGCTACCAGGCAACTGAGGTTAACTCATCTATCAAGAAAATGAAAACCTCTCGGCTCCTAGGCCACTGAGGTTTACTCATATGTTGTTCCACTGAGGTCTGCATGGCTACAGGGATACTAAGATCTGCTCATGACTTCATTCTCATCACATCCAGACATAGGATTCCCACTCACAGTGTGCTTGATTATGAGATAATCTACTCTTCAAGACATCAGTTGTATCCCAAATTCTATAAACACTCACATGGAGTATGTCAAAATTATTTTCTCATCGCGAGGGTCCCAACTCCGTAAACAGGTCATAAATCGAATGTATAGGTTGGATGTTATGTATCTTTTACCAAAAAGGGGTCAGGTCTGGCCTGACCGGGTCAAACCGACCCAACTCGTCCCGAACCAGTAGTACCACAGGTCTAGCACACTGTACGTGTGGTTCTAATCCTTCGGGGATGCCCCAGGTCACCATCACGGTCTAGTTAGACCAAAACCTCCATCGGTGTCACTGCACCGCCGCCCGCCGATGCCGGATTCCCCTATCTGCCACGACGCACCACCGGCGTGCAAAGCCTCCTACTTGCGGTTTCCACCGTGTGCTACTAGTGGGTCCTTCCGTAGGCCACCAGAGCTACTATGGTGGTCCGTTCTTTGACCTGGAGGGCGTTTTAGAGTTATTGGGTTGTCGTCTCACTTGCATGGTCTACAAATCATCTTGTCCTCAATCCAAGGGTCTGGTCCTGCTCGGATCTACCTGACAATTTCTGACATGACCGCATGTGTGTGTTGATGAAGAATGCATGGAGAAGTATAGATCTCAAGAACACCTAAAACAAAAAACATCGGACCATTTCATTTGACCTTCATTCATCATGTTAGAAAAAAAGGAGGAATTTGAACACTAATTATTTCATATCCCCCTTTCTATAATCCCTACAAAATAATTCCTAAACCCACCAGAATGATCAACCAACAGATCAACTTGTATGTGATTTGATCACCATTAATCATTTATAAAGGAAGAATAAGGAAAATTAAATCTCTTATTAAAGAACCCCTTACCATAAAATTGGATTGTTTTTCACTGAAAAATACACATTTGTCGTTCACCGGTCATTAATCTGCAGCCCACCCATGTTGATGGTGATCCATCACAGTAGAAAATAATAAGGGGTAATGGAAGTTTTCATCACATTCTATTTGTTAATCATCAATCTTCAATGAAAAATCTCAATGTTCATAGGAATTAGATTGTTCCCATGATCCCATATTCAATTAACACATTAAATTGAGAAAAACACATTTCAGTATTTCTATTACACTATGTTGCATCATCATTATGTTATTTCATTTATAAAATATCATTTTTGTTACACTATAACAAAATTCAAAATTCAAATAAAATAACCTAAATGATTAATTTATTTTTCCTTATGAAAATTCATATATTAAAATATCTTAAAAAGTCTAAAAATTAACGTTTTCCCTCAACTTGTTTCGATCGAGGTTAAGTTCATTCTTATGTATAATCACCATTCTATATGAAATGGTTCCCCTATATTTTTCATATGGTCAACCATTCAGATGTTTCCAATACCGCTCACATGTGAAATTTTATATAAAATAAAAAAATTCAAACACTTATTTTGAGCTCATCGAGCCTTGAAATCAAGTTTAGTTCGAGCACTTGGTCTCGACATAATCCCATATATGTTAAAAACAATTACATTGAATTTTTGGGACATTACATGTCCTTACATACCTAATTCCTATAATTTATTAAATCTAGTGGTGGTGTAATAAAGACAATACCTCTCCTATGAGGAGAAACCAAAAATATCCTGTACTATAGGGATATTTTTCTATAGAAAAATATAACTCACTTTGTTAAAGATCATTGGTCTATTCAAAAGAATGAAGCAGCAACATGGGAAATTAACGATGGAATGAAACAGAAGGACCCTCATCCATTCTAAACTAAGGATATGAGCTTAAATATTTTGGATTAAATTTCTATAAGTGGAAAAATGTAACAAACAAAGATTTTATATTAATTTAAGCTAACATCTAAATAAATAATGTTTTCATAATTAGGTATATAGCACTGTATAAACACAAGGAATACATAATTATATATTTTATTAATTTTGAAATTTAAATTTATGGAACAAATATTTACATGAGAATTGAAAATATTATAATCGATAAATAAATAGAATAATTGTACATAAATACGAAAATTGATATCATATTGATCCTATAAAATCATCACATCCAAAAACAAAAACAATAAAAAGAGATAAAACAATAGTAATCAAGTCAAAATTTAGAAATGAAAAATGTTCAATGAGTAATGATGGTTTTGAGAGGGATTTATAAGATGTAAAATGACTATTGGACTTGTAATATGATAGTTGTAATAGTAATATAAATTGTAGATATCCTAATATGGCTATTAGCAATATTAATCTGCCCATTGGAATAGTAGATTTACCTAAAAATATTAAAACATCAAAGAAATAATATTTACAAGGAATAATTTATGTAAATTTAAATTATTAATTCAATAAAAAATATCAAGATTAAAAACTCTAAGAGAATATAAAAATGTTTTCGAATAAAATTTATTTTATTGTATTATGTAAAAATAATAATTTGAATGGTAATAGTTTAAATTACCTATGTTAGAAAATTATTTTGATAAAATTAATTTTAATTTTTAGAATAAGCATGTTGGATGGTTTTTTGTAAATTTTACGGAAAAAATCATTTTTTATGAGAATAGTAAAAAATTCATTTTTTATATTATGAATATGTTTTCAAAATTCATCATTCATGATGCAATAAAGGCAAAACAAATTCTAGAATTTTAGGATTGAAAAAAATAAATTTTAATAAGTTAAATAATTTAGGATGTTTAATTTTCAAACCCAAAAGAGTATTTTTCTTAGTCTAAAATATAAATCTTTCCATTAAAAAACAGTTTTTTCAATATCCAACTTTTATTTTTAATAAAATAATGAATTTTGTTTATAAATGATTTTAAGTATTAAAATAAATTTTTTTAGAAAAATATAATCCATATTGTCAAATATATTATTATTACAAGGTTTATCATGTAAATTATATTTTATAAACCTACTAATATAAAAATATCCCTCTCCTCAAGTTTAATTTTACAATCTCCCTCCCCTTAGAAAACTAATTAACATACTTTTATCAATGCCAAAAATCTAAAAATATACAATCTTTTATGACCATTATAATCCTTAGTTCTATTTAGGAATCATAAAAATAAAGTAATTCAATTATTTAAGGTCCGTATAAAAGGAACAACACTGAGGAGGTATGATTCATTCATCTTTTCCTTTTATTTTCATATTTTCTTCCTCAACCAATCTATTCTCTTCTACGTAAATATTCTAATAAATAATTGAGCAGTTTTTTATAATATATTAATGATATTAACCTATTGTAGTGATTGTATTTATAATATATTTATGTGTTATACATATCTCACCTCTTCTTTTGAAAATATACTATTAATAGATGGTTAACCATCCATGAGGATGTTGTCAACTCTAAACTTATCACCACATTTATGGATGATTATAACGATAATATAAATTAAATTATTTTATAAATATATATATTTTTAATATTCTTGAGTTACAATTATTAATGTAATAGTATAAAAGAAAACAAAATTGTGAAATACAAGTATGACATGATATTTAAAAGAAAATATAATATCATAATGTTTCACCTTTAAAAAAAATAATCCAATAAACAAAGGATTATAATTTATCAAGTGTGAAAAAAAGGACATAATTAATTTTTTATTTCATGTTCTCGTAAATATATGTTTGTTATATGGGGAGTAAAAAGTTGATGAAATAAATTGGGACAAAAGATAAGGGGGATCTTCGACCTTATTATTTCATTTGGGGCTTCCTTCCATTATCAATTATTTAGTTATAATTATTCTAAAACCCTATGTATTATCATTTTAATTATATTTCCCTTTATTTTAATGTTATATTCATGTTTTCACCTCATTAATATGATTTATAAGATACATATAATGATTTTTAAAAATAAATATTTTCTAAAACATCTCGATGATTTCCTTTAAGACTTTTCACCTTATCACCCTGACATATGATCATTTATGCTAATATTTAATGTTAAAAAATTCAATTATTCTCTTCAGAATCTAAACGGTTATCCATTGATATATTTTTTATGAAATATTTATGAAAATCATTCATTTCAATGAGTTTATTTCTTGTGTAGGATTCTAATATATTTTTCATGATGCGGCATACATGATTATGAGAATTTTAGGATTTGATGGGTGGGACCAGAATTAAACAACCCTCTAATGAATTGGTTAATAAGATATATATATATAATGATATTATATTTATTACTCATTAACTCATAAAAAATTTTGTTGAAAATTATGGTGTTATGATTTTTTCACATATGTTATATGTGAAGATGATGCTATATTTGTTCAAAACTTATGTGACCTAATTGACCACTATTTTATGAAATTTCATTACTAGACATATGGTTTATTCCTTACATTTTTCAAATTATTCCCTCAGGCTTATGATTATGCTCTTAGTCTCAAGATATGATGTTGATAATTTAGTTATCTCATGCACTGTTGTCTCATGCCTCATATTCATTCTATGTTATTTATCCATTTACTAGTATTTTAGCCAATCCCTTTCATTTATTTATATCACCAGGTTAATACATGCACTAAATAAAACATGATGTATTCTAGTAATACAATATAGAAGGATTTAAATAAGGTTTAAATCTCATTATGTAGATGTGATGTATGAACCTAATTTTTCTAAGACACTAAACATTTGGATCATGGAATATATTATTAGTATATTGTTTATCATAAAAATGAGGTATTAATTATATGTGAAAACGGAAGGTCTCTATACCGAACCTTCACTAATTGAACCTGCATACATCGTCTTATAGTTATCTAATAAGAATCTATAAATAAAACATCACTAAATCATTAACATCATTTTAACCTCTATGAACAAGACTAAAATATCATCACATACACCATGGATGGTTCCACTATAATTTAATGGATGAAGATTCCACTTTTTAAACATCGGAGTGATCTGGTGTTGATTTCATACTTCCCTTAGTACACTATTTCCATCCCTACAACATTCTACCATCCGTCATACCATGAACACTCCACTAATGCCTGAGTTTCAAGCCATAGAAAAAAATATAGAAAGAGAAGGAAGATAATTATGCACCATTTACTAGTAATAGGTATATCATAGAATTTCTATGAAGTGTAACTGGTTCATATATTTATGTGTACAAGTATAGGGATCCATAACCACCGTATCACCCATTTATTTTAGAATAAATCTCACTTTAATAATTTTATTGTGTTTGATTACATGTGTTCTATGAAAAACCAAACTAATGAAAATAATTCCTTGTTATAATAATATTTGAAATTTATTATAAAATAAGGAAATGAAACAAAAATTTTAAATTCATTTATAAGAAGTACTACATTATTATTCATAGCTCAATCGATTTTTTTTGTTTAAAAACATTGTTTTTATTATATATTATATATGTTTTATTTGAAATATAAATCTCTACATTTTATAATTTGAGATTAAAAAAAGTTACTTCATTTCTTAATTTAGAATGGTAAATTTATCTTTGGATGATTTTTTTATTTTTAAGAAAACTATGATTTTGTTTTGGTGAATAATGAAAAATATTATTTTTACAAATACTGTAACTTTAACAACATCATTATGATAATATCCTAACTTAATAATATTTGAATCATTTTTCATGGATAAATATTTTTATACTGTGAAAAATATGTTAATTAAAATAAATATATTTACTTTGTTAGCCCGTACATGGAATTTGGAACCAATGTTATATTTTATTTTAAAAAACAGATTTTGATTGTTTAGCTTTAATGAGGTGGTTCAATGGTTATAATTAGTTTTGGAGTGGTTATAATTTTAAATAAACTATATTTACTTAAAAAATAAAATAAGTTCTTATGAAGTGACACTACTCAGTAATATTTAGCTTAAATAAGTATATATTCATTTTTATTCCTAAAAAATATTTTCTTCAAAAATGGATTTTATACGCTTTATGTGAGGATATTAGAAATAATTTATGCATATTCAATGAATAATATCTTCTAAAATATATTACATATTTGGAATGAGTATAAATAATGTTAGGTAATAATTTCAATATAAATTTTACCAATAATATATAGTTATGATGGTAAAAAAATTTCGCCACGATTAAATATATAATGGGTTAACATGGTTAATATAAAGTGACAAGGCTACATGATAACACAAAACAGTTTATTAAATCTTATTTTTAAGTGGATTTCAACTCCCTAACCATTTATTCAATAATTAGATTCTTTTGAGACACATAACCATTATATTGAATCTATTTTATTATAATATTGTTTATATAAAAGGGCATCACTATCGACACTTATAAAATATAAAATCATATTATCACTTATCTACACCAATTGAGAAACATAAATTGACCAATATATACCCAAATCACATCCCAACTATCCTCACCATATCATAGAGGTTTTGGTATCCCCAAAAGACCCACCTGTGAAAGCTTAAAGTATAATCAAATGGATGAAACCATAGAAAGTGGTGGTTAGTGTAACACCACAAAATTTTAAAAGAGGTACATCTTGTTTAACAGTGTACATGAAAGGAAAATATAATATTATAATGGAATTTTAAAATATACTATATGATATATTTATTTTTAAATAAATTCTTTCTCTTTGATATTTTGTGATGCATGCAACACCATGTATAAACGAAAGACAATACTCTATTAAAATATGATTATTTAAAATGTGGCCTTTATAACCTATATGTTATGTAAAAATGAATTAATAATAACATCTAATTTATGAAATAATATGGGGTACTCATGTTCATTGGTTTTATATTTATTATAAGTAAAATTCAATTGAATGATGAAAAAGAAATTTTTTCTCAAAGACTGTGTTTTTTTTAAAAAAATGGAGTTTAATCACGTTTTTCACAAATAATATAAAAATATTTTTCTTACCAATTTTAGATTTTTTTTAAAAGAATATTATTATTTTCTAAATAATCATAACAAAATTATAGTAGGGTGAATTTCTATGATTTTTCTGAAAAGATTCATTTTCAATTAATATTAAAAAAATGAAATTTGTTAATTTTTTTCATTTAAATAACTCAAAATCTCTATTTTAGTTATAAAATAATTATTATTTTAATAATATTATTATTAATAAAAATTAATTCATTAAAATTATTTTCATATTGAATTTTGATATTAATATTTTCTATATATATGTGAATTTTCTTTTTGGAAACCATCTTTGTCATCAAATCGGTATGTATAATTTTAAATTAGGTTCTACCACTCCTATGAATTTAATTTTAAACAATGTATTACAATTTATTGAAAAATAAAAATTTTAACAAAATTTTAATACCATTATGAATATTAAATGTTATAAAAATTAAATATCATGATTATGGTATGAACACATTAACCAAGGGACTAAAATAAAAATATGATGGATTAAATGAACTAATATCTTGCACAACCCTAATTTTATGGAAATGTTGAGATCATATAATCTATAATTTTGGATAATAACTCACTTTCATGTCTTGTTTCAGGATAAAAAATATTATTGTAAATGATTCTTTTAAAAAATTATTTGTGTCCTCTCCCGCACTTATAAAAGGCCACCCCATTTCACCCCGTATTTACACATACAATGATTTTTTTTCAAAAAACCCCTTCCAAAATCAGATACTTAATCACCTAAATACATCATAGATCTCTTGTTTTGATTGTAAATCCATCCTATGTGAGAATTTTGGTTCAATCCTAAAGTGGTCATCCGAAGATGATGTAATGTTCTTAAATGATCATCTTTATTTTATTTCTCCTTCCACATGTTTCAAGTATTGTTAAATCATGATATTATAATTAAAATAATATCTCACAAATAATTATATTTTATTATATTAATGTCAAAAAATATATCCATATCATCTTCTATTAACTGGGAAATTAAATCTTTGATCATGTGTACGGTGGACTACCACCTCACGAACTGATGTAACTCCTTTTCCATTAACACGTATCATTGAAAGAGATAAATCAATGTTTAATGTAGAAATATAATATTTAAGATATATTTATACTTTTGGAATTATTATATATCATGTACATTCTAAATTTTTATTCTATTAAAAATATGATAATGTTGCTCATGTGTACGGCGAACTACCGCCTCTTGAAGCGATGTGAATTTCTTATCAATTAAAATACACATGGAACAAAATAATGATTAAGTTAATGAATGTATATTATAAAAATCACTTGAAATAAATTCTATGAAGTTAAAATATCATACACTTCCTTACAATTTCACCCAATAAAGGAATGACATCGTCACTCGTGTGTACATAGGACATATCGTCTCCGCGAAGCGATGACATTCATTTTCCATGATGACTGTCATGACCCATCCCCTGGGGCCCATGCTGTGACTACCTCAATCCCACCTTCCATAGTCCAGGGGCTTCCGACTAGCACCTAAATGCATATTCCCTAAAATCGGTAAGGTATTTCCTTTTTGATTTGTAATCACAAACAACCAAGCACATAGTTAGATATGAACACAAGTAAACTATATAGTAAAATGAGTTTGTACATTAAGAAAAAGGGTCCATAATACAAGACCAACTGAAAAGTATAAGAAAACTGAAATGTACATGTAAACATAAACAACTATTGTGGACTCTCGCCAAGGATCCTACCTGAAGGGTAGGTACAACTCTCGAGGTCGTCTCTCCGTTACGCCTCGTCTAATTCCCACCTCCGAGCTACCTACAGTCCTAGTACTCTCGTCCTTAGTCAGCATTGTCCGTCATCTGTACCAAACACAACAAGGTGCAGGCATATCCTGTGTAGGGGTGAGTATAACGACACTTAGTATGGTCACCGAGACCCTCGAAGGTCTCACAAAATCCACAAATGATAAACCACATAGCATGAAAAAAACTGACAACTCTGCTTAGGTATATTCCCATACATATACCTATGTTTTCGAGTATACCCATCTCAATCATGAGGAAACACATGGATCAAATCATTAGCTCAGAGATCAACTGTTCTACGAAGGAATGAATACTACAAATGTAACACCAAAAAGGTAAGTACCACAAATGTAACTCCACACAGAAGAATACCACAAAGGCATCACCACAAAGGTAAGTACCCAAAAGGTACATCACATAGAAGAATATCACAATGGTATCACCATGAAGATAAGGACTCGTCTCAAACTAGTCATAACTTAGGTACGGTAGAAAAGATAATTAGATGAAACTATGGAATCATCTTACTCTTTTAAAATGCAGAAACACGTAGTATCCTAAATCATCAGACCCATGTGGGATCCTAAATCGTCAGATTCACGTAGGATTCTAAATCATCATACCCACATAGGGTCCTAGTATAACATACCCACATAATATCCTAGATTAGTCCCACATGGATTTCCTAGAGCGGATCCAAGTGGGACTTTCTAACACAGACCTGTGTAGGATCCCAAAGCACAGACCCACATAGGATCTCATTCTCATATTACTAATAGCTACAGGGCTCCCACACTAATCTCTCTTGACTCCGGGAGGGTCTAATCCTAAAGACACCTATTGATACTCCAAATTCCATGAATTACCATGAATAATTATCCCAAAGGTCCTCCGTGAAAAAGGAGTCCCAACGCAATAGACGATGCTTCAATCAGACGCTCGGTCTATAAGTTATTGACCTTTTAGCCCCCGGGGCCTGGTTAGATTCATGTTCAATACAACTAGGCCATACCCCCAACATTATCCAAAACTAATTTGAGATATTCCTAAAGAACCTCCTTGATTCAAGGTTTTCGACATCGCAGACAGTTCGTCAAACGGACGCCCGTAGCTCAAGATATGGCTAACTGAGCGAAAAGGGGGGTCGAAGCCTATCTGGGTCCTGTCCGACCCAGGTCGACCTGAACCAACCAGGGTCCAACTCAGCTAGCCGGACAGCCTGCCCTCCTCCGCGAGGCACGGACTCACGCCGCGCCCTCACCGACGGCCACTAGCGAGTTGGACACCCTCCTTCGCTGTTGCGGTCGATGGGTCATGGCTCCTGCACGTCAGCGGCGCGGACGCATGCCACTACTCCCCTTCACATGGAAAGTCATGCACCATCCTTCGCTGCTGCTCCACCACAGCCAATGGGCCGCCATTGTCTTTGCGGCTGACCGATGTGCCGGCCACCGCTCCTGAGTCCCTCCAGTGCCAGTCACCAGCACGGGTCATCAGCGACGTTTCTCGAGGCACCGGGCATGCCCTGGTGGCCCGTACTTAATTCAAAAAACATCCACACTTATCTTGGGACATCTCCATCATTTCATAACCTTCACAATTAACAAAGGTTGTAGAGAGCTCAGGTCGTGTTTGTTTGTCCCGCACCCTTTGCGTTATAACGGAAGCAAGAGGATTGATTATTCTTGAATCATGATGAATGTCAAGAACGAGTAAGGAGGGTATTGAAATCAACAATCCCTACCATGAAGGTTCGTTGATGTCAGTGATTATGGAAAGACAGATGTCAGTTCGTTGTCGTTAAAGGCATCGGTGTTCGTTGCTTCCACAAGACACTTTCGAAGTCAGGCTTGGGGTTGGTTCCTCATTCTTCATTGGAGAATGTGTTCTTCATTAGAGAGAATCTTTATCCACAATTCTCCCAAGCTTTCCTTTGCAAAAAATATCCTCCAACCTAATAAAAAAAGAAGATCCAACTTACTAAAAATAAGTCTAACAATTAATTAAATTTGAAGATTTTAATTAATTGTAGTTGGATCAATTAATTAATTGGAGAGTTTAAAGGTTTTCCCCCATTATGAGGGGTTCGGGTGGTCCCCACCACCAATAATTCAATATTGGGGTTTTCTAGTTTGGGAGGTTCACACCTCCAAAACAATATAAGAGAGGTTTCAAAAATAAAATAAAATTTTGATCTTTATATTATTTATATTTACACAAAAAATAAAAAAACTAAGTTTCACCCTCGTGCTACTGTGGTCGAGGTGAAAGTCTCCTTAAGTAAGAACCAGTGCTGAGATTTCACAGGTGCCCTCAGATTTCAGTTTCGAGCACTAGTTCAAAAGTTACCAAACCCTGCTCGCATGATTACTGAACGTACCTAAAAAAAGTACAAAAATTCATTCCAGGCACATCAGGGCTTAGAATAACTCTCTGTCAATTTATTAGGACTCATAAAATTTCCATATAATTAAAAAAAATTAAATGGAATTTCCAGGTCTTTACATTCTCCTCAATATAAGGCTTTGTGTCCCTAAAATCAATATCACAAAAACTAGGAAAACAAGTGGGGGTAATGAGCAAGAATATTAGCCTCTCGCTCCCATGTTCTCTCTTGGAGGTTCTTGTGGTGTCAACGTATACACACTAAAGGTATCGACAATCCATGAATGACCTGCTCTTGTCGATCCTCAATCTCCACTGGAACCTCCATAAACGTCTCCCCATCATTGATGTCCAGCTTTCCGTGATCGATGACGTGTGATGGGTCTTGTACATATCTCCTTGGCTGGGATACGTGGAAAACTTCTTGCACCTGGTGCAATTGAAGTGGAAGAGATAAGTGGTAAGCCACCTCACCAACTCTACTGAGGACCTAAAAGGGTCCAATGAACCTCGGTGATAACTTTTCACCCCAAAGAAATCTCCACAAACCTTGCTGAGATGAGACCAGAAGAAAGACATGGTCACCATCCTCGAACTCCAGAGGTCTCCATCTCCTATTGGAATAGGACTTCTGCCTGCTCTATGCAGTCTTCATCCACTCCTGGATGATCTGTACCATCTTCATGGTAGCCTGTACCATATCTGGTCTAATGAGTGATGACTCCCCTGGGCCATTCTAGTACAAAGGTGATCTGCAAGTTCATTCGTATAGAGACACAAATAGTTCCATCCCAATGGTGGAGTGATAGATTTTGTTGTATGAAAACTCCACTAAGGGAAAGTGATCATCCCAGCTACGACCGATGTCGATGACACAAACACATAGAATGTCCTTGAGGGTCTGAATAGCCCGCTCAGTCTGGCAATATGTCTGAGGATGGAAGGTGGTGCTGAAACGAAGTTGTGTCATGAAAGCCTCCTTCAAACACTTCCATATCCGGTAAGTGAAACATGCATCACGATCAGAGACAATCACCGAGGGTACTCCATGTAGCTGCAAAATCTCTTCCACATAGAGGAATCCCAAACTCTCTACTCAACCATTATCTCTGATCGGTAGGAAGTGGGCCGACTTGGTGAGTCGGTCGACGATCACACAGATAGAATCATGACCCCTTGATGTATATGGAAATCCTATCATGAAGTCCATGGATATTTCTTCCCACTTCCACACTGGGACATCTAAAGGCTGAACTAAGCCTACTGGCACCTGATGCTCCTCCTTTACTTACTGTATAGTGAGAAAACAAGAGACAAACTCTATTACTATTTTCTTTTTTCCCAGAAACTAGTGCTATCGTCAGTGATCCTAGTAAATCTTTGCCACTCTTGGATGAACCGCTAGAGGGGATGTCTGGAACTCCCTCAACACATCCTCCCAAAGCGACACGGGTACCATGGTACGTCCTCTAAAAAGTATGACTTGCTCCCAACCTTTAGAAAATCCATCAGGTTCCTGTCCTGTGGATATCTGGGCACATCGAGCCTTGTAGTTATTGTCCCCATGACGTGCCTCCCTGACTCGCTTAAGAAGTTGGGGAGTAATTGTAAGATAATGAAAAAAAGCTTCTCCATCTCGTTCCACAAATGATATCTGTAAAGAAGCTAGCTGCTCCATCAGCTCACCTAGAAGCTATATACCAGATATCCTGCTAAGTGAATCTGCTACTACATTCCCCTTTCCAGAAGTATAAACTATCTTGAAGTCAAAGTCCTAGAAGAACTCAAGACAACGTTGATGTCTCTGGTTCAGGTCCTTTTGAGAGAATATATACCTGTGACTCTATTGATCAGAGTAGACTATAAAACGTTTTCCCTTCAAGTAATGTCACCACATCTTCAAGGAGAAGACCACTTCTCCTAACTCCAGGTCATGGGAAACATAGTTATGCTCATGTTTTCTCAGCTGTCAAGAACCATATGCGATAACTGCTCACTCCTGCATCAGGACACATCCAAGCTTGTTCCATGATGCGTCATAGTAGACTACATACCAAACGCCCTCCTTCAGAAACATCAAGATGGGGGTTCTAGTCAACCTCTACCGCAGCTCCTGAAAACTCTATTGGCATGTCTCTGACCACATGAAGGGTTCCCCTTCCTCGTCGACACTGATAAAGGTGTTGAAACTCTGGGGAATTTTGGTACAGACCTCCGGTAGTATCCCACCAAACCTAGGAAACTTTGTACCTCTGTCACACTCTTGGGTGGCTCCCAAGAAAGTATCGCCTCAATCTTCTCTGGATCCACCGAAACTCCAACCTCTGAGATGAAATGTCCCAGAATGTGAACCTCTCAGATCTAGAACTGGCACTTCGAGAGATTACTATAAAGAGGGTGCTCTCAGAGTGTTTCCAGAACAATCTGCAAATGATAAGAATGCTCTTCCTCAGTAGATGAGCATATCATAATGTCGTTGATGAAGACTAATACAAAGAGATCAAGGTATGGCTGAAAGATCCTATTCATGAGTCCCATGAAAACTACGGGAGTGTTGGTCACTCCAAATGGCATAACCAAGAAATCATAGTGGCCATACTGACATCTGAATTCCATCCTTTTCACATCCTCATCTCATACTCTGAGCATGTTATAGCCTGATCTGAGATCTATCTTCGAGAACCAACGTGCTCCCTTTAGCGGATCAAAGAGGTCGTCAATCCTCGGTAGTGGGTAATTGTTATTCACGGTCACCTAGTTCAGGTGCCGATAGTCAACACAATGTCTCAAGCTCCCATATTCCATCTTGAAAAAAAAATCAGGGCTCCCAAGGAGAAACACTAGGCTGGATGAACCCCTTCTCCTACAAGTCCTCCAGCTTTACCCGCAGCTCATGAAGCTCTATGGGAGACATCCAATACGCTGGTGTAGATATCAGTGCCATCACGGGGTACAAGTAAATGTAAAAGTCCACCTCTCTACGAGGAGGTAGACCCAGAACATCATCAAGGATGAAATCCACATACTATTCCACCACTACATGATAGCTTAGACTCTCCAAATCAACTGCTCCGAGGGTAATTATAGCCAACTTATGATTGATCAGCTGCACTCTCCTCTGGGTAAGTATATCCTATGATACAAAGGCTCCCTTCTTGTTGATAGAGGTAACACTAGTCCCATATGTGCAGACACACCACACTTTGCTCCAAATAAAATCAATACGATCATAGACTATACATAACCAGTCCATACCCTTGATGATGTTGTAAAGCCTCAATGATGCTACTAGGAGATTCCAGCCAAAGGTATCGCATCCTAGAGTAAGATTACAATGTTGGCACCAGTTTGTAATCTTCGAATCCTCTCCCGTAAGAGTCTATAGGCATAATGATCGAGCCAACGGCTCCACCGGAATCTGCAAGCACTGAACGACGACAGTGGAAATAAATGAATAATTGGTACATGTGTATATATGTATTGAGGCTAAGGTGGAGTAGACAAAGATCATACCTCATATCATATCTAGAGTTCCATGGTCATAGGCCTCAGTTTCATGGAGTTGAGCTCACCCCTGTCTACCTGCTCCTTGAGGTTGGGGTGGACCACATGGTGGTTGTTGCGGTAACACCTCGAATCATCACCCACCACCAAAAGTACATCTATCTGCTCTGAAACTTCTATCTACTCCTTGCAGACCTCCTCGGTCGAACCTCTATCTCTGACTTGGTGGTCCTTCGACCGTATGCTGATCATTCATACGACTGGTAAGATAGTCACTAGCCATTTCACCCTGCCCGTCGTATGCGCAACACCGTCTACTATTCGCATGACTGGATCGGTCTTGGGTGCCTCACACAACCTACCATGAATCCATTGGTCATCCACCTATAAGTCTGGACTTCTTGGACCTCTATGACATCTCTCTGCTGCCAGTTGTGGAAGACTCTGCTCCATGACACCCGGTGTTGGGTCTCCGTGCTGGTGACTACTCAGCAAGAAAACTCTCCACTAAGAGAGATCACTCTAACACCCCCACCTATGTCGGGATGCTGAGAGAAATCATAAAAGCCCTGATCTCCATCCGGAGTCCCTGATCGAAGGTCTGGGCCGTATATAATGGGTCCCACACCATATCAGTGGAGTAGCGTGAGAGGTCAGTGAACCTCGCTGAGTACTGAGCCGCAGTCATGCTGCCCTTCTGCAGATGAAGAAGCTCCAGAATGCACACAGCGCAAAAGTTTTTTGGTACGAACTCTGCCTAAAATAGTCACTCAAAGTCTGCCCTAGTGAATTGTCACCTTGTCGTGAACCTGGAGAATCAAGATCCACCATCTTCATGTTGTTGCCTGTAGAAGACTAGTGGCATGGATCACCATGGGATCAGCTAGTGTCCCTACCAGTCGAAAGACTCTCACCAAGACCTCCAAAAAATCTTCATCCGCCTTTGTGTCTATCTCACCCTGGAACCTGGGTGGCCTTTGGTGCTGGAACTCGTGCCACGTGCTCAAGCAACATTCACCCTATGCTGCTGGGGATGGTGGCATCAGTGTCCCAATGGGTAATGGTACCACTAGTGCCTTTGTTGGTGCCTCTACTAAAAGAGGGTCTTGCACCGAGGCCTCCTCGCTCGGTGGGCTATCAGCGCATACTATACCCAGAACCCCAGGTTGATGTATGCGTGGAGGCATACTAAAAAGAAACAGGTGCGCCAAAATCAATAAGTTATACCCGGTGAGCTAACTAAAGGAGACCACAATGAACATTTTTTTGAAACACACATGAAATCAATGTTTTTGTGCACTTAGTCAGAAATCAGAAGTCGGGGTCCTGGTGTATTGATACATCAGTTGCCGCACCAACACTGGATTCCCTAAACTGATAACCATACTCACTACACTTTACACTATTACTGTTAAAAAGATCAGATTCCAATGTTCTACGATAGAACCAATACCTCGGATACCAATTTGTCACGGACCATCCCTCGGGGCCCATTCCATGACTACCCCAGGCCCACCTTCCATAGGCTAGGAGCTGGCGACTAGCACCGAAAGGCGTACTCCCTAAAACCAGGAAGGCATTTCCTTTATAACCTACAATCACATAAAACCAAGAAAACAACTAGATATGAACACAAGTAAATTGTATAGTAAAAGGAGTGTGTACAATAAGAAAAAGGGGCCAGAATACTTGCCCAACTGAAAAGTACAAGAAAAATTAAAGGTACAAGTAAACGGAAATAGCTCCTATAGACTCCCACAAAGGATCCTATCTGGAGGGTAGGTACAACTATCGAACGATCATCTCTACGATACGCCTCATCTAATGCCCACCTCCGAGATACCTCCAGTACTAGTACTCTCATCCCCAGTCAGCGATGTTCTTCGTCTGTACCAAACACAACAAGGTGCGGGTGTAGCCCGTGCAGGGGTGAGTATAACAATACTTAGTAGGGACCCCAAGACGCTCGAAGGTCTCACAAAATCCACAACGGGTAAACCACAAAGCATGAATACAATTGAAAACTCTACTTAGGTATATGACCATGAATATACCTATGTTCTTGTGTATACCCATCTCAATCATGAGGAAACACATGGCCCAACTCATTACCTCAGACCACAACTCTTCCACAAAAGAAAGAATACCTCAAAGGTAAAACCACAAAGGAAAGTACAAATAATTTAATTCCACATAGAAGAATACTAAAATGGTATCACCATGAAGGTAAGTAACACAAGGGTACACTACATAGAATAATACAACAAATGTATCACCATGAAGGTAAGGACTCAGCTCACACTAGGTATAACTTAGGTATGGTGGAAAAGATGATTAGACGAAACTACTGAATCATCTCACTCTATAAAGAGGCAGACATACGTAGGATCCTAAATCATCAGACCCACGTAGGATCCCAAATATTCAGACCCACATAGGATAATAAATCATCAGACCCACATAGGATCCTCCTATATCAGACCCATTTAGGAACCTAGAGTAGTCCCACGTGGATTTCCAATAGCGGATCCAAGTGGTACTCTCGAACACCGAACCACGTAGGATCCCAAAGCACATACCCACATAGGATCTCTTTCTCATATTAAATACATCTATAGGATTCCCGCACTAAGCTCGCATTATTCCACCAGGGTCCGGTCCTCAAGCCACATGTCAATACTACAACATCCACTAAGTCCCACAAAGATGTATCCCAAAGGAAAACCATGTAATAGTGTCTCAACGCAACAGATGGTGCGTCAATCGAACGTCTGGTCTGTAAGTTATTGGTCTTTTAGTCCCGGGGGCCTGGTTGAATTCAAGTTCAATCCAACCCTATCAGACCCCAACATTATCCAAAACTCATGTGGGGTACACCAAAAGGACCGTCTAGATTCAAGGTTTCTGGTGACATGAACGGTCTGTCAAACGGACACACGTAGCTCAAGATATGGTCAAATGAGTGAAAAGGGGGGTTGAAGCTAGTCTGGGTCTGTCCCTGGGTCCAACCCGGCCCGATGGGTTCAGCCCAGTCCACTGGCCACGGCTAGCCGGACGTCCATCCCTCATCTGCGTATCTTGGTCATGCGCCACCCCATCTCCGGTGGCCGACAGTGAGCCGACCTCCCTCCTTCGCCGCTGCGCCCGACAGGCCCTGACTCTTGCATGCCGGCGGCGCGAACGAGCGCTAGTACTCCCCTTCGCGTGGTCGGTCGTGCGCCAGCTACCACCCATACTACACAATTGATGATGGTCCTCTGCCCTCCTCCGGGGTGCAGTTGCACCACCAACATCTTCACAGCTGGCCAGAGTGAAGGTTGCCGCTCCCGAGTCCCTCCGGTGTCGGTCGACGGCAGGGGTCGCCGCCACGGGTCGCCGACGACATTCCTCGGGCCACCGGGCACACCCTGGTGGCCCGTTTTTCATTCCTAAGAATTTTTCACTTATCTCGAGACATCGCCATTGATTCAATACCATATAAATTCACAAAGGTTGAAAAGAGGTTGGTTCATGTTCGTTTGGCGCACACCCTTTGCGTTAGAACAGTAGCAAGAGGATTGTTTTCTCTTGAATCAGGAAGACCATCAAGAATAGTTAAGGAGGGTATTCAAATCAATAATCCCTACCTTCAAGGTTCATTGACGTCAGTGAGGAGGGAAAGACGAACATCAATAAATTTTTATTGAAGGAATTATCATTCATTTCTTCCACAAGATGCTTCTGAAGTCAGTCTCGGGGTCGATTCCTCATTCTTCGTTAGAGAAAGTGTTCTTTGTTGGATAGAACCTTTCTCCACAATTCTCCCAAGAATTCCTTTTCCAACCAAATCCTCCAACCCCCCAAAAAAAGATGATCCAAATTATTAAAAATATGTCTAACAATTAATTAAATTTGACACATTTAACTAATTGTGGTTGGCTCAATTAATTAATTGGAGAGTTGAGAGGTTTTCCCCTTTTAAGAGGGTTTTGGGTGGTCACCACCACTAAGATTTAAAAATGGGGGTTTTCTAGTTCAGGTGGTTCCCACCTTCATAACTCTAAAATATAGGTTTAAAAAATAAAATAAAAGTTTGATCTTTATTTTAGCATTATTTACATGAAAAAAAACAAAAACTAACTTTCACCATCATCCTACTGCGGTCGAGGTGAAAGTGTCCTTAAGAGAAAATCGGCGCTGTGAGTTCAACAGTGCCCTCAGATGTCAATTCCCAGCACCGGTTCAAAATTTAGAAAAACTCACTCGCATGTTTACTGAACATACATAAAAAAAGTTCATAAATTCATTCTGGGCACACTGGGCCTCGGAATCACGCACCGTCAATTTTTTGCGGACTTGTAAAATTCCCATATAATTAAAAACAATTACATAGAATTTTCGGGTCCTTGCAATTACCTTTATATAATGGTTATAATAATGTATATAAATAGTAAATATTTTATTTATTATATTTATATAATTATTTATATGATATATCTATTTATAAGAATGAAGACTTTCTTCTTAAAAAATGCATGAAAAAATAGGGAAAGTAACACACAAAATAATGAAAATAATGAATGATTATTAATTAAAGGGTGATAATATGTTATAAGAGGATCACATTTGATATTATAAATACTAAAACGGTTCTATTATAATTTAATAATATTCTTTAAACCATTATACGTGAGGTTAAATCGTGTTCAATGAAAAGGAAGTGTGAGTTGGTGGATTTTATCTCTATTTTAATTTATTGAGTCATTATGTAATGTACACACCTAATTTATTTTACATGGTGTATCTACTATCCCATTTTCATGAAACATCATAATAACATCATAGTTTAATATTTTTTAAGTTCTAATTTAAATTATTTCATCAATGGGGATTTTACATTAAAATTACCAAGTGGTAAATAATTTCTTAGCTCTTTCATTTGATTAGGTTATATTACTTATTAATTGTCTTTAATAATATAAGATTATATGAGTAGATTTTTTTTGACTATATTATATTATATTTATATTTTTTAGGTGTATTACATCTGGTACATATATTTTATTCATTGATTAATTATCACTTCAAAATTATGATCATTGTATGGTTTTACTTTAGAATTAAATTTTAATTGGGATTGTTTAAAATTAAGTTTCAATTGAAGGAAATTATTTGATAATTTTTTAATAAACCCCTTTTAGTTTCATTTCATCTGGTTATTAATTATTTTTTCATGTAATAGAACCATATTCCTCTCTTTGGTACATACAATTATAGGGAATTTGTTTTAATAAAATACGTCATCATTTCTCTCTTCAGTTGAAAATCATTTTTCTATGAAAGCCATGTCATCTAAAATATTTTCAAAAATGTTTCTAACATTATGAAAATTATTTACTATATAATGTTTTACCGATGATATAATTAGTTTTTTAAAAAAATTAATGGAATATTCAGGCTCTTTTCTAAACAATTCATCTTTGTCTTTTACCGATGATGTGGAATGAATATTTTTGTTAATGTGTACAACATGTAAGTAATTTACCACAATTATAACCACTCAATCATTTAATTATTCTTTTATAAGTTTAAAATTTTATTTTGAAGAAAAATTCAAAATATTTTGTGATCTTTTAGTTTTTTAAAAAATTATTTTCAAAGTGAAAAAGGTTGTTTTTTTCAAAACGTTTTTAATTAAATTTTTATTCATCCATGAAATCATCACTTTATTATACTTATTATCCACATGGTATATATTGTATTGATCCCACACTTGTTATTTATTTTTATTTTTTATAATCAGTTTGACTAGGAAAAGTATTGATATTATATTTCTTGATTAATTTTAGTAATCATTAACATTCCCTTGAATTATTCACTTTCTTATTACTATTGGACATTATATTTTACCTAAATATCCATAACATTTATGATGGATGTATTTATTACTTAAACTGTAAATCATTTTGACATATACTATTTTAATTTGAAATTAATTTAATTATCTAGTGAAATATTAGTAAATTATTATTCTATAGTCAATATAGATATTTGATTATATGGTGCATTATTCATAAATTAAATCAATTATTCAATATATAGGGGATTTTTTGGACATATAGTGATGGGTGGGCCCTAGTTATAGATATCTCCTCGATGAATTGGTAGTCTCATGAGATGAATTATTTGGTCTAGCCAAATTCAAATGGTTCTCTATTTTATATGTATTGTAGAGTCTCATTCATGACATACATGGACATTACATTAATTATTCTGGATACTTAATACATAAAAAAAATTTATACACACAAGGACTGTAATAGTTTAGTGTCTTTGGAAACTCGGAATATAATCTTCCAATCATGGTGAATGATCTTCAACATCTCCCATAAAGATCTTCCCATTTTTTTTCTTACCTAAAACCTTTCATTATGTCCTGGGGAAAAGGTAGAATAGAAAGGGTGAGCTTGAAAGCTCAGAAAGGGTTAACATGGAGAACATAAAAAAATCCATAAACATTTGAGTGTAAAAACATTAATATAAAATATAAACATCAAAATTTTGAGCAATAACATAAAACATAGAAGTACATAAGGCACGGATCATAAAGGAAAATTAACCATAACATAATAGCATTGGAATAAAACACGTAATTATGTATAATTAATTAGAACATATTAGGATTTCCATAGTAGCCAAGGCATTTCTTCTATGACCATCATAGTGGATGAAGTCCATTAATGAACCTGGTTTACTTGCCTTTTTAGCCCTATATTACTGAACTAGATTCACTTTCAGTTCCAGCCATGTTTATCTTATGAGATATAAATCTTTACCCAATGAATTGGAGGGAGATATATGTCCCACAAATCTCATAATTAAATCATTCTTTCGTGTTCCACAAAATAAACATAAATCATTCATCATAACCCTATGAATAAAATGAGTTTCGTAAACATCATCCCATCATAATGTAATCCATATAGAACAAATGGATATCATTTCATCATAATCACATAAAACCATGTAAATAATAGTAACATTATGCGTTAAACATAAACATATTAAATAATGTCATCTTAGATGGAAAATAGTTTTGATAAAACACTTAAAATGAATTCTTGAGGAAAATATCCTTTCTTCTTCAAAATCATTTTCTTATCTCAAAATTCCATGAAATTTTAAAAGAAAATGATATTGTTTTAAATAATCATGAAACTATATAGAGTAATCATCATGAAAATAAGGCGTTATGAAACTGTAAAAATCTGTTCATGTCGTAAATGTTAAAAAACAATCTTTTCATACTTTTTTCGGAAAAGTCAAAAAGTACCTTGTATGGTAAAAAAAAGAAAGATTTGTTCCATACAACATATTAAAGTCAAAAATGGGTAAACATGACTTTAAACATACATGGAATAATAGTAAAAACTATGTGAAAATATTTTTTATAAAACATAGACATAGATGATAAATATAACCCTAGTAAATACTTAGGAATAAACAATCTTGGATAAGAATGAGATTGGATTAATTATCCTTTACCTTATGTACAATTTCTTCCATATGTGTTTGAAAATCCTGTATAGTGGGTTTAAACATATTATTAACTTGTCTCAAAACCATAATAATATTTATGATATCATATATGATTCACTTACGAGTTTATATTACCTGTTCATTTGTTAATTCCAAGTTAAAGAAGTGTTTTGGGTAAAATTGTTTCTTTAATCGTACGTGTTTTGACTTGTAATTATTCATATGATTACATAGATCATGATTACTTACTTCCAGAATGTAAAAAATGATTTATATATAATATATATTCAGAATATACATTTATATAATAGATCGATAAGTGGAATGCATTACACCGTTCATGGAGATGGTAGGTCTTACAGACGCATGAACGCTATTTTAGTTTCCTTATTAAATTGAATGGAAGTAATTAAATAACATATATATAAATCCAATATCATTATTATGTCATATATTTCATGATTATTTATTATATATACTTTATAATCATTCTGTAATTTTTAACATGGAGAATGAATCTCATCGCATCGTGGAGACGGTAATTCGTACGTATTCACAAGCGATGATATCATTCCCATAATTATAGAATGGAATTGAAGTGGATGATATAATATATCAGAATCATTATGATGTTATAATAATCATATATAGTTATTATTTTTACCATTATATCCATCCAAGTAAGGTGGTGGTGGAAAAAAAGATTACACCGCGGCATGGAGATGGTAAGTCGTATGTACGAATGCGCGGTGCATTTGTTTTTCGTAGGATGGGTGGAAGGTGAAATAGGGTTGTTTAATATTTATAATAACAAATAATTATTTGAGTGATACTTATTTCATTACTTTATATTGAAACAAATAAAGAAGAGTAATTAGAAGAATAAGGAAACATGAATGAATCGGTAGAAGAAAATACCTCTTCCTTGACGCACCTCTTTTAAACATCCACTTAAGGGAATAGAGATGGTCTTTTGAAAATACCATCACCTTCAAAATATTACTAGGGATGCTTAGAGCCATAATGGTCAGGGTTTGGAAGATCTTGAAGTCTCAAAATGGTGTGAATAGGAGAGGGATGAGGTGCCCTTTTATAAGAGAAGAGAGGGGCACTTTTGGGAACCTCCAAAATATTAATTTATAATAAACTCAAACCCCAACTAAAAACCTCCAAGATGACTGAAATTATAATATTTGATAATATAGGTTTGTAATATCATCAACCAATAAAATTTAGACAAGTTATTATTTTATATTAAACCCTATCATTTTGATTTATCCTTATTTAATCTATTTTATTTTATTTGTGGTAATAATATTCTAAATTTCAAATTGTTATAAATAATTACTTATGTGTTGTGAATTTTCCATAATTACATACATTATGAAATTTTATATCATATAATTTTCAATTGGTAATTTTTAAATATACTTGTGATTTTTATACAATTTAATAATATGTTATTTTCATAAAATATCAATAGTGTCAATTTTGACACTATTTAATTATTTGAATTTATATAAACTCCACACAGAAGATATATTCTAAGAAAAATATTTAATAGTTTCCTAAAATGTCATATTCCTCTAAAAAAATCGTGGATAACATTAATTAGTTCATATATTATTTATTTTAATATTTTTAAAACCCTTTTTTGATGTTTCTCTTAATAAAATAATAACTACATAATAATTGTATAATTATTTAATATACTTATTTGTTGAATAAAACTTAAAAATAAAATACTATGATTAAGATATTTCTAATAGATTTCATAATAAAACTTTTAGTTGAATTTATCTTCTAAAACACCCAACTTTTAAAATGATATTTTTATTAAATTAGGATGGTGACAAATTTGACATCATTCAAAATAAAATAATATAAATGTTATAATCTGTTTTATAAGGCTACAAATGGTCCAAAAGTAGACCCTCATATGATTAGGGTATAAATATACTCTACCAATATGTTTTGGGAAGGTTTATGGTCTTTTTTATGGGTATTATTATTTTAATAAAAACTATATTATTGATTTTTTACTAAATAAATAATTTTTTGCATCATTAATGTATAAGCTATTAAGGTAATTATATATTTCTTAAAAATTACAAATAAATTACGATGATAAAGAAAAACATCTTAGATTTAGAATAAGTATTTATAATAGAATTTATATTCTATACAACATTATATTAAAAGTAATTTAATTATTAAAGTTTGAGTGAGATATATTTCAATTTTTTTAAATAAAATAAATTAAAGATCTTAATCACATCCAAGTGAGTTCCAATAGATACTATTTTGACCCAATTATATTTTAGGACAAAATATTATCATCCAATTATATTAATATAAGTGTTAGGGTAATTTTATAATATTATTTTTACCCTTAATTACCTGATTTATCTTCAACTATGGTAAATAAAATTTACCATATTTACTATTCATAATTCCCAAAAATAAAAAGTATCCTATTAACATAATTTAGACCCACTAATTCCAAATATGGAATCAATTTTTCAAAATTAAAATGACAGAAGTAGCAGTAATTAATTTAAAATTAATCTCGTTGTTGAGAAAACTGGTTTTATGAGTTAAAACATTGCAAAAGATTGAAATGTTTTTACCTATGAATTTAATGTAAAATTAATGATAATGACATACATTATATTAAAGGGTAAAAATATATTATATTTATACTATAAAAAAATTTACTATTATAATTTAACCATATAAAGTATCTCGATGAAAAAAGTTGTTTTTAAGTAAAACTTAGTGTATTTGTGCTATTCATCAAAATAGGAACGTTATTAGAAAAATATCAAAAATTTATCCAACATAAATTTTTATATCCTAATTCACAAGAAGAATTTTATTTTGTAAATTGAACTTATAAACTTGTCAAAAATTATATTTAAAATGGTTGTGGCATCAAAAGGCGGAAAAATTGCATTTTTTGAAAAATACTTATTTTACCCAAAAAAATTATTATGTTCTCATACCATGTTCCAGAATATGTGTAAGATTAATGATATTGTTAAAAAATTCAAAATTTCATTAATACTATTCATAACAGTGAGTTCATAAAAATTTTATAACAATATATCATTGTTTAGTGAAACTCGATATTGCGTACAACACACACTATTTAGGAAGGTCGCTCTTCCATGTAACACAAGCCAAAAATAGTGGATGTGTATAATACAAGATAATACGGTGTTGTATACAGCTAGCGTAAAACACAACACATCAATGAAATTAAGAAAAATTATTTCTCATAAAATCTCGGGGTGTTACATTCTACCCCCCTTAAAAAGAATTTCGCCCTCAAAATTCATTGGGGTTATAAAGATTTTACTACTTGAAAGTTTTATTCATAGAAGCCCACATCGTAAAAAAGGAATAAAAAAACATAATTTTATTAACTGAAGTATGAAACGTAATGGTTACCCAAATTAACTCACCACTGGGTTTCCACATAGGAGAACATAGGTGAAAACATGGATATGGAAGAGAAATCTAACCATCATGTTCTGATGGAGAGTGGTAGAGAACATGTCTACAAAAAATACAACAATCACATAGCCATAAATTTGTGATTATCTAAGGTACCATCTGATTCATCAGATTTTAGGGTACTAGGTCAACATTTTTGGTTTTCAAGATCATTTCCCCAAAGTAGATGAATTTTTTCATAAGGATAAATATTTAATTTGTTTTAGTGAAATATAATCGTTGGTCATTCCATGAAAATTTTTCACTTCATCTCTTAATATGAAGTTGAATTTTTCATGTGATTGAATGATTGGTCATTCCATCCATCTTTAACAAAAATTATTAAATATACATAAGTCCATATATGGTGATATTAACCGTATATGATTCCAAAAATGGACATATACATCATCTATGATATTGATTTATAAAATAATACTAATTTCTACTAACCAGAGACTTACAGTAGGCTAGTGGTAGGTGATAAAGGACTCTTGCACTTCGGTTGTGGGTTTGATTCCAGCATCCTTGTCTGACGCGACGAGTTTTTGCCCGTCCTACTGGTTATCCTTTTTTCTATACTATCATTCTAGAAATAATATCGAAAAAAAAGTTCTAGACTTAAACAATAATCTCTCATGTCCAACATAATCAATTCCAATCTTTAGTATTATCTAAAATACTTCTCTCCAATCTCACAGTACCCTGAAAACACTTACCAAAAAGGTTAAATAACAAGCATTTCAATACCATCATTTATCCCCCATATATCATAAGATATATCTTTATGGTCACATTCCAATCATGTGAATAATGTAATCATGCATTATATTGAAACGTGAATTACCATAGAATCTTTTTGAATCCATGAATGCTGTCAAAAGTTAACTCATTCCACATACCAAAATCCCAAAATTTCAATTTACTCAAACCATGATATAATTTTGTCCTTATATCAGTCATGAGCTCACTAATACAATCAAACATATTATTCTCTCTTTATCCCATTATTATTCTCATTCCACCTGCTTTCCAAAAATATTTCAATCACTTTTCATGGTTACCAATACCATAAAATTATTGAAAACCACAATAAACCAATACATAAATATTACAATATTCTAGGATACTAAAAATGGGATTCCATAACACTATTTTGGAATCTCGTTACATAAACACTTAATCATTCCCCCAATTCATTTTCATATTCAACATCACCAATAGTGATCACATGTGACATCCCTTTGAAATTTGTCTTAAGAGTTTGTTGATGTCAATCACCATTAACCCTTGGATTAGGGGATTGGTTAGCATAATGCCCCAATTCCCTGCACTTGTAGCATTGAAGTGTTGGTGGTGCATTTTCTGCATTATTTTATCTATTCACATCATTATCTACCTTTTTCCCATTACATTGGCACTCAGCTACTTGATTACCTTCTTTTCCACATTTAATAAATTTTCTATTCCCTTTAAGACAATCTCCACCATGCTTATTTCCACACTTTGAGCATAATGAAACATTTTTCTTCTTTTCGCCATAGTTTTGATATTTTTCCTTGAACCCCATCTTTCGTTTCTTGTCAAAACCATGATATGGATATGTAACACCAACTACTAGTTCAACCTTGATAGTACAACGCACAATCTCTTCATAGCTACTGAAGTCTTTTATATCTAATGCCTTCCAAAGACTTAGTTTTAATCCACTGAAGAATCGATCAACTTTACATTCAGGTTGGATGATAAATCCAGACGCATACCTTGCAATCCTTGAAAAGTTCGCTTCGTATATACCAATAGAATCATCATCCTTTTGATTAAGATCAAGGAAATAATTTTCCATCTTTGTTCGAATAATATGATCAAATTACTTATTGAAAAATAAGTTATTGAACTCATCCCATTCCCTGGATTCAATTTCTTCTTGGGGCCTCGTATTCTTAATTAGAGTCCACCACTGGTCGGATTCACCTTCTAAATGTTAAACACACAGAATTACTTTTTCATGTTCTTAAAAGAGAAGTATGGAAAATATCTTTTTACTGGTATTGATCCATTGTTCAGCAACAAGTATATCAAAAGACCCAGTGAAAGAAGGTGGACGTTTCCTCATGAAGGACTCAATTGAATATTCCTCCCTTCTCTGCTCATTTGGAAGTGCAGAATGATTCATAGCTTGTATAAGTATAGTAATAATATTTTGCACTCCGTCTCCCATAACATTGGTTTGTTCAAGATGAAAATCATTTCATTGTCCATTACATTTATCAACACGGTTTGTTCAGGTTCCAACCATCATCTAAAACCCAAAAATAATAGTGTGAGAGGAAAACATCATGCTAGGAAAACAACATAATAAAGGGGGAGTACCTTCAATATCTAACATCATAGGTTTAATTCTAAGATCTTTACCATAATTATTGAACTATAACCTATAATTATACTAAACCTTAGGGACATACCTAGACATACCTTATAAATATCTATAGGGTTCTCACTAATGTTTTTGCATCCTAGTTTCCAAAGGATAACTAATCCTTTCCACTAATACAAACTCTAGTGACACGAGCTTTACGTACATAGACATTAAATTAGTTTTTCATAATACTTAATATGTAACAAAAAAACAGACACACAAGGACCGTAATAGTTTAGTGTCTTTGGAAACTCGGAGCATAATCTTCTAATCACGGTGAAAGAGCTTCAACATCTCCCGTAAAGATCTTCCCATTTTCTTTCCTTACCTAAATCCTTTATTTATGTCCTAGGGAAAAGAAAACATAGAAAGGGTTAGCTCGAATGCTCAGTAAGGGTAAACATGGAGAACATAAAAAAATCTTTAAACATTTGTACGTGAAAACATTAACATAAAACTTAATCATCAAAATATTGATCAATGACATAAAACATGGAAGTACATAAGGCATAGATCATAAATTAAAATTAACCATAACATAATATCATGGGAATAAAACATGTAATTGTGGAAAAATAATAAGGAAATATTATGATTTCTATAGTATCCAAGGCATTTCTTCCATGACCATCATAGTGGAAGAAGTCCACTAGTTAACAGGGTTTACTTCCCGTTCCCGCCCTGTATTACTGAACTAGATTTACTTGCCATTACAGCCATGTTTATCTCATGAGATATAAATCTTTACCCAATTCATTAGAGGGAGATATAGGTCCCAACAATCTCATAATGAAATCATTCTTTTGTGTGCCACAAAATAAACACAAATCATTCATCATAACCCAATGAATAAAATGGGTTTCATAAAATTCATCCCATCATAACATAATCTATATAGAACAAATGGATATAATTTAATTATAATCACATAAAACCATGTAAATAATAGGAAAATTATACATGAAACATAAACATATTAAATAATGTCATATTAGATGGAAAATAAGTTTTATAAAACACTTGAAATGAATTTTTGAGGAAAATATCCTTTCTTCTTCAAAATCATTTTCTTTTCTCAAAATGCCATGAAATTTTAAAATAAAAGGATTTTGTTGAAATTAATCATGAAATCATATAGATGAAGCTTTATGAGAATAAGGAATTATGAAACCGTAAAAATCCATTCATGCCGTATATGTTAAAAAACATTCTTCTCGTACATTTTCCGGAAAATTCAAAAAGTACATCGTATTTTAAACAAAAGAAAGATTCATTCCATACCACATAGTAAATGTCAAAAAGTGGTAAAAATGAATTTAAACATACATGTAATAATATTAATAACTTTATGAAAATATTTTTTATAATACATGGACATAGATGATAAATATAACCCTAGTAAATACTAACGAATAATCAATCTCGGATAAGAACGAGATTGGAATAATTATCCCTTACCGTCTGTCCAATTTCTTCCGTATGTGACTGAGACTCTTGTATAGTGGGTTTAAAAATATTATTAAATTTTATCAAAACCATAATAATATTTATGATATCATATATGGTTCACTTACGAGTATATTTTACCCGTTCATTGCTCAATTCCATGTTAAAGCAGTGTTTTGGGTAAAAGTATTTCATTCATCGTACGTGTTTTGACTTGTAATTATTCATATAATAACATAGATCATGATTACATACTTAAAAAATGTAAAACATGATTTATATATAATATATATTCATAATATACATATATATAATAGATCGATAAATCGAATGAAATACACCATTCATAGATACAGTAGGTCGTATGTAGGCATGAACGTTGTTTTAGTTTCCTTATTAAATTGAATGGAAGTAAGTAAATAACATATAAATAAATCAAGAATAATTATAATGTCATATATTTCATGATTATTTATTATATATAATTTATAATCATTCTATAATGGTTCACATGGAGAATGAATCTCATCGCGTCGTGGAGAAGGTAATCCGTACGTATGTACGAGCGATGATATCATTCCCCTAATTATTGAATGGAATTACAGTGGATGATATAATATCACAGAATTAGTATTATTTTATAATAATCATATATATTTATTATTTCCACCATTATACCCATCAATGTAAGGTTGTGGTGGAAAAACAAATTACACCACGACGTGGAGACGATAAGTCGTACGTATGCACGTCCAAAGATTTTGTTTTTCGTAGGATGGGTGGAAGTTGAAATAGGGTTGTTTAATATTTATAATAACATATAATTATCTTATTAATACTGATGTTATTAATTTATAATTAAACAACTAATGAAGAAAAATTAGAAGAATAAGGAAACATGAAAGAACCAGTAGAAGATATTACCTCTTCCTTGACACACCTCTTTTCGACTTCCTCTTAAGGGACTAGAGTTGGTATTTTGAGAAGACCCGAACCTCTAGAATATTACTAGAGAACATGAGAGGACTAATTTTTAGGTGTTGGCTAATATTTAAGGCTCAAAATGGTGTGAATAGGAGAGGGATGCAGTTCTCTTTTATAAGAGAAGAGAGGGGCACTTTTGTAAACCTCCATAATATTAATTTATAATAAAATCAAACCCCACCTAAAAACCTCCCAAATGACTCAAATTAAAATATTAGATAAGATAGTATTTTAATCTCCTCAAACAATAAAATCTATACATTTTTTTATTTTATTTTAAAACCTATTATTTTGATTTATCCTTATTTAATCTATTTGATTTTATTTGTGGTAATAATATTCGAAATTTTAAATTGTTATAAATACTTAATTTTGTGTTTATAATTGTCTATAATTAGATACATTATAAAATTTTAGAACATATAATTTTCATTTTGTATTTTTTAAAAATTCTTATGATTTTTAATCAATTTAATAATATGTTATTTTTATAAAATACCAATAGTGTCAATTTTGACACTATTTAATTATTTTAATTCAAATTATAATCCAAACAGAATATATATTTGAAAAAATATATTTAATAGATTCCTAACATGTCATATTCATCTAAAATATTCGTCATGAACAATAATTAGTTCATATATTCATTATTTTATTATTTTTAAAACCATTTATTTGATGTTTCTCTTAATAAAATAATTACTACATAATTTCTTCATAATTATTAAATATACTTATTTGTTGCATAAAAATAAAAAATAAAATAATATGACTAAGATAAATCTAATATATTTCCTAATAACACTTTTAGACTAATTTATTATCTAAAACACTCAAATTTTAAAAATATATGTTTATTAAATTAATATGGTGACAACAATGACATCATATAAAATAAAATAATATAAATGTCATAAAATGTTTTATAAGTATCAAAATGGTCCACAGGTCTTCCCTTGTATGATTAGGGTATATATATACTTGAAAAATAAGGTTTGGGAAAGTTTCTGGTCTTTTTGATTGGTATTATTATTTTAATTAAAACTATATTATTGATTTTCACTAAATAAATTATTTGTGCATTATTAATGTATAAGTAATTAACGTAAATATATATTTCTTAAAAATTAAAAATAAATTACCATGATAAATAAAAACATATTATCTTTCAAATTTGAATTTATAATCAAATTTATATTTTGTATAACTTTATATTAAAAATAATTTAATTATTAAAGTTTCAGTAAGTTTTATTTCACTTTCCTTTAAATAAAATAAATTAATGATCTTAATCACATCCAAGTGGGTTCCAAGCGATACCATTTTGACACAAGTATATTTTAGGACAAAATTTAATTGTCCAATTATATTAATTCAAGTGTTATGATAATTTTATAATATTATTTTTACCCTTAATTACCTGATTTACCTTTAACTATTGTAAATAAAATTTACCATAGTTACTCTTTATAATGACCAAAAATAAAAAGTATCTTATTAACATAATATAGACCCACTAATTATAAATATTGAATCCATTTTTCAAAATTAAAAACACAGAAGTCGTAGTAATTAATTTAAAATTAATCCCGTTGTTGAGAAAATGGGTTTTAATAGTTAAAACATTGCAAAATATTGAAATGTTTTTACCTATGAATTTAATGTAAAATTAATTATAATTACAAAAATTATATTAAAAGGTAAAAATATATTTTATTTATAGTTTAATACCATTTACTATTATAATTCAACCATAAAAATTATCTGGATGAAAAAAGTTGTTTTTAAGTAAACTCTGTCTTATTTTTACTATTCATCAAAATATGGACATTATGATAAAAATATCAAAACATTATCCAACATAAATTTCTATATCCTGATTCATAAGAAGATTATTTTTTAAATTTGAACTTATAAACATGTCAAAAATTAGATTTAAAATGGGTGGGTCATCAAAAGGCGGAAAAACTGAATTTTTTGAAAAATACTTATTTTACCTGAAAAAATTATTTTGTTCTCATACCATGTTCTAGAATATGTGTAAGATGAATGATATTGTTATAAAATTTAAAATTTCATTAATACTATTCGTAACGATTGGTTTATAATAATTTTATTACTATATATCATTGTTTAGTGAAACTCTGTATTGCGTACAACATAGACTATTGAAGAAGGTGTCTCTTGCGTGTAACACAATCCAAGAATAGTGTTTGTGTATACTACAAGATAATACGGTGTTACATATAGCTATTGTACAACACAAGACATCAATGAAATTAAAAAAAATTATTTTTTATAAAATCTCGTGGTGTTACACGTACTCATTAGTTTTAAACTATCTTGTGAATAGTCTTGATAATAGAGGAATCATGATGCTTGAGATCATGACATTTAATAGTTAATAATTCCTTTAAAAATGATTTTATTTATTATTATATAATATATTTTAACTGTGATATTATATATTGATGAATTTCATTCTAAGTTTATTGATTAAATGGAATGTGCATTCAGCTATTTAACATTACATATTTATTATTCATTATCTCATAATGTTATTCAAATTATTTTAAATTGAATGTGTGTTTAGTTATTTACCTTTGAATTTTTTCTGTACATACTGGTTCATGATTTCTTTGACTATATTAAACCCTTACTAGGAATCTAATATCAGTCTTATTTTATTTCCTTTCCTAGGAATATAAGAAGTGTAAAATGAATGATACACAATGATACACTAGAGAGAATAATGATATTCTTGAAAAAAATAATGTTTAATTTTTGTGTTCAAATGTTATATGGGAATAATGTGTATATATCATTCACCAAGACTACTAAGATATTCAGTCCATCGGGATGTGATTGTTTATATCTTATACTAATGTAATGAAGTAGATTCCCGCTCTGGGTTACTGGGGTTGAGGTAATTATTATTGGTATCATAGAGAGAATAGTAAAAACCATGAGAACTAGATTTATAAAAACATAGACTAGGGAACATAACCATCTGATTCACTTTTAGGATAATCATAAAAGAAAAACCTAATGTTTTATAAGGTGGAGATTCTATTGTTTTTCTATGACATACTTGATTCTATAGATAATACAAGTTACTGTGGTTTTGGAATAGATGTAACTAGGGGTAAAAACCTTTAAAAAGGTGTGTCAGACATGACTCGAGTGTTTCCTAGCTCACAAATGGGTCTTACTACACAGTTTGTTTGAAACTCTTGGAGGATATTCTTTAGTTAATTTACATATTATTTACACACCATTCTGAAGGATTTTAATAGATTATAATAACGATTGACCTAACTTAAACCTAATTTGGCATTGTTTGAATATAATTTATTATGATTTACACATCATATAAATACGTATATTATTTTCCCAGTATGATTATATTTTTTCACACTATATTTTTTGCTGTAGGAAATGGATTGTACCCGAAGAAATTGTGTTATCATGGAATATCAAAATAAATTTGATGACTATAAGTAACCAAATGAGATGATTATATGAGTGAAATATATCATGATTATGCATAATCAATTATCTCTAAATAGGAGAAAAACCAGCACCTTAACCAACTCCCTAATTCCACAATGAAGATTAGGACAGAGTTCACTAAGTGCTCGAGTGGTGGAAACCATGGAGAAAAAAGGGACAATTTCCTTCATGATATAAATGTGAAAGGAGAAAATTAGGAAGGTGTCTCAAAGGAATGGAAAAAAGTAATGTGTGGAAAATAAGGGAATTATTCAATGAATTACTGAGAAAAAATGAACAGTGTGATGGAAGGGAAAAATTATTCTTATTGATCCATTTATAGTATTTTGTCTTAATTGTGGGGAACCTAGGTATCATTAGATTAGTGACCTATTATAGTGGTTAACCCCGAGACCAGGGAAGGAACAATGTTGAAATAAAATAGATGAAGTATTATTTTATTGGGATTCAATAATTAAATTGGTAAAGTATTTTTTAACCAATGGTATTTTAGAAATAAGAATCATGAAGCATCTCAAGATTATGTACAATTCACAAAGAATTTATGTATTTATTAACATAATAATTATGTATTCCATCAAGGTTCATGAGTTCAAGGTTTATCATATGTCCAAATTCTTAAATACCCTTTTTTATGATTTGGGTAGCATGAATATAAATTGATTAAAGTTATTTTTGGAAAACATTTATTGGAATATAACCCATTGGTTTAGTATATAAAAAATATATTTAAGGATGAATGACTTTACAATTTTTGAACATAATTTTAAAGGTATTAGTAACCATTATGGGATATATATTTTTCGTTGTATTATTCATGCTTCATTGAAATTTGGGAATGTTTTATAATTTTTATTAATGTGGTTTTAGATAATGCACAACCCATATACTAAGTGAAAGCTCCTTTAATCCAGTGAAGGACATGGGGCTTGAACTCACAACAGATAAGGTTTTATCATGTACTACTACCCTACAAGATGTTCTAGTTAATATGTAAATTTTTACAGAAATAATTTGAAAAAAAATATTAATGGTGAACCAGTGGTGTTACTATTAATGTTTAGAAATTAAAAACTTTTTCTTACCATATTGGTTTCGGAAAATATTTACAAATAGGTAGAATGAATTTCCACTCTTTTATAGATCTTAAAATCGATTAAAAGTTAATATTATTACTCTAGGAACAAAGATTCAATTTGGATATTTTAATCTGAGACTAATATATTAAGTTGAAATTGGTTGTATCATAAGAAAAGGATGAAATTGTGTCTATAAAATAGAAATGTAATAATTAATTATAATTCTCTTAATTCATATATAGTAATAGAATTACTCTATTTTAGTGAAATAATATTAAAAAAATTATATCCTATAACATTAATATATGATGAATTAAATGGTCTTTTATATAATCACAGATTTATGGATTTTTGGCCCTTAACATTCCATTTATCATTCAATTTTTTTGAAAAATAATCTATATCACACCCTAAAATTAATTACACTTTTCTTCCTTATCTATATATTCCCTTCTCATATATGTTCTCCCATTTTTAAACCTAGTTAAGTGTTATTCCAGATGAAATTTCTTCTCTTTATTCCACTATATTAAGAGAATTTTCTATTCAACCTTTTATGATGTGTTTTTTTAACGAGGTAATTTTCAAATTTCATACTCGTTATTTACTAGTGAAAGTTTCAATTGTGAGGATTAAATTTATTGAATAGAGGGATAATCTAACATATTGATATTTTAAAATATAAATATCATATTTGATAGAGTATATGAAACACAACACTAATATTATAATAAAAATTAATAACCCTAGAATTTATGATGTATTTATTAAAAATAAATCAAATCTCATGGATTTCATGTGATGCAAAATACACTAGGTTTATATGAAACTCAATACTCAATTAAAATATTATTATTTAAAATGTGATAGTTATAGAATATCCATTATATTGGTGGGTATTAATTGAAAAAAAAAATTTATAAATAAATATTTCTTATACATGTTCGTCATTTATCTATTTATTAATAATTATTTTACTGATTAATAGAAAATATATAATATATTCTATCCTTATCAAACATGGGGAATGTTATTTTTGTAGAATCCAAGGACTAGTTGAGAACCACTAAGAGCTGGGTGAATCAATGGTACCCTAATTCTGTAAGTATATTTTAAATCAATATATTGAAATTTGTTTAGGTTCTCAATAAACTAAAAAAATAATCAACATTACCTCATGCGATGCTTTAATAAAAGATATAGTGTCGCCTATTATTTAAAAGATTCAACTAATAGGCCTACTCATTTCTATGTTGGTTCTACCACATAACATAGCTTATTCACTATCTCCACAAGTGAATTAAACAATGGAATAAAATCTATTTTTCCCTCTCTAAATTGACATAGTATCCATATTTCCCCCTCTTACTCCAAATTCCACTAGAAATTCATTCTCTTCAATGATATAGAATAATAAAGACGTTTTTATTCAATTATTCCCCCACAAGAATTCCATATTCCCTTACTTGTCAATGATTCATCAAGGTTTTCAGCATTTTCCTTAAACAATATTGTTAGTCTCAAAACTACATTCAGATCTTGAATGATCTAAATTAAATTCTTCAAATTCTCAGGTACATGTTATCAACTTATTGATGAATTTATTGGATTTGGATCCTTGTCTATTTAATGCAAAGATATATTGATATCTCACAAAAATCATGAAATTATACTCACAAATTATTCATTGCATGCATGAAAAAGTTATCCACCATAAAAGAGTAATATTTCATGTGATAATAACTCATTTATTCCATGATTTAAATTTATTATGAATAACACATTTAATATTCCCCAATTATTAGAATTAGGTGGTTCTCAAAAAAAAACTTTTTAAGACTCAGTCTTCATTAGATTTGTTTTGTTTTATTTGAATATCCACAATCTTAGTGATTCTTTTTTTCTGACTATGTCTTGTCTACTAGGGAATAACCATATCTTTTATGGTAAACATATAATCCTTATGTCATTGGCCTTCATTAATGGTCAAACAATATCTCATATTTTAGAACTATAAAACTATACCATTTTTCTTATTGTGAAATAACATTCACTATGGTGTAACACATTGTAGGGAAAACATATTTCTTCTCTTAATTATATCCCCACCACAATTTAAATCAACAGAGTGATGTGTCAATATCATTTCAAATGTCCTTCATTTTTAATACCTACTTGAATCAGGTTTCCTTTATTATTCTTCGTTATTAATCATGTGATATATTCTCTCGTTATATGGATTCACATAATATATTAATATATTATCATAAAAACAAACATTTAAATCCTAATTGAAAATTCCCTCAAGTCTTGGGCTCTCTATTTCATCAAGTAGTACTAAAATACTATGGTTGTTAATGAATCAAAATATAAAGATCTTTAAAACTGGATTCATAGACATGGATATTATTTCTTTTTCAATTTGGTATATATACATACAAATGTACCTAAATTCATGTCCATTTATCTCATTTGAACCTCATCATTTATCAACTTATGTTTTATCTGAAGAACTCAACTTCATTAGGCGATATCATTGATCAATGATTTCTATTCAAGTATACATGATTCATGGATTACGTATGAAACATATATCACATCAACACCTTCATATCAATATCACAGTGGACTTATTTAATGTGTTCAATGTTTAATATGATCTAGTGGAATTTGTGGACTAAAAAATACAATGTACAGAATCCTTTTCCGTCATGATAGGAGGTAGAATTTGATCATGATAGCAGATTGGACGACCTTTATTGATTTTATCAGGTGGAATGTGTTATGTTTGTATGTTTTAATGACGGATGAACAGTGCCCTTAGTGTTTCCATTTCACATTTATTCTCTTTTCAACTACCTTACACTACATTATACTTCATGCTCCACTAACAGTGCAATCCGGCAATGGGGTTTGTTACCCCCAACACAGTCACATACCACATGGGATGAGCTAACATGATCAACCTCTTATTCACACCATATACACACCTAAGAGTGTTTTACACACACTATGAATCACTGATCCTGAGTGCACACCTCTATATACCCATTCACGCACTTGGATACCTCCTAACTCTATAGATACCCTTGTGTGGGATGGCTTTTATATGTGGTCTTTCCCCATTTTTTTCTCAAGCACTAAAAAATATAACTATGTAAATTATCCCAAGCCAAAAAAGTCTCCATAAATAAATTACTCATAAAAAAATGGGAATATATTTTTCCATCGTTGTGGAGACCCAAAATTATTATATATAAAAATTATATATTATTAGACAAATATTTATTACATAATATAACAATCCATGCTAGAATCATTTAGGTTTAGTGCCTTTATAAACCTGGACGCATAAACAACAGGTACATAAGTGAGCTACATCACCTCCCATTAAATTCTTAACAATTATAACACTTCATATAAATTTCATAGATAATAATTTTCCTAATATACTAGGGAAATGAAACATAATAAAGGGTTTTCTCATATGCTCAGTAAGGGTAAATAATGATTTTTGAAAATAACAAGAGAATATGGGTATAAAAACATTAAAATAATATATGAATACCATACATTGTGTATCAAAAATCTTAAACATGAGTCATGGAATAAATCATGGAAAGTCATAAGACATGAATCATAATAGAATAAAAGAACATGATCTATGGATAATAACATTTGTATATGACCTTGAGTTATGAAATATACAAAGTCATAGAAAAATTCATATCAATGATACCCACTATGACATTGATAACATGTTTGTCTTTGAAAAAACACCCTTATACAGACTTCAAGTTTGCGATAATATCCTCTCTAAACTCTTTCGATCTTGGGATAACCTCCCATATACCCTCTTGTTAAGTTTTTATAACCACTTTTGTACCCTATTTTGGGCATGAGACAGCCTCCCATGTACCTTTTTTTAGCCTAGGTATAACCTCCCATGTACAATTTTTTGGGCTTCAGATAACCTCCTATGTAACCTTTGATCTCATAAAACGTTAATCACTGCCTCATCATTTCGAGGAAGATATAGGTCCAATTCATAATAGGTTATAATGTAAAGACCTTTATATAAATAAAATCAAACATATGTGTTCTAAAAGATCATAAATCAGTCTTCATATCAAAACTTAGGAAAAAATAGGTTTCACAAACATTTCGTGTAACATAACATGTTTAAAAGAAACATGTTACACAATATTTTAATATTTTCATAAAATCATATCCCATTAACAAATAAGTGGGTTTAAAAATTATTTTAACACGGTATAACTGGTGGAAGAGAAATGTTTTTCATAAGAATTTCATCATGGTATAACCCAAGGAAGAGAAATGGGTTTTGTAAATATCATGTCATTCTAAACATTAAACATATAAATAAAGAATAATAATGGTATCCTTGGATTATATCCTTGGGAAAAAATGTAACATAAAAGGATGTCATCTTGAATATAATTTTTTAAAGATAAGTTATAAAATATCATCAGAAAAATGAATTTTCGTTTAGAATTTATTTTTAATAAAAAATCATAAAATATTCTTTAAATCATTTTCTTTGAAAATAACCTTCAAAACATATGAAGTAATTTTCAGATATCATTTAAAAATATTCTTGGAAAAATATCATATCCTCTTTGAAAAAAACATTTTAGAAGATAATTTTTTTGGAATAAAAATATATTTGAAAAAAACCTTGAAAAAATATAAAAAAAATATTTGAAGAAAATAATGGTCATGATAGAAGTAAATTTCATTCATGTCATACATATCAAAATAAATATTCCTTTCAGATTTTTGATGAAATCAAAATGGTATTTATTTGGAAGACAACATGAAAATTCCTTTAAAGAACATAATAAGTAAAATATGGGTAAAAATTTATTTAAGGAATCATTTTAAAAATTAAAAAAAATCTATAAACTTTTTTATAAAACATGGTTTTAGAAGAAAAAGGTTTTTTGATCGAAAATTGAAATAATGATGTTTTTTACTAAAAAAATTCTTTTGGACTCTTCCGTATATAAAGATAATAAATTAAAGGTAAAATATTTATTCTCATGATATAAACATAAGATAAGAAAGTTCATTCATTTTGTGAGATATATTTTATTATATTTTATCATTGTAAGCATAATCAAAAAAATCCTGATAAAAAATGAGAATGTAACTGAAAATAATTGTAATTTCGGTAACTATGAATAATATTCCACCTAAAAGAATAAAACTAAATGAATATTATAATATAATTTAGAGATGTATATTCAAGATATAACATGTCAAATGGTCATTATATATACCTCATAGAATAATATAGGTTCTTAATATAACTTATGACCGAAATAAATAAATTTGAGAAAAAAAACATCTTACCACTATGCTATCTTTTGAACTATAAACCCCATGAAAGAGAGATCATAAAATACAGATATAATTCTCCAAAAATTTAATGATAATAATCACAAAATACATTCATGGGAATTATATATAAAACAAAAAAAAACGCAGTGATTATGGGATTTGTTTCATAGAAATTAAATGTGAGATGGAAATCACTTACCATAAGTCTCAAATTCCATGGTACACATTCAAATATCCTACATAATTAATATATATTTATTATAAATATATTATATAACCATAATTATATATATCAAAAAATATATTGTTTACTTATTACCTTTTTTTCAATTTATTAAAAATTCCATGTTAAAGTCAGGTTCCAGGCAATAAGTGCATTATCTTTTTTGTATAAGTTTCGATTTTTTAGTTTTCGTCTTATTACATTGATCATGGTTATATTATATCCATAATTTTAAACATGATATAAATATTATATATATTTAATACATGTATATTTAGATTAGAAAATGAAATAGACCATTCATAGAGATGGTAGGTCCCACATATGCATGAATGTTGTTTCCATTTTCTCAATGAATTGAATGAAATAAATTTAAGTAACATATTATCACTGAAGATTAATTTTCTTCATATGTATCCCATATTATAATTGAAAAAATCCTTATTATCTTCTCTATATGTCCTTAACGAAACACATAGACATGTGAGGTGGTAGTTCCTTAAACACGAACAACGTTATCGTATTTCTGTAGAATGGGCTGCTAAAATGAATATGTGATATAATGATTCAATAATAATAACAATATAATTAATATAATATGTATAAAAAATAAATACCCAATATTAACATAAATCAGAGGTGGTAATGGAAAATTAATAACATTAGATGGTGATGTGGTAGTCTTCCATACACATGAATGATGCTTTCATGACTCGTTCGATGGAAGAGGATAATGATTTCAGTTATTAATTTAATATAATACAATTTAATTATATGGTGAATAATTATTTTAAAATATTATCCTGGTTTAAAAATAATTTAAGGAGGTGTAGGAAGAAATACAATAAAACACTAGATAAGGGACCTTACCTCTTCTTGAGAAAACATCATTTGGTTTGCACCAAAAAAATAGGATGGATTTATGAAAAAAAATAAGGATTATAAAATTTGAGGAGATAATTAATTAAATTATTTTTGAAGAACATGACTAACCCAATGGGTTTTGGAAATATGGAGAGGTGTGGAAAGGGGGTGGCCTTTTATACGTTACGTGAGTGCCACACTAATAATTTTTTAATGGAAAAAGATGTAGCCACATTTTTTACATTTCAAAAGTATCCAAAATAGACCATTTTAGAACCTAGAATTTATGATTTCTAAATATATCCAAAATAAGGGTGTTTAAAATGTTTTGTATCATTCTTAACCCCTATCTTTTTTTTAACCCCTAGTAAACACATTTCCAACTTAACCATGTTAAATAATTTTTACTACCTATATTATTCAATTTGGTAAAAAAATATTTTTAAAAATTAGATAATATAAATTATGATGATTCATAAAATTAATCCATTTTCTGAAATTCCATTCATAGAATCTGGAAATTTTAGCTCAAAATTAATCTCACATACACATTGAGAAAGTTGTTTTTCGAAGTGAAAATGGTCAAAAGTTTAAAATGATCTTATATCAAAATTAAATATGAAAATTATTCTTATGAACTAAATAAGACAAATAGATATATAATTTAAATGATTTTACTTTTAAAACAATATTTAATATATATTAAGTATTTTAAAATTTTCAATATAAATGAAAATTCATAATAAAAATAAGTTTTTTATATTATTCATTGTAAATATTATCTATTTAGGAAATTATGAAAAATAAACACTAATAATATTTTTACATATAATTTATAAACTAATGTTTTTTTTTCAAATAAGATTTCTATGAGTGTTAAATATTAATTTTTAAATTGGTATGAAAATGGTAATAAAACTACTTTTAAGTAAAAATATTATTCTGTTCTTAAAATTGGATATATTCTAATATATTTTCTCGAAAATAAATTACTTAAATGTTAAAATTTTGATTTAATATATATTGAAAAAATAATTTAAATATTAAAAAGTTGTTATTTATTTAATTTATTGATGTAAAATGTTGATTTTTTTCAATTTTTTTTAAAAAATTATTTTTATTGCTTTCAAATAGTTCTTATTTTTGTTTACAATTAATTAAGAACCATAGAATTATTTTTATATACATGTGTAAACCATATATTTCCATGATTTATTTAATCATATTCTTATTCACCATTCTAATGGATATGGGATAAATATCATATTAAACAATAATATTTTAATAATATGTCATGTTTCATTTAAACTCGGTGTTGTATATAAGGAAATCTAAACTCAATGATTCGTGTAACACAAGAAAACCCCAGTGTTTCACATAAAAAAAGCTACAATATATGATCTTTATATTGAAATTTACTAAAAAGGATAAATTTATTATAAAAATTAATAGTTAACAAAATCTAAGGGTGATACATTCTACCACCCTTATAATGATTTTCTCCCTTAAAATTCATAACTTTGGTACCAAAAATTTGTGGATACTTCTGCATCATTCCATCCCCAGGTGACCATGTGTCATGAACCATCCCAAGTACCCTAATAACCCGATACCTAGGATAGACCTGAAATATTCCTAAGGTGGTTCCTGATACCCATAGGTCGGTGACTAGCACCTGGAATCATATAATATACAAGTGGGGAAAATATTTTTTACAAGAATGTGGAAGAAAACGAAACATGATAGTATTCATATAAAAAGAAAACTCTACTGGGGAAAGTAATAGAATACAACAAGTTATTAAAATACAAATTTACTAAAACCTATGTAATAAATAGGAAAAACAACCACATATACCCTATGGACACAACTCACCAAATCCAAAGCTTAATAGCTGGATCCACCACTATGTGATCCTTTTCCTGTTTCTTGAACCTGGAAGAAAAAGTCTCTAAATACACGAAGGAAAAGTAGGGTGTGAGCTTATGTTCAGTAGGGTACCACTAAACATTATATAATATTTTCCAACAATTGATTAAATAAAGAAATTTCTTTCAATTTTATAGAAAATTGGTTTCGAATTATAAAGATTCTTTAAACAAATCATGTAATATTGGTCAAATGATGGGAATATACATTAAGAAAATGAGTTAGAAGGATGGATTGTTTATAAAATAGTGTATTATATTAAAAAAAATTTAAAAATTTTTTATGTATATTCTGTAGGAATGTGAATAAATTCAAAACAATTGGCATAAATTTATATCTCAAATATAAATAACTAGCGACCAATATGGTCATCTTCCAAGTAGGCAAGATAGTATATCAGGCTACAGGACTCTTCAATCTCTAAGTGAACTAAAAAAATGAATATAGACACATCCCTATGATATTGGCCAAAGTTGTCTTTTCACTAACCCATCAGGGATGTGACCTGTGACAAGTATGTTTTAGTTCATTATAATAGAGTAGAGTGTCTCCAAATAACTTACCAGCCACCTAAGGCATGCATGTGATCTTACATGATGGGAACTTTATTTCAGGATGTATTAAAATAAATTTTTTCCCATTATCAAATATTAAATTCCAATTTTCAATTTAAAACCCAAAATGGGTTTTTAATAAAAAACATTCCTCTTTCACAAGATAAAACTATTGGGTTTCTATCAAAAAGATTTAAGCCATTTTGACAAGTTTGAAATCCATTCAAAAACAATTCCATAATCTTAAAATTTATTTCCATAACTAAATTAAACAATTTAATTTAAGTCATTTCCAAAAAAAACCATAATTTAAATATAATAATTTAAATATTTGATTCACCATAAAACACACCCCAATTCAATGGAATTGTTGTTTCTCCAAATCTACTTAAAAAATTATTTCAAGTCTCCCAATTCACCGGAATTGGGTTTTATCAAATAAATTGAAATCAACATAAGAAATTGAATTTATATCAAAAATTTAAATAAACTAAGCAGTTCAAAGTTAATCACTTTGGCTAATCATAATGGAACAACCTAGCACATTCCCAAAGAACGGTACACATCAACAAGAAAAAAGGTAAAGAGTATCTTGAAACAAAACCTAGAAGCATGATCCAACTCTATAGGGTATAGACCTATAAAATACATGATGGTCTATTAAAATCACATGGGAAGAGGAAAATATAACATCAAGAAGACTAGAAACACATTCCTAGAAAACAAACACATGAGAAACTATGATCCAATTCCAGAAGAGTGGATTGAAAAGGCATAAATGGTTTCAAGGATGCATGGGAAGAGCCTTCGGTCAAGGGTGAAATTAATAGAGAGGATTAAAAAAGAATTAAATATCCACACTCCTTATTTTAAAAATGTAGTTGAGGTATTACACGATTTTTAATACAAATACACATTATGAAATGCTTATGTTTTGGAACCATTAAAATGAAAACCATTTTTCATTAAGAACCAACACTCTGAGTTTACAATACAATAATTAATTCATCACAATGTGTACCCATCACAGTGTTAAGGATTTCATGACTTTCATGTAGGACCATTATATGATTTTTAGAACAATTACACAATGTGTAAAGCTATGGAAATCTGTAGAAAATATTTTCTAAGGATGAAAACCCAACACACTTATGAGATTACCATTTTGGGTATCCTTACAATTAAAAAACACACATTACCCAAAACAACAGAAAGGAAGACCTAGATAGCGTCTCATACATAACTATTAGAGCAGTTACAAAATGTTATAGTCTCCACACCATAAAAACTTTATGTGCCTAGAAAGCCTAAGAAGAAGCTTCCATGCCAAATAGTTGATTCCACTGCATTCTCAAAAGTACCTCACATTCCCACATCTCATGTATATTATAAACATAATTCCACACAGCATGAACCAATGGTATTGTCCTCCTATGATGTACCTTTTTCATAGTATCAACTATCCTGGTTGGCTTCTTAGTCAAAGATAAATCAGGTTCAATCTTAAGATCACACCACTGTAAAACATGAAATGGATCAAAGATATATTTTTATCATTATGATATATGAAACATGTTATTTAGCATCATCAGCAGTCATAGAAGTGTTGAAAAAATATGCATCTTTCCCCACCATATCGAGAACCTCAAAGCATCCCAAAAACCGACGATCAAACTTCCCTTGCCTCCCAAGCCTTCAATGACCCAATTGGGGTGAAAGTATTAAGAACGCCTTATCACCAAATAAAAACTCCAATGTTTTATGGAATTGATCCACATAAGATTTATATCATCTCTGTTCTATCAACATTCTATGATGAATCATCTGAATCATAATAGTCATCTCTTGCACTATTCTTGGTCCAACAAAGCACCTTTCACCATCCTCTGACCAGCACAATGTATATTTACAAGGCCTCCATATAAGGCCTCAAAATTATCAATCCTTATCATGAAATGTTAACTATTTTTATTATAGAACTCAACCTACCCTAATGATCATTCCAATCCCACTGAAGTCGAGAACATAGGAACGAAGAATATCCCCACGAATCGATATTTCTCTCTCTGTCTGAACATCTGACAGTGGAAGGTAGACCATGCTAAAACAAACCTAAGATCCTATTGCCTCATAAAGTTTTCTAAAGAAGTGGAAAGTAAACCAATGATCCCTATTATATTCTCTAATAGATGGATCTCCAAGAAAATGAAAAATATCTTTCACGTAGATTCTCCCAAACTCCTCCACATTGGCAGTATCACGAATATGCATAAAGTGAGCCAACTTGGTCAGCCTATCAATCCCACCCCATATCACATTCTTCTTTCTCTCGTTATGTAGAAACCCAAACAAGAATTACATAGAGATATCACCCCACTTTGAAGTAGGGACTTGAAGTGGTTGAAGTTAACCTAATGGTTTCTCATGCTCATCCTTAACCTGCTAGAATGTATATAAATGAGAGACAAACTCAACAATGTCATCCCTCATCCTTGGAAACCAGAACTACCACCACACTTCATAGAACAATTTTTAGGTTCCTGGGTTCACTTCCCACTGTTAATAATAACAATCCTCTGTCATATCCGTCATTTATGCCAATGGCACAATAAAGTGATCCTGATAGCATAGAACACCCTCTTGGGAGAATGACCACTGGGAAACTATCTCCCCATCATAAAGAGAGTCCCTAATTCTATTCAATTCATCATCATGTTGATTATCTTGAAGAATAATATCAAGAAGAGTATATGATAACTGAATGATGGATAATGAAACTTTGTCCCCTTTCTCTTAAACTCCAAATTAGAATCTATGCAATGGGATCCATCGAGTTCCACACATATGATGATTCATTCAATTCATGGGTTAGAAGTTTCCAACTTAACACATTTGTAATAACATTAAATTTCCTCATGTTATAGGTGATTTCAAAATTGAATGAATGCTTGTACTCCACCCAAAATCTATGGTGTAGATTTATATATTTTTTTAGAAAATATATAACATATAATTTTTTGGTCTAAAAACACGGTAAACCATTCTCCATAGAGGTAATTCCACCAACACTTAAGAATGTTCATTAAAACTATATGTTCATGATAATGGGTAGGATAATTATTTTCGGGTAGCCTAAGATAATGAGACCCATAAGAACCGACATGGACTCCTTATATAAGAACACAACCCAATCCCAAACCCGGCTCATCACAAAAGACCACATAGCCAGGACCGGTCTCTAGAAGAGTCAACAACGGTGCAGTAGTCAAAAGATGTTTCTATTCATAAGATGAATTGTTACATTTTCCATCCCTGACAAAATTCACTCCCTTCCGTGTTAGATATGTCATTAGAGAATCCATCTTTTAGATGTCATTCACAAACTTGTAGTAATATCCATCAAAGCCCAAGAAGCTCTAAATCTCAAAGATTTATGTGGTCTCTCCCAATTTATGACAACCTTCACGTTCTCAATATCAACTGTTATACCATTTAATACACCATGTGTCCCAAGAATTTCACTTCCCAAATCCATAAATCACATTTTGGGAGCTTGTCATATAGTTAGTGACTTCTCAGAAGACTCAAAACTATTCCCATATGATGTACATGTTTATAGTCAAATTTAGAGTAAAAAAGGATGTCTTACACATTTAACACTATAAAAGTATCCAGATACTTGTTGAAGATCTTATTCATCAAATCCATAAAAACTGCATGAGCATTTTTCCGACCAAAGTTCATTACAAGGTATTCATAATTGTTGTACATTCTCCGAATGGAAATTCTCTGAATGTCAAATTATTTTACCCTCAATAGATAGTAATGAAATCGAAGACTGGTATTTGAAGACCACTTATGAACTTTCACCTGATCAAACATATCATTAATCCATAGAAATAGATACGTGTTCTTTATCATAAATCCATTGATTTTATGATAATAAACACAAATGACAACATATACATCATCCTTCTAAAAAAAGATAACTAGTGCCTCCCAAGGTGAGACACTCGATCATATAAATCCTTTCCTAGGAAGATCATCCAAAAGGTGCTTCTCCTCATTATGTTCTGTTGGTGTAATGTAGTAGGAGGGAATTAAAACTGGTTGAGTACCATACCTTATGTAAATAGAGAACTCAACATCCCTTACTGGTGTTAGAAAAGATAAATCCAAAGGAAACACTTAGGGAAACTCAATGATGATAGGAAGAAGATCATTTATCAATGATTCCATCTCTAGGTAAAAAATAAAACACTAATATCACTTTCCCCAACTTTGGATAAAAGGTCTGACTCTACTTGACCATGGGTTCAAATCTCCTTGATTGACAAGAGACACATGAATGGGTGTTTTAAAGTAGACCTATCAAAGAAATAATCAGTCTAGGATCTATTAGCAGTGATCCAATTCATCCTGAATATGAGGTCAAGAGATTTCATGTCAAGAACCAGAAAACTCCCTGAATGATCAACATCTGAAAGATAGAATACAAAACTGGGACTACGAAGACATGTTTCTCTCTTCATAACAAGGGGTGTAGTAATATTCATTGCACAAGATAGTTTCTCCAAAGGAAGAATAAGAATATTAACAATACGGGTTGAAATAGACAAATGATATCACTATTATCTAATATATAAGACACTAATTATGATGCTATAGTAATGGTTCCTCTCACATTTGTTGGACACATGTGTTCTTCCTCTAGAGACTCTTCCACTATGTGAAGAATCTTGGTTCAAGATGCCTATGGCTGGAACCATTTTTTATGTGATTCATCCAATTTCCCTATAGTTTTAGGAGATGATGATGATATTATTCCAATATGCAGAGTGATCAAATGATGGAAGAATATTTGTATGTGCCCTGGCCATTCACAAGATATACAATTCTTGGGTACCTTAACAAAAACCTTCTTAGAATGTCCTGGATTACCAAAATTATAGAAAGTCATAGAACTTATTCTAAGTGCTGTAGGATTATTGGAATGACTCTCTCATCGCGAAATACTACAATAATCATCATGCTTAAATTTTCCATTGAAGGAACTAATACTAAAACTCAGAGGAAAAGAAACTACCGATAATCCTGACTTGTCAACGAGGTCCATCTCAACCATCATCACCATATAATTCATATCAGCATAAGTGGGTGTATTCAATAGGTAAACATGATAATGGATATTTGATCAAAGTACCAACTCAAACTGTCAAGCCTTTATCCTCTCATTAGTTACAATCTTAGAAGAAAAATGCACCAACTTAACAAAGAGATTTTAATACTCATTAATTTATATTTAAGCATACTCATTCTTTAAATACACCATAACTTTAGAAATCATCATTGACTCTAGATAGAACTAGTATGTAAGAATAACATTGAATTCCTTCCACTATAATCCCCCATACATTCATATAATTTCCATCATGTCCCATAATCTAATTCTTAGTCCTTCAATCATGAAGGTGGAACACATTACCTTGATCACTTCTAGTGTTTCCAAGATCTCAAATAAATGTTCTATATTTCTCAACAATTCCTCATCATGCTGAGGATCAGTGGAGCCTTAGAAAACTTGTGGCTTCTCAAAAAAGAACTATTGACAACTATTCAAATGAACATTCTCCAGGGGATCCATTGTTGGATCATGAGTAGAAACTAGTGGTGGTGCATGTCCCATAGCGTGCATAATGCACAAAATCTCCTCAAATTTATTCAGATCTACAAATTTATTTTCAGGATGAGGTTCACCAGAAGCCTATTCCTATATCCAATTCACATTCCTTCTTGAAGGAATGATGCTACATATCATCAATTGTGAAAAGGAATACATTATATTAACACTCAAATAGAGAAACAAGGAAAATTTATTTCCAATAAATGGAAAAACTAGATTTGGATTCCAATCCATCCAAATCATAATAAGGAAATGAATAGAATTAATCCATATGATATCCTTCCCTAACCTCCCTTGTTTAATTATGGGTCATTATGGTGAGAGCTATCCGGGAACTCAATTTCAATTACCTCTTAAATCATGATAAGATTTAAAAAATTCATACTGACTTTAATAAAAAATCTTAACAACCTCCATCTGATACCACTTTACCATGAACTAGCCCAGGTTCCCTGGTAACCCGATAACCAAGATAGAACTGGCATAGCCCGAAGGGCATTCCTGATCCCCTTGGGTCACTGACTAGCAACTTGAATCATACAAAAAAGTGGGATGGATTTTTTCCATAAGAATATGAAAGAAAAAGAAACAAGATAGTATGCACATCAAATGAAAACTCCACTGATAGAATGTACTAGAGTGAAATAAGGCATAAAATACCAAATTACTTAATCCCAAGTACTAAATGGGAAAAAATAACCAAGGTCCCTAAGGAAACAACTCACCAAGTCAATATCTCAACAACTGGATCCACCTCCAACTAATCATGTCCCTTTTCCTGAATTTGGAAGAATAAATTCTACAAACTCCTAAAGGAAAAAAGTAGGGTGTCTTCTTATGACCAGTAGGATACAAAAAAACAATTCGTAATATATTTCAACAATTTATTATCTAAAGAACGTGATTTCAATTTCAAAGAAAACTAGTTCGTCATTTTTTGTCATATTTAAACAAATCAGGCTATATAGATAAAATAATGGAAATATACATTTATAAAAGGATTTTTAATAATTGTCTATTAATAAAACAATGGATTAAAAAATGTGACATAAAAATATTTATGTAAATTCAGTAGGCATGTGAATTTTTTCAAATGCACTGGTATACATTAATATCTCAAATATAAATCACAAGAGAAAAACATGGTCATGTACCAAATTGGTATGATAGTATATCAAGCTATATGAATCCTCATTATCTAAGTGAACTCATAAAGATATTTATACACACGTCCCTATGACACTGGTCAAAGGAGACTCATTACCAACCCCTTGGGGATGTGACCTACTGCATGTATGTTTTAGAACTTTGTAATAGCATAATGTGTGTCCAAATAACTCACCAACTAACAAAGGTTTTCATTTTCTATTTCATTATGGGAATTTATTTTAAGACAACATAAAATACAATTAATTCCCATTATCCTAGATTAAATTCCAATTTCCCATTTAAAAACATAAATTGTTTTTAATTAAAAGCATGCCACTTTCACAAGATAAAACCATTGTGTTTCTATCAAAACATTTTTAAGAAATTTTTACAATATTGAAATCAATTCAAAACCAATTACATCATTTCATTATTAGTTTCCACGATTAAATTCCATAATTGAATAGAAATCATTTCCAGAAAAATCCACTATTTAAATTTGTCAATTTAAACTATCCATTATCTATAAAACACACCCTAATGTAATGGAATTGGGGGTTTTCCAAATCTCATTCGAAAATCATTTCAAATTTCCCAATTCACTATAATTGGGTATTAATAAATAAATTAATATGAAGTTAAGAAATTGAAATTAAATCAATAATTGAAATAATCCAAGCAGTTCAAATTTAATCAATTTTGCTAATTGGAACAGAACTATATACCTCTTTCCAGAAGAATGACACCTAAAATGACACTCGTCAACATGAATGAAGGTGTATAGGATCTCAAAACCTAACCTAGATACAAGATCCCACACAAGAGGTCATATATACATGAAATCCAAGATTATATAAAGAAAAAACATGGGAGGATAAAAAGGGAATATCATGAATGAGTGGAAACACTTACCCAAAAAAAACATCACAAGAGAAACTATGATCCAACACCCAAGGAATGGATCATGAAGGTTTGAATGGTTTAATGGAAGATTTGAAGAGCCTTAGGTTGAGGGTGAAATAAATAAAGTGGATCAGAAATTAATTAAACATCCACTCTTCTAGTTTTAAAACCATATCCAAGGTATCACACGACATGTAATAAAAAGACACTTTGTGAAACACTTATATTTGTTAACAATTAAAATGTGAAACATTTTTCTTTAATACAGGACACTCCGATTTTATAAAACTAATCATTAATTCACCATGTCGTATGATGACAACACAGAACGTGTACCCATTATAGAATAATTTAGTTCATGACTTGCATGGAGGACCATTACATGACATATAGTACTATTACATGTCATGTAATGCTCTGGAAGTCAGTAGAAAATCCATGTTAAGGCTGAACAAACAACGAACCTCTTACTTCACCATTATGGGTATCCTCCAAATTGAAACTCAATGCTTACCCAAAACAATGAAAAAGAAAAAGGGACAATGTTTAAGATGTACTTTTCAGAGAACCAATGGAATGTTACACCATGTAGCATCCTTAAGATTGTGGTTTCACCAAAAAAACATTGACCATGTGGCTATTCTTGTTTTGTACAAATTTCTCTTTTCGATCCAGAATCTCTATCAATTGATCTTAATAAGAAATTTCATGATCCAACTATGTGGCCTCTGTGTTTATTATGTGTGATAGATAAGGTTTGTTCATTCTATGGAGATATACTTAGAACACATCTTAAACATGGGAGATGATAAGTGGAAGCACTAATTGATAGGATAATGTCCTGATATGATCAATAATATCAAAGAGGATGATATCTCTTGGTTTTAGGATTCCTTTTTTATCATAAGAACAATTTCATCCTTCAGTTGTGCATTGATCAATTTCCACTTGATCAATTACTCCAATAAATGTATTTGATTTTTTATATGCCAGAATCACTAATAGATCACAAGATCCTTAATTAAATGATATTTCCTTCCTTATATAACTAGTTATAACCTAATGGTTAGCACCAGTTATCTTATATGGATGAATATTAATAATGTAAAGTAATACATTAATCTCTAAAACTTCTTCCAAAGTTTAAATTAAACCATTTCATAAATGGTTAACATTATGAACCTTATAAAAGATTAAAATCCAAAACATTAGTAAGAATGTATCTAAATTTCTAAATTTGAACTTATCCTTAATCCCCGAAATGATATGTATTAACACTTATTTTTCACATTCCAAAAATGTGAGTACCTTCATCATGTATTCTCTTGAAATATAATAATTTATGAAATTACCATAAAAACTTATTGAAAACATACATGATTATTTATTCCATAAATAACACATATGTTATTAGATATATTCCATAAATCCAAAAAATTATGTAAAATATATCAATGAGAGCATAAACATATTTTTCAAAAATAATTAATCAATTCCAACGTAATTAGTACTATAAAATTTAATTTAATCATATAAATCATATATTTATCTGAACACAATTATATCATTATTGGGAACATATTAACGGTTATTATTCCATTAATAATGTTTTCAATGAAATATCAGATTTCCATTAAAACGCTCTTCTTTATATTCATTACTATTTACCTTATTCTTCAAAATACTTAATAAAAAACTTTTACTAAAAAACCCTTATATATTTTATAGTTATTTAATTCCAACACATAAACACTGAAGTCATTATACTTTATTCTTAATCCCTTAACTAGGATTCACCATCATATTCCTTAAAACCTATTTCCTTTTATATGTCGTTTGTAGTAACTTAACCATCAATCATAAAACCTTTAGTTATATCACATTGTGGACCCACTTCATGGTATTCTCCTCTAGGGCATCGATTTGTAGAATACCTATAATTTCCACATTTATAAAATTGAACCATTGATGATGCCTTATGGAAAGCCATTATTCTCATCCATTGTGTCAATTGAACTTTTCATTTTTCCTCAAAAATTTCTTACTATATCCCCTTATTATCCCCACATAAAATAACTTCTTGTTCATTTAAGACATTCCTCAGAGTGCTTCTTCTAAAAATCTTTTCATATAAGAAATTAAATATTATTTCTTCCATGGTCTCCACCACCCAAAGTCTAAATTAACTAAATCTTTTCCTTCTTTGGCGAGTACGAGAGATGGTTCAAATGAATGTTTATAATCATTTATTGCGATAAATAATTAGGCATAACCACAATATCCATCAATCCAATAATCACCCCATTGAGATTCACCTATAAAATATCTTCTATGAAATTCAAATTTAATTTAGTTCCTTCTTATAGAGACAAATTCTTTTTATAAATAGAAATTAAATTAATTTTGTAGAAAATTTAATACATTACAAAAATAAGCTCCAAAAGACTGTATTATTTTAGTGCCTTTAGAAACATATAAAAATAAAAACTGGTATATAAGTAAGAAAAATTATACATCACATGGTTCTACATGACTAAAATTCTTCTTAGACACATCATACATAATACATATCTTAATAACCTAGGAAAGGGAAACATAAGAAAGGGTGAGCTTAAATTTTCAGTAATGGTAAACAAGGGAGATATGAAAGAACAGTCATGAGAATAGGGGCATGAGATGATGATCATAAAAATAAAAGATAATACCATGAATATCAAAAATTATAAACAAGAGCCATGGCATAAATATTGGTAGTTCATAATATATGAATAATATGTGAATCAAGATCATAATCCATGAAAATGTACCATAGTGATAAGACATGGAATTATGGAAGATACATAAGAATAAAAAATCATTTCCACAGTTGTGAAGGATTAATTCCAAGTCCATATTAGAGGAATGGGTTAAATCCTCAAACCATCTTGGTTTTCATGGTTCAGACCCATGACCATCTTAGGAGTCAAGGTTCACTCCCAATACCACCTTAGCGGACAAAAAATATTACTGTACTGATTTCACCCCATATTCCATCCATTTCTCTATTATGAGAAATAAATCATTACCCAATTCATTAGAGGGAGATATTGGTCCCACCAGACTCGTAATGAATGCATACATACATGTTTCACAAGATCAAAATCATTCATATCATAACCCGTGAAATGAAATGGATATCATAAATATGTCATCATATCATAACCTGTGGAAAATAGATAGGTTTCATAATCATTTCATTAATGAATAACCCAGTAAAAGAAGTCGGTACCATAAACATATAACTCATGGAAGAGAAATGAGTATCATAAAAATTGTGACATCAAAACATTAACCATTAAGAGAAATAATATTTATGGTACACTTGGATAATATCCATATAAAGGCATGATTAACAAAAAAAATTCATCTATGATATAAAATAATTTCCAAATATCTTTTAAAAAAATCTTGGGTAAAATATCATATCTCCATTGAAAAATTGTATTTTAAAACATAAAAAAATAAAATACTTTTTCATTGAAAATAGCATTGAAAACAATTAACGACAGATTAAAAACCATATAAAATTTAATTAATTTTCATTGAAAATGAGCGTAAATTATTATATTTTTTTTAAAATATTTAATTTTTTTTGAATCCATGGATTTTGAATAAAACAGATTTATGACCAAAGAGATAAATAGAGTCTTATTTTCATTAAAATACATTATTAATTATCTTAAGTACCCAATTGTAGAAAAATGGAACCAATAAATGAATTTAGCATGAAATATTATTGGAGAATATTATATTGATAATTATTGAGAGATTGATCATAATACGTCATCATTGGATCCATAATCATAGACAAACCAAATAAATGATGATATTATAGCAATACACTCTTACAACATTAGTAAATTTGAATAAAAGTCACCATGAAATAATAATATTAAATAGAGATTAAAATATCACTAAATTATGTATATTCATGTTATAACATATAAAATTTCAGTATATACACCTTTTTGAAAGAATATTGGTACATAATCAAAACATGTGTTTCAAAGAAGACAAATTGTGACAAAATTACTTTATCGGTTTTGAATGTTTTGAAACATAAAAGATAATGAAATATATAACAAAAAACTGATAATTAAGTGAAAATAAATTTATGTATAATAATAATAATATACATTCATTTTTATTATATACACTACATTAGAAAATGCATTTTTAATAAGGCATAACTCTCACAGAAAAAAAGTTTAACAATAAATCCCCTCACCTTATATTGTGACTCTAATCATACTCATAAAAACATAATATATAATAAATATAATTTTATTCTGAAAATATTATAGAAACATATTCAATTATATCATACCATATATTATTTTTTTATGCCAGTTTGTTACCCATTTATTAACTATTTCATGCGAAAATTATGTTTCTGGTAATAACTGCATTGTTTTTTTGCATGTGTTTTGATTTGTTATATTTTGGTCTTATTACTTATATCATGATTTAATAATACCCACAATCATAAACATGAAATAAATATCATATTTATTTTTTATATATGTATTTATAATAATCTAAAAAAATATCAAAATTTGAAATTAAATATACAATTCATAGAGACGGTTGGTCGTACGTACAAATGAATGTTGTTTTTATTTTTTTATCGTATTTTAAAAGAAAGGAATGTAGATGATATATATATACAAATATTATAATTATATTTAATAATTATTTAATATTCATAAAATATGTATATTAAAACCATCCATTATACATTCCTTATAAAGAGTGAATGAATCACAACACTTTGAGGAGGAGATGGTCCACACGTCCAAAAATGAAGTTATCATATTCCTAAAAATGGAATTTCTGTATAAATGTATTATATAATAATTATGTAAGAATAAAGACATCATAAATATCACATATATCATATAAAAATAGTAATTCAATCATTATTTCCAACCATAAATGGTGGTAATGGATGAATGAATGATATCAGTTCACGGAGTGGTAGTCTGTTGTACACACGAACGATGATTTTGTAACCCATTTGATGAAAGTGTGTGTGAGTTTAGGTTGTAACCATAACAAATAAAACATCTCTACATATTGAGGATATTGAGTTTTTTATATAATAATGTAATAATAAGTATTTTGTAGGTGTATAAATAAATTAAACAAAAGTTCTTGTTGAAAGATGTTACCTCTTCTTTGGGTAACTCCTTCTGTTTTTCACCAATTAGATTCATTGGATGGATTTATACCCAAAATGAGGATTCAAGGATAAATATAGGTATTTGGGATGTATTTTTATAAATCATTTATATGATCCATTTTTCTTGAGAGGTGTGGATACATGGGGATGAGAGAGGAGGCCTTTTTTAAGTGGGGGAAAGGACAAACATGGTATTTTTTTTAAATAATTGTGTTCTACCCATGTTTTTACCAATAATGAGGCCTCCATAAAAGAAAACAGTAGATAAATTATGGTTTAAGTTAAAAATATAACCATGAAATGGGTTTTTGACAAGATTAGTACAATTTTTACACAATATATTCTATGTTTAGTCATCAAGTAAACTCATTTTTACCTTAATTACTATATTTATTTTAGGTTATTTCACTAATCACATTAGTAAAAAAGTAATTTATAATTATTTAAAATTATAAATTCTTATGATTAAAAATATGAAATCCATTTTTCCAAATTCAAATACTATAAATAATTAATTTAAAAGTAATCACATATATGGGATGAGGGAACCGATTTTTAAAGGGGAAAAGTTCGAAAGGCTGAAAAAATTTAATATGCAATATCAATTTAAAATTGGATACAGTGATCTATATTGGATTTTTATATGATAATTTTATCTAATTACACATTAAAAACCAATTAAAATATAATTTAACTATATTAATAAATTAGACAAAAAGGTATTTTTCAATTAAAAATTAAGTATTTTTCACATTTCATCTAGAAATGAAATATTTCAAAAAATCCAAAACATTAACCCTAAGGGTATTTTTACATTGTGAATTAAAAGTTTAATTTTATTATATCAAATTAAATTTCACTAAATTTATAAAATTAATTTTCTTATTGTTCATAGAACGACATAAAAAATAGTATTTTTAAGAAAATAGTATTTTCAAACATATAAAGACAGTATAGAAAAATAAATATTTTTTATCAATATGATTTAATTTTATGAAAATATAATATATAATATTTAAAAAATTGTTATTAATATTCCTATTACTAATTTAAATGGGTATTTTAGAAGAATTTGTATTAAATAATCATTATAAAAAAATATTGTTTCTTAAAAACTCAATGTTTCATGTAATCCATTCTAAGGCATTGTTGCATATAATAAAAGATTAAATTAGGCTGGTGTATAATTAATGTTTATCTTGGTGTATCATTATACATAATAAATAAAATATATATCATATATTATTTAAAATATTAATAAAAACTTAGTTTTGTACATTATACATCACTTAAAATAAATTTCTCCCTTAAAATTAATCATTATGATACAAACAAATGAAGATAATTCTTCCTTATAATATCATAAAGATAACATGTAGCTTCATATAACTGGTGGTTTCTCCACAAATCACTATCTAACTGAGTGGTCTTATTTCATAGAAAATTCATTGAATGATCCACAATTTCAACTTGATTTTTCTTTTTAATGTAGATCATTCTCCAGCGGTATGACCTTTGAATTCAGTACATGTGAACAGTTGGGTATGTGTTCCCTCAAGATAGGTACATGTAAAACATTTGGGACATGAGAGGTAATTAGATCAAGTTATAGTGATAAGACACCTCTTGATGTGATCAAAATTTTCAAATGGACTGATATACAGTGGCCCGAGTTTCCCTTTTGTTCTGAATCATATAACCTTATTCTAAGAAGAAATTCATAGAAACAAATTCTCAATAACATAAAGTTATAAATCAGAACTACTATTTTTAGCATAAATTTGTATCCAACTATAATATTCCTCGATATGTTGCTGACTGGTTATATACTTCTCTAAACTTTCTTTAGTAATCTCCAGTCCCAATAGATTTCTTTCTCACACATCACATTAACACATTTGAGATATACATTTGTTTCCATATAGGTTATCATAAGGATCCCAATTAATTATTTATTAAAATATATTATTTAATGAAAACTTAACTAGAGTAAGGTTTTGATCCCAATCACATTTTAAATCCAATGAATAATATCTCATAATATCCTCTTGTATTTGAATTGTTCTAAATGACTGATCATTCGTACGAGGACAATAAGCAGTGCGAAAACTCAATTTTGTATCAAGAGATTACTGAAAACTTCTCTAGAACATTGAGGTTAAACTTCTATCAGGATCAAATACAATGGAATGTGGTACTACATGTAACCTTAACACTTCCTTAATGTATATCCCGGAAAACATATCCAAAGGTAAATATTATCTAATAGTGTTGATGTGTAGTGACATAAGAAGGTGCTTGACTACCACCCATACAACATTATACACATTAGAGGTTTTGGGGTGTCTAACGAAAAAAATAAATTCTGATTTTCTCCAATTTCAATTATTTTATTAGTAATGGATGTAACACCCCCATATACTTTTGTCTTCTAGGATTAACATTATAGTATACAATAAACTAAGAGACAAATTCTGTGATATCTATATTCATTCTATCCCACTAAAATTATTCTTTCCAATCTTAGTATGCCATTATACATCAATGATGCATAGAGAATAAAGAACTATGGGATTCCTCTTATATATCCGTCTAATCTATTAAGGATGAAACATATTCATGGTTCCTAAACCTTATCATTCCATCATGAACAAGGTTAAGCTTAGGAAAATTTCTAACCATGTTATGCAGTTCTATATCCTCCATTTGCACCTCTTTATTAATAAAATTGAAAAAAGTATTGAACATTCAATTAATAAAGATAATATTCTCCCATTAATTTAGTATTTCCTTGTCTAACCATTAAATATCTAGAAATATTGGTTCTTTTGTTATCCTCATCATTGATATGCAAGCTTGATCCTTTCGACTCAAACCATTGTCCACCATGTTCACTTTTCCATGGTGATAATTTATTGAGAAGTTATAATGCTTTATCAGCTCTAACCATCTTCTAATGTGCGTGGTCAGCTTCTACTATTTAAATATATACTTTTAGATTTTATGATCGGTGTATATATCGAACTTTTCTCCCAAAAGATAATGCCACAATATATTTTATGAAAAAAATTACCTCAACTAACTCTAAATCTGGAGTTGTATAATTTTTCTCATGATTATTCTATTATCTTGAGGCATATGATATTACTATGTTATTCTAAATAAGAACACATCCCATTACAATAATGGAAGTGTCACTATATATTACAACCCCTTCTCCACTATAGGGTAATGTAAGAAGATTTGAACTAAATAACATTCTCTTACATTCCTTTAAATTTCCTTCACATTCATCTATAAAAAGGAATATGCCACCCATCCATGTCAACATTGTCAGAATATTGGATAGTAATGAGAAGTTATCCACAACCCATCAATAATATATATCTAAAGCTATAAAAGTATGAATCCCATTCTCTATGCTTAGTCTGGGTCAATATTTAATAGCCTCCATCTTTGATGGATCTACTGGTACACCCTTTATTGAGATTATATGACCCAGAAAATGAAACCTTTTGCAAAAACAATTAACACATTGTAAAATTTTCAAGCATTTTCTCTTTCATCAACATATTTAGTGAAATTCTAAAGTGGTATTTATACTGTACCTCACTCTCGGAATAGATAAGAATATAATTTATTATGATTACCAAAAAATTATCATGGTAATATATAAAAAATATATTTATAAAATCCATGATTATATAAAGGGAATTATTTAGACCAAATGAAATAACTATATATTCATATTGTTTATACCTTGTACGAAATGTTGTCTTAGGTATATCCTCCTTTTTGACCTTCAATTGATGATATACACAACAAAGGTAAATTTTGAAAAAGTAATGAGCTCTATATAGTTGATCAAACAATTCATCAATATGAAGAAGATTATACTTTTTCTTGATCGTGATATTGTTCAACTACTGATAATAAATGAAAAGTTGAATTGATCCATCTTTCTTCTTCAAAAAATGGAAATGTTCAACCTAAGATAAAACACGGGGCCAAATGCATCCATTATCAAGGATTTTGTGAAGTTTCATAATATATTAATGAAACTAAATAAGGGAAATTCTATAAAAAGAATTTTAAATTGATGTGGAACCGGGTATGAATTTTATCAAGGACTAAACTTCACATTTTTGCCGAAGTCTAGGAAACACTTCCAAAATGAAATCCAAAAATTCCAGAACAATAGGAATATCATCTTTTTAATGTTTCTCCCCATCCATTTAAGGTAAAAAAACCCCTATAAATTGTAATTATGACCCATAAAATGGAGTTAATCTCCATAGGATGTTCATACATATGGTCACATTGATAAAACATCATAGGTTGGTTTGAACTACAAAATGTAACTTCCCTTCCTTGACAATTGATGTGGAAATTATAAAGATAAATTCAATCCATGGCTATGATTACATCAAATTCTAAAAAGGATTAATGAAAATATTTTTAGGAAGCATATTTCCATAAAAATAAAATGGGTATGTTCATAGACTTGATATGCAATCATCACACCATTAGAGTTTTTCACTGCTAGTCCCACATTTAATCATTTTGGTGGAATCTTGATTCCAGTATAAAATACATTAGATATGAAATAGTGGGTAAATACATAATCAAATAAGGAATTCATATTTTTATAGTGGATGGTAAGTGTACCTTTCACTATGTCGTTATCACACCCCTCATCGAAAATAGTGATTGTATGAAATTTTCCCGTCTAAATCGGCATAATAGGTTGTGACTTCAATCATCATCATTATCCTTCTTATTTAATAACTAGTTAACATAAATCCCATTCTCCTTATACATGATGAATTGAAATGGGGTAGGTTCATTCTGTGCTACATTCTCTCCATTATCATTGTTAACTTACATCATCCCATCACTTCAGCAATGAAATGATAGATGACCTCCCCTTCCACACTTAAAACATTAACCAGACCAGTTAAGACAATTTCCTACATGCTTCTTCCCACACATTATTCAAAAAGGAAATATCATATTCTTATTTCAATGGTTTTTATATTTTTCTTTAAACACCATCTTTCTTTTCTTGTCAAAACTAGGAGATTGATACGTAACTCCATCCTCCATTTCAAATTTGATTTCCCAACAGAAAATCTCATCACAGCTACTGAAACCTCTTATGAATATTTCCCTTATGATAATTTTCATTAACATAATAATTAATTGGCCAAAATAACTTTTATGTTGGATGATTATACCCAAATTATACCTCATAAGTCTTGTAAAATTATCCTCACATGTACCAATGGATTCATCATCCCATTGCATTAACTCAAGGAACCCTTTCTCAGTATTCATAAAAATAACTGGAGTAAAGTACTTATTAAATAATAATTTCATTAACTAATACCAATCCATGGATTCAATTTCATCTTGATACATAAAATTCTTGATTATATCCCACCACTGGTTTATTTCTCATTCTAAACGATAAACAACAAAAATAGATTTTTCTTGTTAAAGACACTAAATAAAAAATATATATATATTTTTAGTGGTACCAATCCATTTATAAAAAATAAGTGGATTATAAGAACCACTAAAATAAGGTTGAAATTTTTTCACGAAGGAAATAATAGAATGTTGTTCCCTCCTTTGACTGTTATTATGTTAAGTATGATTCCTAGCTTAAGAATGCTATTTGAGACTAACAATGATGTTTTTAATTATAGTTATCATAATATATTGATGTTCATGAGAATGATCATTGAATTTTCATTTTCACTGAGCATTAAAGTGGTTCTTTCGATTTACAGCCAATTATTAAAACTGAAAATCATACAATAAGAAACAATAATCATATTGGGGAACTATATAATCATAAAAAACAACTTATAAGATGTCTAATTTATGACACCTTATATAATATATGAAACCTTAGGATTACCAAAGATTATTCATAGATAAATTATATTAAAATACATCATGATGGTTCATCAAGATATTGGGAATTCCAAAATCATATCCCCCGAGAGTGGCAAACTAGGTTTTTACTATGTTTCATTATCGTGCACGAGTTTCGGATCGAATCTAGCTCAATATGTGGGTTTTGGGGTTCTTACCCATATATAGATCTATCCCCAAGCCACATAAACTTGTGGTATCAAGAAAAGGATGTATTTCTATGAAACCACTAATTTTATCCATTTCCTCAATTATATGAAAATTTCCTATACTTTTCCTCATTCTTAGACTTATCCTTAGATATGTCCTTTGGGTTATCACTACGGTTTTCTCATCCTAGTTTCCCAAGAATAAGTAATTTTTTTGATACCAATGATATAGACCAAAAAATATCATAAATAGACATTAAATTATTTTTTAGTAACATTTAAAACATTACAAAAATATATTCCCAAATAACGTAAATACATAGTGCCTTTGATAACCTGGAAACATAAACCCTAGTACACATGTGAGATACATTATCACCCACTAGGTTCACCAATAATGTCACCCTTATTAGAAAAATCATACATAATAAATATTTTATCAACCGAGGGAAAGAAAGCATTAGAAAGGGCGATATTAAATTCTTATTAAGGGTAAAAAGGGGAGATATGTATGAATATCCATGAGCATAAGGGTATGAGAACATGATCATGAAAATAGAATATCAAACCTCGCATAAGAAAGGTTATAATAAAAATTCATTACATAAATATTGGAAGTTAATAAGACATGAATCACAAGAGAATAAAGAGAATAATTAATGAATGTATAACATTGGGATAATACATGGAATTCTGGCGGACACAAAAGCATATAGAATTATTTCTGTAGTAGTCAATTTTTAATTACAAGGCCATCTATGCAGAATGGGTTCACCCCCCTAACCATCTGGGTAGTCCTGGTTCACTCACATGACCATGTTGGTAATATAATTTAACTCCCAATACCATCTTAGCACACAAATTCTATTACAAAACAATATTCACTCCCCATTCTAGTCAAGTTTATCTCAATGGATATTAATCTTTATTCAATACATTGGAGTGATATATAGGTTATCCCTGTCTTATAATGAAATCATACCTAAGTGTACGAGAAGATCATCAATAATAATCTCATAACCAATAAAATGAAATTGGTATCAAAAAATTGTAATAATCTCAAGAACTCTAGAAAATATACAAGTTTCATATTCATTTCATCAATGCATAAACCAATAGAAATCGTGTTTCATAAGCATATAACACATGGAAACAAAATGGGTATAATGGAAATCTTTCCATTAAAAAACAAACCATTTCAAGAACGAATATGAATTGTACCCATTGAAAATATACCAAGAAATGCATGATTAACTCCAACATGTGAAATTTTAGATTGAAAATAATTTTGAAATGCCTTTTCAAAAATATTTCATGAGGAAAATATCCTTTATGCTTTGAAAAAAAAATTTAAAACATAAAATATTTTTTAAAACCTTTTTATTTGAAAGCTAATTTTAAACATGTACGGATGCTTTGAAAATTAAAAATGTTAAATTCTATTTTCCTTGAAAGTGATATTAATGTAAATTTTTAAATTACAATTTAGAAAACATGTTTTTTGAATAAAACATATTTCCCACTGAAGAGAGAAATAAGGTCAGATTTTATAAAAAACACCTTCTTTATTATCTTGAGTACCAAAGCGTAGAACAACGGAACATATAAATGAATATATCATGAAAAAAAACAGTAAAATAAAAGAATTATAATTAATTGATATGGATCATAATATTTCATTAATTTAACCATAATAAAAAAATCGCGATCAATAAGAAGATTGCAGAAATAAAATCATACCACTTTGGAAAGCATGAATAAAAGTCCCCATGAATGAATTAAATTACATGGTGCCTAAAATATCATGAAAATAATTATTTTCATGATTTTTAAATTTCAAATGTATATATATAAACCTCGTTAAATAACATAGGTTCATAATCAAAACATGTCCCTCAAATAAAGAAAATTGAGATAAAATTACCTTACCGATTTGGTTAATTTTGAACTGTAAAACCTGATGAAATAGATACAATAAAATGGATATGTAAAAACCAATAAAAATATGGATAATAAAAATATAATAAATTCATTTTTTCTATATGAACCATGAAAAATAAATTAGTTGTGAATAAGACATAAGTCTCACAGAAATAAAAGTTAGACTAGAAATCCTCTTACTATAGGTCATGACTCTCATTGAACTTATAAAACCCTACATTATATTAAATATAAGTTTACAATAAATATATAAGAGAACCATATTAAATAATATCATACCAAATATGATTTTATAATGGTCCTTTATTACCCGTTTGTTAAAAATTCATTGTTAGAGTTACGTTTCAGGTATTAACCGCTTTGTTTTTTGCATGTGTTTTGATTTGTTATATATTTTTCCTAATACTTATTTCATTATTTATTGGTCTAAATAATGATAAAAATGATATAAATATAAAATTAATTATGTATATATTTATTTATAACAATTTATAAAATATAAAATATATATATTAAATACACTATTCATGGAGATGACAGGTCGTACATACGCATGAACGTTGTCTCCATTTTCTTGACATATTATTAAAGAAATAAAATTAAACGGTATATATATTATCATTAAATTATAATTATTTTTTAATATATATATAATATTTATATTAAAACCATCCTTTATAAATTCTATGTAAATAATGGGTGAATTATAATTGTTTGAAGAGGCTGTAGTCCACACATACACAAATGACGTTATTGTATTCTGGAAAATGGAATGTATGAATTCATATAAATTAAATTAATAAAAAATCATAAAAAATCATAAATATCATAAATATCATAGAAAAAAAGTACTTATATCCTTACTCTCAACCATGAAAGGAGGTAATGCAATAATGAATGATATCAGTTTGTGAGGTGGTGGTCTGCCATACATGTGAACGCTGATTGTGTATCTCATTTGATAGAAGAGTGTGTGATATTTGGTCATACTGTTAACATAAAAATATAAAAATATATTTATGATACATATTTTGTTATATAAATATTTATCATGAAGAATTTAGGGGGTGGAGAAAGAAATGAAATAAAGTTTCATGTTGAAGGATTCTACCTCTTCTTTGTATAACTCGTTTTGTTTTTCACCAAAGGGCTTCCTTGGTTGGATTTCTGCAACATACCAAAATATTATCTTTAAAAATTCTCTTATATAATTATTTCGTAAAATATAAACCACATAAAATAACTTTGACAACACAATACAGTCTTTATAAATGAATAATGAATTAAATAATAGGTACTTCTAGAAATTAATGGACTTATAGTGATGGAATAGTAACTTGACCTTTGGAAATGTAAAATAAACATTAGAAGTAGTAAATCAATAAAATATAATATTAAACACATTTATAATAGTACAAATAAAATTTATTCATCTTATAAATTACAGTATGATATAATTATATGATAGTATATGTAAATTAATGTTTTTAAAATTAATAAATTGGTGTTGGTATTTTTTGAAAACATAAATGATTATTTATAATTTAATAATTAATATAATTATTAAATGAAATATAATTTTCATTAAATATATTCATCAATTGATATACTTTTTTGTTATGATTTTAATATAATTTTATTATACAGTAGTTAATTTTTCAATGTGTTATAAAATCAGTTATAATTTTAACATCGATATTTTCCTTGTAAATTATTAGTTCAACTAAAAATTTAAATTATTTATATTTTAAAAAAATTATTTTTATAAAATCTAGTTCATTTTTTAATTATAAATATTTAAAAAAATTATTGTTATTTTTTTGTTGATTTTCTAAAATGGATGAATTTTTGGTAAATAGTGAAATATTACATTTTACAATATGTAACAATACAAGTTAAAATCACTATGGCGTGAGCCATGGATGATGTAAAAACCATAATCACTAATAATTATTATTTATTTAAATTATTTTGTGATATAGTTAAAACTATACATAGTATTGTGCCAAAATAATAAACTAATGAATAAGACAATAAAAACACCCTTCTCTTACCCTATAAATACCACCCCTCACCACCTCTTCCCCTCACACCTTAAAATCCATGATTATTTTCCAATTTATTAGCAATAATCCTAAAAAACCTCTCCCACATGTCCAAGAGAATTTTTTTCATCTAAATACGAAAACCAATTTCTCTAAGGATGTTATCAAGGAGAAGAGTTAAAGAGGTGTGATCTTCTTCTGTGTTCTTTTAATTTATTTTCAAGTTCATTTATTTTATTTTATTATTGTCTCCTAACCTACCCATATATAAGTGAAATTATAACTCTATAATATTATATATATTTTAATTTTATCATGTTAATGTACAAATTCATCATAAACCTCTTATCCTCTCACTTTTATTCTAAAAATGAAATCCGCATTCGTGATGTGTCGATTTACCGTCATCGTGGACTATACTTTTTCATCATTTTTTCCACCATAAAGTCTGGTAATAAAAATAATAATATTATAGAATGATTTTAAAATATATGTTATTATATTTTTTATTATATGTATCTAACCTATAAACATAACATTAAATAATAAAACAAAATGAGTTCATTGCGATCGAAAATGGCCCAAATTAATTTAGAAGAATTTCATTAAAATTTCATCAAATGAATCATCCTCACATATGGAAAAATATGTAAGACAAAATAAACTTATATTAGTTAATTAATTACATATAATTTCAAGTCTATATTATTTTCCCCAATTGAAAAAAAAATTGGGCATGTCAACAAGTGAACCAATCATGAAAACCTAGAAAATCAAAACTCTTAGAACGATAGAATTGAACTCTATAACTCAACACAATGTCTATAAAGAAACATAATAAAATTATTTTTGAATAGAATAAATATAAAATATGTTTTTTATTTATTATTTAATGAATCTAATTTTATTATATATGATATTAAAATAATGAAACCATTCTGACTTATGGTAAGGGAATTATCGAACCCAATTCTTTTCATTGGGTTATTCCCACTTCCACGGTATTAATGCTAATATTATGTTCTTAAAATTTCATTTAACTTCTATTTTTTGGAATATACATGTTTCCAATAAAATTTTATGATAAATTCAATTATTTTTCTAAAATGACTATTCTTTGAAAAAAACACATCTTTTACTTCTCTTTAGATTGTTTCTCCTTCAATCATTATTAGTGATTATTATACCAAATAGGTTATTCCCGTATTATTTTGGTCACCCCAATGTTAATTCATGAATTTATGATTTAGAAAATTCTCCTGAATCCAATTTTATTAACATGAATTATTATATGTCCATGATTGATATACTTTCTATTTTAAAAACATTATAATGTAAATGTTAGGATGTGACAGGTGTGTCAGAATTATATAGCTCTCTAATTCATTGGGAAATGTGATGCTTCTCTTAAGATAATGTGAAATATGAATAAAAATGATGCTAACTATTTTCACAATGATGATGTTTCAATTATTCACATATTCTATGAGTGAACATGATTCTAGCTTTGTACACAAATATGTATGGTAGTTGAACACTATGATATGATGTTTCATTTTTAAAAATTTAAACATCTCATGCATTTATCTGATACATCCTATCATTATTATGATGATACAATACTTTTGTTATGATGATGATTATTATTCCCACCCATGTTATATTGAATCATGTTCTTATCTATCCTCTTACTAGGATTTTATCTCACCCCTTTTTTAATTTATATCCTCAAGTGACTACATATACTAATAAATAAAAAAAGGGATATGAAGAAGCTAGGGAAAAAGGATTTAAATAATATTTATATATTATTATGTAAATGTTATATTTTTTCATAATTTTTCCAAGACACTAAAATATGGGATCCGGGTTTTGTAACAATTTTATATTGTTTGTCATTAAAATGATATAATATTAATGTAATAGAAAGTTGAGTTACTATAGATGGTATCATAGATCATTTTTGTAAAATCGTAAGTAAATAAAGAATAATACATTTTAATGTTTAATAATATTTTTGAATTAAATATTAATTTTACATTAAAGGGTATGCTATGTTCGATAGCGTACTTGATACGCAACAACGAGCTTCTTTGAAATCTTACGTTGCACACTAATAATATAAAATTATTATTTTAAATGGTAGTTAACACCTAGACATTTTAGTGGAATAAATGAATAGAAATTAATACAATATTATTATACTTGTTTTTTAAATGTTTTTACATTTATCCAATAAATGTTAGAGGTTTAAAATTTGAATGAATCTAAGTATAAAAACTCTAATATTCATTAAATGGTCGATTTACCACCTTTTGATGGAGAACCCTCCTTAAATCTAGTTTTGGTCATTTTTATCTATTATATATGACAAAATAAAATTATTTTTTAGACTAGGGCCATCAAAATTTACTTTGGGTAAATTTTTGGTATTTTTCTGATAAAGTTCATTTTTTTAATGAATAGTGAAAAATACAATATTTTAATTCAAAAGTGATTTTTAATCTAATTTATTTATATGGTAAGATTATCTTTTTAATTTTTTATAATGTGTAATTATAATATATTTTTACCAGTTAAGGAAATGTTCATCATTGGAATTAATTTCACTTTGAAATTGGACATAAACAAGTGTCAATATTTTGATAGTTATTATTTCATAAAAACACACCTTTTGTTTTTACAGTGAGAATTAATTTTAAATTAATTTCTAACAATTTTTTGTTATTAATTTAGAAACATTGATTTCATATTTTAATTTAGGAGGTCCAAATTATGTAAAAAGGTAACTTTTATTTTTAGATATTTTAAATATTTACTTCAGTAAGTATTTTATTTACCATGATTAAAGGGTAAATATAGTAAATAAGGGTGAAATATAATATTATAATAATATTCAATTACCCTAACATGTATCCTGATCCTATTTTCTGGTACATATCCGACCATGGCCATCCTTGGGTCAAATTTGGTACCCCATGGAGTCACATGGGAGTAATAATGATACTTTATATTAATTAATTTAATGTAAAGACAGAAATGACATAAACAAATAGCTTTTAGTAAATCAGTTTTTAAATGGGGTTATATAAATTATATTTTAGACTATAAATATTTATTAGAAATATAAAAACATTTCCTACATCATTGTATTTTTTATATATTTTTTGTACATTAAATAAATTAAATTATTTATAACACAATAATGATGTAGTATTTACCTCATTAATAAATGATTTAAATAAATAAAATTATAAATATTAAAACAATATCTAAAACCTATCCAATTATTATTCGATGAAATTATTTCTACCATGAGTCATCTTATATTAAACTATAATTATTTTTTGACCTTTTGAAACTGAATATGATTTTATAATAAAATAATTGTTTCAAACTTACTAAAAGATCCCCTTATCTCCCTTATAAACACCCCTCACTTCTAACCCATTCCTCACAACTCTCAAGCCCATTGGCTCATCCAAAACCTAAAACAATAATCTCTCAAGATCCATCTCCTCCTCCTATAATCCTTACCTTAGGTAGAAGGCACTTCAAGAAGTCATTTTGGTTCAAACCAAAGGGAGTTACCCAAATTAAAGGTAATTGTTTCTCTTAAATTCATTTCTTTTATTTTACTTATCCAACCCCTAATATATTTTTTTACTTTATTTTATAACAATTATATTATTCTCAATATTCTAGGATGTTGTTATGAGAAGGATTCAAACTACACTTACACACACCACCATCTAATGGGTGAAGAACATACTGTTTCTGTAGATGACAAACTGACGCCAGACGAAGCGATGATTGTTCAATTATCACCAACCGATGCTCATGGTAGCCATTAATATGGAACTTTATTTATATATGTTATATTGTTTTATTTTTTCTTTATTCATCTATATTTTTCACTTATATCATAACTTTATGGTTCCCATAGTGGGTAAACGTGACAATTTCCCTTGGGGAACTGAGGACAACCGCCCCCTCAAAGTGATGCGACTCGTTAATTCAATATGGGGGACATATAAAGGATAGAGTAAATAATATTATATAGGAAATTATATTGGAATTATAATACACCTATGTATCATTATGTTATAATTACACTAAAGTATGAAATATAAATGAAAGTAGCGTTCATGCGTACGTACGGCTTATCGTCTCAAAGAACAGTGCATTTCATTTTTTATCTCCAAATGTTATGTACTATTATAAATACATATATATACTCTATATATAATATTTATATGATATCTAAATCATGAAAATAATTCTAGAGATAATGGACTATTGACCACATGGACAACTTGTAATTATAAGGTGTTCATTTTTTACTGAAGTACCAAATATCAAAAAAACAACCATTATTAACTTAAATGATTGCATAATATCTATAACATGGGATTAAGTTTTATAAAAGGATTAATAAATTTGAAAAAGGTTCTTAAGGAAGTATAAATTCTCTTTAGTTTATTATTTAAGAGATTAAAGAATGATCAAGTCAAGTCAGACATGAGGTAAAGGACTTCGTCTCAATCACTTTTTGTTGATGCATATTTTTTTTATTCTCAACATTATTTTATACGGTGTGTAAATTGCTTTGCATTTTCATTTCATTCAAAGGGAATATTTTTCTTCAAGGACATTTACTAAATGAATAAAATTAATATTTCTTTTTAATGTAAGTGGTTAGAAATACCTTTTCCGCCGTTGTGAGTATTATTTGATCTTTGGATTCCATAACAAGGAATAATGATTTTAAAAGGAAAATAAATACCATATACTATTTTTACGTATTGAAAATGGTTTTGATAATAGATTTTTTATGTCAATATATTTAAATGATATATTGTGATTGAAATGTTGAAATGTTATATTTCCTTTATGTTTGTTTTATGTGATAGGAATATGTTATGGTTCCTGAGATTTTTTTACGTATATGGGTGGTTTCATGATAAACCTAGGGCGGGTGATCCCGAGATAGCTCTCAAATTCATTGAGTAACGTGAAATAGGTAAACGTGAATGTTTCTCCTAAGATATTTAGGGAATATATTGTGATGGGTATTCCATTGTAACTCCCCATGTTGATGCAATAGTTACAATGTATGTATGATATAGATTCCACAAATTACCTTTATGATTTGTGATTACTATGTGTTATTCATAAAAATTATGTTTTCATGAGGTATGTAAAAGAGTTTGTGTTTTGAATGTATTGATGTAGTAATGACTTATTTCTTATTTTATAACCCTTACTGAGATTTTTATGCTCATCCCATGTTTTTAAATTGTTCTTCACAGGACTTAAAGATGAATAGGGTCAAGGATGGGATCATGGAAAAGTCATGTAGTCTAAAACATGGAACTAGACATGAATCCTTTTTTCAGGAGTTTTTATTTTATAAAAAAATGGATATTTAGTAGAATTTTATTCATGAAATATTCATGTTGTTATGTAAATTTTATGACTTAATTCTCTAAATCTATAAACTTGAAAAGATCCTCAATGAGAATTATTCATTTAATTCAATATTATGTAATTTTATAAGTCTGGGGCCTTAAAGTTGGTATCAGAGGTCAGTTTGCATAAAATTAGAAGTCAGGGTATTGTTAAATTAATATCCATAAAATAATTTATGTTAATATTGAAATAATATAGCATTTATAGATTACCATGTTACTTCGCCTAAGATATATCTTTGTTCATAATGGTTTTCCGTAGAGTAAACAATGCAGCTATGTTGGGATGACATCAGGAGGAATACAACCTTCCAAATCAGCTTCTTGAGATGGTTGTAATTAGAATAGAACAGTTTCTTTCAGTGATGGAATAGTTGACTCATGCTATAAATGGTAGCGGTATTTATCCATGAGATTAGCCAGATCAACCCTAGTGGAACATGTCAGTAGTAGAGCATTTCATGAGGAAACATCCCCCATCATTCGAGGATCATCTGACACAGTGCAAGAAGAAGGGTGTATTAAAGCACTAGAAAATATTTTGGATGTCATGGGTTGTTCAGAACATCAAAAGGATAGTCTTGATATTTACCATTTTGAAGGTGAAGCTGATCAATGGTGGTCAGTGGTGAAAAATATCAGGGTTAGTGAGGAGATTTATTCTCTTTATTGGGATGAATTCAAAGGTATGTACCTTGAGAAATATTTTCCTAAGGTTCTTTGACTTAGGATGGAAAAAAATTCCTAGAATTGAGGTAGGAGGATGACAACGTGGCTACTTATGAAGCAAAATTCACTCTACTCACAAGGTATGCTCCGAATTTTATATGAGATCTTGATAATAAAAATACAATTTTTACTCAGGATTAAAGCCAATGTATCGAATGGATTTAGCTTCTCATGATTTGAAAAGTTTTGAAAAACTTGTTCGTTGTGTAGAGAGGGTAGAAAAGGAATTTTCCAATGATCATGTGTGATTTGTAAAACAACCGAATAAGTGGTCGAGGTGGCAGGTGAAAGAGAAGAACTCTTCAAAAAATTCTAATGGTAAGAACCTTAAGTTTACAGTTTGTGAAAATTATGGTAAAAATCATGTTGGGGAATGTATTTTGAATTCTTTTATGTGCTACCGGTGTGGTGAAATAGGACATAAGGATCGTAATTTCACTAAAAAATATCAAGGTAATGGTAATACAAAATATGAATTACAATTAGTAAAAAAATTTGAGTGAAATTAAATGGGTCATTATGCTAATGAGTGTCCAAATAAAAACCTAACTGAGGGAAAGCAGCCATACTACAAGAATAAAGGGGTGGTAAAATCCTTTACAACTACTTCAGCAGATGTTGGGCCATCAAATTAAGTAGTATCATGTACACTATTTGTTTGTTTATATTATGACAATGTCTTGTTCGATTCAGGGTCTACAAACTCTTTAATTTATGTGATGTTTTATAGTAAATTTGGAATTCCATCTCAAGATATGAATATAAAACTTACAGTAATAACACCTAGAGTAAATATTGAGAAAAAAAAGGAAAACATAAGAACCTTCTTGCCTTTGTGTGAAGAAAGAATCTACATGAAAACCTTATTGTTTTTTCTATAGTAGAGTTTGATGTTATTTTGGGTATGGATTGGATTTCTGTTTATCAAGAAAAGATTGAATACAGAGCTAAAGAGGTTTCTTTTCAGAAATATTTTTATTTTGATTACAAGAATTAACCCTTTCTATTGATAACATATCTGGAAAATGAGAAACTTGTAAAAGATGGAAATGAATGTTACCTTGTACATATTGTTGAAAATAAAGGAACTATTCAGATTAATGATGTGCCAGTGGTAAATGTGTACCTTGATGTTTTCCTGATGACTTTCTTATTATTATACCTGATCGGGAAGTTGAATTTAATATTGAATTAGTTCCTGATACTTTGCTAATTTCAAAACCCCCTTATCCAACGGCTCAAGTTGAACTTTTAGAGTTAAAGAAAGAATTGAATGAGTTATTAGATAAAGGTTTCATTCGACCTCGCACATAACCACGGGGTTCTCCTGACATATTTTTTAAATAGAATGATGGTTCAATGATAATTTTCATTGATTATAGAGCATTGAATAACATCACTATTAAGAACAATTATTTTTTTCCTCATATCAATGATCTGATTGATCAGACCTTGGGAGATCTGTATTTTTTGAAGATTGATTTGAGGTCGGGGTACCATCAATTGAAAGTAAAGGAAGAAGACAATACAAACACTGCATTTCGTACTAGATATGAACATTACGAATTTTTTTTTATGCCTTTTGGATTAACCAATGCCCATGCTTTATTCATGGATCTTATGAATAAATTTTTTTGTGAGTTCTTGGATAAGATTTTGGTTGTGTTCATTGATGATATTTTTCTTTATTCTAAAAGCAAAGAGGAACATTAAAGTCATTTAATGGTTGTCTTTAAAAACATTAAATAAAAGAAACTGTATGGGAAATTCAGCAAGTGTGAGTTTTAGTTACAGAAAATTTCATTCATGGGTCTCATTTTTTCAAAAAATGGCATAACTATTGATCTCGCTAAAACACAAGTTGTTGAATAATGGATAATACCCAAAAATATAACCAGGATTCGTAGTTTTCTTGGTATGGAAGGTTATTACCGAAAGATTTTTTAAAAGTTTTCAAGGTTATCTAGTCCAATGACTTAGTTAACTTGAAAAGGTGTTAAGTTAATCTGGACAAAAGAATTTAATGATAATTTTAAAGAATTGAAAAGAATATTGGTGAATTCTCCAGTTTTGGCACTTCCTTCAAGAAATGGTGAGATTGTTATCTACTGTGATGCTTCATTGAAAGGACTTGGTTGTGTCCTTATGCATAATGATCACGTAATTTCTTATGCGTCACATCAGTTGAAACCTCAAGAGTTGAATTACCCTACACATGATTTGGAATTTGTTGTTGTATTTTTTTTCTTTAAAATTCTCGAGGCATCATTTGTATGGAGTGAAATGTGAAATATATACTGACCACAAATGTTTGATGTATATATTCACTCAAAAAGAATTGAACATGATACAAAGGATATGGTTGGAATTAATCATGGATTATGATTACACGATCCATTGCCATCCAGGAAAGAAAAATAAAGTGGCTGATGTTTTAAATCTAAAAAGTAATGCTTCATTAACCATGGTATGTTTGGAACGAGATCCATTAGTTTTTTATTTGATGAACTTTGGAATATAAGTTGTTGGTGTAGAAAATTATTCTGTTTTGTTTTAGGTGTCAGTGGAATCATATATTTCAGACAGAATAAAGCGAGTGCAGAAAGAAGATAATGAGTTATAGAAAAAGGTAGAGTTGGTTCTGAAGGGTAAGTTTCCTGAATTTGACATTGATAATGATTGTGTTTTGATTTTTGGCAAAAGATTATGTGTGCCATGTGATTTATAGTTGAAGAGTGAGTTGTTATGTGAAGTTCATAGTTCACCATTTTCATTTCATATTGGAAGTACTAAGATGTACATAGAACTTTGGGAGTATATCTAGTTGGATGGAATAAAATAGATATTTCTGATTTTACTGTTAAGTGTATGACTTTTCAGCAGGTTAAAGCAGAATGATAGTTACCAAAAGGTATGCTTCAGTCTTTACTGGTGCTAGAGTATAAATGAGAAAATATATGCATGGAACTATTTGTGGGGTTACCAGATACATCTTTAGGTAACAATGAAATCTAGGTTATTGTTGATTGATTGACTAAATCTTCTCATTTCCTTCCTATTCGAGATACCTTGTATCTAGATCAACTTTCTCGATTTTATGTTAAAGGGATAGTCAGGTTTCATGGTGTTACCCTCTCCATTGTATCTGATCATGATCCATGTTTTATTTATAACTTTTGAAAAGGCCTTCATAAGTCATTGCGTACTGAATTAAATTTTATTACAGCTTTTCATCCTCAATCAGATGGGTAGTCAGAACGAATGATTAGGGATTTGGAGGATATGCTACGTACTTGTTCACTAGATTACCGGGGAAGTTGGGACCAACATATTTCATTGGATTATTTTTCATATAATAACAGTTTTCATTCCAGTATATAGATGTATCTGTTTAAGTAATTATATGGAAAGTGTTGTTGAACTCCAGCTTTTTGGGGTGATGTAGGTGAAAGGAAGATGATGGGACCAGAATTTGTAAAAGAAAAGGCATAAAAGGTTCAGTTGATTCAGTAGAACATTAGAATAGCTCAAAGAAAACAGAAAATTTATACAGATAATAGGAGGAATGATCTCTATTTTGAGGTAGGTGATCATGTCTTTCTCAAAGTTTTTCTATGGAAAAGTGTGATGCATTTTGGTAAGAAGGGAAAATTGAGTCTAATGTTAATTGTACCTTATGAAATCCTGGTGAATGTTGGATCAGTTTCGTACAGAGTGGATTTACCTATAAGTTTGTCTCAGGTACACAATGTTTTTATTTTCAATGTTGAGAACATATATGCCAGATCAATCACATGTTTTGAGCCCAGAGGTAGATCAGTTGGAAGAAAATCTCTCTTATGAGGAACATCCAGTCCAAATTCTTGACCATAGACAGAAAGTGTTGTGGAATAAGGTAATTTATCAGGTAATTTTTTTGTGGAAAAACCATATAGTTGAAGAGGCAATGTGAGAATCTGAAATTGTTACGAGGGATAAATACCAACACTTATTTCATAAGTGAATAAAGATTGCTAAGATGCAATTACCAAAAGGGGGGAGGATGTAACATCCCAAGTAAATAAAGAATAATATATGTGAATGTTTATTAATATTTGTTAATTAAATAATAATTTTACTTGAAAGGGGATGCTATGTTCGATAGCGTACTCGATACGCAACAGCTGGTTTCTTTGAAATCTTACGTTGCACACTAATGATATAACATAATTATTTTAAATGGTAGTTAACTCTTAGCCGTTGTATTGGAAGGAATGAATAGAACTAACAACATTATGATTATACTTGTTTGTTAAATGTTTTTACATTTATCCAATAAAAGTTATAGGATTAAAATGTAAATGAATCTAAGCATAAATACTCTAATATTCTTTAAAAGGTCGATTTACCGCCTTTTGATGGTGAACCCTCTTTAAATATAGTTTAGTCATTTTTAGATGTTATATTTGAAAAAATAAATTTTTCTTTAGATTTTATACATCAAAATTTACTTTGGGTAAATATTTGGTATTTTTCTGATAAAGTTCATTTTTAATTAATAGTGAAAAATACTGTATTTTAAATCAAAAGTTCCTTTTAATCTAATTTATTTATATGGATATATATTTATTTTTAATTGTTTATAAAGTGTAACTAGAATATATTTTTACCATTTAATCCAATTATGTTCATTGGAATTAATTTCACTTTGAAATTGGACATAAACAAGTTTCAATCTTTTGATAGTTATTATTTCTTAAAAACACACTTTTTGTTTTGACAACAGGAATAAATTTTAAATTAATTTCTGCCACTTCTGTGTTTTGAATTTAGACAAATGGATTCCATACTTGGAATCAGTAAGTATAAATTGTGTAAATAGGTAACTTTTATTTTTAGACATTTTAAATATTTATTTCAGTAAATATTTTATTTACCATGATTAAAGGGTAAATATAGTAAATAAGGGTTAAATATAATATTATAAGAATATTAAATTACCCTAACATGTGTCTTAATCCTATTGGATGGTATATTACCAACCATGGGAATCCATGGGTTGATTTTAGGACCCCATGGATCCACAAGAGAGTAATAATGAGACTTTATATTAATTAATTTAATGTAAATACAAAAATGACATAAAAAATATATTCTTGTAAATAATTTATAACATGGGGTTTTATAAGTTATATATTCGACTATAAATATTAATTGGAAAGATAAAAACATTTTCTATATCATGGTATTTGTTTTATATTTTTTTGACATCAAATAAATTAAATTATTTATTACACAATATTGATGCAGTATTTACCTCATTAATAAATGATTTAAATAAATAAGATTATAAATATTAAAACCATATACAAAACCTATCCAATTCTTATTGTATGATTTTATTTTGATCACGAGTCATCTTATCTTATACTTTAATGATTTTTTGAACATTTGAAACTGAAGCTGAGTTTATAATAAAATAATTGTTTGAAACTTTTCTAAAGGGACCCTCCTCTCCCTTATAAAAAGACCTCACTTCTAACCCATTGATTACACCTCTCAATAACATTGGCTCATCTAGCCCCTGACCAAATAAGCTCTCCAGATACTTATTCTACTTCAAGGATCCTTACCTAAGGTAGAAGGCACTTCAAGAAGTCCTTTTGGTTCCAACACAAGGGAGTTACCCAAATTAAAGGTAACAATTTATCGTAAATTCTTTTCTTTTATTTTACTTCTCCAACCCCTAAACACTTTAATTACTTTATTTTATAACAAAACAAGTATAATCAATATACTAGGATTTTTTTTGAGATGTATTCAAACTAAACTTACACACACCTCCATCAAATGGGTGAATAACATACTGTTTCTGTGGATGGAAAACTGGCACCTCATAAAGCGATGATTGTTCAATTATCTATTACCACCTCTCGTGGTGTCCATTAAGATGGGATTGTGTTTATATATCATATATATTATGTTTATATTTACTTTATGATTCTGTATGTTTCATTTATAGCATACCTTTATGGTATCCAGAGTGGGTAACGCGACAATTTCACTTGAGGAAGTGCGGACTACCACCCCCTCAAATTGATATGACTCATTAATGCCATATGTGGGACGTAAAAAGGATAGAATAAATTATATTATATATGAAATTATACTGGAATCATAATATAACTATGTATCAATATTTTTTAATTCCACTAAAGTATGAAATATAAATAAAACTAGCGTTAATTCATACGTACAACTTACCGTCTCCATGAACGGTGCATTTCATTTCCTATCTCCAAATGTTATGTACTATTATAAATACATATATTTACTGGATATATAATATTTATATGATACCTAAATCATGAATACCATTCTATTGATAATGGAATATTGACCACATGGACAACTTGTAATTATAAGGTGTTCATTTTTTACTCAAGTACCAAATATCGACAAAAACAACATTATTAACTTAAATAATTACATAATGTTTATAACATGGTAATTAGTGATATAAGAGGAATAATAAACTTGAAAAAGTTTCATAAGAAATTAGAATTTAACTTTAGTTTATTATTCAAGAGATTAAATAACGATTCAGTAAAGTTAGACATGAGGTAGGTGACTTCGTCTCAATCTCCTTTCATTGAGGCATATTTTGTTTTATTATCAACTTTATTTTATACGGTGTATAAATACCTTTGAATTTTCATTTCATTAAAAGGGAATATTTTTCTACATGGAGTCTTACTTAATGACAAAAAAATAATGTCTTTTTAACGTAAGTGGGGACAATGAACTTTTCTGCCGCAACGAGTATTATTTTATCTTTGTCTTTCTTAACAAGCCATAATGTTTTTAAAAGGAAAATAAATACCATGTACTGTTTTTATGTATTTTGGTATTTAAAATGGATTTTATAATAGAATTGTTATATCAATATATTTAAATGATATATTGTGATTGAAATGTGGAAATGTTATCTTTCTTTTATGTTTGTTTTATGTGTTATGAATATGTTATGGTTCTTGGGCATTGTTTACATATATGGGTGGTTCTGTGATATACCTAGGGTGGGTGAGCCTGAGATAGATCTCCAATTAATTGGGTAACTTGACAGAGGTAAATTTGAATGTTTCTCCTAAGAGATTTAGGGAATATACAATGATGGGTATTCTAACGTAACTCTTTATATAGCTGTGGTAGCTACAATGTAAGTATGATATGGATTCCACAAGTTTCCTTTATGATTTGTGATTACGATGTGTTATTCATAAAACATATGTTTTGATAAGGTATGTAAAAGAGTTTATGTTTTTTATATACTAATGGACTAATGATTTTCTTCTTATTTTATAACCATTATTGATCTTTTTATGCTCATCCAATGTTTTTAAAAAAAATTCACAAGACTTAAAGATGAATAGGGTCAAAGATGGGATCATGGAAAAGTCTAGCTGTCTAAATCATGGAACTAGATATGACTCATTTTTTTCAAATATGTTTATTTTATGAAAAATGGATACTGAGTCGAATTGTATATACGAAATATTCATGATGTTATGTAAATTTCATGACCTAAATCTCTAAAACTATAAACCTGAAAAGTGTATCACTGTGAATTATTAATTTAATTCAAGATTATGTAACATTATAAGGCAAGGCCTTATAATTTTAGTTAATTTGGGAAATATTATTAGTGAACATCAATGAAAAAATTTCCTTTTAGGCTATGCATATGAATACACCCATTAATATTTGTTTTAGAAAAATTCTAAACATAGTGATCCCTCAGGATATGCCTTTATAGAAAATTTAACAAAGGAGTGTATTATTTATTGATCATTTTTTGACTTATAATTTTCTCAAAGATTTTATATTTTTGAGAACAGTGTGAACTAGGATAAACTAGGCCAATAACCCATATGAGGGATAATGCGTTGAATTCCCGAATGACATACCGAATGCCTTCAGAGATGATTTTCAAAATTTAATGGTGATGCTTACTCGGCTATCTTAGCCTAAAAACAATAATTGTAATAATGTGGAACATCCTACTTCATCTAATATAGAGAAACTAGAAATCAATACATTTGTCTTGAAATGACCACCAAAGTTTAGTGGACCTAATGATCCACTAGTCATTAAAAATTTGGTCAACTCAATAGAGAAGATCTTTTATGTTCTTCACAATTATGAGATAGAGAAGGTGACTATGTCCACTTATTTTTTAGATAGAGAGATTGATCAATGGTGGGTGTTGATTAAGAACACAAATATGAAGGATGAAATTGAACATATATAGTGGGAAGACATTAAGATAAAATTTCTTCACAAGTATTTCCCTTGAACTCTTCATATAAATATAGAGAGAGAATTTATAGAGATGAAGAAAGAGGAATGTAAATCTATCACATCTGATGAAAATAAATTCACATGCCTTTCACGGTATGCCTTAGGACTTTTTATCTATAAATATTAAAAAATATATTTAATCTTTATGTGTTTAAAACCAAACCTTCAAAAATGTTTAACTATTCGAGACATTAGGAATTATCGGGGATTTTGTTTGACGTGCTCTCAATGTGGATATGGATTTTGGAGAATGGTCTCATGAAAATTGAAATAAGAAAAAAAATATATAGTTTCAAGACATAGGATTTAATGAAAAAAGGGGGAAATAAATATCAACCACTCATGTCAAAAATATGGGATGATGTATCATGGGAATTTCCTCAAAGGGATGGGGAAATTCTTTAAAATTGGGAGAGAAGTCCACCAAGATCATGAATGTTTATGAGACATGAGAAATCAAGAAAATGTGGTGGAGGATAGATGAGAACCCCCCATTGTTCAATATTCAACTATAGGGAGAAACATCACAATGAAATCCAGCACATTAAACATCAAGTACTTAACAATATTCAGTGTAAGCTTCCACTAAAGACAAATGAATAAAGGAAATATTTTGAAATCACTACTTCTTAGGTGGAACCTGATAATGATTTGGTGATAGGTATTATGGTTATTCATTAAATAATATGGAAAATTTTATTTTGTTATCATTATACAAATTCATTTATATCTTGCATGTTTAGTTTAACAATGCAAACACCACCTCAAAATATGGACTTTTAGTTATTTATGAGAATAGAAAATGGTGAAATAATTGCATATGATCTATATAACTCCTCCCCAATTTATTTGTGTTGACAGAAAATACCATAAAATATATTCTCACTTCATTCTATGGAGTTTTATTTAATATTGGGAATTGATTAGATATCTATACACAAATCCAATAATAGCTATCGGGATAGGGAGGTCATTCTTCACATACTAAGGAATCGTCCTATAATATGCTAGAACTATGGTTTTTCACTGCATTAAATAGAGTATGGTTTTTGTTTCTTTTTTCAATACTAACATATAACGATCATGTACTTTTCATTGAATGGTATATTACCATTTAAGATGACAACCATTGTGAAGGTGGTGTTGTTTCCTACTGTTTGACATATTTTTGGGTCCAAAATTGGGAATATGGAGAAATGTGTTTTTTTAAGGGAGTTTTGCACTAGACTAAAGGGTGTTAAGAAAATTGCACACATTTCATGATTTGGGATTAGTGTATCAAAATATGGAAATGGAAAAAAATTTGTGCAAGACATAAATGAGGGTGAAAGAAGGGGTTTCCTGGAAGAATTAAATGTGCCCAGTGTGGCGTCAAAAGGGGTTTTGCACCCTCCAAAAGAATCTTTCACACACACAAAAGATGAATTAGAAATATGTGTGCAGGGTCATCGAGGCTTATAAATAGGTGGTTACCCCAATAGAAGACTTATGAATTTTCCAACAAAAATATAGTTTCTCTGCCACCAAAAAAATTCGCTCAAAATAATTAATGAGATTTAATCATTAGCTTAAGGTGTTCCTTTAGTTTAAAAATACCAACTAAACACTTTGGTGTAGTCACACCAAAGATAAGGGTTGCACAGAAAGTAAGTGTTTCACAAAAGTCATCTTGCATGAAAAATACCATATCATGTGCACATATTTAGGTTTTGTGCACAAGTGTACTATTAAACTTTTGATTGTATTCTAAATATCTAGTTTGTGTGATCAGCCATTTCAAGTGAAACAATTCATGACATCGATTCAGGTTGTGTCTCGTGCTAGATAGATACAAATACTTCAATGCCAATATATTCAATAGACCTTCTGGCCGATAAACTAAGGGAGACTTCACCAAAGGAAGTGAAAAAGTGTGAGTCAACGAAAGTGTTTTGAGGGATGTAGAGTGTTATCTCTAAAATAATCGTAAGGTCATTATGCCTAGAACATAATGACTATTTATGAACTCTTGTACTCCACAAATAGTGAATATTAGTGGATTTTGGTATGACCGACGCAATGCTAATGTATTCTCCTTGAACATAGCCTTTTCTAGTGAACAAAGTAAAAGTGGCATGTGAGCTCTTTTCATGTGATTGTTTGATTGTTATTCATATCCATTATACTATTTTAACGCATTCCTTCCAATGTGGGAAAAGATCCATCACTTTAAAAGTAATAATTGACACCATGATTCACCCATATCCTCTCAGGGAATCTTGGGGTCCTATATAATATCCATGTATCATGATGGGCATGAATCTACTTCAGAATAATAATCTCAAATGTAGATATTATTACCTTAGGATAAATCATATATAGATCAAATGATTGAGACGAATTAGAGAATCTTGTTCGAGGATATTCCCATTGTGTGGGAATAAATTGATGTTTTCCCTTAAGAATTACCTCATCTTCATCCTGCGTGAGTGGTTTAGTTTGTTGGATCGAAATGGATATGGGATGGCACAAATACAAGAGGGGGTGAATTTTATATTTAAAAATTTCTATTAAAACCTTTTAGAAGGTTCGTAGTCTACTATAACATAAACTAAAAAAATTAAGAAAGCCTCTTTTAAGAAAAATGTTCGGACTGACTATCTGTCATATGATATAATACGACACCACAGGTTATGAAAACAATTGTATTCTAATTGAATAAAAATATCAGAGTAATAAAAATTTTAAATGATTCTATCCTAAAAATTATATAATCAATAATAAAAGTGTAAGATGTAATTAAAACAATAAATAAATAATATAAATTGAAAGAATAAATAAAAAATTCTCTTTATATTACAATATGTAGTGGAAATGTAACATCCCAGGTAAATAAAGAATAAGATATTTTCAGATTTATTAATATTTGTGAATTAAATATTAATTTTAGCTTTAATGGGGTTTCTATGTTCGATAGCGTACCCGATACGCAACAGCGGGTTTCTTTGGAATCATACGCTACACACTAATAATATAATATTATTATTTTAAATGGTAGTTAACTCCTAGATGTTGTACTAGAGTGAATAAATAAAACTAAATAAAATATTATTATACATGTTTGTTAAATATATTTACATTTTTCAAGTAAAATTAAGAGGATTAAAATGTGAATGAATCTAATTTTAATCATAATTTCCATTAAAATGACGATTTATCGCCTTTTAATGGTGAACCCTTTTAAAAGATAGTTTTGGTCACTTTAATACATTCTATATGACAAAATAAAATCCTTCTTTATAATTAGGACATCATAATTTAGTTTGGGTAATGTTTTGGTATTTTTCTGATAAATTTCATTTTTTAAGGAATAGTGAAAATATTGTATTTTAATTGAAAACTATGTTTTAATATAATTTATTTATATGGATAGATTATCCTTTTAATTGGGTTTAAAGTGTAAATAGATTATATTTTTACCATTTAATCTAATTTTGGTCATTAGAATCAATTTCACATTTAAATTGTATATAATCAACTGTCAATCTATTGATAGTTAATATTTCATAAAAACATGCCTTTTGTTTTGACAGCGGGAATTAATTTTAAATTAATTTCTTCCACTTTTGTGTTTTGAATTTGGAGAAATGGATTCCATATTTGGAATCAGGAGGTTCAAATTGTGTTAATATGTAACTTTTATTTTTACGCATTTTAAATATTTACCTTAGTAAATATTTTATTTAACATGGCTAAAGGGTAAATCAGGAAAATAAGGGTAAAATGAATAATATTTATTTACCCTCACAGGTTTCCTAATCCTATTAGTTGAGTCATATCCGACCATGGGCATCCTTGGGTTGATTTTGGGACCACATGGATCCACTTAAAAGTGATTATGACACTTTATATTAATTAACTAAAAGGCCAAAATGTAATAAACAAATATCTTTTAGTAAATTAATTTTTTACATGGGGTTATACAAGTTATATTTTAGACTATAAATATTCATTGGAAATATAAAAAGATTTCTTACATCATGGTATTTGTTTTATAATTTTTATACATCAAATAAATTAAATTTTTATGACACAATCATGATGAAGTATTTACCTCATTAATAAATGATTTAATTAAATAAGATTATAATGATTATACTATTATCCAAAACATGTCCAATTATGATATGATGTTTCTATTTCGATTATGAGTCATCTTATCTTTTACCATAATGATTTTTGGACTATTAGAAACCAAATATCATTATATTATAAAATAATAGTTTCACTCTTTCCTAAAGATCCCCTCCTCTCCCTTATAAAAAGAGACCACTTCTATGAAATTACTCACAAACTCAAGCCATTTGGCTCATCCAAACTCTGCCCAATTAATCACCGTACATCCCTCTCCTCCTCATAGAAGCCTTAAATTAGGAATAAGGCACTTCATGAAGTCCTTTGGTTCAAACCAAAGTGTGTTACCCAAATTAAAGGTAACTGTTTCTCTTAAATTGTTTTCTTTTATTTTGATTCTCCAACCCCTAAACTCTTTTTATTTCCTTTCTTTTATAACAACACTACTATAATCAATATACTAGGATGTTGTTATGATAAGTATTCGAACTAAACTTACACACACATCCATCTAATGTATTAATAACATAATGTTTCTGTGGATGGAAAACTAACGCCTCACAAAATGATGATTGTTCAATTACATCTTACCGCCTCTCATGGTGGAAATTATGATGGAACTGTGTTTATATATGATATATATTATGTTTATGATTTCTTTATGCTTCTTTACTTCCCAATTATATCAAACCCTTATCGTTTCCATGGTGGGTAAATACGATAATCTCATTTGAGGAAGGGCGGACTTCCGCCCCCTCAAAGTGATGTGACTCATTAATTCCCTATGTGGGATGTATAAAGGATAGAGTTAATAATATTATATATGATATTACACTGGAATTATAATATAACTATGGATCATTATGTTTTAATTCCATTAAAATAATAAATAGAAATGGAAGTAGCATTCTTGCGTACGTACGGCTTACCGTCTCCATGAACGGTGCATTTCATTTCGTACCTCCAAATGTTATGTACTATTATAAATACATGTACATGCTGGATATATATGATATATGTGATACCCAAATCACGAATATCATCTTGGATATAATGAACCTTTTACCATGTGAACAACATGTAATTATAGGAATTCCATTTTTGACTCAAGTACCAAATATCGACAAAATGAACGTTATTAACTTAAATGATTACTTAATGATTATAACAGGGTAATAAGTGACATAAAAGGAATAATAAACTTGGAAAAGGTTCTTAAGAAAGTAGAGATTATCTTTAGTTTATTATTCAGTGGATTAAAGAACGAAAGGGTCAAGTCAGACACGAGGTAAGGGACTTCGTCTCAATCTCCTTCAATTAAGGCATTTTTAGTTTTATACATGAATGTCTTTTATATGATGTATAAAACCCTTTGACATTTACTTATCTTCAAAAGGAATCTTTTCTCTACGAAGTGTTTTAATAAATGACAAAAAGGAATGTTTCTTTAACGTAAGCGGTGACAATGACCTTTCTGCCGCTGCGAGTATTTTTTGATCTTTGGCTTCCTAAACAAGCCGGAATGTTTTTAAAAGGAAAAATAAATACCAAATACTATTTTTACGTATTTTGGTATTGAAAATGATTTTGAGAATGGATTTATAATTTCAATATCTTGAAATGATATTTTATTATTTCAATGTGGAAATGTTATCTTTCCTTTATGCTTATGTTATGTGTTAATATAATGTTATGGTTCGTGGGCATTATATACGTATACGTGTGGTTCCGTGATAAACCTAGGGCGGGTGAGCCCAAGATAGCTCTCCAATGCATTGGGTAATGTGACGGAGGTAAACATGAATGTTTCTCCTAATAGATTTAGGGAATATACTATGATGGGTATTCCAAAGTAACTCCATATGTAGCTGTGATAGCTACAATATAAGTATGGTATGGATGCTGCAAGATACCTTTATGATTTATGATTTCTATGTGTCTTTCATAAATCTTATTATTTCATGAGGTAAGTAAAAGAGTTCATGTTTTGTATGTTTTTATGAACAAATTTTTTCATTCACTGTTTTATAACCCTTACTGAGCCTTTTATGCTCATCCCAAGTTTTGAAATTTTTTTCACAGGACTTAAAGATTAATAGGGTCAAGGATGGGATCAAGGAAAATCCATGCTCTCTTTAACATGGAATTAGACATGAATTTTTTTAATAGTTTTTATTTTATGAAAAAAGTGGATTCTGGGTAGAAGTGCCTACTTTGTAATATTTTGAGATGAAATAGTTATGTCATAATTCAATAAAACTCTAAACCTGAAAAGATCCTCAATGTGAATTATTCATTTAATTCAATATTATGTAATGTTTAAGGCCGGGTCCTTATAGTTGGTATCAGAGGTTGGTTTTGATAACTTTAGGAGTTAGGATATTGTTAAATTAATATCCATAAAGTAGTTTATGTTAATATTGAAATCATATAGAATTTCCAGATTACCATGTTGCTTCGCCTAAGATATTTCTTTGTTTAGAATGGTTTTCTGCAGAGGAAACATGGAAGCTATGTTTTGACGACATCAGGAGGAAGGCAACCTTCCAAATCAGAAACCTAAGATGGTTGGAATCAGAACTGAACAGTTTATTGCATTGATGGAACTGTTGACTTAGGCTATAAATGGTAGTGGTATCCATTTACGAGATCAGCCAAATCAACCATAGCGGAACATGTCAGTAGTGGAGCATTTCATGAGGCAACATCCCCCATCATTCAGATTATCATCTGATCTGATGCTAGCTAAAGGGTGGATTAAATCACTGGAGAATATTGTTGATGTCATGGGTTGTTCAGAACATCAAAAGGTTAGTCTCGCTGTTTACCTTTTTGAAGGTGAAGCTGATTAGTGGTGGTCGATGGTGAAAAATATCAGGGATAATGAGGAGATTGATGCTCTTGATTGGGATGAATTCAAAGGTATGTTTCTAGAGAAATATTTTCCTATGGTGGTTCTTCTTAGGATGGAAAAAAAATTCTTGGAATTGAGGCAGGAGGATGACTAAGTGGCTACTTATGAAGAAAAATTCACTCGACTGGCAAGGTATGCTCCAAACTTCATACGAGATCTTGATAGTAAAATCAACCATTTTTACTCAGGATTAAATCCAAAGTATTGAAGGGATTTAGCTTCTCATGAGTTCAAAAGTTATGAAAAACTTGTTCGTTGTGCGGAGAAGGTGGAAATGGAGTTTTCTAATGATCAAGTATTCATTGACAAACATCAAAATAAGAGGTCGAGGTGGTAGGAAAAAGGAAAGAACTCTTCAAAAAAGTCTGATGGTAAGAAGCTTATGTTTATAGTTTGTGAAAATTTTGGTAAAAAGCATGCTGGGGAATGTCTTCTGAATTATGGTAAGTGCTACCGATGTGGTAAAATGGGAAATAAGGCTCGTAATTTCACTGAAAAAGATCAGGGTAATCGTAAGACAAAATCTGATTTACAATCAGTAAAATGTTTTAAGTGAAATGAAATGGGTCATTATGCAAATGAATGTCCGAAAAAGAGCTCGAGTAATGGTAAGCAATCAGACTACAAGAAGAAAGGGGTGGTGAAATCCTTTGCAACTACATCAGTAGATGTTGGGCCACCAAATGAAGTAGTATCAGGTACATTGTTTGTTTGTTCAGATTAAGCCAATGTGTTGTTTGATTCAGGGTCTACACGTTCATTAATTTCTGAAAAGTTTTCTAGTAAATTGGGAATTCCATCTCATGATATGAATACTGAAATTACGGTAAAAACACCTCGATGAAATGTTGAGACAAAATGGAAACATAAGAACATTCATGTCCTTGTGTGTGGAAAGAATCTACATGAAAACCTTATAGTTTTTCCTCTAGTAGAGTTTGATGTTATATTGGTCATGGATTGGCCTTCTGTTTATCATGCTAAGATTGACTGCAAAGCTAAAGAGGTTTCTTTTCAGAATGATTTTCAGTTTGTGTACAAGAATGAACCCTTGCTTTTGATAACATATTAGGAAGTTGAAAAACTGGTAAAAGATAGAAATTAATGTTACCTTGCACATATTGTTGAAAACAAAGGAACTATTCAGATTAATGATGTGACAGTGGTAAATGAGTACCTTGATGTTTTTAATGATGAGTTTCCTGGTATTATACCTGGCCAGGAAGTTGAATTTACTGTTGACTTAGTTCCTGATGCTATGCCAATTTTAAAACCCCCTTATCAAATGGCTCAAATTGAACTTTTAGAGTTAAAGAAGCAATTGCAGGAGTTATTAGATAAAGGTTTCATTCAACCTAGCACATCACCCTGGGGTGCTCCTGTCTTGTTTGTTAAAAAGAAAGATGTTTCAATGAGACTTTTCATTGATTATAGAGCATTGAATAACATCACTGTTAAGAATAAGTATCCTTTTCCTCATATCGATGATTTTTTTTATTAGCTCCAAGGAGCTCAGTATTTTTCTAAGATTGAATTGAGGTTGGGGTACCATCAGTTGAAAGTAAAAGAAGCCTACATTCTGAAGACCATATTTCATACTAGATATGGCCATTATGAATTTGTAGTTATGCCTTTTGGTTTAACCAATGCACCTGCTGTATTCGTGGATCTTATGAATAGAATTCTCCGTGAGTTCTTGGATATGTTTTTTAGAGACCCAAAGCTTGATGTACATGTACATTAAATTACTTTTGAGGAATACTTATTACATAACAAAAACAGACACACAAGGACCATAATAGTTTAGTGTCTTTGGAAACTCGAAATAGAATCTTCTAATCATGGTGGAAGATATTCAAAATCTCCCATAAATATCATCCCTTTTTTTCTTACCTATAACCTTTCTTTATATCCTGGGGAAAATAAAACATAAAAGGCGTGAGCTCAAATTCCCAGTAAGGGTAAACATAGAGAACATAAAACAATCCATAAACATTTGAATGAAAATACTTGAACATGAAATTTAAACATCGAAATATTGAGCAAAGACATAAATCGTGGAAGTATGTAAGGCATATATCATAATGGAACATCAACCATGATAAAATATAATGGGAATAAAACATGTAATTGTGGAAAAACATTAATCACATGATATGATTTCCGTAGTATCCAAGGCATTGCTTCCAAGACTATCTTAGTGGACAAAGTCCCTTTCTGAATCGAGTTAACTCCTCGTTCCAGTCCTGTATTACTGAACCAGATTAACATACCATTCTATCCATGTCTATCTCATGAGATATAAACGTTTTCCCAATTCATTGGAGGGAGATATAGGTCCCACCCATATCATAATTAAATCATTCTTACTTGTGCCACAAAATTCATCATAACCCAAAGAATAAAATGGGTTTCATAAACATCATCCCATCATCACATAATCCATATAAAAAAATGGATATTTCATCATAAGAAAACTAAAACCATGTAAATCATAGAGACATTATACTTGAAACATACACATATGAAATAACGTCTTCTTAGGTGGAAAATGGTTTTGATAAAACACTTGAAATGAATTCTTGATGAAAATATCATTTCTTCTTAAAAATCAATTTCTTTTCACAAAACGTCATACAATTTTAAAAGAAATGGATTTTCTTGAAAATAGTCATGAAATCTTTTGGAGGAAGCTTCATAAAAATAAGGATTTATAAAACTATAAAAATCTGTTCACGCCGTATAAGTTAAAAAAACATTCTTCTCGTACTTTTGATGGAAAAGTCAAAAAAGTACCTTGTAACGTAAACAAAAGAAAGATTCCTTACATACTATGTAGTAAAAGTCAAAAATGGGGAAAAAGGACATTAAACATACATTAAAACACTTTTATAAATAATGGACATGAATGATAGAAATAACCCTAGTAAATACTTACGAATAAGCAATCTCGGATAAAAACGAGATTTGCACAATTATCTCTTACCTTATGTACGATATGTTTCGTATGTATCCAAACCTCCTGTATAATGATTTAAATAATGTCATTTACTTATAACAGAATCATATTCATTGTTATGATATCATATATCATTCACTTATGACTTTATATTACCCGCTCTTTCGTAAGTTGCATGTTTACGTAGCGTTTTGGGTAAAATAGTTTTATTTATCGTACATGTTTGGACTTGTTGTTCTTGATATTATTACGTATAACCTGATTTACTTAATTCCATAATGTTAAACATGGTTTATATGTAATATATATTCAGAATATATATATATATATATATGACAGATCGATAAATGGAATGAAACACACAGTTCATGGAGACGGTAGGTCGTACGTACGCATGAACGTTGTTTTCGTTTCCTTATTGAATTGAATGGAATTAAGTTGATGAAATATATATATATATATATACATAAATACAGTATAATTATTATTTCATATATTTCATGATTACTTATTATATATATTTTATAATCATTAATGAATGGTTAACATGGAGAATGAATCTCATCGCGTCGTGGAGACGATAGTCAGTACGTACGCACGAGCGATGATATCATTCCCATGATCGTGGAATTGTATTGATGTGTATGTATAATATTTCAGAATCAATATCACTTTACAATAATCATATATAGTTATCTATTTACACCATTATAACCATCCAAGTAAGGTGGTGGTCGAAAACATATTACACCACGGCGTGGAGACGTTATTCCGTACGTACGCACACGCGGTGATTTCGTTTTCAGTAGGATGGATAGATAGTGAAATAGGGTTGTTTCATACTTATAATAAAATATCAGTATACGAGTGATATTGATGTTATTACTTCATAATGAAACAACTAAATAATAAGAAGTAGAAGAAGAAATAATGTTGAAAGAATCGGTAACGGATATTACCTCTTCTTTCAACACGCCTTTTAAAACCTCCTCTTAGGGCACTATGATTGGTCTCTGAAGAAGAACAAAATATCTAGGATGTTTCTAGGGAAGTGGAGAATATAAATTGGCAGGGGTTGGCGGAGCTTTAAGGCTCAAAGTGGTGTGAGGAAGAGAGGGAGGAGGTTCCCTTTTATAAGGGAGGAGAGGGGCACCTTTGGAATAACTAAAAATATTATTTTATTATAAAGTCATATTCGGTTTTAATAGCTCCAAATTGATATATTTATAAGCTAAGGTGGGTATGGGTCGAAATACTCTCATCTAATAGAATTTAGGCATGTTTAGGTTTCTATTTTAACCTTATCATTTTGATTTAACTTTAAGTTAAATAATTTTTCTTTTACCAGGTCTTCTTGTTTTCTTACACTATAAGGTTAATAAACTTACTATAACAAGGAAAAAGAACCCCAAGTTGATTATTATTAACATATATAACCTTATATAAGTCATTTTTCTGAACCGTAGATTTTTAGGAATAAAATAACAATTAATAATATAATATTTGTTTTACAAACTATTTTATGTCAATTTTGACACTATTTTGTAATTGATTTTTGTGAATATCATAACAGAATGATTAGTTCGAAAAAAGTTAATTAAATCCATATTAACATGTCATAGTAACCTATAAAATTAGTGGAATTCATAAAAAGTCTCAAATTACATTTATTTGAGTATTTATAACATCCATTATGTCAATATTTCATTAATAATATAATTACTGCATCATAATTGTGTCGTATATAAATTACATTATTTAAAGTATAAAAATTAAAAATAAAATACAATTATGTAGGAAATCGTTTTATATTTCTAATTAATATTTATAGTCGATTTTATCTTATGTATAACCCTATATTAAAAATGATTTACGTATTAAACTTGGATTTTAAATATTTTATCCCCTCTTTAAATAAATTTATAATAAATGTCCTAATCTAATCCATGTGGACATAAGTGGTCATATTTTATTCCTAAGGTTTTTTTTGGTCGAATTACACTTATCCAATAGAATTAATACATGTGTTAGGGTAATAATAATATCATTTTCACCTTAATTACCCTATTTAGTTTTAACCATGGTAAATTAAAGAAAAAAGATATTTTCACCAAAAATTATTTTCATCTCATTGAACCAAATTTTACTTACTGAGATCAACCGTGTCTCTTGGATTTTCTAAATTCCAATCACAGAAGCGGTAAAATTAAGTTTTATGTAAATTTGCAAATTCTCCTAGGAGGTGGGTAAAAGACGGTGAAAAGTTCAATAAAAATTTTATATATCTAAAATTATTATAAAATTACTACAATGAATTACATTGAACTTATATAGGTATTATTTATCAATTTTTTCCTAATATAATGTTAAATAAAATAAATATTTATTTAAATAAAAACTCGGTTTTTAAATAGTAACCTAGTGTTTTCACTATTCATCAAAAATTGAAAGTTTTCATAAAAATACCAAAATTTCACCCTAATCTAATTTCGATATTCCGAATCCAAAAATGAAGTCCATTTTGAATGATAAAATTTCAAAAAGTGGGTATTACTATTCATAACGTCTAGTTCAGGATAATATTATAATAATATCTCGTTTAGTGAAACTTGGTATTGCGTACAACACACGATATCGTGGAAGGTCGTGATTGCGTGTAATGCAAGCCAGGCCAGGGATGCGTGTAGTGAGAGCTCCTTTTGGTGTAGCGTACGACACAAGACATCAATAAAATTAAAAAATATATTTTTCATAAAATCTCGGTGTGTTACATTCTACCCCCCTTAAAATGAATTTCTCCATCGAAATTCGTCGGGGTTATAAATGGTTTACTACTTGAAAGTTTCTTTAATAGAAACTCATATCGTAAAAAGGAAGAGCAAAACTTGACTTTAAAAACTAAAGTATGAAACGTAACGGTTACCCAAATTAACTAATCACTGGTTTTCCACATAAGAGAACATAGGTGAAAATATGGATATGGAAGAAAAATCTAACCATCAAGTTCTGATGGAGAGTGGTAGAGAAAATGGCTATGAAAAAGCCGAAAATCACAAAGCCATATATTTTTGATGATCTAAGGTAACATCTGATTCATTTAATATAAGGGCACTAGGACAACATTTTTGCATTTCAAGATCATTTCCCTAAAGTTGATGAATTTAAAGAAATACTTACATTATTTTGGTACAATCTCACTATTGTTTGTGAATTGAACAATTTCCACTTCATCTCTTAAAGAAATGAAGTTGAATTTGTTATTCATGAAGTGTTAATAGATCGTGTGATAGAATGATTGGTCATTCCATTTGTTTCGAACAAAAGGTTAGAAAAAGATATCAAATATACATAAGTCCATCTATGGTGAGGTTAATCAGATATGATTCCAAACATGGACTTATACTTCATCTATCATACCACTTAATAAAATAAAACTTTTTTCTACTAACCAGTGACTTCCTGTAGGCCGGTGGTATGCGATAAAGGCCAGTTACACTTCGTTTGTGGGTTCGATTCCCACAGCCTTGTCCGACGCGACGGGTTGTCGCACGTCCTGCAGGTTATCCTTTTTCTAAAATTACATCATTATGACATTCCATAGATAATATCAAAAACAGTTGTAGCCTTAAACTAACTTATGTTCAACATAATCCATTTCCAATCTTTCGGCTTATCCAAAATACTTTTGTCCAATCATATAGTATAATGAAAACAATTGTTAGAAATGTCATCTACCGAGCATGTGAATACCGTCATTTATCCCTGATATATCTTGTTGATCACATTCCAATCATGTGAATTCCTTAATCATGTATTCTCTTGAAAAATGAATACCCATTTAACCTTAGTGAAAACATGAATGCTGTCAAAAGTTAACTCATTCCAGAAACCAAAATCCCAAAATTTCTATATACTCAAACCATGATATCACTTTGTCCTTATTTTAGTCATGAGCTCATGATTACTATCATATTATTTTCCCCTTATCCCTTCCATAGGTTCATTTCAACTACTTTCCAAAAATATTTCAATCACTTTTTCATGGTTACCAGTACAATATAATAATTGAAAACCAATACATAGATATTCCAAAATTCCACAATACCATAAATGAGATTCCATGATAGTATTTTGAAATCCCATTACATAAACACTTAATCATTACACAACATTATTTTCATACTCAACATCACAAATAGTGATCACATGAGACTTCTCTTTATCCTTTGATTTAATAGGTTGCTCACATTGATCATCATTAACCCGTGGATTAGGGCATTTATTAGCATAATGCCCCATTTCCTTGCACTTGAATCATTGAAGTTTTGGTGGAGAGTTCTCTGTAGTCTTTTCTATATTCACATCATTATCAACCTTTTTCCCATTACTTCAGAAATCAACTGCTCGATGACCTTCTTTTCCACACTTAAAGCATTTTCTAGTACCTTTTAGGCAATCTCCACCATGCTTCTTTCCAAACTTTGAGGATAAACAATCATTCATCTTCTTTTCACCATTGTTCTGAGATTTCTCCTTGAACTCCATCTTTCGTTTCTTGTAAAAACCATGAGATGGATATGTTACACCCAATTCTAGTTCTACCTTGATAGCACAATACACAATTTCTTCATAGCTACTGAAGTCTCTTATAGCTAATGGCCTTCGACTATTTGGTTTTAAGCCACTGAAGAATCGATCAACTTTACTTTAGGTTGGATGATAAAGCTAGATGAATACCTTGAAAGCCTTGTAAAATTCACTTCGTATATACCAACAGATTCATCATCCTTTTGCTTTAGTTCATGAAACTCCTTCTCCATCTTTGTTCAAAGAATACGAGGGAAGTACTAATTGAAAAATATGTTCTTGAACTCGTCCCATTCCATGGACTCAATTTCATCTCTTAGACTCGTATTCTTGATAAGATTCCACCATTTATCATCTTCAACTTCCAAATGATATACTGATAAGATGACTTTATCATGTTTAGAACATTGAAGAACTGAAAATATCTTTTCAGTGGTACTGATCCATTATTCAGCAACGAGTGGATCGGAAGACCCACTGAAAGAAGTTGGACGTTGCCTCATGAAGGACTCAATAGAATATTGTTACCTTCTCTGCTCATTTGGAAGTCCAGAATGAATCATAGCTTGTGTAAGTATAGAAATATGATTTTTCAATCCATCTCCCATAACATTGGTTTGTTCTAGAGGACATTCATTGCATTGTCCATTACATTGATCAACATGGTTCCTTTGGGTTCCAGCCATCATCTAAAACCCCAAAAGAATAGTGTGAGAGGCAAAAATCATGCTAGGGAAAACAACATAATAAAGGGGGAGTACCATCAATATCTAACATCTTAGGTTAAATTCAAAGATCGTTACCGTTTTCTAGGACTATATCCTTTAGGTATACTTATCCTTAGGGACAACCCTAGACATACCTTAGAAATATCTCTAGAGATCTCACTAAAGTTTTCACATCCTAGTTTCCAAAGGTTGACTAAACCTTTCCTCTGATACCAACTGTAGAGACCCAAATCTTGACATACATGGATATTACATTACTTTTTTGGAATACTTAGTACATAACAAAAACAGACACACAAGGACCGTAATAGTTTAGTGTCTTTGGAAACTCGAAATAAAATCTTCTAATCGTGGTGGAAGATATTCAACATCTCCCATAAAGATATTCCCTATTTTTCTTACCTAAAGCATTTCTTTATATCCTGGGGAAAAGAATACATAAAAGGGGTGAGCTCAAATGCCCATTAAGGGTAAACATAGAGAACATAAAACAATCCATAAACATTTGAATGCAAAAACATGAACATGAAATTTAAACATCAAAATCTTAAGCAAAGATATAAATCGTGGAAGTAGGTAAGGAATATATCATAATGGAACATCTACCATGATAAAATAAAATGGGAATAAACCATGTAATTGTGGAAAAACCTTAAGCACATGATATGATTTCTATAAAAGCCAAGGCATTGCTGCAAAGACCATCTTAGTAGAAAAATTCCCTTTCGGAATCGAGTTCACTCCTCGTTCCAGTCCAGTATTACTGAACCAGATTAACTTACCATTCCAGCCATGTCTATCTCATGAGATATAAATCTTTACCTAATGCATTGGAGGGAGATATAGGTCCCACCCATCTCATAATGAAATCATTCTTACTTGTGCCACACAATTCATCATAACCCAAAGAATAAAATGGGTTTCATAAACATCATCCCATCATCACATAATCCATATAAAACAAATGGATATTTCATCATAAGAAAACTGAAACCATGTAAATCATAGAGACATTATACTTGAAACATACACATAAGAAATAATGTCATCATAGATGGAAAATGGTTTTGATAAAACACTTGAAATGAATTCTTGAGGAAAATATCATTTCTTCTTAAAAATAAAGTTCTTTTCACAAAACATCATGCAATTTTAAAAGAAATAGATTTTTATTGAAAATAGTCATGAAATATTTTGGAGGAAGCTTCATGAGAATAAGGCTTTATAAAACCGTAAAAATCCGTTCACTCTGTATACGTTAAAAACATTCTTCTCGTACTTTTGCCGGAAAAGTCAAAAAAGTACCTCGTAACGTAAACAAAAGAAAGATTCCTTACATACCATGTAGTAAAAGTCAAGAAAATGGGTAAAAAGGACTTTAAACATACATGAAAACACTTTTATAAAACATGGACATGGATGATAGAAATAACCCCAGTAAATAATTATGAATAAGAAATCTCGAATAAAAATGAGATTTGCAAAATTATACCTTACCTTATGTCTGATATGCTTCGTATGTATCCAAAACTACTGTATAATGATTTAAATGATGTCATTGAATTATTACAGAATCATATTCATTGTTATGATATCATATACGGTTCACTTGTGACTTTATATTACCCGTTATTTGGTAAGTTCCATGATAACGTAGTGTTTTGGGTAAAATCGTTTTATTTATCGTACATGTTTGGACTTGTTGTTCTTGATATTATTACTTATAACCAGATTTACTTAATTAAATAATGTAAAACATTATTTATATGTAATATATATTCAGAATATATATATATGATAGATTGATAAATGAAATGAAACACACCGTTCATGGAGACGGTAAGTTGTACGTACGCATGAATGTTGTTTTCATTTCCTTATTGAATTGAATGGAATTAAGTTGATGAAATACATATATATATATATTAATCCAGTATCATTATTATTTTATATATTTCATGATTACTTATTATATATACTTTATAATCATTAATGAATGGTTAACATGGAGAATGAATCTCATCGTGTCGTGGAGACGGTAGTCCGTACGTTTGCACGAGCGATGATATCATTCCAATGATCGTGGAATTGTATTGAAGTGTATGTATAATATTTTAGAATCAATATCACTTTAAAATAATCATATATAGTTATCTATTTACACCATTATACCCATCCAAGTAAGGTTGTGGTTGAAAACAAATTACACCACTGCGTGTAGACGGTATTCCGTACTTACGCACGCGCGGTGATTTCGTTTTCCGTAGGATGGATAGATGGTGAAATAGGTTTGTTTCATACTTATAATAAAATATCTGTATATGAGTGATAATGATGTTATTACTTCATAATGAAACAACTAAAGAAGAATAAGTAGAAGAGGAAATAAAGTTGAAAGAATCAGTAACAGATATTACCTCTTCTTTCGACACGCCTTTTGAAACCTCCTCTTAGGGCACTAAGATTGGTCTTTGAAGAATAAGAGAACCTCTAGTATGTTTCTAGGGAAGTTGTTAAGAGAAATTGGCAGGGTTTTGAGAGATTTAAGGCTCAAATTGGTGTGAGGAAGAGAGGGAGGAGGTGCCCTTTTATAAGGGAGGAGAGGGGCACCTTTGGAATAACTAAACATATTATTTTATTATAAAGTCATATTCGGTTATTAATAGCTCCAAATTGAGTTATTTAGAAGTTAAGGTGGGTATGGGTCTAAATCACCTCATCCAATATAATTTAGACATGTTTAGGTTTCTATTTTAACCTAATCATTTAGATTTAACTTTAAGTTAAATAATTTTTCTTTTACCGTGTCTTCTTTTTTTCTTACACTATAAGGTTAATAAACATACTATAATAAGACAAAAGAACCCCAAGTTGTTTATTATTAACATATATAACCTTATATAAGTCACTTGGACTAACCATAGATTTTTAGGAATAATATAATAATTAATAATATAATATTTGTTTTAAAAACTATTTTATGTCAATTTTGACACTATTTGGTAATTTATTTTTTTGAATCTCCTAACAGAATGATTAGTTCGGAAAATGTTAATTAAATCCATATTAACATGTCATATTAACCTATAAAATTTTTTGAATTCATAAAAAGTCTCAAATTACATTTATTTGAGTATTTATAACATCCATTATGTCAATATTTCATTAATAATATAATTACTACATCATCATTGTGTCATAAATAAATTAAATTACTTAAAATCTAAAAATTAAAAATAAAATACCATTATGTAGGAAATCTTTTTATATTTCTAATGAATATTTATAGTCTAATTTATCTTATTTATAACCCTACATTAAAAATGATTTACTTATTAAACTTTGATTTTAACTATTTTAACCCTTCTTTAAATAAATTTATAATAAATGTCCTAATCTAAACCATGTGTTCCTAAGTAGTAATATTTTATTCCTAAGGTTGTTTTTGGTCTAATTACACTTATTCAATAAAATTAATACATGTGTTAGGGTAATAATAATATCATTTTAACCTTAATTACCCTATTTACTTTTAATCGTGGTAAATAAAAGTAAAAAGGTACTATTCACCAAAAATTATTTTCATCTTATTGAACCACATTTTACTTACTGACATCAACCATGTCTTTTGGATTTTCGAAATTCCACTCACATAAGCGGTAAAATTAAGTTTTATGTAAATTTGCAAATTCTCCTAGGAGGTGGGTAAAAGGCGGTGAAAAGTTCAATAAAATTTTTATATATCTAAAATTATTATAAAATGACTCCAATGAATTACATTGAACTTATATTGGTATTATGTTTCATTTTTTTACCTAAAATAATGTTAAATAAAATAAATAATTATTTAAATAAAAATTCGGTTTTTAAATAGTAACCCTGTGTTTTAACTATTCATCAAAAATAGAATGTTTTCAGAAAAATACCAAAATTTCACCCTAAGAAAATTTCGATATTACGAATCCAAAAATGAAGTCCATTTTGAAAGATAAAATTTTAAAAAGTGGGTATTACTTTTCATAATGGCTAGTTCATAATAATATTATATTAATATCTCGTTTAGTGAAACTTGGTATTACGTAAAACAAACACTATCGTAGAAGGTCGTGATTGCATGTAATGCAAGCCAAGTCAGGGATGCGTGTAGTGAAAGATCCTTTTGGTGTAGCGTACAACACAAGACATCAATAAAATTTAAAAAAAATATTTTTCATAGAATCTTAGGGTGTTACATGTTTGTGGTTGTGTTCATTGATGATATTTTGGTTTATTCAAAAAGTAAAGAGGAACATGAAAGTCATTTCAGGGTTGTCTTAAAAACCTTAAAATAAAAAGAAACTTTTTGGAAAATTCAGAAAGTGTGAGTTTTGGTTACGACAAATTTCATTCCTTGGTCACATTGTTTCAAAAAATTGCATAACTGTTGATCCTGCAAAAACAAAAGTTGTTGAAGAGTGTCCAATACCCACAAATATAACTGAGATTTGTAGTTTTCTTGGTTTGTCAGGTTATTACTGGAGGTTTGTTGAAAAATTTACACGGTTATCTAGTCCAATGACTACGTTAACTCGAAAAGTTGTTATGTTCATCTGGACAAAAGAATGTGATGATTGTTTTCAGGAATTGAAAAGGAGATTAGTGAATGCTCCAGTTTTGGCACTGCCTTCCAGAAATGGTGAGTTTGTCATCTACAGTGTTGCTTCTTTGAAAGGAACACGTTGCGTCCTAATGCAAAATGATTAGGTAATTGCTTATGTGTCGCATCAGTTGAAACCACATGAGTTAAATTACCCTTCACATGATTTGGAATTTGCTGCTGTTGTTTTTTATTTAAAAATTTAGAGACATCATTTGAATGGAGTGAAGTGTGAAATATATACTAATCACAAAAGATTGAAGTATATATTCACTCAGAAAGAATTGAACATGAGATAGAGGTGATGGTTGGAATTAATCAAGGATTATGATTGCACGATCTATTACCATCCATGAAAATCAAATAAAGTGGCTGATGCTTTGAGTCGGAAAAGTAATGCCTCATTAGCCATGCTATGTTTGGAACAAGATCTGTTTGTATTTGATTTGATGAAATTTGTCATAGAAGTTGTTGGTGCAAGAAATTCCTCTGTTTTGTTTCAGGTGTCAGTGAGATCATCTCTATCAGACAGAATAAATAAAGCGCAGAAGGAAGATATTGAGTTGCAGAAAAAGGTAGAGTTGGTTCAGAAGGGTAAGTTGCCTGAATCTAACATTGATAATGATTGTGTTTTGAGGTTTGGAAAGAGATTATGTGTGCCTTTTGATTCACAGTTGAAGAATGAATTTTTATGTGAAGCTCATAGTTCTCCGTTTTCAGTTCATTCTGGGAGTACTAAGATGTACAGATATTATTGGAAGTATTACTAGTGGGATGGAATGAAAAGAGATATTACTGATTTTACTATGAAGTGTTTGACTTGTTAGCAGGTTAAAGCAGAGAGATAGTTACCGAAAGGAATTCTTCAGCCTTTATCAGTGCCAGAGTGGAAATGGGAAAATATATCCATGGACTTCGTTGTGGGATTACCAAAGACATCTCAAGGTAATAATGCAATCTAGGTTATAGTTGACCGATTGACTAAATATGCTCATTTCTTTCCTATTATAGATATTTTGTCTCTAGATCAACTTTCTCAGTTGTATGATAAAGAGATAGTCAGGTTGCATGGAGTTCCCCTCTCTATTGTTTCTGATCGTGATCCCAGGTTCACTTCTAACTTTTGGAATGGCCTTTAGAAGTCATTGGGTACTGAATTAAACTATAGTACAACTTTTCATCCTCAATCAGATGGGCAGTCAGAACGATCAATTCAGACCTTGGAGGATATGTTACATGCTTTCTTGATGGACTACCAGGGAAGTTGGGACCAGCATATTTATTTGGTTGAATTTTCTTATAATAACAGTTTTCATTCCAGTATACAGATGGCTCCATTTGAGGCAGTGTATGGAAAGCGTTGTCAAACTCCAACTTTTTGGGATGAAGTAGGTGAAAGAAAGCTGATGGGACTAGAATTGGTAGAAGAGATGGCAGAGAAAGTTCAGTTGATTCAGAATCACCTGAGAACAGCTCAGAGCAGACAGAAAAGTTATGCATATAACTGGAGGAAGGATCTTTCTTTTGAGGTAGGTGATCATGTCTTTCTCAAAGTTTCTCCTTGGAAAAGTGTGATGCATTTAAGTAGGAAGGGAAATTTGAGTCCAAGGTTCATTGGACCTTATGAAATTCTAGAGAAAGTTGGATCATTTGTGTACAGAGTAGATTTACCTCCATGTTTATCCCAGGTACACAATGTTTCTCATGTTTCGATGTTGAGAAAGTATATGCCAGATCCATCTCATGTTTTGAACCCAGAGGAAGTTCAGTTGGAAGAGAATCTCTCTTATGAAGAACTACCAGTCCAGATTCTGGACCGTTGAGAGATGGTGTTGTGGAATAAGGTAATTCACCGGGTAAAGGTTTTTTGGAAAACCCATATGGTTGAAGAGGCAACGTGGGAATCTGAAAATGCTATGAGGGATAAATACCCACACTTATTTTGATAAGTGGATAAAAATTACGAGGACACAATTTCAAAAAGGGGGGAAGGATGTAACATCATAGGTAAATAAATAATAAGATATTTTCATATTTATTAATATTTTTGAATTAAATATTAATTTTAGCTTTAAAGGCGTTGCTATGTTCAATAGTGTACCCGATACGCAACAACGAGTTTCTTAGAAATCTTACGTTGCACACTAATAATATAATATTATTATCTTAAATGGTTGTTAACTCATAGCCGTTGTACTGGAGGGAATGAAAAAAACTAACTAAAATATGATTATATATGTTTGTTAAATATATTTACATTTATCAAGTAAAATTTAGAGGCTTAAAAAGTGAATGAATCTAATTTTAAGCATAATTTTCATTAAAAGGCTGATTTATCGCCTTTTAATGGAGAAACCTTTTTAATTCTAGTTTTGGTCACTTTAATACATTATATATGACCAAATAAAATCCTTATTTAGAATGAGGACATCATAATTTACTTTGGGTAATTCTTTGGTATTTTTCTGATAAAGTTCCTTTTTTAAGGAATAGTGAAAATATTGTATTTTAATTCAAAACTATGTTTTAATCAAATTTATTTATATGGATATATTATCCTTTTAATTGGTTTTAAAGTGTAAATATATTATATTTTTACCATTTAATCTAATGTTGGTCATTAGAAGCAATTTCACATTTAAGTTGTATATAATCAACTGTCAATCTTTTGATAGTTAATATTTCTTAAAAACACGCCTTTTGTTTTGACAACGTGAATTAATTTTAAATTGATTTCTGCCACTTATGTGTTTTGAATTTGGAGAAATGTATTCCATATTTGAAATCAGGAGGTTCAAATTGTGTAAATAGGTAACTTTTATTTTTAGGCATTTTAAATATTTACCTCAGTAAATATTTTATTTACCATGGTTAAAGGGAAATCAGGTAAATAAGGATAAAAATAATAATATTTATTTACACTAACAGGTATCATAATATTATTGGTTGAGTCATATCCAACCATGGTAATCCTTGGGTAGATTTGGGTACCCCATGGATCCACTAAAAAGAGATTATGACAATTTATTTTAATTAACATAAAGTAAAGGCCAAAATGAAATAAACAAATATCTTTTAGTAAATTAATTTTTATATGGGGTTATACAAGTTATATTTTCGACTATAAATATTCATTGGAAATATAGAAAGATTTATTACATCATGGTTATTTTTTTATAATTTTTATACATCATATAAATTAAATATTTTATGACACAATCATGATGCAGTATTTACCTCATTAATAAATGATTTAATTAAATAATATTATAATGATTAAAATATTATCCAAAACATGTCAAATTATGATTGGATGATTTTATTTCGAATATGAGTCATCTTATCTTATACCATTATTATTTTTGTACCTTTAGAAACCGAATATCAGTATATTATAAAATAATATTTTCTCTCTTTCCTAAAGAGCCCCTCCTCTCCCTTAGAAGAAGAGACCACTTATATGCCATTTCTCACACCTCTCAAGCCATTTGGATCATCCAAACACTTCCCAATTAATCTCCATACATACCCATACTCCTCCTAGAAGCCTTATCTTAGTAATAAGGCACTTCAAGAAGTCCTTTGGTTCAAACCAAAGTGAGTTACCCAAATTAAAGGTAAATGTTTCTATTAAATTGTTTTCTTTTATTTTGCTTATCCAACCCCTAAACTCTTTTTATTTCATTTATTTTGTAACAAAACCGGTATCTTAAATATACTAGTATTTTGTTATGATATGAATTCTAACTACACTTACACACACCTCCATCTAATGGATGAAGAACATAATGTTTCTGTGGATGACAAACTAACGCCTCACGAAACGATGATTGTTCAATTACATCTTACCGCCTCTCATGGTGGCCATTATGATGGAACTTTATTTATATATGATAAATATTATGTTTATGATTTTTTTATGCTTCTATACTGCCCAATTATATCAAACCTTTAAGGTTTCCATGGTGGGTAAATATGATAATCTCATTTTAGGAAGTGCGGATTACCTCCCCCTCAAAGTGATGTGACTCGTTAATGCCCTATGTGGGATGTATAAAGGATAGAGTTAATGATATTATATATAATATTATACTGTAATTATAATATACCTATGTATCATTATGTTTTAATTCCATTAAAATAAGAAATATAAATGAAAGTAGTGTTCATGCGTACGTATGACTTATCGTCTCCATGAACGGTGCATTTCATTTCGTACCTCCAAATGTTATGTTCTATTATAAATACATGTACATGATGGATATATATGATATATGTGATACCCAAATCATTCATATAATTATGTATATAATAAATCTTTTACCATGTGAACAACGTGTAATTATAAGAAGTCCATTTTTGACTCAAGTACCAAATATTGACAAAATGAACGTTATTAACATAAATGATTACATAATGATTATAACATGGTAATAAGTGATATAAAAGGAATAATAATCTTGAAAAAGGATCCTAAGAAAGTATAAATTAACTTTAGTTTATTATTCATGAGATTAAAGAACGAACGGGTCAAGTCGGAAACTAGGTAAGGGACTTCGTCTCAATCTCCTTTCATTTAGGCATTTTTAGTTTTATACATGACATTATTTTATACGATGTATAAAACCCTTTGAATTTTAATTATATTCAAAAGGAAACATTTCTCTACAAAGAATTTTACTAAATGACAAAAAGGAATGTTTCTTTAACATAAGTGGTGACAACGACCATTCCGCCGCCGTGAGTATTATTTGACCTTTAGCTTCCTTAACAAGCCGAAATGTTTTTTAAAGGAAAAATAAATACCAAAAACTCTTTTTACATATTTTGGTATTAAAAATGATTTTTAGAATGGATTTATTATTTCAATATCCTGAAATGATATTTTATTATTGCAATGTGGAAATTTTATCTTTCCTTTATGCTTATGTTATGTGTTAAGATCATGTTTTGGTTCTTGGGAATTATTTACATATACGGGTGGTTCCGTGATAAACCTAGGGCGGGTGAGCCCGAGATAGCTCTCCAATGCATTGTGTAACATGACGGAGGTAAATGTGAATGTTTTTCCTAAGAGATTTAGGGAATATACTGTGATGGGTATTCCAATGTAACTCTCTGTGTAGCTGTTATAGCTACAATGTAAGTATGGTATGGATGCTGCAAGTTACCTTTATGATTTATGATTTCTATGTGTCTTTCATAAATCTTATTATTTCACGAGGTAAGTAAAAGAGTTCATGTTTTGTATGTATTTATGAACAAATGTTTTCATTCACTTTTTTATAACCCTTAATGAGCCTTTTATGCTCATCCCAAGTTTTGAAATGTTTTTCACAGGACTTAAAGATGAATAGGGTCAAGGATGGGATCAAGGAAAAGTCATTTCCTCTTTAACATGGAATTAGACATGACTTTTTTTTACGAGTTTTTATTTTATGAAAAAAGTGGATTCTGTGTAGAAGTGCCTACTTTATAATATTTTTAGATGTATTAGTTATATCCTAATTCCCAAAAACTCTAAACCTGAAAAGATCCTCAATGTGAATTAATCCTTTAATTCAATATTATGTAATGTTTAAGGTCGGGTCCTTATAGGAAATGTAAAAGCTATTAAAATTATCTTATACGAAAGTGTAGGGTATCCCTCCACCTAGGATATTAGGTTTGTCTCCCCAACAATGGTAATCCCTCCATACGATTGTTGACAGATAATTTTTGTTATCCCCTCAAGCCCTCAATTTTTTAGGTAATCGACACCTCTGTCTTCCAAAAGCCTGAAAGGCCTCGATACAGTGATCGATTACGTGAACTATCTATCCCTACCACCCAAAGATTGTATTGACTTGATCAGAAGCCTAGATAAAAACAAATAACTTATTAAAATACAAAAAATAAGAATGACCCATTCACGTTTTTCAATTTCAACGATTTCCCATGAAGTAGAGAGATGTTAAACAATCGCTCTCTAGAACATAGAAAAATATGAATTTGAACATATTACATTTTCTGATTCAAATGACCTCTTACTTATAGGCCTTAGTTTCCAATGGTCATATTTTTCCAAAGGTCATATTTCTCAAGATAACTCAGATAGACTTGGACACCTCGCATTGTAACGGTCATATTGAAACAGAAAACATGCCATTATTTTGATAATGTATAATTAACTCCATGAATTTTTTTTGGGTTAAAACAATAGGTATACAAAAATGATAACATGAGTTAGATTGATATAGAACATGTGTTTTTATAAATGAATAAAAGCTTTCAAGTTAAAAAAATTAAATCATGAGTACGATTAATATTACTTGGTGAAATGTATTGATATGATAAAAATTGAGTATGATGAATAATGTGATTACGATGAACATAGTAAGTACTATAAACAATGTACGATAGAACAATTCAGTACAATAGACAAATTCATTACGATAGATAGAGTCATTATGATAGACATATTTATTACAATAGACAGAGTCAATGCATTCAAAGTAATTCCATTATTTGAGAAATGAGTATAAAGAGATTTGTGATTTCCATAAAAAAGACATAAAAGTAAAATATAAGACTTATGAATTTACAATCTTCCCCTTTCTGGAAATAACCAAACATAATGTAAAAATAGAAAGAAACAATTATCCCCCCCTGAGATATGTAATCTCATCATAATAAATAAATTAATAAAAATAAATCCCCCTTAGGTATATAATATCCTAAGGATTTTATTCATATATATTTTCTTTGTTTTGAATGTATTACGTTTGACTAAAAAATTAATAATTCTCCCCCTTTTTGAAACATTCCCCCCTTTCATAATACATTCTCCCCCTTAGTGTTTTACAAAAAAATGTTGTAATTTTATATCTCCTAAAAAGGTTAGAGAGAAATAAAATGCACAATAACAGAAATAGAAACACATTTCATTGAAATTTTAATAGTTCAATGATTAAAAAAACAAACAATGAAGAGAGATACCACAGAATATTAATTTTCATTCCTTTTTATTATCTTTCTTGATGAACTCATGAAGAATAAACTTCATATTATTTATCTATTTATTGTATTCTGAGATATAAACAACCTAAATTTTGAGACGATCTTGTTGATATGAAAATAGTTGATCGTGGTTTTTGATAGTCTCTTCTTGAATTTTGATCACTTCTTCAAGAGTATAAATTATGTCTCGTATATTATTCTTTTTTTGAGTACACATATAATTTTGATTTTTTAACAAAAATATTTCATCTTTTAAAGATGAAACCTTTAAAAAATCTGACTGAAATTATTCATCCTCTCCTGAAACTCTTTTACTCAAGAATCATCAGCACCATGGGTTTTTTAAAATAGATTCAACCTATTGATAGATTCATTGTCGGTATTATTAAAAGGAATGAAAGATCATTTGAAATCCTCCATAATTATGAAATTTATTCCTCATGATCATTAACTAATATTCATATTTTGTATGACTATTTGGTCATCTTATTGCAAACCTTCTTATGTGGAACTGAACAATCGCTCAGGAATTTTAGGTCAGCCTCTAATGACATTACTCTCTTTCTGGTCTCTCTTACTAAACCAAATTTCTTTCTTGGATTCTCTATAGTGAAATAAATTTTCCTTTCTATTTTGTGAATGTAAGGAATAGTCTTCTCATTTCTTCTTAAAACATGAAAAATGTAATCACTTTTCTTGAGAGAAATTTTATTATCTGGATCAGTATAATCATCATATGATTGATGTTCATTATATCATCTTGGGTCTTCATCATGATATTTTCATTTTCCTTTATCTTTTTTTCTTTTCAACCCTTTATACTTCTCTTCATATCCTTATTCTTCCACTTTGTGACTGATGGAAATTACTTTCTCATCATGAGAAATTTGGTCCCCTTTCTTGACTGGAGAGGGAAATTTCTACGATTTAGTTTCTATGGATTGAACTGGTGTCTGATCGGCATAATTATTCTATTGAGTTACTTAATTTTGTTTTTGAAGGGAATATTATCTCTACTTTCCTTAGAACTCTGAATAAATTCTAAAATATAGTTATCTTCATCCTAATATCCTTCCTGTTGTGTGGACAATTTGATAACATCTTGCACTATTTCTTTTCATTTATATTTATCTAGAAGAGTTTGAATGATCGGTTCTTGTTAAACTTCTTCTATCAGTTGGGAACATCCTAAATCAACACTTTTTAGAATTTTAGAAACATAAAAATCATGATATTTTATTTTCAAAAGATTCTTCTTCTTCTCAACCTATAGAGTATCCTCTATTCTTATCCTCTCGGCTAGAGCATCAACTGGGTCAAGACCAATCATAAGATCACATTCTTTTATATGTTATTTATCTTTCTCAAATTGGCTATAACCTCTTTACTATATTTTTTATCTTCTTCGTCTTTGCACTGATTTTAGGAATTGAATTTTGAGAAGAAACAACTATTATAGCTAATTCTATTGGAATTGGGGATGATTGATTTGGTGTCTATTGATTTGGTGTCGATTGATTTAGTGTCAATTCTTCATGTACATATTTGATGAAGAGTATTAATTCTTCATCAAAACAAACATACAATTTCTTTATCGTACACTTACCTATCCATAAAGGCTTTGGCCCTTTCAATTCCCCTTTCAATGGAATATTACAAAACAACAATCTTTCAAGAATGAGATTTGGGAGAATAGATAGATACATGATTATATGAGAATTAATTTCTCCAGACTTCACATTCTTGATTTTTTCGACAATGTTACCCATGAGACTATCCATTCTCATGTTTAGAAGATAATCTAACATAAATATGTCAGAAACCAAAAGATTTTCTCTATCTCCTTTCCTTGGAATTATAAATCCTTGCATCCAACGGACAAAAAGCTAGTTATCTGTGTAGAGACCGGCTACTTTCCTTTTCTCATCATTTATAAGAAATAATGAATTTTCATCTCTTTACATATTAAACATACCAACATCCTCTGGTAGTTTATGAGAAGGAAAAATGGATTCCCCTTCAGTAAGAACATTGAGGAAAATGTACTGTTTGTTTTACAGACATTGCAAACATTCTATCATACACAACAAATGTAATCATCATATTCTTATCAAAAGACATAGTATTTTAAAATTTTCTAACCTCTTCAATAGGAATTAGATATTGAGATATTGGTTTCTCAACACAATGATGTTCCCAGCCTTGGAATAAAATAGTCCTCTTGATTGTTGAGTCATAACTGTCAAAAAAAGCTCAAGAAACTATCATCTCTCTGAATAATTATTTTTTCGATAAATTCATTGAAGACATATCAGTAGTAGTGTTGGTATAAGACTGAGACATAAATATGTTTATCAAATGATAATATTTTACCAAGCCTTAAGAAGGGGATCAGAGCTTCACTAAGATATCTGAAGAACAAATGTGGGTTTAAATAGGGGAGTCCCCTATTTATAAGAACATTTTGGATGACCATTGGTGTTATAAGGTTAATATTAGAAAATAAGAAATCCAATGGTTAAAAATAAAACAGTTTTTTTTAAAAAATGGATGAATTTTTTTAAAAAAAATTATTTAAAAAAATGAGAAATTATAACACAATAGAAAGTCAAAATTGAATGTACCTATTAGATATTTAAAGTAAGATGTTGGTTTCTAGGTATGATTTAAGTAAAAATAAAATAAAATACAGAATATTAATGGGTAAAATAATTAACATATAATTGAATTAATCATCAAACCGATGAAAAAATTGTGAATATGATCGGTTTTCAGATCGATGGAAAAGAAAGTAATTACCATAGGTTGTCATACCGATGGAAAACAAAGTCATTACTAAAGTATGTCAATCTGTTAGAAAAAATTTCATTACCATATGTTTTCTAGCTGATGGAAAAAAACTAATTACAATAGGATGTCAATCCGATAGAAAAAAATGTCATTACCATAGGTTTTCAAGCGGATGGAAAATAATGTCATTAGCATAGGTTGTCAAGCCAATGGAAAAGAATGTCATTACCATAGATTTTCATGCTGATGGAAAATAAATTCATTACCATAGGTTGTTAATTTGATGAAAAAAAAATCATTACCATAGGATTTTAAACTGATGGAAAAGACTATTAGGATGATTAACAGTAAGCCAAAATTATAAACAAAATGTGAAAACAATAAACAGAATATCAAAACAAAAAACCAAATGTCAAAATAAAAAAACATAATGCAATAAAAATGAAGACTAATTTAAAAAATTAAACAGAAATGATTAATGTATAATATAAGATAATATATAAATAAAATTCTATAATAAGTTAAACATGGAACAAAAGAGTAATGTTTTCCCCCCTATGAAAAGGAGTGTTTTTTTGTAAGGAGAAATGTTAAAAGAGTAATTAGATGTGAATTATTATTTTAATGTAATCATTCCTAGATTATATTTTATGTATTCAAATCTATCTGAAGGTAATGGTTTTGTAAAAATATCAGCAAGTTGTTCTTGCATTCTGATGAATTGTAAAATGATATCTTTTTTTTGTGTGATCCCAAATATTGTGATGCCTAATATCTATGTGTTTTTCATGAAGGTGATGTGCAGGGTTTTTACATAAGAAGGAACTTTTTTAATCACGCAATATTTGAGTTTTAGTAAAAATCATACCATAATATGTGAGTGTGTGTTGCATCCACAACACTTGATCACAACAACTTCCAACTGCTACATATTCATCTTCAATAGTGGAGAGTGTGACTGAGTGTTGTTTTTTTCATGACCAAGAGACTAAAGAATCTCTTAGAAAATGACATGTTCCAGAATTACTCTTTATATTCATTCTTTAACCACTAAAGTAAGCATCCAAAAAACTATTCAATTCAAAATAACTTCTAGAAGAATAGAAAAGGACTAAATTCAAAGTTCCTTTTAAATATTAGATAATCCATTCCACATCTTTTAAATGGTATAGTTTTGATTTTTCTTGATATCTAGAACATAAGAATACATAAAACATTAAGTCTAGTTGACTAGTTGTTAAGTATATTAAACTCCCTATCATATCTCTAAATGTTTTTTGGATCAATTAGTTGTCCAGCCTCATCATGATCAAGAGTGTTTTAGGTTCCAATAGGAGTACTAATACATGTAGTATTTTCATATCCATAATTTTTTAGTATTTCTTTTATATACTAATGTTGAGATATATAAGTACCTTCTATTTTTTGAGAAATTTGAAAACCAAAAATGAATTTTAAATCACCCATCATACTCATTTCAAACTAAGACTTAATTAGATTTGCAAATGAATCTGTTAATGACTTTTTAGTTGATCCAAAAGTGATGTCATAAACATAAATTTATAAATATAATAATATATTTGTTTTATTTATTTATAAAAATATATGGATCATATTTTCCTTTAATGTAATTATTTTTTTTACAAAAATCATGATAACCTATTATAACATGCTCTAGGGGCCTGTTTATGTCCATAAAGGGCCTTGGTAAGTTTGAAAACATATTCAGGATTTTTTGAATCTTTAAAACATGGGGGTTGGTCTACATAGACTTCCTCCTGAACATATCCATTAAAGAAAGCACTCATGACACCCATTTGAAAGAGTTTGAAATTGAATAATGCTGCAAAGGGTAATATAATTCTAAAATATTCAACTCTTGCTACAGTAGCATAGGTTTATTCATATCCTATTCCTTCTTGTTGATTATTTCCTTTAGAAAAATGTCTAGCTTCATTTATTACAATGATACCATTTTCATTGCATTTGATTCTGAAAACCCACTTTACTCAAATAGTAAATGGTTCCTTAGGTTTTTCAAACAAGGTGAAAATTTTATTCATTTATAATTCATTTATTTTATCTTGCATTTCATTAATCCAGTCCTCATCACCTAAGGACTCACTTGAATTTTTATGTTCAAATTGATATAGAAAATAAATATGCTTAAATTAATTTATTAAGGAATTTATATTCCTTACTAGAAGATTTAGATCACCAATAATGTTATCACAGGGATGATTCCTATGTAATAGCTGATTTGGATTTTAAAAATCCTTCTCATTAATAAACAAAAGAAAGTATTTTATTGTAAATGTATCAGAAACAATTTTTTGAGAATTTAAAATATTTGAATAATATTCTATATGTTGATAATGAGTTTTATAAAACACATAAGATGTAAAATTTTGAGAATTTTTAAAAGAAAAAGGGTATTTTTCATCAAGCATAACGTGTATTGTTTCTTCAACAACACAAGTGTTTTTATTAAAAACTCTAAAATCTATAGAGGTGGTGGAATAATCTAAAAATATTCCTTCATAATATTTGGTTGAAAATTTATGTAGATTATATTTTTTATTAAAAATTAATACTTTGCAAACAAATACATTCACGTATGAAATTTTTGTTTTGCATCCCATTCATAACTCATAAAAAGTTTTATTAAGAAAAGGTCTAATTAAAATTGTATTTATAGTATAAAAATTAGTACTAACAGCTTCTTCCCAGAAATGTTTTGCAATTTAGTATTCACTCAACATGGTTCTTATTATCACTTGAAGAATTCTATTTCATTTTTAACAACGCTATTTTTCTGAGGTGTTCTTGGTGATGAAAAGTTGTGAGTAATAAATTTTTTACTACAAAATGTTTTGAAATCATAATTTACAAATTCTCCACCATTATCAATTCAGATAGTTATCAATGGTCGGTTTTTCTGATTTTTAACATTATCAGCAAAAGCTTTAAAAATAGTATTTTGATTTAATAGAGAGAAAATGTACCCATGTACATATAGTATAATAATCAACTTATAAAAATACATAATACTTGCCTCTAATACATCCGGTTTGCGTTAGACCTAAAATATCCATGTGCACTAACTGTAATAAATTAGTAGTTGCGACTTAATTGATTGACATAAATCATGAAATATGTTATTTTCCATATTTTAAAGAGTCACAAACATTTGAAGAATCAATATTATGCTTGGGTAAATCTTTAAAAATTCCTTTCATGTAGAGTTTATATAAATTTATAAAATTACAGTGTCTTAATATTATATTCCAAAACCATGAATGGTCATCTATTGCACTTTGAAAAGGTAAGGCATGGCTTCTATAGTCTAGTAAGTTCAATGTGTAAACATTCTCATGCCTTTGGGCTGATATAATGAATTCATTCTTGGAATTATGAACTATACATTTTTCATTTCTAAAAATATCAAGGTAACCCTCATTACACAATTTGACCATGCTAATGAGGTTGTGCTTAAGACCATCAATGAGAAAACAATAGATATCAAATTTTTTATAAGGAAAATGATATTACCTAAACCGAAAATCATTCCTTGATAATTGTCTCTGAATGTAACTATTCCTCATTTCCTATTGATAAATTTTTCAAAGAAGATTATGTTTTTAGTCAGGTGTCTAGAACATCCACTATCCAAGTACCACATTATAGGACCCCGGGACACCCTGAGAGGGGAGGGGTTAATCAGGGTGTCAATTTTTTCTTTTAAAACAAGGATATTGTTCCCACAGTGGTAAGAACATGTTAAACCTATAAGACCGATGAGTGCAGAAAGAAAACAACCACAAGTAAAGAGACTAGACAACACTTTTACATGGTTCTCCACTAAGGGAAACGTCCAAGGAGCATATGTCGACAGGCTTTCGGTCGTACCAAAATCCACTAAACTTCACTAGCAATGGATTACAAAGTTCAAGTATAGTCACTCTGTCCCAGGTGCACTACCTTTAAAAAAGTTCAGTGATAGCTCACTACGCCCCTCTGGTCACTCCCATTGACTCCCCCTGGCTCACTGCCTTTGGTGAAGTCCCAATCAGTTTATAGACATGAAGGTCTCTTCAATAGATTCGCATTTAAGTCATTGCATCTACTTAGCATGAGACTCTACCTGCATCAAAGTCTTAAATTGATGTACATGAAATAATTGAACCATTGAACCGGATAATTAGATTGTGTAGACCGGTTACACTATATATTTCACGCAACACCTACCCTTTGTTCAAAAGATCTCACTTTTGCATGCAATACTTGATTTTTACGTGGAAAATAATATGTGAAACAACCTCCTTTACATGAAACCTCAAGTTTTTTCCACGGCTTTAACTTTTTTCTGCAGAATCACCTTTTACACACAGTTTGCAATTTTTTCACGCACCTTCCTCTTTTGCGTGTAACATCAATTTTTACGTGCAATGTCTGTGTTTTCACGCACCTTAAACTTTTCTTCACAACACCTTTTATGCACACATTTTATGCGCATCATAACTTGGATATTCTCTATGTCATCAACTATATGGAATGAGGAGGGTCACCTCTTATTTATATAAATCACTAATCATCACACGCAAAACCCTTTGTGGCACAAAAAACATCTCATTTGGCCCGCAATACATTTCACGTAGGAACCGTTTTCTGTGCACATCTCCATGTTTTTCGCGCAGCCCATGCTTTTGCAATTTTTCGATGTTCTGATTCCGAAACTCCTCTTGCACGAAAAAACTCTCTCCACAATTTTGTGCACCATGATATTTTGCGTGCACAAATCACCTATTTCACGCACAATGCAACTATTTCATGCACCACTTCCTCTTTGAGTGCACCCCCTTTTTTGAATAACCCATGTCTTCACATTCCGTTTTTCAGGCCCAAAAATGTGGCAAACACTAAAAAACTGCGCCACCTTTAATATTGTTGTTTGCATGAACTGAAAGATAACATTACTGGAAAAATTCGAAACATCTAATGAGAATTGACAGCAAACAGAAACCATACTCCAATTCGTGCATAGAACGACCATGGTTCTAACAATCTCCCCCTTGGGTTTGTTTGAAATTGCCAAATAAATTCAATAGAGCACCAGCCACATGTAAACCAAAAACGCAAGAATCAACTCATCCAACACTCTAAGTCTACGTGAGCAATGCTCAATTTAGAAAACAAGAGGGGAAGCGTGAATTGGGATCGAGTGTTTTGTAATTCTCAATGACGCCCAAGTAGTTCTCTTAAAGATTCACAGAAGCATTACATGTCCATCACATGTCCTGAATTTATTACTTATACCCCATTGACAATAAACCCAAAGGCTAGTAATTGATCATTATTAAGCTCACAACACACTCCCTCTAGATTGTATCTCCACCACAAACCTCCATCATATCTTGAAAGGGATTAAAAACATTTAACATAATTTGGGAGAGGGGTACCTCAGAACCTCCTTATGCATTGGTAGGTGGCGAAACACAAAGGTTCAACCGATGATTCCCAAAAAAAGACACTGAAAGTGACTTCGTTAGGATATCATCAACTTTCTCATCAGTTCCCACATGATCCATCTTAATCACACCGTGTTCAACTTTTTCCTTGATAAAGTGATTTCTGATTTCAACATGATTTTAGTATGAGAATGTTGAACTTGATTCTTCATAAGATCAATTGAGCTCTTGTAATCATAGAAAATAACCATTGGTTGTTTCACCTCATAACCAATATCTGTCAATTTTTTCTTCATCCATTGTAGTTGAGTGCATGCCTTTTCATCAGAGATATACTCAGCTTCAGCATTACTTAGAGAAGTACTTTCTTGTTTCTTTCTCACCCAGACAATGCATTTTTTTCCAATATAGAATGTTCCACCACTGATGGACTTTCTTTCCACTTCATCTCTAGCCCAGTCAGCATCAGAAAATGTTTATAATTCACTATCCCTTCCTGTAGTAGAGTATAACCCAAAGTTATGAGTACCATGAATGTACCTCATGATTGTTTTAACTGCTTCCATATGTTCCTCCTGTGGATTACTTTGCAAGCGGGCCACTAGACATGTTGAAAAAATATATATCTTGTCCCATCACTGTCAGGTACAGTAGGTTCCCAATGATCCTTCTATACTTGGTGGGATCTACAGAGGTCCCATCCTCATGATTTCCATGTTTGGTTCCAATTGCAATCAGAGTTGACATTAGTTTGGAGTCATGCATTTTAAATTTCTTCAAAAACCCTCTTGCATACTTTTTATAAGAGATGAAAGTGTAATCTTTCATTTGAGTCACATTCATCCCCAAAAAATATGTGAGCTCCCCAATCATTAACATTTCAAACTCTGATTTCAGGTGATTTGCTAATTCATACACTGATTTCTGCCTGATACCGCCAAATATAATGTCATCAATATAATCTAGAACCATGAACTGATCTTTCAGAGAATTCCTCACATAGAGACGGTGATCTACTCCTACTCATGTGAATCCTACTTTCTTGAGATATGATTCCAGCCTGGAATACCATGATCATGGTGCCTGCTTCAAACCATACCTTATTTAGTTTACAAACCATTATTTCATCTGTACCAAGAAGGATACCCACTGGTTGTTCGATGTAGACTTCTTCTTCAATAACTCCATTCAAGAAAGATTTCTTGACATCCATTTTATAAACATTATTTCCTATTTGTATTTACATAGAAAGAAAAATCTAGATTGGCTTGAGTCTAGGCACTGGTGTAAATGTTTATTTAATATCGACACCTTCAATCTGTGAATATCCTTTACATACTAGTCGTGATTTTTTCTGATAACACTTCCATTCTCATCAAACTAGTTTTTAAAAATCCACTTTATTCCAATAACATTATGACCTTCAGGTTTCTTGACAAGATCCCAAGTCTAATTCTTGTCAATCTGATCAAACTCTTCATTCATGGAGTTCACCCATGAATTATCCTTTGAATCTTCTTCAAATGAGTATGGTTCCACCGTACAAACGAATGCAGATTGTGTATTACTCTTCATCCTCCTTGTTTGTGTGGGTTTTGTCCAATCCACGATGATGATGGATTGATCAATTTCTGCTCTTCGATTTCTCCTCTTACGTTCAAATGAATTTCTTCCAGCTACAGTTTCATCATCAGATTATTCTTCTGAGTCAACCTCATGTTGTGACTCGCGGGGGTTTCATACACTGTCCTCCATTTCTGTATGTGCATTTACTCCATGTTCACATTCATCTTAATCTTCTATCTAATCAGCATAGGGATTATTTGAAGCATTTGGGGTTTTTCCTTCAATGATCTTAACATCATTTCTCTCTATAATCCTCCTCAAGAATTTATTGAAACACTTGTTTGCTTTGCAGTTCATTGGATATCCAAAAAAATTTCCATCATTAGAATTGTCACCAAACTTCCCTTGATTTATTTCTTTATTACGAATGAATCATTTTCTTCCGAATACACGAATGTATTTCAACGAAGTCTTCCTTCCAATCCAAAATTTATATGGCATCTTCATTTCTCCCATATAAAACCCCATTCAATTCTGAATGTCCACATCAGCTTCAACATCTTCTTTCCAGTATTGGTGAGAGATACAAATCTCAATAAGCATAGTCTTGGCCATATTGTTAACCTGTTTATTTCAGAACTCAACAAATCCATTTTGTTGTGGAGTTTTAACAACCTCTACCTCATGACATATTCCATGTTTTTATAGGTAATTATCAAACTCAATGGACATGTATTACCCTCCATTGTCAGATCTCACAAATTTTATTGTCCGTCCAGTATCATTCTCGGCAATTCGGCGATAAGTTTTCATGAAATCAAGTACTTTTAGTTTCCATTCAATAATTATTACACATGCCATTATACTAAAATCATCAATGAAAAGGATGAAGTACCTATCTCCAGGAGTTCCAGCAACATTTATCAGGCCACATACGTCTGTATGGTTGAGATTAAGAAGGTGTGATTCCCTTTTCTTCTTTGGTCGATATGAATTACATACTAGATTCCCCCATATACAAGCATCACAAGTCTTTTCCTTTTCAAATTTTAGAATGGGGATATCCATGAAAATATTCAGCATAGATATCCTTTCTAGATCTTGTTTGTTAATGTGCTCTAGCCTTTGATGCCACATGTTGTTTTCTTCTTCAACAGACAAATAGCAAGAGTTCACTTTTCTGTCAACCTGATATAAGTTTCCATCTGTTTTTCAGCCTTTCTTAAGATAATTATCTGATTTTCCCTTTATAATGAAGCCTTTTTAATTGAAAGATACTATTAGTCCTAGGTCGTAGAGTTGACTCGCACTGAGGAGATTGTGACGTAGACCATCCACATAAAAGAATTCAGTCTTCTTCAGCTCTCCACTGGCGAGAGCTATATTCCCAGTGAAATTAATCTTCAAAGCACCATCATTACAAAACCTCATTGTTCCATCAACCTTATTTTTAATGTTCTTCAAAAGGTCAGCATTTCCTATCATATGGGATGAGCATCCATTATCAAGAATCCAGATGATGCTGCTCTTTTTATCTTTAAGGGATACTTTTGCAAGATTAGATTTCTCGATCTTATTCTTTTCATTCCAAGAGATTTTGGATTGATTATAGGATACGGATGGCCTTCTAATTCATTCCTCCACATAATCAGATTCTTCTGACCCATAGTCTTCTTCCAGAGGAGAGAACATTTTTGTGAGAATAACACCATCAGAAGGGTGAATATTGACCAGTCTCTGAGTGTTGTATAAATTTATCATGTCATACCTCTGCCTGCAATACATAGCTATATGTCCAAAGATAGAACAATGAAAATAGTATACATAGAAACTATTTCTTTAATAAGATGGAGGATATGAAATCAGTCTCATTTGTTGACATCCAAAATCTTCCCCATTCATGTAGATCCTTTCCTCTTCGCAATATGACATGGTATGGCTTAGGTAGCCACAAAATCGACACTTCATGAGGCGAAATGTCTTGACACTTGAATTTATCCTCATTCCTTCTTCCTTGAGAGAATGGTTGAACTGCCTGTCATTTATGAATTTTTGAGAATAATCTTCAGTGTTTCTTTTAATTTGGATTGAGGGTTTCTTTCTCAGCACTTCATTCAACATTTTAACATGTCCAACTTTTAACTTATCTATCTTTTGGCTATCTTCACTTCCACTAGTTGATCTCTCAACTTCACAACTAATTCCACTCTTTCCCATGGAAGTGGTACTTTGATCACTCAATATTTTTCCAACCCCATTTTAACCACACTTGGATCATACTAGTAATTCTACATATGAGAATCTGCCAAAATTAATTTTCTTCTTAACCTCATTTTTGGTTGAATTCCATTCATCTTTTCTTCTAAGACTAACAACTTATTATTCAAGACCCTCAACAGTCTTGTAATTTTCATCCAATCTTGATGAAAGGTCATTTATGACCCTTTCTTGTTCATCAATTCTAAGATTTAGTTCCACAAAGTTATCCATGGTTTTACGAATTGAAGACTAAACTATCACTAGTTCTTCTACTCGTTCAATTCCAGCTTCATGCTCACCAACATATTCTGATAATTCTTCCACCATTTCTTTCCACTTATTGCATATCTTATATTTATTCTCATTATTTGAAAAGGAATCATAAATTTGAATCTTTGGATCACCATTAAGAGTAATGTAGTTATCATTTTCATTTATTGATCGAGGGTTCTAACTTTCCAATAGTATCCATCATGGAAGCATGGTTTCTAGTTTCAAATTCTGGTTATTTTCATCACAAATTTCAATATCATCATCTTCCTCCTCAAAGACAAAACTCTTCTTCTATACTTTCTTTCCAGATTTGATGTCTCATATTTTGGAAAACCTTCTCTGAGCCTTCTCGATGTCTTCTGCGTCCTTCTCATCATAATAAAACATTATTTGTAACTGAGAGGCAATGTTCCCAACTCTTATACACAAAAAACATGCTAGAGGTAGATTACCATTATATTTACTTTTTCCCTCATTATCTTCATGGAAGTGATAGAAAGAATTTATTTTTCCTCATCATCTTCAGCACCATTGTCTTCTGAAATTTCCAGTTTTTCCATGGATTTGAACGCCATTTCCTTGCTAACAGGAGTTGTGGAATCATTTGGGTTGACTCTCATCTCATATTACACTAGACAACTTAAAATATCATCCTAAGAATTTTTAGATAGATCTCTTTCTTCAAGGCCTGACACCATTTCATTATACATAGGAGGAAGTATTCTCAAGATTTTCTTTATGATATCATTGTCTTTGATTTCCACTCCAAGTCCTCAAATTTCTCCCACTACTTCAGCAATTCGATTGAATAACGAATCTGCATTCTCATTAGGAAGAATCTTTAGATCATCAAACATGTTGTGCAAGACTTGAAGTTTTTCCTCATTCACTTTGTTGTCTCCTTCATATATATTTTCACGTTTATCCCACATAGACTTTTTTGAGGTGCAACTCATCACCTTTAGATAGATATGATCTGAAAGAGCTGCAGTGATAGAATTCTGAGATTTAGTATCTGCGTCAAGAAATTTTATATCTGTATCAGTCATAGCAAGCTCTGTTGGATTAGTAACTTGTATTCCTTACACAGTAGCAAAGATTACTTCCATTACAAGGGAACTTAAATTAGATATCATTGTTTTCTTCCAAATATAAAAATTACAACCATCGAATAGAGGTATTCCCCTATCATTGACTCCATTCTCCATGGCGGAAAAAGACAGATCTAACACCAGTAACCTTTACCCTCTGATACGACTTGTAGGACCCCGGGACACCCTGAGAGGGGAGGGGTGAATCAGGGTGTCAATTTTTTCTTTTAAAACAAGGATATTGTTCCCACAGTGGTAGGAACTTGTAAAACCTATAAGACTGATAAGTGCAGAAAGAAAAAAACCACAAATAAAGAGACCACACATCACTTTTACTTGGTTCACAAATAAGGGATAAATCCAAGGAGGATATGGCGACAGGTTGTCGGTCATACCAAAATCTACAAAACTTCACTCGGAATGGATTAAAATGTACGAGTATAGTCACTATTTTCCTAGATCACTGCCTTTAAAAAATTTCAGGGATAGCTCACTACGTCCCTCGGGTCACTCCCATTGACTCCCCATATCTCACATCCTTTGGTGAAGTCCCAATCTGTTTATAGACGTGAAAGTCTCTTCAATAGATTTTCATTGAAGTCATTGCCTCTTATTAGCACGAGACTCTTCATGCATCGAAGTCCTAAATTGAGGCACATGAACACACTAAACCACTGAACCAGATAATAAGAGCATGAAAACTGGTTACACTAAACATTTCACGCAACACCTACAATTAGCGCAAAATATCTCACTTGTGTGTGAAATAATTTTTTTTCACATGGAAAATATTTAGTGCAAAAACCTCCTTTACGTGAAGCTTCAAATTTTACACGCTGCTTTGACGTTTTCACGCAGAATCACCTTTTACACGTACCTTGAAATTTTTTCGTGCACCGTACACTTTTTTTCATGCACCTTCTAATTTTGTGCACAACATCAATTTTTACGCGCAACATCTGTGTTTTCTCACACCTTCAACTATTCCACGTAGCACCTTTTATCTGCACCTTTAATGCATGTCATAACTCAGATCTTCTCTAAGTCTTTAGCCATAAAAAATGATGGGGGTTACCTCTTATTTACAAGCGTCGTTGACCCCCATGTGCAAAAACCATTTTGGCGCGAAAATCTTCTCATTCATCATGCAATTCATTTTGCGCAGGAACCGTTTTCTGTGCGCATCTCCATGTTTTTCGCCTAGCCTATGCCTTTAGCATTTTTCTACATTCTAATTCTGAAACACCTCTTCAGCAAAAAACCTCGCTCCACAATTTTTCACACCACACTCTTTTTTGCATATAACTCACCTATTTCACACACAACCCATCTATTTCACGCACCACTTCCTCTTTTCGTGCACCTCCTTTTGAGAACAAACCATGTCTTCACTTTTCAAATTTTAAGCCCAAAAATTTGGCAAACACTAGAAAATGGTGCCTCCTTCAATACTGTTCTCTAGTTGAACTAAAATATCACATTACTGGAAAACATTCGGAACATCCAATGAGGATTTACAACAAACACAAACCATACTCCAATGCGTGCATAGAACGACCATGGTTCCAACACACATATTGTTACTGTTTCTTATTTTTTTCCTGAAATAAAAATAATAAAACTTTTGGAATCCAAATCTGTTTGGATCCAGAAATATTAATAAGAAAAAAAAATTGTATCCTCATTTGTTTTTAAAATTGAGATTTATGTAAATACAAAGATTTTTTAATAAACAATATTTATTACAATTTCCACCACTTTAACACTTTCTATAGAATTGGTCCTTTTAGTAACAAAAAAAATTATTCTAAAAAATGAGTTTTCAATGAGTATAACAAATTCCTTGACTATTACTATGAGGTTGTATTTCAGAATTCATCTTATCAAAATATTCCTTTCCAGATTTAAATTTAGATAAGAATTTCATCAATGAAATGACATCAAATTTTATATTGATGACCAAATTCTTATCCTTATTTGTATTAGTTTTAGAATTGAGTTTCTCCTCTAAAATAGTTTTCTCAGAAATCATATTATCAAAGTCTTTAGAAAGATTGTTTCTTTTCAGAATTCACTTTCTCTGGGTTTTTAGAAAAACATTCAATATGAAGTGTTTTATAATAAAGATATTTATAGAGATATGATATTTCTATTGTTAAAGTATAAATTCTTGTATTTTATTTGTCATCTTTTCTAGAAACTTTATATTTTTCATTTTCTAAGAGTTTATAAAATATGGAAACTTCTTCAAATGAAGGTAATGAGTTATCATTCTCTGATGAGGATGTTTCTTCATCAAAAGAATAATCTTTATTTGGATAATTGTTACTCAAAGACATATTAGTAAGAGATTCAGAATTGTGTACCTTATCCATTATGCAATGATAATGTGTTTTTGGAAAAAATACAAATATTCTTGTAATTTGATGTATAACCATCAGAAGAATATTCATATGAATCACCTACACTGGCACTCCATGAGTTATTAACTTTCAACACCTTATTTCCCTTAGACTTCAAATATTTCTTCTTATTCATTTCTTAACGTCTATCCTATTTATCCATTATTTTCAACATAGGACAATCAGGTTGAATGTGTCCAGCTCTTTTACATTCATAGAATGTGACTTTAGAATCTTTCTTGTCACTATTTCATTTGAAAGTATTTTTATATCTATATTGGAAATAATTCCTTCAAAAAAATTATTTATTATTCTAGAATGATTTTCAAGATCATTCTATGACTACTAAGTATCACTAGAATCTGATAAGACTTTAACATTATTCTTTCATGACTTAGTTTCACAGGATATTGAGACGTGGCAGGATTTTATGTAGTAGTGAATGATACTCCATCATTATTCATTTTCTCTTTATCTGTATCTCTCTTAAGTCTTCCTTCATATTGTAATAGAGTTCAAAATATATCATCAAGAGTAATATTAATAATCATTATAGATTTATCAATTATTTTCCTCTTGGATTCACATTCACTATGCATAATATCTATGATATTCTCAACTAAAATTTAATCTTCTAAATTACTCTCTCCCATAGCTTGAAGACTGTTGAATATTGTCATAAACATTTGTCGAACTTTAAGTACTGGATAACCATAAGGAAATTCAAATCCATTATAGTTAGCTCTTAGCATATCTCTTCTTGTTTCCACAACTTTTGAAGTACCAAAATGTGTAATATCTAATTTCTTCCATATAGTATTTGCAGCTTCACATGAAGAGATATGGATATAAATGTTTCTGGTCATAGAACACAAAAGAAATTTGTGACCCTTAAAGTTTAGCTGAAAATCAAAATTTTTATTGAGAAATAAAAGTTATGATTTATTTATCGGGGATCTTACAGTCACCAGTGAGCATAACAAAGTTATCTACACCTGTATTTATGATAAAATTATTCATCTTATCTCTCCAATATTGAAAATCATTGCAATCAAAAATAGGTAGTCGTGTGGGATTAATATTATCAATTGAACTAACATTCATCATGCATTCCATCATAAATAAACAAAATCCTTTTTCCACAAATATAGGTTAGTGTATTTAAATGAAAAAATTATATCTTGAGAATATAAAAAGCAGTGGAAAACCTCCTCTGATACCAATTGTTGGATCAAAATGGATATGATATGGTACACATACAAGAGGGGGGGTGAATTTTATATTTAAAAATTTCTTTTAAAATCTTTATGGGAGGTTATTAGGCTACTATAACATAAACTAAAATAATTTGTAAATACTACTATAAGAAAAATGACCGGACTGACTATCAATAATATGATATAATACGATACAACAAGTTGTGAAAAAAATGTATTCGGATTGAATACAAATATCGGAGAAATACAAATTGTAAATGATTCTATTATATAGTGTATTGAATCAATACTAAAATTTTATGCTGTAATTAAATCAATTAAAAAAGAATAAAAATAGAAATAAGAAATAAAAGATTATCTTTGTATTACAATATACAGTGGAAATGTAAAAAGGTATTACAATTATTTTATAAAAAAAGAGTAGGGTATCCTTTCACCTATGATAATAGGTCTATCTCACCCAAACTAGTAAGCCCTCGATAATATGATCAACGCATCCATCTTGATATCCCCGCAAGCCATCAATTTTAAAAGTAATTGGCATCTCTGTCTTTCAAATTATTACAATCCCTCGATACGATGATCGTTTTCACTTTCTACCTATTCCTGGAATCCCTCAATCTTAATCACCTAATTGGATGCACAAAGAAAAAAATCACATATTTAAATACAAAAACTAATAACAAGATGTCCACGTTTTGTAATTTGAAGGATTTCTCACAAAGAAGAGATAAGTCACACAATATCTCTCTAGAAATTGGAAGATTTTGAAGTTGAAAAAGTTACATTTTCGACTTCAAATGACCTCTTATTTATAGGTCTCAGGTTCCAACGGTCATATTTTCTCCAATGGTCATATTTCTCAAGAAAATTTAGACAGACTTGGACACCTGGCGTTGTAACGATCATATTGAAACAGAAAACATGACATCATTTTGATAATTTATAACTAACTATATGACATTGTTTTGGTTAAAAAAAGGTATATCAAAATGATAACATGAGTATCATTGATATAGAACATGTGTTTTAATAAATTAATAAAAACATGGAAGTGATAAAAGTAAAATATGAGTGTGATTAATATTACTTATTGCCATGTATTCATATGATGCAAACTGAGTACGATGCATAATGTGAGTACGATGAACATAGTCAATACAATAAACAAATTACAATAGAAAAAGTCAGTATGATATACAGAGTCATTATGATAGATAAATTCATTATGATAGACAGAGTCATTAGAATGGACAGACTAATTATGATAGACAGAGTCATTTCGATAGACAGGGTTAGTGCATTCAACATAAGTATTTTATTTTAGAAATGAGTATAAGGAGATTTGTGATTTCCAAAACAAAAGACATAAAAGTCAAAAGACAACTTTTGACATAACTTAGTTCTCAACTGAACTTATTTCTTGATCATGTCTTATATCAAAGGCACATTATAGAATGGACACCATTGAGTTGGTGGATCTAAATAATCAGTTAAAATAGAATCTATACAAGGGTTTTATATGGTCATGTTCTTTATTAAGGGGTGTTCTAGTACTCTTCATCAAGAAGAAAGATGGAACATTGTTCCTATGCATTGATTATTGCTAGCTCAACAATATCACGATAACGAACAAGTATCCCCTTATATGGATAGATGAATTGTTTTGTTAGCAATGTGGGTCCAAGTATTTCTCTATGGTGGATCTTCAATTGGGATATCACCAATTAAAGGTGAAGAACATAGATATTCATAATGAATCTTTTTTATGTAACAACACTCTAATTGTACAATAATGCCTTTTAAAACCACTAATTATCTAGATATATTTTTGGATTTGAGGAATATAGTCTTTAGATATTATCTAAAAAATATTTTTGTAGTCTTTATATGTGATATTATAATATACTCCCAGATTAATGAGTAACATCAGCTTCATTTGAATAATATTCTAAATAATTTTCAAAGGGAAAAAATTTATGCAATGTAAAAGAAATGTGAGTTCTAGATGGAGGACCAATCATTATTGTGGAATTTTATCACCAATAAAGTAATATCTATAGACCTTCCATGATAATGATTATCGAAGACTGTCTTAGGCCAACATATTTAATGCAGGTCTACATTTTCCTTGGTCTAGGTGGGTAATACTAGAGATTTGTGAAGATCTTCTTATGATTGTCAAAACTGTCAACCAAGATATATCACAAGGGACAAAAGTGTGTCTAGACAAGTGAATGTGAAGAATTCTTCAAATAGTTAAAAAAGAGGATTATTACCATGCTAATACTCACACGTAAGGAAAGTGTGGAACTATTTTTAGTAGACAGTGATGCTTCAACATGTGTATTAGGTTGTTTTCTGATGAAAAAGTGATAACGTAAAAGCCTACTCCTCAAGGTAGTTTCAAATCATGAGTAAAATTGTCCCCCACATGATCTGGAGTTGGCGGCTATGATCTTCGCATTGAAAATATGGAGAACATATATATATGGGGATAAGTGTGAAATATATGCTGATTGTAATAGCCTCAAATATATATTCACACAATATATCTTAATATGAACCAAACAATATGTTTAGATCTCATCAACGATTATGGATGCTCAATCCACTACCATCCTAGTAAGGAAAATTAAGTGGCAGACGCTCTCTATAGAAAATATCCTACAAAGTTATCAATGATGAGAATTAATAAGGATCCAATATTATTATATTTTAATAGTAATTACATAATGATAATTAAAGAAGGACCATTAATAATTCTTTCTCAAATGATTTCACAACCATCCCTCATATGGAAAATAAAGGATGCTCATAGAAATGATACAGAAATTCAGAAGAATGTGGAATCTCTTAGAGAAGATAAATCCTTCAAGTTCATAATCGATGAGTAAGGAATCATATGATTTGGGTCTTGAATATGTTTACCATCCCATCTAGAGATAAATAATTATATTCTGGGTGATGCACAAAGCTTGACCTTATCTATTCACAAAGGGAGCACAACGATGTATCACGATCTCCTAGAGAATTATTGGTCGGACAATATGAACAAGTAGATTGATAAATATACATCAATGTTCTTATTATGTTATTAAGTGAAGGTTGAAAGAAAAAATTATATCGGGATGATGAAACCATTACCCATACCAACATCAAAATTTGAAAACATCGCCATAGATATTGTCACAAGAATTCAATATACATACAAAGGAAACAACGCTACATGGTTTATTTTGGATCATCATATAAAGGAAACTCACTTTATCCTAATTATATAGGACTTATCATTGGATAAAATTGAATGGATGTACATTATAGAATTGGTAAGGTTGAATGTATTATGTCACGAACCAACCAGTTTTATCCCTGAACTAGTCAGTTGAGCAGGTCTGGGGCATGGATAGAGGGGCCTTCTTAATCCTCGCGGGTTGTAAACTAGTTTTGGGCATCCAAAATAAAAAATTGGGAACCTTTTTACCCATAAATGAAAGGAAAATAAATAAATAAACTAAACTAAACAACACAGGTAATCCCTAACATGAAAAAGAAATAAAACTTCACATACCTCCATGTAACCTCCTGGGTCACCACACAATTTAGAACCATGTTTTCTCTGAGAGCGGTCCAACAATAGTGGAACCTAAAATTGAAATGATAAAGTGGGGGTGAGAACTATTCAGTAGGAAATCATGACAGAATCCATGTGTTTCCATTATTTAAAACATTCCTTTAACACTATTTTGAAATACATTTATAAAAATATGATTTCATACTTTAATAACAAATCAAATCTTTTCTTTTAAAACAACCCACACCACTCATTCATTTCCAAAACCAATTTCTATTTTATAATAAAAAACCAAAATACAAAAACCTAGGGCAGTGCTAAATGAAATAGATAAATAATGATGTTTGAAAATACTCTTACCATGAAAAGTAACCAAAAAATATAAATAATAACAATTGGGGAGTATAAACTTTTCTAGAAGACCCCTAAATGTACTCAGTTCGGAACCACCTGTCGCATATGGTGAATCCCCTAAGTCAATGAACAACTAGCTTCCGTAACACAGACTCACTAGTGACACATCTCTCCTAGCCAGTCTACAACTCTATGAGGGTATTAACTCATATAATCAGGGCTATAAAAAACTGTCACTAAATCCCCTAAATGACACCAAGGAACCCATCGTAATAATAAACTATGTAAGTGGGAGGTACATGCACATGTGACTCACCTTACCTGCCACCACCATAATTTCCTACCCCAAACATGGACCTAACCTATAAGATAACCCCTAAAGTAAAATCCTAGGGAGGGGTGCCCATGATAATTATATTCATAAACATATTACATCACAGAAGGTGATATCCAGGTTATCACTTTATTTAAACACTTGAAACATTTCTTCAAAATCACCTAATTTACCAAATGGTCCTTTAGTTTTACATAATCAAATGCCATTGTGAAAAAACATATACAACTACTTCCAGGAAAAAATCGAAATTACTTTTAAAATTTCAAATTCAAAAAGGTCCATATGTTTTATCTACAATTTCTAGAACACGATGCCAAACATGCCATCATTTGATAGGAACATTGAAATCATTTCACAATATTTTTGAGTTTCTAACTGACCTCATACTTATGAAACTAAAACTCTTTTATCACAATGAATTCACATCATTTTACAAGGACAACATGAAACATCAATTTTAGATGATCAATGCCAAATGGGCCTCTTTATTTCAAAACTATGATCAAAATACACAACACTTAAAATTTTCATATGGGAATTTGTCTCAAAACTCCACAAATCCATTTACCAAGAACATTTTCCAATCCTCGTTTTTGGAAAGTCATGGAAGTAGTAAAACATTCCAAATGGACCATAAGGAAAGAAATTATAAAAACACACACCAAGATCCAAATGGTAATCCCCATGAGATTCATTTTTAACCCTTTTTTTGAAACCACACGAAGGACCCAACATCATTTAGAAAACAAGAACCATTTAGGAAATCATGATTTCAAGGAAACACCGATTTAAAGAACCATATTCATTAAAGGTAAAACCCATGTGTGCAACTAGGGAACCCATGGATGTGGCAAAATCCAATGGTAAACCAAACATCCAAAAGGACACTCAAAAACTATTTCCAAAAAATCACCAATTTCTTTATTTCTAAATCCAGCCATCCAGATTATTATGAAAACACAATACAACCCCCTTAAAACCATATAACCCTTTTAAAAACATTTTACTAAAATTTACAATCTATATATTTGTCATACTATACACACCCTATAATGTTGACAAACAATAAATTACCATCACAACATAATTAAGACAAAACCTTTAATAAAAACCACCATTTTCACATCACAAGAACCATGGAGTGTTATCAAATACTTTAACTACATATACACATAGGCATAATTAAATGTTCACCATAGAAGTTATTTTTGTAAAATTATATTACCATAAAAACACCAAAATATAGTTCCCCATAAGAATTATCAAAGTTCTAATCATATATACAAATTTACTGAACCAAATTGAGCATTAATTAAACATATTTATCGTTTTCACAGATAAGTATATTCTATGAATTGCAACTAAACTGTTTATAACTTCTCCTAATAATTTGATAACACTAAAGAAGACCAATTAAGGGAATAATAATGCTCTGAATACAGTAAAAATAATAATTATAAGGATAAAAGTTCCAAAAGAATTCATCGGAAATATAGTCATTTATTTCCCTACCTTAATGGAATAAAAATGTGATAAAACATCAACGGAAGGAAGCTTACACCTTAAGAAACTAACCGCTAATCCTTGAAATTGAGAATAAAAAAACATGAACCCCAATGATTATGGTTTTTCAAAGATGAATAAATTCCCCAAAAAAAGAAATTTACTAAATAAAACCGGAGGATGGGTGGGTTTTCAGTGTGGAAGGTTGCAGCTTGAAAGGCCAGTCGCGCCTAGGCATGGTAGAGTAGGGGGTCTAGCCACGCATGAATAGGGTGGAGCATAGGGGGTTGGGCTGTTAGAAAAGGAGGGGTGATGTGTGAGATAGGTTTCACTATCAAAGGGAACTGATTGGGATGAAACACCGCTAGGATGGTCGTCCAACCAAAGAATGGGGAGTGCAAAGTTGAGGGCAGTGCTGGAGTCTCGTGTAGGGGAAGAAAATGCGAGTAGTGGTAGTGACGTGAAGATGGAGGGGGAATGGAAAACTAGGGTAGAATAATAAAAATATATAAAAATAATAATAATATGACACTAATAATAATAATACCAATAATATTATAATAATAATTCTGATAATAATATTATTCTATTAAATAATTATAGTTTTAGTAACAATTTAAAAATTAATAATATTAATAACAATTCAATAATTAAAAATCAATCACATTTTTAATGATAATTATATAATATATACCTTAATAATATTATTACTATTTTGTTTTAAACATTTACATTATTTTATTTTCATAAAAAATTATTTATTTTAAATGTCAGCCAAAGGGACGTGCATCTAGTCCAACCTCATGGTTATCTCTAACATTGTAATTCTCTTGCACTAGTCTGAAACCCATCATAATTTCCATGTTTCAAAACTTTTTACTCGGGCCCCCAACTCAACTTCGTTCAAAAGATGTGTTACTAAGAAAAGAATAAAATAAAAAAGTTTTTGAGGTGGGGGTGTGACAATTCTCCCTCCAGACAGTTTCTGTCACCATAATGTCATTAAGCCCAAATATTGTCGAACTTAGATGCATTCCTAGTCAAAAATGGGAGAATCTAAGAACCTCAGGTTGACCTTTCACTATATGAGTCACACCCAACCAAGTATGAAGAAAACACAACAAAAAAGATCAAGAAAACATAATAGTCTTCTTCCAACAACAAGGGCTCAACTAGTATGAAAATTAAAACATAAACACGCCACCCTAGGGAGGGTTCCAACAAAGGAACTCCCAAAAAATCTAGACATCCTAATACAATTAATGAGATTATAACCATGGAAGAAAACTTAAACCAAACAACAAACTCCATCAAAATTACAAACATTGATTTTCTATAAGCACTCACATTTCCTAACGATCACCACTAAACTAAAACCATCCCATATAAGGAAAAAACACCTTAAAAATGTGTTATTCTAAAACTAAAATTAATAAAATGTGACTATATGGATTAAAATAGAAAAATTTCATCGTAAACTCCCAAGAAAACGATAGACGTACAATGGCGGCAAAACCTCATCATACATCTATCACCGTGAAGAACATGAAACATTTGAGAAGAATTTGGAACTGGTCATGAATCAAGGGAATCCTTGGGACCCTTTCTAGGAGAAATTCTTTGAGTAGCATGAAAACACAGAGGCAAAAATTATCATCCAAAAAAATCATAACCAAAATAGAACGTCATGTCGAAAAACCACCTTGCACGCCAAACACCACAAACACAAATCAGAAATTCACTTTTCAAAAATCACCATTTTCATTCTATTTAAAAACAACATTATTTCATGTCTACATTCATGAAATAAAACCCACTTTTTAGAAAACAAAACCCAAAATCTAAAAAACCATTTTTGCGAACCATTTTCCACTTTCAAAGATCTTTTTAGAAAAACAATGCCAAGGATTTGGTTTCAAATCCACACCCATGGAATCCCTTGATCCTTCGCATGGGTGTCCATCCATTAAACTAATGTCATCCATGAACATGTTCCCCCATGCACATTCCATACATACCCACACAAATGATATTGTTTATAAATAGCACTAAGGGTCACACCCAATCCGTTTTTAGCAATTCCAAACAAGTACTACATTTTCAAACCAAAGTGCTTTTGATTTTAAAACACACTTTTCCAATATAAAACCATTAAAAAGAAATAATTTTCATTTATAAAACCCTTTTAATTTTCAAAAACACACTCACACAAACCAAAACCAAGAAAAATCATAGCATAAACCAAACCACTGAGGGAGAGGGGACACTTTCTATAACCAACTTGGTGACATGGTAGTGAGTCATGCCCTAGGTAGGAAATAAAACTACGAGGAACTTGAATTGGGGACATGGTTATCACATGGGTAACTACTCCATGAGATATCAAAACATGTCATAGACTCTCCTCAATTATTATCCCTCAATCCAAAACAAAATCCGAAGACACAATTCCTTAACTACGCCTGGTAACTCTAGGATCAGTGTGAGAAAGAGTTTGTGACGCTCTCCCTCCATCTACCTTCGGAGTCTAGAATGTCAAAATCTCTATCTACCAGACACCCCACATATCAAGAACCTCTTCTGATGCCATTTTTTCACAAAACAACCCATGTCCACCTGGAACTGGTCCCTGAAGTGAGTCTTTAGTATGGAACGAAGGGCGTTCTTGATCCTCATAGGCTGGAAACTAGTGTGAGAATCAAAACTAAACAAGTGATAAAATTTTTTCTTATAAAAGAAATACAATTAAACAAATAAATGAATAAAAACTAAACAATACAGATAATCACTAACAATCAAAAGAAATTAAATTGTGCATACCACCACGTGACCTCCTAGGTCACCACCCAATTAAGAACTAAGCTCACTCTGAGAGCAATCTATCACTAGTGGAACCGAAAATAGAAATTATAATGTAGTGGTGAGTACTAAAATGATTAGTAGTAAATCATTACAGAATTCATGTGTTTCCTTTCCCTACAATACTCCTTAAACAATAGTTTTAAATAATGTTCAAAAAACAGTTTTTCAAACATTATTAAAAAAATATTTTCTTTTAAAACAACCCACACCAAACATCCATTACTAAATAAAAATTTAATTTTTATAATTAAGAAAAAAATATTGTAATGTTAGGGCACTACTAAAATAATCTGATAAAAAGTATAGACTAAATAAACAATTACCAAAAAAATTAAACAAAAAATATAAATAATAACCATGGGTGATCCTAAAGATCTTTTTAATACCCCTAGAAGTACTTTGTTTTTAACCACATATCATCATATGGTGAGGCTCCTATGTCAATAACCAACTAGCTACCCTATCATAGCCTCACTAGTGGTACATCCCTCTTGGCCTGTCTACAACTCCAGGAGGGTACTAACCCATCTAATTTGGGTTAGTAAGAAACCATAACTCAATACTATAAAAAATCTCTAGGACCCCATGGTAAAAATAAATTATTTCTGTGGGAAGGCCCACCCATGCATGACTCAGCTTACCAACCTCCACTGCACATGCCTACCTGAAACATGGACATCACCTATAAAATATTACAAAAAAGGGAAATCATAGACAGGGATGCTCACTAAAAATATATTCATACACATATCACATCACACAAGGTGACAACAAGGCCATCACTTCATTTAAACACTTAAATCATTGCTTAAAAACATGTACGTTTGCAAACATGCCTTTAGTTTTACATAATCAAATTCATTCCTAAAACAAACCTATCTCGAATTATAATAAATAATCCAAACTAAATTAAAAAATCCAATTTCAAATAGGTCCATATGTATTAAATACACATTTTAGAAAGTGATTCCAAACATGCCATAATTTCAAAGGATCATTCAAATCATTTCGAAAACTTTTTTGATTTTCCATCCGGCCTCTTACTTTGAAAACTAAAAATCAATTATAACATTTCTTTCAAATCATTTTCCATGGTAAAAAAACACCACTTTTAGATAAGCAATTTCAAATTTGCCACTTTATTTGAAAACTATGATAAAACAACAAAATAATTAAAAGCTCCAAATGATCCTCTAGCTTGAAACTCCCCAAATCTATTTACCATGAACATTTCCAAATCCCCATTTCAAGAAAATCATGCAACTAGTAAAACATTAAAAACATCACTTTAAGCCAAGAAAATTCCAAAACACACACAAAAATACAAACAAGAATTCCCCCTGAGATTCCATTTTAACAAATTTTTAGAAACCACAGAAAGGACATAATATCATTTAGAAAACAAAAACCATTTAGGAAACCAATATTTCATTGAAACAATAATTTATTCACGACCCGACCCTACCCAGGCTCGAGCCGAAACTACCCCAAGCCCGCCTCCATAGGCCAGGGGTTAGTGACAAGCTCCATAGGCTAAAATACTTTGGGAGGCCTTTGCCGGGGTACCTGTACACACACACACATGCAGCACACTCAATGCGAAAGTGCAGAGTAAAAGAAGAGACAAGCAGAGTAAAGTGAAACTGCTATATATAAACCACCAAAAGTGCATCGACCTCAAAATAGTACAAAGAACAAGCTGAAGGTAACCGGAAAAGAAAAGGGGCAAAACACATGCCCAACCAAAAAGTGCCACAACCCATCAATAGGTAAAACAATAGTAAATAGCCGGGATGGTCCCACACCTAGAACCCGACAACGACCACCGCACACGATCAAAGCTCCCGACTCCTAAGCTCCTCTAACGTCACGACTAACCTATCCATCATCTGGAAGGGAACACCAAGTACGGGAAAAGCCCAAGTAGGGTGAGTATAAAAATACTCAATAGGATACCCCGAAGGCTCGAGGGAGTAACAAAAGAGGTATCGAAGGGTGAGAATTATAGAGAATAGGAAAAGTAAAGGAGTACAACTGAAAGGGTGGTAAAGAGTACAGTAAAGAGTCCAGCTCAACCCAACAAGAAGAAGGAAGGTAGAATCGTCCAAATACAAGGAGCTGGAAACGGTGAGAAGATGAACTTCTCGTCGAGTCTTCGCTACCTGTAGCAGGAGAGTAGACTCATCCAACCACGAGAAGATAGACATGGAAAGCACGTGGCATACCACGTGCGTCTTCGCCTCTCCTGGAAAGAGAGTAACCAAAACCCAAGAAGTGGGTACTGGAACATGGTATATAAAAATACATAATCTCAATCAAGATGTCCAAACAAGACCGTAAGGGGATCTCCATCCCGTAGCTCAGCCCAAGAAAATTGGGTCGCCAACAGTCCCAGAAGTAACACCATAGATGCCCCACATCCCGCACGTCTGCCCCAAACTACAAGTCAAGGGCTCAATCACCGCACCTCAAAACTATTCGCTTTGGGAAGCACTGACTCACCCTCACGGTTTTAGGTCACGTCACAAGGACGCGTCTCGGTGTGGAAAGTGCTACTCGTACTTGAGAGTTCGGAGGTAACGTCAAACCACAACTCGTCACTTCCCCATAGTCAAGAGGTCTCCTCAATGTCGACAGGTAACCCCCCTGCCCAGCCCTGCTGGAGGGTCCGTAGAAGTCTACGGGTTCCCACTATAGGGAGACTCAGAAAGAGTCGACGGGTGCCACATTGACCAGTCCCGTAACAGGGTAATCCACTGGTGGACGACCCGGCTAAAGTCGGTGATGGGACCGCTGCCCAGCCCAGCTGGAGGTAACCCGACATCGGAGACCACTGCCCAGCCCAGCTAGAGGTAAGCCCAGCATCAGGGACCACTGCCCAGCCCAGCTAGAGGTAAGACCAGCATCGAGGACCAATGCCCAGCCCCGCTGGAGGTAAGCCTGGCATCGAGGACCACTGCCTAGCCCCACTGGAGGTAAACCCGGAACTGCTCTGGTCAACCCTGCTAGATGGTACTGCTCAGTGAACACCGCTGTACTGACCATCCCTGCTGGTTGGTACAACTGGCGAGCCCTGTTCAAAACAACCTCAGCCCTGCTGGAAACAACCTCAACCCTGCTGGAAAGAACTTCAGCCCTGTTGGAAACAACCTCAGCCCTGCTGGAAATAACCTCTTGGGTAGAGGATCGGTGACCACGTAAAGTGTTGGTCCCACCGAATACACAAGAACTCTACCAGGGAATATGGAGTGACAGAAGAATCTCCCCAGGCCTCACAAGGAGATCCTGCTCCAATCCGAGTCACCGTCGAAGAGGACTGAGACAACTCATCCCAGAAAGTGGGAAAACACCCACGTTGTAAGAGCACACGTAGTCGTAAATGGTGTCGTAATCCGGTGGAAGGGGAACGGTACTGAAACCCCTCACAGCTGAAGAAACAAAGGAACCAAACCATATCTGTCGGCCAAACGAGAACGGAACAAGGGGAAAACTCAGCCCTTCCGGTCAACAAACGAGAACAGGACCAAGGGAAAACTCAACCCTGGTGGTCAACAAACAAGAACAGCGGAACCCACTACGTCACGAGAGTTCAAAAGTATGTAAAGAAGAGCACGACACGCACATGGGGCCGACACGACGTGTGCCCCCAAGTCAACCCCGACCAAGTGCACAATAATTCTCAGGTACCAACATCCACATGTATGTAACACCCCAACCTTCTACGGTACGCTTCTCTTTGAATAATGTGATAGCGTGTGTTGTACGCAACATCGAGTTCTAACACACCACAACCAATAAAACTAGCCGTTATGAATAGTAATACCAACTTTTTGAAATTATAAATATTTTATATTTCAAAATGGACTTCACTTTTGGATTCAGAATATCGAAATTATCCTAAGTTGAATTTTTTGTATTTTTCTGAGAACTTCCGATTTTTATGAATAGTGAAAAATACTTAAAAACAACTTTTTTAATCAAAAAGATTTATAGTGATAAATTATATTATTTAGTGGTTTTAAAGTATAATTAGAATATATTTTTACCGTTTTATCCAATGTTGTTCATTACAATTAATTTCATTTTGAAATTGGACATAAACAATTGTCAATCTCTTGATATATATTGTTTCTCAAAAACACGCTATTTGTTGTAATAGCACGAATTAATTATAAAATTAATTAATGAAACATATATGTTTAGAATTTTGTAAAATAGACATCATTTTTGAATTTGGAATTACAATTATATCTTACGGTGAAATTTTGGCATTGTTCTGAAAAACTGCAATTTTTGATGAATAGTGAAACCACTAAGTGGTAGTTAAAAAACTGAATTTTTCATAAAACATAATTTTACCGCTTCTGTGAATGGAATTTCGAAAATCCGAGAGACACGGTTAATGTCAAGTAGTAAAATGGGGTTCAATGAGATGAAAATAATTTTTGGTGAATAGTAACTTTTTACTTTTATTTACCACGGTTAAAAGTAAATAGGGTAATTAAGGGTAAAAATGATATTAATATAACCCTAACACATGTCCTAATACTACTGTACAAGTGTATCTCGACCACAAACAACCTTAGGAATAAAATATTATCATTTAGGTCCACTTGGATTAGATTAGGACATTTATTATTATTTAATTCAAAGAAGAGTTAAAAGAGCTAAAATCAATGTTTATTTAATAAAACATTTTTAATATAGGGTTATAGATAATATAAATTCGATTTTAAATATTCATTAGAAAGATAAAATGATTTCCTAAATAATGATATTTTATTTATAATTTTTTGACATTAAATAATTTAATTTATTTATGACACAATGATGATACAGTAAATACCATAATAGTGAAAAAATTAAAATAATTGCTATTATAAATACTCAAATAAAAATAATTTCAGAATTTTTATGAATTACACTAATTTTTTAAGTTAATATGACATGTTAGAAGTTACCTATGTAACTTTTTTCGATGTAATCATTCTGTTATGATTTTTACAAAAATCAATTATTGAATAGTGTCAAAATTGACATAAAAGTGTTTTTAAAAAGAATATTATATTATTAATTGATATTAAATTCCTAAAAATCTAAGGTTCAGCAAAGAGACTTATATCATGATAGGTGTATCATTAATGGACCACTTGGGGGTATATTAGATGTATATAGTATGTTTATTAAACATATAATATAAAAATACAAAGAGACATTGTAAAAGTGAAACTAATTAACTAAGAGTTAATACTTAAAGATAAGGTTAATATAGTAACCCAAACCTGACTAATTTCTATTGGTTGAGTGGTTTTCGACCCATCCCCACCTTAACCTTTAAATAATCCACTTTTGAGCCATTAGAAACCGAATTTGAATTTATTATAAAATAATATTTCTAGCTTTTCCAAAGGTGCCCCTAACCCCTCTTATTAAAGGGCACTCTCCCTTCTCATTAACTCACACCTTAAAAGCCTTTTGGATCGGCCAACCTCCGACCTAATACTCTCTAAACTTCCCTCAATTCATCCTAAAGGCCTTCCTTTAGTCAGAAAGCCAACTTAAGGAGCCCTTTTGATCAAATCAAAAAGAAGAACCTGAAGAAGAGGTAATGTTTTCACCACCCGTTTTCAAATTCATTTCTTCTTCAACTTCTTCTTTATTTGTTATTCACATTCTAAAATAATGAATACAGTATCTCATATATACTGTAATTTTATTATCAATATGGTACAACCATATTCAATATTCTATCCATCCTTTTAATGACATGTCACCATACGTGCGTACGTACGGCTCACCGTCTCCACGTCGTGGTGTAATTATTATTTAATAAATTATTATTTGGATGGGTATAATAATGATGTGTAATTCATGTAAATAATAAATATAACATGATAATTGTTCTGTATATATGATATAACATCCAATTATATATTATTTTAATATCAAAAGAATGATATTTTCGCTCGTGCGTACGTACGGACTACCGTCTCCACGAACGCAATGAGATTCAGTCTCCGTCGTATCCATTCAAGTATAATTATCATTTGATGATTTAAAAATAATGTTTAAGGACTTGATATCATTCTGGATATGAAAAAGATACAACCTATCCATGAAAAACATGACTTACGTAACAAAACATATAAAAGAAAACAAGTAAGTTAACACCCGAAACAATGATAATAATAAGATATTATTAACAAATCAATGTTAAAAGATCATATATGATATCATATTAATGTATAAGATTATTGTATAATTTAATAAAAATTATTTCACCATTATTCAAGAGGTTAACCTACCCCCAACCAAGGAAAAGTACAAGGTAAGGGTTTATTTCACAATCTCTTCATTATCCGAGGTTGTTTATATGTAATAATCTACTGCGATTTCTTTATCATCCATATCCATGTTTCATAAAAATGTATTTCAATTTTTTTTACTATTTACAAGAATATGGGTTAAAGTTATTTATACCATTATTTTACTTTTAATAAGTGGTTTATAAAGGAATATTTCCATCATTTTCAAAACAAGGTTCTTTTTAACCTTTTTGACAGAATTAAGTTAAGAATGTTTTGTTAACTTATACAGCGGGTGCGGCTATTTTCTGCCCTTATAAAATCTTCAAATCTTCCTTTACAAGCTTATAAGAATATTTCCACAGTAAATGTTTTATTTCATAATTATGTGAATTTTAAATGATTTCAAAAAAAGATATATTTCTCTCAAATAGTTTTGATTTCATCTATGTCAACATCCTTTGATGGATTTTAAGATTATTTGAAGTTTATTTATTATAATACAAAACTTCCATATTGTATTGAAGGTTTTGTGATATGTTTGACTGTGGATGTGTTATTTTTATACCATTCAGGGTTTATGGAGAAAGTATTGACATTTTTTATGCTAGTTTTAATACGAATTTTTATGTTATGTTTAAACCTGTTCATATGAGGAATGCATTGGACTTAATAAGTGATAGGTGGAGCCTGCTGTAACGCCTCGATGCATCGGTAGGTCTCATGAGACAAACTAGTGTCTTGGCACAAGGCCTTGGAAAAATCTTATTTGTAGTCTTGGCACGAGGCCTTGGCTATGTGGTTATGATATTCTGGAATTATGCATTCCATCATTATGAAAGTGGTTATTAATATTGCATGTGATTATTCGATTATTAAAATATCCATGTGAATAAGTAAATGAAATTATTTCATTTTATTTTTTCCATACTATGTTTTAGTTCAAGTTTAAAAGGCTTTTGTTTTAGTTATACATTGCCTTAAATGTTTATTCTTATTTATGAAAGTTTCTGCTATATTGTTATCCTTACTGAGAATCTGAGCTCACCCCTTTCAATGTTTTATTTTTCCCAGGATATGAAGAAGTAATTTATGAACGACCTGCAAGGATAGTATGTGAGGATATGAGTGTGGACTATGTAGAAAAAGATGTTGTTGTAGTTTTCATTTTTATGATGTAATGTAAGACTTATGAATATATCTACTGTTTCCAAGGCTACTAAACTAATCGGTCTTTAGAGACTTGATATTTCCTGTGATCATGCCAATGTTACGCAATAATGCACCAACACTGGGTAACTGGGGTCGGGGTGTTATAGTTGGTATCAGAGGAAGTTTAGTACAAGCCTTGGAAGCTAGATTTAGATAAACTTTTATTAGAGCACATAGATTTATTATGGACTTTGAGGATTAGTATAGAAGAAATTCCTAGAATTTTGGTATTGTAGAGAGTTTGTGAGTTTTCTGAGAAATACATCCCTGTCTAGATACGAGCAGGTAGAGGCGGCTCTGGCACAGATGTACCTAGGGGTAAAACCCGAAAACACCGCTTTGAGCTAGACTCGAACGGGAACTGGTGCACGACAACGGGCCTTGCTGCACTGTTGGTTATGACACTACCGGGGGATATGCTTAGGATAACTCTCATTTTATTTATAAATCATTATGAAGGGTTTATGAGTATATACTTCTCAAAGAAAACATTTTTTATGATTATGGATTATATCCATTAATTATTAAATTTATGTTAAGTGTTTTATAAGTATGGGATTATGTATTTAGATTCATAAACTGATCTAGTTTATGACATTTTTTAGAAATGGCTCCTAGTGGAATAAATGGAAATCGTATCAATTCACACATTCCATGTAGGGATTTCCCTCCTGCTTAAGATAATTATAGTCGAGCTGGTGATGCAACTGGTGCCGATCGGCTAATCACCATACTAGGACAACTCACTCAGGTTATGAATAATAACCGTACACTTATGGAGCACCCTGATCCGCAGCGTGGAGGATCAATGTTAGATCGATTCATGAGGAAACAACCACCAATGTTCAATCGGAGTACAAATCCCTTAGTAACTGAGCAATGGATAAATTCCCTAGAGAAAATATTTCAGGCTTTGGGGAGTAGTGAAAGGGAAAAATTTATCATGGAAGTTTACCGCCTCACTGGAGATGCTGATCAATGGTGGTCATTGATTCAAAACATGAAGTAAGATGATGAAGTATCTAATATGTAATGGAGGGAGTTCAAAGAGCTATTTTTAGAAAAATACTTTCCTCTTGACCTTCGAGTAGACATGGAAAGCCAATTTCTGAGTCTGAGACAAAAGGAGGATGAGAATGTTGCAAAGTATGAGGCTAACTTTACAAGGATATCAAGGTATGATGGAGATTATATATGTAACCCAAGAAGTAATATTGATCGTTTATTTGATGGGTTAAAACCATTTCTCCATCGAGCATTAGTCTCACGATCCTTTTCATCGTACGAAGACATTGTCTCATGTGCTATCAAGACCGAAAAGGAATTCTCTAAGTCCTATGACATTAAAGAAAAGCAAGAGAAGAAGAGATATGCTGATCAATCTGGAAATATAAATAAGGGGAAGAAGGGAAAGGTTGAATATCCATCCTGTGGTAAATGTGGGAAGAAAAACCCCAGTACTTGCTTGAAGGGAATGGGAGTCTATTACAAGTGTGGTGAAAAAGGCCACCAAGCTCATGATTGAAAAGGGAAGAAGGAATCTACCGATGTTCAGTGCTTCAATTGCAGGGATGTGGGACATTATGCAAATGAATGTCCTAAGAGTAAAAGGAACTTACCTGAGAAAAGGCCAAGGGATCAAGTCCAAGCTTATTCTATCACTACTGCTGAGGTAGAAGCTCTGAAAGACGTGGTGGCAGGTAATTTAATGGTTTCCTTAAGTTTAGAAAATGCATTATTTGATTCTGGATCATCGCATTGTTTCATATCTTCCCAGTTTTCTAAGAAAATTAGATATTTCCAATTTGATTTCACAAGGGTGTTGTCAGCTAAAACTCCTAAGGGAAGTATCATTGCAACAACATTTTGTGAATCAGTCCCCATTAGAGCACATAAATGTTCTTTATCTGCTGATCTAATCATCATACCTATGATTGAGTTTGATATAATCCTCGGTATGGATTGGATTTCAGACTATGATGTGAAGAATTATTGTAAGAAGAAGGAGGTTACAATTTTTGATGATGATGATAAGGAACACCTTATCTTTAGAGCAGAATCGTCACCACCTAATTCTTATCTAGATCAACCCCCAATATCTCAAATAAATTCAATTATTGGGGAGGAAGAGAATGAAATGACAGAGGGTGAGGAAAGCAATGTTCAAATAGAGGATGTACCTATTGTGAAAGAATATGTAGATGTGTTTCCGGAAGATTTACCTGGACATCCTCCAGAACGAGAAGTTGAGTTTTCCATTGATTTAATTCCTGGATCAAGGCAAATATTGAAGACCCCTTATAGAATGGACATTGTAGAATTAGTCTAACTAAATAAAAAACTATAGGAATTGAGTAATAAAGGATTTATTCACCCTAGTGTTTCTCCATGGGGAGCCCATGTTCTCTTTGTTAAAAAGAAAGATAGATCTATGAGGTTATGTATCGACTACAGGGAGATCAATGCTATAACTATACAGAACAAGTATCCCCTACCTCGCATTGATGATTTATTTGAACAACTGCATGGAGCTCAATACTTTTCAAAGATTGACCTTCGATCTGGATACCATCAGTTGTGTGTGAATAAGGAAGACATTCCGAAGACAACATTTCGAACCAGGTCCGAGCATTAACAGTTTACAGTAATGCCTTTTGGATTGACTAATTGACCCTCTGTATTCATGGATTTGATGAATAGAGTTTTCAAAGAATATCTCGATGAATTTTTGGTGGTATTTATTGATGATATCTTGGTATACTCCAAAAGCTATGAAGATCATGAAAATCACTTGTGCGTTATCCTGAAGACTCTGAGAAGACATGAATTATATGAGAAGTTTAGAAAGTGTGAATTCTGGCTTCAGGAGATTTCTTTTCTTGGCCATATTGTCTCTAAAGATGGAATCTCTGTTGATCCTTTTAAGACCAAGGCAATCCATGAATGGCCAGCACCTACAAGTATAACTGAGGTACGCAGTTTTATTGGTTTGGCAGGTTATTATCGACGTTTCGTCCAAAAATTTTCCCGGTTGTCAAACCCATTAACAAAGCTCATACGTAAAGGGGTTAAATTTGTTTGGACAAAAGAGTGTGAAGAATTTTTCAAAGAACTGAAGAGAAGATTAGTCAATGCTCGTGTATTAACTCTACCATCGGGGAATTATGGGTACGTTATTTATAGTGATGCATCAAAGAATGGAATTGGTTGTGTCCTTATGCAGAATCATAGGGTTATTGCCTATGCATAACGACAGTTGAAAATTCATGAGAAAAACTATCCTACTCATGATCTTGAGTTAGTAGCTGTGATATTTTCTTTGAAGATATGGAGGCACTACATCTATGGTAAAAAATGTGAGATTTATAGTGATCATAAGTGTTTGAAGTATATTTTCTCACAAAAAAAATCAACATGAGGCAAAGGAGATGGATTGAATTACTCAAGGATTATGATTGTATGATACACTACCACCCAGGGAAAGAAAACAAGGTGGCAGATGCTTTGAATAGAAAAGATCATGGAGTTTTGAACAATATGAGAATTGAAAGGGATCCAATTTTCATGGATCTAGTGAAGATAGACATGGGAATAACAAGGGAAGGTGAAACATCAATGCTTTTTCAAATGGTTGCCAAACCATCTTTACTAGAAAGATTAAGAGTTCTCAGACCGATGATGACGAATTTCAAAAGAAGATTAAAGCTGTGAATGATGGGAGATTGAGAGACTTTGTGTATGAAGATGGAATTTTGAAATTCGGGAAGATACTTTGTGTTCCCGATATATCTGATCTAAAAATAGAATTGTTGGATGATGCTCATAGTTCTAATTTCTCTATACACACTGGGAGCACCAAAATGTATAGAGATTTGAAGGAACATTTTTGGTGGGACAACATGAAGAGGGAGATTGCTGATTTTGTGTCAAGATGTATGGTTTGTCAACAAGTGAAAGCTGGAAGGCAACAGCCTGGAGGAGTCATGCAACCTCTTCCCATACCGGAGTGGAAATGGGACAATATTACGATGGACTTTGTCATGGGGCTAAAAAAGACTCCTAGAAGGAACGATGCAATATGGGTTATTGTTGATCATCTTTCCATGTCAGCATATTTTCTTGCTATAAGAGAAGATATACCACTGGAACGTCTAGGAAGACTTTATATTAATGAAGTTGTGAGACTTCATGGAGTACCCCTATCGATTGTTTCTGATCGCGATCCCCATTTTACTTCAAGATTCTAGAAATGTCTTCAGAAATCCCTGGATACTGAACTTCATTTGAGGACTTCCTACCAGCCTCAGACAGACAGACAATCAGAATGAACTATTCAAACCATAGAAGACATGTTGACATCTTGGTCACTTGACTTTTAGGGTATGTGGGATCAATATTTACCTCTGGTAGAATTTTCCTATAACAATAGTTTCCATTCGAGTATTCATATGGCACCATATGAATCATTATATGGGAAGAGATGTCGCACACTAACCTGTTGGGATGACGTTGGTAAATGAAAACTTGTAGGTCCAGAACTGGTGGAGGAAACGATGGAAAAGGTGGAAGTAATCCAAAATCACATCAAAGCAGCTCAAAATAGGGAGAAGAGCTATGCCAATAATCGAAGGAAGGATTTGGAATTTCAAGTCAGTGATCATGTTTTCCTGAAGGTATATCCATGGAAGGGATTCATACATTTTGGTAAGAAAGGTAAATTAAGTCCCAGGTACATCGGACCTTTCGAAATTCTAGAACGAATTGCGGCTGTAGCTTACCGATTGGCAATGCCGCCAAGTCTCTCCAAAGTTCACGATGTGTTCCACGTATCTCTATTGAGGAAGTACATGCCTGACCCAATGCATGTACTCACCTGTGAGGAATTATAACTGGAACCTGATCTGTCTTATTGCGAAGAGCCCATCAAGATTCTTGATACGAGAGAACAAGTACTGAGAAACCGGACAACGTGTCTGGTAAAAGTTTTGTAGAGAAACCATAAGATGGAAGAGGCAACGTGGGAACCCAAGGAACTTATGATGAAGAACCACCCGAGTCTTTTCATGTGGTAGTATTCTAGAAATTTCGAGGATGAAATTATTTGAAGGAGGGGAGAATGTAACACCCCAATCATCAACGGTACGCTTCTCTTTGAATAATGTGATAGCGTGTTTTGTACGCAACATCGAGTTCTAACACACCACAACCAATCAAACTAGACGTTATGAATATTAATACCTACTTTTTGAAATTATATATATTTTATATTTCAAAATGGACTTCAGTTTTGGATTCGGAATATCGAAATTATCCTAACTTGAATTTTTGGTATTTTTCTGAGAACTTCCAATTTTTATGAATATTGAAAAATACTTAAAAAAAACTTTTTAATCAAAATGATTTATAGTGATAAATTATATTATTGAGTGGTTTTAAAGTATAATTAGAATATATTTTTACCATTTTATCCAATGGTGTTCATTAGAATTAATTTCACTTTGAAATTGGACATAAACAATTGTTAATCTTTTGATATATATTGTTTCTTAAAAACACGATATTTGTTGTAACGGCGGGAATTAATTATAAAATTAATTAATGAAAATTATAAGTTTAGAATTTTTTAAAATAGAAATGATTTTTGAATTTTGAATATCAATTATAGCTTAGGGTGAAATTTTGGCATTGTTCTGAAAAACTTCAATTTTTGATGAATAGTGAACCCACTAAGTGGTAGTTAAAAAACTGAACTTTTCATAAAAAATAATTTTACCGCTTCTGTGAATGGAATTTCAAAAATCTGAGAGACACGGCTAATATAAAGTAGTAAAATGTGGTTCAATGAGTTAAAAATAATTTTTGGTGAATAGTAACTTTTTACTTTTATTTACCACGGTTAAAAGTAAATTGGGTAATTCAGGGTAAAAATAATATTAATATTACCCAAACACATGCCCTAATTCTATTGGAAAAGTGTATCTCGACCAGAAACAACCTTAGGAATAAAATATTATCATTTAGGTCCACTCGGATTAGATTAGGACATTTATTATTATTTAATTCAAAGAAGAGTTAAAATAGTTAAAATCAATGTTTATTTAATAAAACATTTTTAATATAGCGTTATACATAATATAAATTCGATTTTAAATATTCACTAGAAAGATAAAATGATTTCCTACATAATTATATTTTATTTATAATTTTTAGACATTAAATAATTTTATTTATTTATGACACAATGATGATACAGTAATTACCATAATAGTGAAAAAATTAAAATAATTGATATTATAAATACCCAAATAAATATAATTTGAGACTTTTTATGAATTAAACTTATTTTATAGGTTAATATGACATGTTAGGATTGACTTAAGTAACATTTTTTGAAGTAATCATTCTGTTATGAGTTTCACAAAAATCAATCATTGAATTGTGTAAAAATTGACATAAAAGAGTTTTTAAAACAAATATTATATTATTAATTGATATTAAATTCCTAAAAATCTACGGTTCTGCCAAGATACTTATATAATGATAGGTTTATCATTAATTGACCATTTGGGGGTCTCTTTAATGAATATATTAAGTTTATTAACCATATAATATAAAAATACAAAGAGACGTTGTAAAAGTGAAACTAATTAACTAAGAGTTAATACATAAAGATAAGGTTAATATAGTAACTCAAACCAGTCTAAATTCTATTGATTGAGTGGTTTTACAACCATCCCCACCGTAACCTTTAAATAATCCACTTTGGAGCCATTAGAAACCGAATATGAATTTATTATAAAATAATATTTCTAGCTTTTCCAAAGGTGCCCCTCACCCCTCTTATAAAAGGGCACTCTCCCTTATCATTAACTCGCACCTTAAAAGCCTTTTTTTCGGCCAACCTCTGCCCTAATACTCTCTCAACTTTGATCACTCAATCCTAGACATCTTCCTTTAGTCAGAAAGCCAACTTAAGGATCCCTTTTGATCAAATCACAAGGAAGAACCCGAAGAAGAGGTAATGTTTTCACCACCATTTTTCAAATTCATTTCTTCTTCAACTTCTTCTTTATTTGTTATTCCCATTCTAAAATAATGAATCCAGTTTCTCTTATATAATGTAATATTATTATAAATATGGTACAACCATATTCAGTATTCTATCCATCCTTTTAATGACATGTCACCATACGTGTGTACGTACGGCTTACCGTCTCCACGTCGTGGTGTAATTGTTATTCAATATATTATTAATTGGATGGGTATAATAATTATGTTTAATTCATGTAAATAATAAATATAACATTATAATGATTATTTATATATGATATACCATCCAATTATATATTATTTTAATATCAAAAGAATGATATTGTCGCTCGTGCGTACGTACGGACTACCGTCTCCACGAACGCGATGAGATTCATTCTCCATCGTATCCATTCAAGAATAATTATCATTTGATGATATAAAAATAATGTTTAAGGACTTGATATCATTCTGGATATGAATAAGATACAACCTATCCATGACAAACACGACATACGTAACGAAACATATAAAAGAAAACGAGTAAGTTAACACCCGAAACAACCATTATACTAAAATATTATTAACAAATCAATGTTAAAAGATCGTATATGATATCATATTCATGTATATGATTCTTGTATAATTTAAAAACAATTATTTCACCATTATACAGGAGGTTAACCTACCTCCAACCAAGTAAAAGTACAAGGTAAGGGTTTATTTCGGAATCTCTTCATTATCCAAGGTTGTTTATATGTAATAAGATACTGGAATTTCTTTATCATCCACATCCATGTTTCTAAAAATTTATTCAAAAACATTTTTACTATTTACAATAATATGTGTTAAAGTGATTTATACCCTTGTTTGACTTTTATTAAGAGGTTTATAAAGTAATCTTTCCGTCGTTTTCAAAACAAGGTGCTTTCTAACCTTTTCGACAGAATTAAGGTAAGAATGTTTTTTTAACTTATACGGCAGGTGCGACTATTTTCCACCATTATGAAATCTTCAAAGCTTCCTTTACAAGATTAGAAAAATATTTTTAAAGAAATTGTTTTATTTCATAATTATGTGACTTTTAAATGATTTCAAAAAAATGATATATTTCTCTCAAATAGTTTTGATTTCATCTATGTCAACATCCTTTGATGGATTTTAAGCTTATTTGAAGTTTATTTATTATAATAAAAAACATCCATATTGTATTGAATGTATTTTGAGATGTTTGACTATGGATGTGTTATTTTCATACCATTCATGGTTTATGGAGAAAGTGTTGACATTTCGTATGCTAGTTTTAATATGAATGTTTATGTTATGTTTAAACCTGTTCATATGAGGAATGCATTGGACTTAATAAGTGACGGGTGGAGCCCTCTATAGCTCCTCGATGCATCGGTAGGTCTCATGAGATAAACTAGTGTCTTGACATAAGGCTTTGGCAAAATATTATTTTTAGTATTGGCACGAGGCCTTGGCTATGTGGTTATGATAGTCTGGAATTATGCATTCCATAATTATGAAAGTGGTTATTGATATTTAATGTGATTATTCGATTAGTAGAATATCCATGTGAATAAGTAAATTTCATTATTTCATTTTATTTTTTCTATACTATGTTTATGTTCAAGTTTAATAGCCTTTTTTTAGTTATACATTGCCTTAAATGTTTATTCTTATTTATGAAAGTTTCTCTATATTGTTATCCTTACTGGGCATTTGAGCTCACCCCTTTCAATGTTTTATTTTTCCCAGGATATGAAGAAGTACTGTATGAATGACCTTCAAGGATAGTATGTGGGGATATGAGTGTGGAATATGAAGAAAATATGTTTTTGTAGTTTTCATTTTTATGATGTAATGTAAGACTTATGAATATATCTAGTGTTTCCAAGGCTACTAAACTAATCGGTCTTTCGAGACTTGATATTTCTTGTGATCATGCCAATGTTACGCAATAATGTACTGACTCTGGATAACAGGGGTTGGGGCGTTACAATGTACCTCCCAACGCTCCCGTATACTCCCAGAGTATACCCCATCTCCAGTCCAAAGGCTAACGTGCACCTGACACCCAACGTCAATGTGAAGGTGTAACATAACAACTTCATCCTGCCACCTCAACAGCTGAGGCACAACCAACGACATCTCTTTAGACACCAACCTCACTCTCCCCGGAGTGCACGTGATCACACGCTAAATGTATGCTACAAACACGGTAGAAGAACCGCCACCGAGGTAGCTTTCACATTTATACATTTAATAAGATCGCGCAAGAGGCTCCGCACAGCCAAACAGATCGTACCGTTGTAATACGCTTGGAAAAACACACGAGTTAGACTACTTACTCGCCTCAAATGGATATCCGACGGAAAATTCACCAACACCGCCTCACGCCTGAACAGCGTCCCGTGATCCTGAGCCTCGGCCCCGAAAACAGTCGGATGCATCACGCCATTGCGATTCCCTCAGAAAAACACATCAAAAGGACTACTCACTTTAGTGGAATGGATATTCGGAGAAAAAGATGCATTCCGGCGCACCGCGCACGAGCGGTGCTACGTGGGACGCACATCCCCATCCTGAAACACAACGAACGTATCATACCATTGTGATCCTCTCGAAAAAGTACAGAAGTTCGACTACTCACTTGTCCAAAACGGACACCCGGTGATAAAGCTGGAAATCACCGTCAACTCCCGAAACGGCCCTCGCGGGGCCCACATTAGCGTGCTGAATTAAAGCAGGTAGACTACGCCAATGCAATCACCTCATAAAAACATCCATAATCGACTGCTCGCACTCCCCGAACGGACGTCCGATAAAAAAGTCGTGAAATGTTGCATGCAGCTCAAAAGATGGGTCGTGGGTCCCACGCCTCAACTCTGCATTCAACGCCCGAAACCACAATGGAAATCTCCCGATCAAAGTCAGGGTTGCAACGCCACTGACAGCGCTCAAAATGGATGTTAGAGTCGTCTGCACCGTCCAAAACAAGATCCCTCAGAAAAACGTAAATTCACTTAAAGATGCATCGCGCCTCCGAGGCCCCTCGTTTCGGGAATTAAAAATTCCCGAAACCATCTCAAAAAAGTCCGCATTGACGTCTGGAGTACAATTCCGCAGACGACATAAAAAATAGACACTGTATGAGATATTTATGCATGAACTAATAATTGGTATCCAAAATAATAATAATAATAATAATAATAATAATAATATTAATTATTATTATTATAATTATTATTATTATTATTTTAAATCAATCAAAATTAAATAAGGTGGGGCGCATGTGCCTCCCCCACTTTAACTCTAACTCGGGTAAGACCCTCCCCCAATTTCCAACTCTCATTTTTTTATAGTTCTTTTCTATTTATTTTATTTGGTTAATCATTCTCCCTCTCTCCAATCTAACCCATCTTCTCAGAGTTTTTTTTTTTTTTACGTTTTTCTGAAAAAATTTTTCTGAAAAACGGCCTAGGTCAAAAATTTTTTTAAAAATACGCTACAAAGGCGGCATCTGCGATGCCGCCTTTGTATTAGCGCACAAAGGCGGCATCTGCGATGCCGCCTTTGCTCCCCCGCGCCGCCTTTGGCCCGGATCGATGACATGGCAAAGGCGGCCGGGAGGAGGCCGCCTTTCGGCTCAGGGTAAGGCGAAAGGCGGCATCGCCGAAGCCGCCTTTGGCCATACGCAGAGGCGAAAGGCGGCTTCCGCGATGCCGCCTTTGCCTGAACTCCCTATAAAAGGGCGGCCACCCCCCCCCCCCTCTCCTCACTTCTTCATTGCAACCTCTCTCTCCAATTTGCTCTCTCTCTCTCTAAATTTTTTTTTTGCTGTGCGAGCTTTTACGAAGCTTCATTTAGAGGTATGTTTCTTTATTTAATTTAATGTTTTTATTTAATTAATTTAATTTTGTTTAGTTTTAAATCTTTCATTTGTTAAGCAGTTTAGGTAATTCTTAATATTTAGTTATTTAGTTTTTGTAATTAGTTATATATAGTTTTAAATAATTACTGTTAGGTAGTATAGATTAACTTAAGATTAACTTAAGATTAAGTATTTAGAAATTTTGGTAGCTTAAAGATTATGTGGTTATCTACGCAATTAAATTCCTGTCTGGATACAAACAAGTGGATGTGGCTCTGGCACAGATGTACATAGGGGTAAAACCCGAAAACACCGCTTCGAGCTAGACTCGAACGGGAACTGGTGCACGATAACGGGCCTTGCTGCATCCTGGTTTGACACTCCCGGGGAATATGCTTAAGATGATTCATATTTTCTTTATAAACTACTAAAATTTCTAAGAGAAGAAAAAACAAATCAGTATATTTATCAATGATAAATGATAAATATAATTTTATAGAATGAAATAAGGATATAAGAATTAACGAATTAAAGTTATTATTAGTTAATTATAAAATAATAGAATAAATAATGATTAGTTGTTATTAGTTAATTTTAGAATAATTAATAAATAACATAGGATTAAAACATGAATTAATATAATGATTAGCTAACGATACTAATGATCTGTATATTTATCAATGATAAATGATAAGTATAATGTTATAGAACCAAATAAGGACATAAGAATTAACAAATTAAAGTTATTATTAGTTAATTATAGAATAATAGAATAATTAACGATTAGTTATTATTAGTTAATTTTAGAATAATTAATAAATAACATAGGATTAAAACATGAATTCATATAATGATTAACTAACGATACTAATGAACATATAAAGTGAAATGAAGAAGAACAAACAAACTAAATAAAAAGGCGCTCTAAAATTACATTCTAATAAATATCATATGGTGAAACATCAGTAGCATAGTTTATGGTATAGAAAGGCGCAATAAAATTACATTATAATAAACATCATATCGTCGAACATAATTGTTAATATTTTGTTATACTATCATAATTTTGATGAAAGAACACATTTTTGACGTAGAGAGCCATGTATGCCTGTGTGTACTGTTATGGGGAGATTATTCAAACTGAGCAAGGAGCTTCTTACAGTACACAACCAATTACGGTGGTTAGTACAGTGGATTGTGTTACCATAAGTGACCTTCAAGAGATAATTCATGTTTCCTTAAATTTGGGACCCGATCAAGAGATAATGTCTATGAGCTATAGACATTTGCAATTTCCAACAACAATGTGGCATATAGCTTGTCCATTGGTTGCTGATGCGCAGTGGGTCCAAGCAGTTAATTTATTTTCTCAACGGTTAGATGGTACCATGATGGAGTTATACGTTGTTGTTGCTACTGTACAACAACAACGTCCATTTGTACAAAGACGTAGAAATACAAGAGTTGTTGAAGACAGTCTACCTCATGACATTGAGCCTATTCCAAATGATGCAGCAGAAGAGGACAACCTAAATGATCTTCCGGATATACATGTCAATCCGACTTCTGATGAGGAGTTTCGTAATGATGGATCGGATGGCGACAACAGTGCTGATGAGGAGGGACCAACAAAAGATAGAGAGGAGGTTTTGAGAAATGCAGTTGTTGTACATCAACCTCGGTCAATAAATCATCCACCATTATTTTCATCTTGGTCAGAAGCAATGACACGTGTGCCTGAATTCGATAATACTGTTCTCACACCGGCAACTGAGTTCCCTGGAGTTGTACCAGATAGGTTTAGTGAGGTGGACAAAACCTTATATATTGGAAGGAATTTTCCCAGTAAAGATGCCTTAAAAAGCACGTTAAAGAGATTTCATATTGAGAGAAACTTCAACTATGTAGTTCACGAATCATGCCGTAGTAAATATGTTATACGGTGCGTGAAGTATGGGGATGATTGTAGATTTCGCTTAAGGGCTATTCCAGACATTACCTTTGGAGGTTGGAGAATCTCAAGGATTGAGGCGGCTCATAGTTGCGTTCAGCCAAGTCTCACACAAGATCATACTTCATTGGATGCAGAATTTGTGTCATCTATTGTTGTTGAGATGATTAGGACATGCCAAGATGTTCCAATATCCCTTGTGCAAGAGAGGATTCTACAGACATTCGGTTATAAGATTTCCTATAATAAGGCATGGATGGCGAAACAGAAGGCAATTGTGAAGGTATATGGTGATTGGGATGACTCATATCGAGTATTGCCGCAATTGCTAGCCATACTGAGGCATCATAACCAAGTTGTCTTCCATCTGGATACGAACGAACATGTGTCTCCTGATAATCGACTTGATCCATCTCGTGTTCAATTTCATCGGTTGTTCTGGGCATTCCTTCCTTGTATCTCTGCATTTCGTTTTTGCAAACAATTTATTCAGATTGATGGAACATTTCTGTATGGAAAATACAAGGGCGTATTGTTGATTGCGGCAACCCAAGATGGAAACCGTTCACCTCTTCCGCTTGCCTTTGCCATTGTAGAGAAAGAAAACTATGAATCATGGAGTTGGTTTCTGGCATGTATCAGCAACCATTTCACCAACATTCAGGGAGTTTGTTTGATATCTGATCGTCATCGAGCAATTAATGAGGCAATCAATGCAGATCCTGATACATGGAGATACCCAAATGCACATCATCGGTTCTGCATTAGACACATTGCTAGCAATGTACATAAAAAATTCCACAACGAACCGATGAAGAAGGCAATCACGAGGCTTGGTACGTATTTTATTCATTCTGTTTTACTGTTTCAATATAAATATAAAATCAATTTATGTGAAATATCATCTACGTGTTGTAGCATATGAGTCGGACCAACGACGATTTGAAGAACGTTTTGAACAAATTCGTCAGGCTAATCAAGAAGTTTATGATTATATGATGCGGATTCCAAAAGAGAAATGGACATTGGCATACGACGGGGGAAAGAGGTACGGACACATGACGACAAACATTGTGGAGTGCATCAATGGTATCTTCAAAGGACTTCGCAAGCTACCTATAACCGCATTAGTTCAGGAGACATTATATCGATGCGTGAAGTACTTTGTGGATAGACAAAAACTAGCATCAGACAGAATACATCAAGGGATAAGATATGGAATACACTTTCAACGAGAGATTGAAAAAAATATTGAAGAAGCTTCTGGTTATCACGTATGTCTATTTCGAAGAGAAGATTCCCGATTTGAAGTTCAAGAGCGTTCAGACCCCATCACAAATCACGTCGGTGAAAAAATGGTGGTATTACTGGAAACAAGGCAATGTCAATGTGGAAAATTTCAGGCCTTACGGTTTCCATGTACACACGTCATCGCAGCATGTGCCTCTGTGAACATCTCATGGGAAGCATATGTTGATCCAGTGTACCAGATGGATATCATTGCCAACTGTTATGCTGCACCATGGACACCTATTGGGGAGTATCGTTATTTCCCAATGCCTGAAGGCCAGCCGATAGTGATACCTGACATGAATCGGTTACGTCCTCGTGGGAGACCAAAGGCGAGTAGGATGCGTAATGAGATGGACTGGCCTCAAGAACAAGGGCAGAGTTTGCGATGCACAATATGTCATAAAGAAGGTCATAACCGGAAGCGATGCCCTAACGTTGTTGGGTCGACTTCACAGTCTCATTCATAATGATGTATTGTCTTCATTGTGACATTCTCATATTGTGAACTAAATGTTGTTATCTCTTTTTTAGAAAACTGTTCTATAAGAAATTTATAATATCATAATAATTAGCATAAGATATTGAATACATAAAATTTGATAAATTCTAAAAACATCATTACTAATTGACATGGTTTATCTTAATCCAATCCATAAGTAGTTAATCACAAAGCTCCCCCAAAATATGTGTAACCAAATTCAAGACTCAATATTTTAGATAACATAACTTATTTCATATTAATATTCATGCTTTCAAGAAATAACTTTGAATATGAAATAATAGAATTTATTTCAAAACTCCGAAAGCGGAACACTTAACCCATATTGAAATGTGTATGTCAGTTAACCCATTAATGTTATATTTACATTTTACACTTACGACTCATTTTCTTTGTTTATATGCAGATGGATGATACCATACTACTCACTCAGCAGCCTACCCATATTTCGCAGGCCGTGTTAGAGGGTCATCCAGATCGATTTGTGAAGGTGCGTCGAGCGCACCATTTTCATCACATGGAGCCTCCACATGCCATTAGACCTTACTTGCGCCGTGCTGGCTTCTATGGCCTTGCCGTATCAGATTTCACATTTGTAGATCATTACCTACTTGCTGCCCTCGTTGAGAGATGGAGACCAGAGACACACACATTCCACTTGCCTGAGGGGGAGATGACCATCACCCTCGAGGATGTCGCAGTTCTTCTCGGTCTTCCTATCCAGGGGAGACCCGTTATTGGACCCACTCGTGCAGCTTGGCCAGACCTTGCTCAACGCTTGTTAGGCGTTGATATTTTGTCCGACCGTAGGGCTACAGATGGATCGTCCATATCTATGCGTTGGTTGGAGTCGCAGATTCCACATTTACAGGATGATGATGATGAGCAGACCGTCATGCGTTACGCCCGTGCATATATCTTACGACTCATTGGTGGGACCATGTGTACTGATCACTCGGGGATGCACGTGCATATGATGTATCTACCCCTACTAGAGGACTTTGATCGGGCTGGGACGTACAGTTGGGGATCAGCCTGCTTGGCATACACGTACAGATCATTATGCAGACTATCCCATAGGGACCGTACAGGTCTTGGAGGATGCGTCATCCTTATTCAGATGTGGGCATGGGAGCGCATCCCATCATTCCGCCCTGACCTTGCTGGTCCACCGGTCGAGATGGAGGTGCTGCATGACGCTCCGCGTGGACGCTGGTATGATAAGTCATTTCTATTGGTTTTTTATTCTACTATGAGTTATTGACTATAATTTCTCATTATTTGTCATTATCGTTGTATTTTACAGGTGGTGTCAGCGACACAATTTCGACGTGGTTCCGAGACAGCATTTGGGCGTATATCGGCTACAGTTGGACTGTCTCTTACCTGATCAGGTATGTATATACAATCTATCACTGTCTAACATTTTTAATAATAACATCAATTTTGGTTTTTAGTTGGGTGTTTTTTTTGACAAAATCACTTGTCATTTCAGATTTCATGGCTTCCATACTGGAGTATTATGGACCAGTTGCCAGCATACTGCACTGTTGGTCTTGAGGATGCTATGGCTGTAGTGCCCCTCATTCACTTTCATATTATTGAGTGGCAGCAGCCTGACAGGGTCATGCGCCAATTTTTTCGTACTCAGCCGATTCCATTACCATCTAGACAGACAGACAAGCTTCATGGGATGAAGCTGACAGGGAGGCAGGATGATGACTGGTCCCAAGTACATGCGAGTTTTATCGACTGCTGGCACAGACGTGCAGAGTTACGTATTCAAGGTGTTCCTACAAATCGATTCTCTCTTTCAGAGCAGGTTGACTATGCGCCCTGGTATAGACTAAAATCTATACTGTATCTTACCCAAGCTGGCATAGAGATGCAGAGGATGGTAAGTTAATAAATTCCTATTACTTTGTTTATTGAATTATTTTCTAATTCCATTTGAATCTATTTACAGGGAAGTCACACAGAGCAGCTTGTTCGCATGAGCGATGAAGAGGAGGAGGGGGTCTTTAGCCGGGCAGCCGTCCATGCTACAGCGCTGGAGGCGAGGGCATCTTTTCATGCATTTTCCGAGAGCATCTTCACGCGTCTGGCTCGGAGACAGGAGGTTCCTGCCCCAGAGGAACATCCTCCAGCTGCTGCTGGTGCTGAGGAGCCACGACCACGGCGACGTAGACAGCGTCGTGCTGCACGTGAGGCATCGCCTGTTCCACAGGCAGAGGTCGGGCCTCTAGTAGTCCAGGATCAGCCTATTCAGGATGTGCCTCAGGTGGCATGGGATCCGTCTTTCCTGACAGGATATCCGCAGTTCTCTCCATCTTGGGTTCCAGATCCTTCCCAGCCTTGGATTCTAGAGCCGTCGTCGTCTTGGGGTATAGCTCCATCACAGGCTTCGTTCCCCTCTGCGATGGAGGCAGGTCCTTCTACCACCCTAGTGGGAGAAGGATCTGGATGGCAGTACGAGATGCAGTTGACAGCTCCTCCAACTGACACACAGATGGAGGATGCGACAGTCGACGTTTCAGTGCCCGAGGATCAGCCTTCTCCAGGTCATCAGACTCCACTGCGCACTCGACGCGGACGTCCTATTCGCAGACCACCATGTGGGACAGAATCTCCTCGCCACAGACATATGCATTGATTGTACATTATTGTTTACATGTTTTATGTGTACTGAAATCAAAATACTATTTTTACTTGTTGGTCAGAGTGGAATCTCAGGAGGGGGTAAATTAGGTTTTATTTATATATATTTATATAACCATACGAACATAATAATAAAACATTAATAATTACTAATTACCTAATTACAGATTATATAATTAATAATTCTATTACTAATTAACTATTTAATTAGTATATAATTAATATTTACAAAAAAATGTTAATGAAAAATAATTTATAAGCTTTCAAAACCGCCTACTTGAAACTTAAAAATGTTTCAAGTACGTGACTTTGAAAGACTGTAAAATATAAACTATAAAACGAATATAATTGAAACTTTAAACATTGATTAAACATATAATAAATAGTTGAAAACAAAAGAAATTTCTAAAAAAAAGTTGATGAAAAGAAATTTATAAGCTTTCAAAACCGCATACTTGAAACTTAAAATTTTTCAAGTACGTGACTTTGAAAGACCATAAAACATAAAATAGAAGACCAATATAAATGAAACTTAAAACATGGATTAAACATATAAAAAATAGTTTAAAACAAAAGCAATTTACAAAAAAATGTTAATGAAAAATAATTTATAAGCTTTCAAAACCGCCTACTTGAAACTTAAAAATGTTTCAAGTACGTGACTTTGAAAGACTGTAAAATATAAACTATAAAACGAATATAATTGAAACTTTAAACATTGATTAAACATATAATAAATAGTTGAAAACAAAAGATATTTCTAAAAAAAAGTTGATGAAAAGAAATTTATAAGCTTTCAAAACCGCATACTTGAAACTTAAAATTTTTCAAGTACGTGACTTTGAAAGACCATAAAACATAAAATAGAAGACCAATATAAATGAAACTTAAAACATGGATTAAACATATAAAAAATAGTTTAAAACAAAAGCAATTTACAAAAAAATGTTAATGAAAAATAATTTATAAGCTTTCAAAACCGCCTACTTGAAACTTAAAAATGTTTCAAGTACGTGACTTTGAAAGATTGTAAAATATAAACTATAAAACGAATATAATTGAAACTTTAAACATTGATTAAACATATAATAAATAGTTGAAAACAAAAGAAATTTCTAAAAAAAAGTTGATGAAAAGAAATTTATAAGCTTTCAAAACCGCATACTTGAAACTTAAAATTTTTCAAGTACGTGACTTTGAAAGACCATAAAACATAAAATAGAAGACCAATATAAATGAAACTTAAAACATGGATTAAACATATAAAAAATAGTTTAAAACAAAAGCAATTTACAAAAAAATGTTAATGAAAAATAATTTATAAGCTTTCAAAACCGCCTACTTGAAACTTAAAAAATGTTTCAAGTATGTGACTTTGAAAGATTATAATTATATTACTAATTAACTAATTAATTATTATATAATTAATAGTTATATTAATAATTAACTAATTAATTATTATATAAGTAATAATTAATGAGTAATAATTAATAATTAATAATTTAATGAATAGTTATAATTAATATTTATATTACTAATTAACTAATTAATAATTACTAATTACTTATTAATAATTATTAATTACTAATTACTAATTATAATGAATAATTATAATAAATATTTATATTACTAATTAGCTAATTAATAATTAATAATTACTAATTAATTAGTTAGAATTATTAATTGTATTTCTAATTAACTAAATATTTATTATATATGTAATAATTATATTAATAATTAATTATTATATAATTAATGATAATATTACTAATTAACTAATTAATTATGACATATTTAATTATTAATAATTACTAATTAATAATTAAAAATTATAATGAATAAATGTAATTAAAAATTATAATGAATAAATGTAATTAAAAAATAAAAATATATATTTTTAAGAGAAAGGCGGCATCCGCGATGCCGCCTTTCACCCGCAGCGCAAAGGCGGCATCGCAGATGCCGCCTTGCCCCGAAATGCAAAGGCGGCATCCCGGATGCCGCCTTTGAGGTGCAGTTTTAAAATTTGTTTTGCCGGAACCGTTTTCTGGCAAATTTTTTTTTTTAAAAACGTAAACAAACACAGACCCGCTTTGTGGGTCTCCGCCTGAGTCATCTGCGGCCTCCGTTCACAACCCCGCCAGCCTCACCTTGCCACTCCACTGCACAATTTCGACACACGCCCGTCATCACCTGGCCACACTGATCCAGCCTACTACCACACCGCCGTTCAGCCACCATTGTACGTGCCAGTGTCTTCCGGCCACCTCTGCTACACTGACCGCCGGCCTGCTCCCACGACATATGGTCACCACTTTCCCGGTTCGGCACACAGCCTACCGTCTCTTCTCCGCCGTTCTGATGCATGCCCGTCTGCTCCTGCTCACCCCACCACAACTGTAGATCTACACCAGTAGATCTCGGATATACCCTCTTCGTCTGCCGGCCACTGCCCCCAGCCACCTTGGCTCACTACCGCAGCTTACCGAAGATGCACACCCCTTCCCCAATCTCGACCGGTGCTACACCGAATGGATTTCTTTTTTTTACACTTCGGTTTGACATAGCACCAAATAACGCACACACCAAAAAGGAAATCATGTATAATATACGCGAAACGGATGGAAAAAAGGCTCCAATATCCGGAGGATGATTTCATAGATTCAAATATACTAATGGGGAAATTAATTTAATATGTTCCTATATTCAAACTATAAGATGTGTGATGGAGTTGTAAACTAAATCAACAAATTTACAGAGAACCATACAAGGGGTGGGAAGAGCAAAAACAATTAATCAAAGGTCCTACCTCAGGATTGGATCCCTTGACGATGAAAAACACAACCGCCAAAGCATCTTTGAAGGCTCGTCTTTGATCCACAAAAAGGGAGAGAGCTTCATGTGGTGGGTGGTTTAGGAGGCAACCCCAAATCAAGAATATATAACCACCTATTTATATCCATGCAATTAGGTTAATGCCAAACTATGTAACAACACCCGCAAAAAGTTGCGGTATGCAAAACTCTCCACCCTCTCATTTTACATTGTTATTAGGTAAAAAACTAAATTGAGAACTCAACGGTGGTCTTGGATTTTCAATCCGAGTTCCCGTTCAAGAGTTATTTAATTTAACATCTGAAACCACTTAATTACGAAAACGCCCCTGGTGCCATTTTTCACAGGAGGCCCATGCCCGCTAAAATTACACCCCTCCTAGGGTAAACGACACGTTCCGGACTCAACGGTGCCTTCGGTGTTCCAAACCAAGCTATCATTTAAGAGATACTTGAGTTTAACCATTAAACGAATAAATTAATTATTTTATTTACCCGTTTAACGTTCCAGAAGTGAGCGAGGGGTCCAAACGCCCCGCGCCAACAAGTTTTATGTCGTTCCTAGACTAAAAAACCCATTTCAGACCCATCCTTATGCTCAGATTTAGGATCTGAAGCACCGTTTAGGAGTTATCCCATTTATTTGTCATGCCTAGTGTGAACACACTGAAAATTTAATTCCGGCCACACCGGGGCTTAGAATCGCACGTCGTCTGAAGGCACAACTCCGGAATAACATAAAGAATATTCCAAAGTCTTTTATTTCAAAAACCAGGTTCTTAAATCATTCCCTCCTTCAAGATTTTCATTCTTGAAAAGAAAAACAAGGGAACAACTCAGGGTACTAAGCCCACACTTGGCTCTCCCGTACCTAGAAGAACCCTCGCACAGCTCTACGCCATCACACACAGACCAAAGAATTTGACATGTTCAAGAGAGCTCTGCCCTTGTCGAGGACGTGCATAGGAGCACATACACATCTCTTCAGGTAAACCACATCGAGATACATCGTGCACCCACTCCAGACATTGGGGTTAGGGCTAGGCGGTAGGGAACCTCTCCATCCATCTGCACGGTCTCAAACGGACCGAAGGACCTCGGGGGTAGCTCATATCCTCGACCGAACCTCTATGTTGCACGCCGCGACTGGAATCACTACCCACACCTGGAACAAGGCCCGGTGATTCCCTCCTTCAGAATATCCATATGGTGAAACACCCATGGATATCTGGTCATGCAAGATTTCACAGTCGATGTCTCTCAACCAAGAGTCTCTTACACGATCAGAAATCGATGGAGTCAACACCATCAACTAAATAAAAAGGTCTCATGCCTTTTATCATGGCAACACAGGGTTACACCCGATGCCCTGTGTCACCCTAGTAACACCTCAAACAAGGAGCAGGGAGAAAGGAATTTCACATGTAGAGTCTATCAATTCTACCGTAGAAAGTAGAAGAGTTGTGGAGAATACCTCTTATCACCTCATTCTTTGCAAGATCGTAGACATTCAAGGCTGTCCGCGGTCCCAACAATCAGCTCTCAGAGCTTGATGCGGACTTCTTAGAGGTGATGGGGAGACCTCGTAAGGTTGTCCTCCACTTCCAGATCCTCTCGCTCCTCTGCTAGCACCACCTCTCTGGGCACTACTCCGATCACGACGCTGCCTCTGTCGTGGTGGTGCACATGCTGCCTGCCCAAAGCTCTCCACATGCATGGTCGGGCAGTCCCGTTCCAGGTGACCTCGCCCATCGCAAGCATAACACCGACTCCCTATGGGATTAACTAGTGCCCTCCAGCACCACTGTGGTGTACGACCACGCCCCTGAGTCCGGTTGTCAGAAATCCACCTACGTCGAGGTTCTGCTTGCCAAGGACTGCTAGCTGCGGTAGACGTCTCGGCTCCAACGTGCCTGTTGACACCACCAACTCTAGAATGTGATGGGGAGCTCTCTGTCACCAACGCCTGTTCTAGCACCCCAACATATGTGGAAATTCCTAAGGGTACTATGACAGCATGAATCTCTCACCGGAGACCCTGCTCAAACTTCCGCCCTCGGATGTTGCCGTCATGGACCATGTTCGGGTAAAAGCGTGCACGATATGCAAAACTAGCCACATACACGGACACCGTCATCCCTCCCTGCTGAAACTGTAGGATCTCATGAATCCGAATGGAGCACAAGCAGAAGCGGAAAAACTCCTCAATGAACATGAACTGAATGTCGCCCCATGAAAGCGACGAATCTTCAAGAAAATGAGTCACTAGACTCCACCAACGCCAAGCTTCGCCACGGAAAAGGTTGGATGCCAAGGCCACTCTCTGATCTGTCGGCGTCTGCACAAGCCTGAAAAGGCAGACCACTACCTCTATCCAAAACTCTACTGCTTGAGGGTCTGGCTCGCCACTGAACCTCAGTGGTCTCTACCGCTTGAACTCACGGAGCGCGCTCAACCTGCACTCATACTCAGCCTGCTCTGCTGAAGCTGTCTGCTACTCAACTGGTGGGGGTACTGCTACTGGCCCACCCAGAGAAAGGGGTTCGCATGTTGGGTCCTAGACTGAGGCCTCATAGCTCACAGGGTCATCGTCACAAACCAAAGATGGCATCCTGGATGACTATCTTCACGGAGACATCCTGAATATTATCAAGGAGTTCCATGATCAATTGAGCATATATATATATACCAATAACAACAATGGGGAGCTGACTCAAGAAGGACAGTCAAGACTCGGTCTTATGTGATGCACAAACAAATTTTCCCTGCAACAAGTGTCTGAGCATGCCGAGTCGACAAGAAGGTTATCAGGGTCATGGTGAATGGATACGTTGGCCACCCACCATCACTGGACTCCCTAGCCTAAGAGCCGCTCTCGAGACACGTTAACATTGTTTCCCTAAATCCCAACCAATTGCTTTTTAGGGATGTCTGCACAACGCCCCAAGGAACAAACCACCTCTGATACAACATTGCCACGACCCGACCTACCCGGGCTTGAACCGCAACTACCCCAAACCCGCTTCAATAGGCCAGGGGTTGGCGATAAGCGCCGAAGGATAAACAACTCGAGGAGGCCTTTGCCTGAGTACCTGCACACACACACACACAACACACTCAATGAGAAAGTGCAGAGTAAAAGAAAAGACAAGCAGAGTAAAGTGAAAGTACTATATATAAACCACCAAAAGTGCATCGACCTCTAAATAGTACAAAGAACAAGCTGAAGGTAAAATGAAAAGAAAAGGGAAAAACACGTACCCAACCAAAAAGTGCCACAACCTGACAACAGGTAAAACAATAGTAAACAGTTGGGAGGGTCCCACACCTCGAACCCGAAAACGACCACCACACGCGGTCAAAGTTCCCGGCTCCTAAGCTCCTCTGACGTCACGACCAACCTGTCTGTCATCTGCAAGGGCACACCAAGTGCGGGCAAAGCCCAAGCAGGGGTGAGTATAAAAATACTCAGTAGGATACCTCGAAGGATCTAGGGAGTAACAAAGGAAGTATCGAAGGGTGAGCAGTAGAATGAATAGAAAAAGTAAAGGAGTACAACCGAAAGGTCAGTAAAGAGTACAGTAAAGACTCTAGCTCAACCCAACAAGAAGAAGGAAGATAGACTCGTCTAGACACAAGGAGCTAGAATAGGTGAGAAGATGAACTTCTCGTCGAGTCTTCGCTACCTATAGTAGGAGATTAGACTCGTTCAACCACGAGAAGCTAGACACGGAAAGCATGTGGCATACCCTGCGCGTCTTTGGCTCTCCTGGAAATAGAGTAACCAAAAACCAAGAAGTGGTTACTAGAACAAGGTATATACAAATACACACACTCAATCAAGAAGCCCAAACAAGACCGTAAGGGGATCTCCATCCCATAGCTCAGCCCAAGAAAAGTGAGTCGCCAACAATCCCAGAAGTAACACCATCGAGGCCCCGCATCCCGCACGTCTTCCCCAAACTACAAGTCAAGGGATCAATCCCCGCACCTCGACGCTATCCGCTTTGGGCGGCACTTACTCACCCGCACGTTTTTAGGTCACGTCACAAGGACGAGTCTCGGTGGGGAAAGTGATCCTTGTACTTGAGAGTTCTGATGGAACGTCAAACCACAACTCGTCACTACCTCGCAGTCAAGAGGTCTCCTCAAAGTCAACATGTGACCCCCTACCCAGCCCTGCTGGAGGGTCCCTAGAAGTCGACGGTTTCCCACTATAGGGAGACTCGGCAAGAGTCGACGAGTGCCACACTGCCCAGTCCCGTAACAGGGTAATCCACTAGAGGGAGACTTGGCTAAAGTTAGTGAAGGGACCACTTCCCAGCCCAGCTGGAGGTAACCCAGCATCGGGGGCCACTGCCCAGCCCAGCTGGAGGTAAGCACGACATCGAGGACCACTGCCTAGCCCAGCTGGAGGTAAGCCCGGCATCAGGGACCATTGCCCAGCCCCGCTAGAGGTAAGCCCGACATCGGGGACCACTGCCCAGCCCCGCTGGAGGTAAACCCGAAACTGCTATGGTCATCCCTGCTGGATGGTACTGCTCGGTGAACACCGCTGTACTGGCCATCCCTACTAGATGGTACAACTGGCGAGCCCTGCTCGAAACAACCTCAGCCCTACTGAAAGCAACCTCAACACTACTGGAAACAACCTCAGCCCTTCTGGAAACAACCTCCTGGGTAGAGGATCGGTGCACGTGTAAAGTGTTGGTCACACAGAGCCCACAAGAACTCTACTAGGGAACACTGAGTGACAGGAGAATCTCTCCAAGCCTCACAAGGTGATCCCGCTCCAATCCGTTGAGTCACTGTCGAAGCGGACCGAGACAACTCATCCCAGAAAGTGGGAAAACACCCACGTTGTATGAGCACACATAGTGGTAAATGGTGTCGTAGTCCAGTGGAAGGTTCACGGTACTGAAACCCCCCATAGCTGAAGAAACAAAGGAACCAAACCATATCTGTCGGCCAAACAAGAATGGAACCAGGGTAAAACACAACCCTGTCGGTTAACAAACGGGAACAGGACCAGGGGAAAACTCAACCCTAGTGGTCAACAAACAAGAACAGAGGAACCATCTACGTCACGAGAGGTCAAAAGTACATAAAGCAGAGAACAACATGCACATGGGGACCACACGACGTGTGGCCCCATGTCACCCCCGACCAAGCGCACAAACATTCTCAGGTACCAACATCCACATGTACCTTCCAGCGCTCCAGTATACTCCTAGAGTATACCACATCTCCAGCTCAAAGGCTAATGTGCACCCGACACCCAATGTCAACGCGAAGGTGTAACGTAACAACTCCAACCAGCCACCTCAACAGTTGAGGCACAGCCAACCACATCTCTTTAGACACCAACCTCACTCTCCCCAGAGTGCACGCAATCACACGCCAAAGGTTCTCTACAAACACTGTAGAAGAACCGCCACCGGGGAACCTTTCACATTTACAAATTTAATAAGATCGCGGAAGAGGCTCTGCACAGCCAAACAGATCGTACTGTTGTAATCCTCGTGGAAATACACGTGAGTTAAACTACTTACTCGCCTCAAACGGATATCTCACGGAAAAGTCACCAACACTGCCTCACACCCGAACGACGTCCCGTGATCCCAAGCCTTGGCCTTGAAAATAGTCAGGCACATCACACCATTGCGATCCCCTCAGAAAAACACGTCAAAAGGACTACTCACTTGAGTGGAATGGATATACAGAGAAAAAGATGCATTCTGGCACACCGTGCATGAGCGGGGCTACATGGGACCCGCATCCCGGTCCTGAAACACAACGAACAGATCGTACCGTTGTGTTCCTCTCACAAAAGTACACAAGTTTGACTAATCATTTGTCCAAAACAGACACCCGGTGATAAAGATAGAAATTACCGTCAACTCCTGAAACGGCCCTCGCAGGGCCCGCATTAGCGAGCGGAATTAAAGCGGGTAGACTACGCTAATGAAATACCCTCGAAAAAACATCCAGAATAAACTGCTTGCACGCCCCGAAGGGACGTCCAATGAAAAAGTTGTGAAACGCTGCACGCAGCTCAAAAGAAGGGCCTTGGGGCCCACGCCTCAACACTTGTTTCAACGCCCGAAACCTCACTGGAAATCTCCATGTCAACGCCAGGGTTGCAACACCACTGACGGCGCTCAAAATGGAAGTCGGACACGTCCACGCCATCCAAAACATGATCCCCCAGAAAAACGTCAATTCACTTAAAGACGCGTCGTGCCTCCGAGGCCCCTCGTTTCAGGAATTAAAAATTCCCGAAACCATCTCAAAAAAAGTCCGCCTCAAATTCTGGAGTACAATGCCACATATTTCATACAAAACGGACACCGTAAGAGATATTTATGCATGATCTAATAATTGGTATCCAAAATAATAAAAATAATAATAAAATAATAATAATAATAATAATTAGTATTATTATTATTATTATTTTAAATCAATCAAAATTAAATAAGGTGGGGCACATGTTCCTCCCCCACTTTAACTCTCACGCGGGTAAGACCCTCCCCCATTTTCCATCTCTCCTTATTTTCATAGTTCCTTTCTATTTATTTAATTTGGTTAATCATTCTCCCTCTCTCTAATCTAACCTATCTTCTCATCTTTCTCTCGTCAAACACATACCCGCTCTGTGGGTCTCCGCCTGAGTCATCTGCAGCCTCCGTTCACAACCCCGCCGACCTCAACTTGCCACTCTACTACACAATTCTGACACACGCCCGTCCTCACCTGGCCACGCCGATCCATCCTACTACCATTGTCACCCCGCCGTTCAGCCACCATTGTACATGCCAGCGTCTTCCGACCACCTCCGCTACACTGACCTCCAGCCTACACCCACGACAAATGGTCACTGCTGTCCCGGTTCGGTACACAGCCTACCGTCTATGCTCCGCCGTTCTGATGCATGCCCGCTGACTCCTGCTCACCCCACCACAACTGCAGATCTACATTAGTAGATCTCAGTTATACTCTCTTCGTCTGCCGGCCTCCGCCCCCAGCCACCTTGGCTCACTGGCTCAGCTTATCGAAGGAGCACACCCCTTCCCCAATATCTACTAGTGCTACACCGAAAGGATTTCTTTTTTATTTCCACTTTGGTTTGACATAGCACCAAATAACGCACACACCAAAAAGGAACGCATGTATAATATACGCGAAACGGATGGCGAAAAGGCTCCAATATCAGAAGGATGATTTCACAGATTCAAATATACCAATGGGGAAATTAATTTAACATGTTACTATATTCAAACTATAAGATGTGTGATTGAGTTGTAAACTAAATCAACAAATTTATAGAGAACAAAATAAGGGGTGGGGAGTGCAAAACAATTAATCATAGGTCCTACCTCATGATTGGATCCCCTGACGATGAAAAACACGCCCGCCAAAGCATCGTTGAAGGCTCGTAATTGATCCGCCAAAAGGGAGAGAGCTTTGTGTGGTGGGGGGTTTAGGAGGCAACCCCAAATCAAGAATCTATAACCACCTATTTATATCCATGTAATTAGGTTAATTCCAAACTGTGTAAAAACACCCACCAAAAGTCCCGGTATGAAAAACTCTCATGCCCTCTCATTTTACATTGTTATTAGGTAAAACACTACATTGAGAACTCAACGGTGGTCTCAGATATTCATCCCGAGTTCCGGTTCAAGTGTTATTTAATTTAACATCCAAAACCACTTAATTACGAAAACTCCCGTGGTGTCATTTTTCACAGGAGGCCCGTGCCCACTAAAATTACACCCCTCGTAGGGTAAACGGAATATTCTGGACTCAACAGTGCCTTCATTTTTCCAAAATGAGCTACCGTTTAAGAGACACTTGAGTTTAACCATTTAAAAAATTAATTAATTATTTTATTTATCCATTTAACGTTCCAGAAGAGAGCGGGGGGTCCAAACGCCCTGCGCCGACATGTTTTATGTCGTTCCTAGAGTAAACACCACATTTCAGACCCATCCGTATGCTCAGATGTAGGATCTAAAGAACAGTTTAGGAGTTATCCCATTTATTTGTTGTGCCCAGTGTGAACACACAGAAAATTTAATTTCGGCCACACTGGGGCTTGGAATCACACGCCGTCTAAAGGAGCTGCTCTGGAATAACGTCAAGAATATTACAAAGTCTTTTATGGCAATAACTAGGTACTTACAAATTTAAAGCACCATATTATTTTGAAGGGTAATCCATATGGGCAACAAGTTAATCCATGCATGTTCCAATATCTAATGATACACCAAACATCCAATAGAAGATTCAAAATTCAATTCCACAAAATCACCAATTTCTTTAAAACAGAATCCATCCATCAATATTTTTTTTAAAAACACAATACAATCCCATTAAAACAATAGAACACTTTCTAAAACATTTTATTACAATTGCGAAGATGTGAGATTGTCAAACCATACACACTATTCCAAGTTCACAAACAAGAAATTACCATCAAAACCTAATTCAAACTAAAAATTTAATAAAAACCCCCAATTTCACTTTAGAAGAACAATGGAATTTTATCAAATACTTTGAGTACATATACACAAAGGCATAATTAAAGATTCAACATAAAAGTTTTTTTTGTCCAATTATATTACAATAAAAACACCACAATAGAGTGGCCATTAGAATTATCAACGTGATAATCACATATAAAAATTTATTGAAAAAAATTAGCATTATTAAAACACCTTTATCATTGAAATGGATATGAATATTCAAATAATAGCATCAAAACTATTTCTAACCACTCTTAAGAATTTATGAACTCTTTAGAAGAAAAATTAAGGGTATAATTAAGCTGTGAATCATGTTAAAATAATAATTATAAGTATGAAAGTGCTATAAGAATGTCTCATAATGGAAATACATTGATTCTCCTACCTTAATGGCATAAAAACATGATAAAACTTCAACGAAAGGAATATTGCACCCTAGGAATGAACTACAAATCCTTTACATTGATAAAAACTCCAAAACATGAACCCCAATGATTAGTGGTTTTTACAAGATGAATAAAACCCAAAAAAATAAATTGAATTCAACAAAATGGAGGAGGGGAGGGCTATCAGTGAGGCAGGTTGCGACCTAAAAGGTTCGTCCCGCCATAGCATGGTGGAGCTGAGGGTTGGGCCACCCCAAAATAGGGAAGAGTAGGGGGGTTGGGCCATTGAAAAAAGTAGGGGTGATGTGCATGCTAGGGGGAACCTCAGAGGAGAACCAGCTGGGAAGAAACACTATTGGAAATGTCATCCTTCTGAAGAAAGGGTAGAACACAAGTGAGTGTGGCTTTGGAGTCTTGCATAGGGGAATGAAAAAACTAAGGGGGTTTGGAACCATGAACATGGATGGGGACGAAAAAACATGGGTTGCATAATAATAAAAAAATACTAATAATAATATTAATAATGATCATGACACTAATAATAATAATAATAATAATACCAATAATATGATAATAACAATTCTAATAATAATTTAATTTTTTATATACAAATAGTAGCCGAAAAAATTAAAAAAATAATAATATTTATAACAATTTAATCATAAAATTATTAATAGAAATTTTATTAGTAATAATATTAGCATCTACAATAATAATAATATTATTATTCTGTTTTAAGCATTTACCTTATTTAATTTTAATAAAAATTTATTTTTTTAAACATCAGTCATCTGTAAGAGAACCGAGGACGACTACATGGTTACCGCTGACCTTGTGGTGCACATGCACTTGTCTAAAACCCACCAAAATTTCATTGTTTCAAAAATTTCATCCCGGGCCCCAAAACCCAACATCTTCCAAAAGATGTGACAGTGAGAAAAGAATAAATTAAAATGGTGTCCAAGGTTGGGGTGTGATAGTGTACAACTACTGATTGTATTAAATAGAGATCCAGGATTCACATCTATGTATTGAAAAAGTCTCCAACATTCAATAAACACTATGTTGAAATTTAGTAATTATTATCATCCTCAAAATGATTCCCAATCTAAATAGACCATTCAGAAACTAGAATTCATGTTGAGAGCATGTTATAAGGACTTCAGAGGAGGTTGGGACCAATAGAAACCTCTAGTTGATTTATTATGTAATAATGGTTTCCACTCGAGCATCCAAATGGATCAACCTAAATCCATTAATGGGAAAATATGTAGAACACAGACATTATGGGATGAATTTGATGAATTTAAGATACTAGGACCTAAAATGTTCAATGAAATGGTACAAAAGGTGAAAACATTCAATAACACAAAATATAGTCCAAAGTCAAAAAAATATCAATACAGATAATCTTTGATGAGACCTTGAGTTTAAGGTTGGAGAGATAATAATACTATGTATATCCCCATGGAAAATAATCTTTATATTTGGTATAAAAGTAAAGATAATTATAATGTACATCACCCCCTTTGAGATTATTGATTATGTTAGAATTGGGACCTATCAACTAGAAGTTACATTAACCATGTATCAAGTACATGGTGTATTCTATATATCCCTATTAAGTAAGTACATTCTAGATCCATAACATGTAATTAATCTAGTGGTGGTATAGTTGGAAAATGATATGTCTTGTGAGGAGCAGCTGGTGAAAATCTTGGACCACAGAGATAAAGTTCCACGCAACAAGACCACTCACCTGGTCAATGTACAATGGAAAAACTATATGTATAATGAAGAAACATGGTAACTGGAGGAAGTGATGAAGGATAAGTACCCTCACCTATTTTCAACTTAGACAGTAAAATAAAATTTTTAGGATGAAACTTAATAAGGGGGACAGAATGTAACAACCCAAAACAATTTCAATATATACTCCGTTCTTATAATTATATAATATAGTATAAACCACATACACTCAATTTAAGAACACAATACAAACATTATTAATGAAAAATTAATTAAATAAGGTTTATTTTTCGAAATTAAAGAACATATATTGATGGAATAGTAACTTCACCTTTGGAATAGTAACATGACCATCAAGAATAGTAAATTATAAAATTGAATGGAAACTCAATCTATGAAAGTATAAATAAAATTTATGCATCATATAAATGATAATATGATTTATTTTTATCATAATGTAAGTAAATAATGGTTTTAAAAATTATTTATTAAGTGATTGAATTTTTATAAAATAGATATGTCTATTTAGAATTTTATAATTAATATAAATGTTTTGAAGAAAATTTATTTTCCTAAAATATATCCATAAATTAATATTTTTTTGTCTTATGATTATAATATAATTTTATGTTACCTTAATTAATTTTTCCATGTGGTATAAAATTATATATAATCATGAAATTAGTATTTTCCAAGTATGTATTGATTTTAATTACAAATTAAATTTCTCATTTTTTGAAACATATTTTCATAAAATGGAGATCATTTTAAATTCTAATGGATGAAAAAAATTCAGCTTATATATTTTTTATTTTTAAAAATTAGTTGATTTTATTTGCATAGTATAATATGGCAATTTACAGTATATTACCATATAAGTTAAAATCACTATTTCACGACTAATGGATGATTTTGAACCATAATATTTAATCATACTTATTTATTTAATATATTTTTTGATAAGGCTAATAATATTTATAGTCTTGATTCAAAATAATAAAGTAATTTATATGAAAATTAAAAAAACCCTCTCCTCCCCTATAAATACCATCACTGACCACCTCATCCCATCACACCTATAAAGCTGTGATACATATCCTATTTATACCCAATACTCTTAAAAAAATACTCCTCCATTTCTTAGAGCCTTTGGTCTTAATAAAATACCAAAACCAATTTCCATATGAAGGTTCTCAAGGAGAAGAGTGTAACAGGTAAAATAATCTTCTGTTTTCTTTAAATTTCATTTCATGTTCTTTTTTTATTTTAGTATTATATCATATCCTACCCTAATCCAAGTGACTGGATAACTCCATTATGTTATATATATTGTAATTTTATTATTTTAATGGAATAATTCATCATCAAAACTCTTCTACTCTCCTCTTTATTCGAAAAAAAATTAAATCATCAATTTTGAAGCGCCGAGTTACTACCATCATAGATGATGGGTTTTCATTTTGTTTTAATGCCTTAAAAGCTGGTCATAAAACCATTATAATGGATGATAATGATCCTAAAATTAATTTTATAACCTTTTTTTATGTTATGTAACTAACTTATATATATAATATTAAATAATAAAACAAAAGGAGGTTATTGTCATGGGAAACATCCATAATTAATCTAAACAATTATCATTAATAACTTATCAAATGAATCATCCTTGTATATATATATATATATAACCTAATAAATTTATCTAAGTTAATTAATAAAATATAATTTCAATTCTATCCAATTATCAAAAAAATTCATGATCTTCTATGCATGTATATACAAGTGAACCGATTAGGAAAACCTAGAAAACAAACACTCTGAGAATAATGACATCATACTATTCCATGCATGTATATACAAGTGAACCAATTATGAAAACCAAGGAAACAAATACTCTGAGAATGATGACATTGAACTCTAAAACTCAACAAAATGGACATAGAAACATAGTAAAATTATACTGAATCAAATAAATGTGAAATAGGTTCTTTATTTTCTAATTAATTAATGTAGTTTTATTATCTAGTATATTAATGTAAAGAAATAAGTCATACTTTAGGTAAGGGGATTCTAGAACCCAATTGATTTCTTTGGGTTATTCTTTCCTCCACAGTATGAATGTTCATTTTATATTCATAAAATGTAATTTACCAATTTTTTGTGGTTATAAATGTTTCCAATATTATTTTATGAAAAATAAAATGATTTTCCAAACAAAAATATTCTCTAGAAAACATTTTTTAATTCTCTAGAGAATGTTTCTCATTCACTCAAGAATGATGATTCTTATACCGAGTATTTTATTACAATTTTATTTTGGGAACACAGGAGTTTAATCATGAAATAATTCTTCATTAAATTCTCATCAAACCCATTTCCCTTACGTGGGTTATTTTATGTCCATTTTTGATATACATTCTATGTGAAAAGTATGATTATGTAAATGTTATGATATGATGGGTGCGCCCGGAATTATATATGTAAAAGACCCAAAGTTTCATTAATGGAAATCCCTCTTGGTCTAATTAAATGTCTCTTTATGTTACATGTTTATATAAAATGTCAACTTCTATGGTTTTATGTTAAGAATTGTGACCTTTAGTTTTATAATCGTTGAACAGTGATCACATGATTACTATAAATATAAGTCTTTAACGAGCCCAATATACACAGAAAAAGGAAACGATGGCCTCATCCTGTAGAATTGCTCCATACGAAGCACATTTTTTGGAGCTCGGAAAAGAGGTGGCATCCTTGGGATTCGCTCTTGACCAAGACCAATCTGAGCTTCATCATGTCAAGCTTGAACGAGACCATCTACGAGAAAAGTGGAAGTTGATAGAGATTACTACTCGAGCGATGTTATCTAAGCCACCCCAAGAGTCTGTCACCATCGCACACCTTACCCTTAGGTCTTATGCACCTGTTTTAAGGGGTTATGTAAAAAATCGCTAGTAATAAGTTCATGTATTATTATTTTTGTATATAATAATGAATATACCTTTTGTCATTATTGATACATTATAAATAGTTTTTAAAGTACAAATAGTGTTTTTAGTTAATTAAGAAATCTATTTTATTAAATTAAGGTATTTTTGAATTAAATAATATTTTAATAAATTATTATTATTATTATTAAATTAATTTTATTATATATAAATGATCATATAATTTTATGAATGCAATTATAATTTTTATTATGGTTTGAAATCCATTTTTGTCAAAACCCGTGAATTTTCCATAATGTCGATTTTTATTTTAAAAGTGAAAATTAACATATTTCGAAAATTATTTAGATAAAATAAATGATATTTCTAGAATTATTATGTTGAAATTATCCAACGGTGAATTTTTCATAATTTTCTGACACAATCAAATTTTTGGGTAAAAATTAAATACCGTTTAAATATATAATGTGTTTTACGACATGATAATGACCCAATAGTGATGTAATAAAATAATATAAGATTTATTTTAGGCCAATATATGTTTTACCATTAAAATAATGTGATTTTGGGTTTGTTTGTCTTACTTTTCAAAGCATTAATGGAGCCCTCAAGACTTATTAAACATCTTTTCTTTTAAAATTATTTTCCATGGGAGTGTTACTCACCTCCACATAAGAAACCCCATTATTTAAAGAAGTTAGGAATTTGGACATATTAAATATTGTTTTCCTCTTCCATTTGAAAAAAACCATGGGAAAAAACCATGATCGGATTTGTGGTACGAATTAGTTTAATGTAAGTGTTCCCAAACCTAAATAATAAAGAATTCACTCACCTTCCCTATATAAACCCACCCAAGATCCCACTTCCTCCCCACTCAATGCCTTTTTAGTTCGTCCAATCCCTGCCCTACTCTCTCTATAATCCTCCCAAGGTGCCCCAAGCTCCCAAGAAGCCTCTCTCAAGCCTCTCTCAAGCCTTTGGAAGCACACTTCCAAGTAAGGCTTTTTTCTTCCTTTCTCATTTTTGTCCAATTTTATTTAAGTTGTTTTGCCCATTTAATTTCAATTATGAATGTTGGGGTATGGTTTTGAACCTCCCTAATACTTCCCTATATATGTTTGAATTATGGGATACCCCTTTCTCTCTCATTAAATGCCTCCCATGTACACCTGTTACTATGCTGAAATTCGGAAAGAAACTTCTCTCTCCTCACTTACATTCAAGAAATAATTTTGTATCATGAATATAAATTCCATTAAAATTGTTGTGAAATGTATTTATATGACCTCATTACTGTCCATTACATGTAAATATGATGATGTACCCCTTTCTCTCCCTTCAACCATTTTTATGAATTCTTATTTCACGCCGTTACGCTGCCGAAATCACACCGATTTTCTAAGCCAATGCCATTGTGTAGTGAATACCATGCCCATTTCTCCATCAAGGGTATTAAAATTTATGCACATTTACATATTGATTATAAAGTTCAATTTATGAATTCCACATTCCTTTATCATTTAACAAATGATTATGTTTTATGAATCCATGTTTTATGATCCATGTGGCACACTTATGCATGAAATGAAATGTTTACGAAGGGTGCACCCTTATAGCGATCCAATTCATTGGTTAAAGTATAGTATCATGATATGTCATGTGAAATGAGTATTAACTCATGCTAATTCAAGTGAAATTATGGTTTACTCGTGCTTCATGTGCAATGAGGATTTACTCATGCTCCATGTGCAATGAGCCTTGGATTATGCTAATTCCATGTTAAGTGTTGTTGCCACATTTCCATGTTATGATTATCATGTTTTATCTTGCATTTATATTCATGTTTCACTTGTGCTCTATTGATATGCTTATTGTATAATATGTATTTTACTTCTCATGTATTCCATGTTTATTCCCTTATTGGGCTTTACAGCTCACCCATTTTCTTATGCATGTCCTTAGGTTATCCCATGCAATGCTAAGTAAGAGGGAATGTGGTGGTCATGTAAAGGAAGTTTTCAATAAAGATGTTGTATTTTATGATTTATGTTGTTATGTAATGATCCTAATCCCGAATGAAACTAGACCTCTCGATCATCCATGTTGTATCAAGTGAATAGTTTATGTAACAAATCATGTTTATGTTTGTAATAAAATAAGGGTTGTCATAGTTGGTATCAGAGGATAGGTTTAGTTATTTTTGGGATTAGGAATAGAAAACCATAGTAAAGCCCTAGAGACAAGACTTAGTATAATAAAAAAATCCCTATATATTGGTAAGTACTGAGGAAGTGTTTTATCAAGAAAATACATCCATGTCTGGATACGAGCAGGTAGAGGCGGTTTCGGCACAGATGTATCCTAGGGGTAAAAACTGAAAACACAGCTTTGAGATAGACTCTAACGGGAACGGGTGCACGACAACGGGCCTTGCTGAACTTTTGGTTACGACACTCCCAGGGGATATGTTTTGATAAATTCACAGGCTTAGTATGAACCCTTATTAAGGGAATTAAAAAAATGCCCCTAAGAATATATGTTAGAAAGTAGATAATGAAAAGCCTAGATTGAAGCCTATAGACTCATGAGTTAAGGAAATAAAAGTTTATTTATAAGTCATCAAATTTTGTCTTTGGATTACCATTTATGTATTACCCCCCCAAATTTCCTTTTATTCTAGCCAATGGCTGGTAATAGGAGGACTCTGGCTAACAACTGATGTGAAGATCAGTGTGATGACTGTACTAATGAGATGCCCAATCCAATGGGAGCAGGAATCGCGAACATTGTCACAACTCTCTCTCAAATAACTCAAGATTTGAATAGAAACACGGGTCAAGAGGAACGTTCAACCCCCCCTAAGAAAGAAAAAGCCTCAATCGAGAGCTTCATGAGACAAAGGACTCCTACTTTTTGTGGATCATCTGATCCCATGATTGCTGAACAATGGATCAAGGCCATTGAAAAGATCTTCTCCATCCTTCAATGTTCTAAACAAGAGAAGGTTCTCCTGGCGGCTTATCGTATGGAGGGTGAAGCTGATCAATGGTGAATGTTGATAAAAAATACGACTCCTAAGGAGGAGATCGAGGCATTGGAATGGAAGGATTTCTAAAAGATTTTTTCCGATAAATATTTTCCACGCACCCTCTGGCTTAAGATGGAAAGGGATTTCCTTTCCCTCATGAAAAAAGAAGAAGAATCTGTTGGAGCGTATGAGGAAAACATCACAAGGCTTGCACGATACACTTCCGGCTTTGTTGTTACCACCGAATGCAAGGTTGACCACTTATTTGGTGGGCTGAACCCTAGCCTACAAAAAGCATTAGCGATCTGTGACTTCGACAGCTATGAGGAAATTGTCTGCTGTGCCCTCAAGGTCAAAATGGAGATTATGGAATCACATGGGTATCATTGGGACAAGAAGCGGAAGGTGGATTTCAATTCCTATGGTCCGATGGATAAATTTAATGGTACTAAGAAGATCCAGCACCCCACCTGCCAAAAGTGTAGAAAGTAGAACCTTGGAAATTTCCTCAAGGGGATGAGGAAATGCTTTGGGTGTGGAAGAGAAGGGCACCTAGCTGTTAACTATCTGCAAGAAAGACCCATAGTTGTGACAGAAGATAGGAACGCTCTGTTCGAACCTCAATGCATTGTTCATTGGTACAACTGCAAAGAACCGGGGTAATTTTTCAAATCAGTGCCCTAAACCAAGGGTTTTCGGAGGCAACCAACATCCTCCAAGGCAGCAAGGAAGAGCTTTTTCCATCACTTATATCGAAGTGAACCCTGACAATGAAGTGGTGATAGGTACGTTAGTTATTCATTCAAGAATAGCGAACATACTTTTTGATTCAGGTTCTACACATTCTTTTATATCTCGAATGTTTAGTAGAACAATCCCAGCACCACAAAAAATCATGGAAGTGAAGATGTCAGTGAGTATAGAAAATGGGGAAATCATTGCATCCCATGAATATAAGTCCTCAACTGTTATAATCTGTGAATTGAATTTCTCAGAAAACCTCGTCATACCCCCTCTGGTGGAATTTGATGCAAATATTGACATGGATGGGATTTCCTTATATAAAACCAACATAAATTGTCGGTAGAGGGAAATCACACTCCGTATGGAGAATCACCCCCTGATTCTTTCTAAGTGTAAGGAGGAAGATGAATCTCATTTAGATCCATCATCTCAAGCATGGATATTACTGCCCTATGAAAATGCGTATCTGGATCCTATGATTGAGTCCAAGGAAGAAACCATTCTTAAAGAAATGCCTATTGTGAGGGAATTCGCTGATGTTTTTCCCAAGGAACTGCCTGGTCTACCTCCTAGAAGAGATGTTGAATTCTCAATTGAACTTATACCAGGGGAGCTACCAATATACAAGACTCCATATAGAATGGTTGTCATTGATCTTGAAGAGCAGAAGAAATAACTAAAGGTGGATATGGATAAAGGGTTTATACGCCCAAGTGCTTCACCATGGGGTGCACCGGTCCTCTTCATCAAGAAGAAGGATAGGTCAATGTGAATTTGAATCGATTATCGTGAACATAAAAAAATAATGGTAAAGAACAAGTATCCTCTCCCACGGATCGATGACTTGTTTGATCAGCTGCATGGAGCACAATACTTCTCCACGGTATATTTGCGGTCTGGAAATTATCAAGTAACGGTGAAGAAGGAAGATGTCCCCATGACTACTTTTCGTTCAAGATACGGTCACTATGAATTCATATTAATGACTTTCGGACTCACTAAATCTCTAGAAATATTCATGGACTTGATGAATAGAGTCTTTAGATATTACCTTGAAAACTTTTTGGTAGTCTTTATAGATGATATTCTAATATACTCCAAAACCAAGGAGGATCATGAGGAGAATTTAAGAACTGTACTAGAGAATTTGCGCAAGGATATGCTCTATGAAAAGTACAACAAGTGTGATTTATGGTTGAAGGAGGTCTCATTCTTGGGCCATATCATCACAAGTAATGGGATATCTGTGGATCCCTCGAAAACAAATGCAATTGAGGGATGGACAAGGCCAACATCGGTAACAGATATCCGTAGCTTCTTGGGGTTAGCTGGATATTATCGACGATTTGTGAGAAATTTCTCATGATTTTCCAACACCCTTACCTAGCTAACTCAGAAGGGAGTAAAGTTTGCTTGGAGTAATGAATGCGAAGAAAGCTTCCATGAGTTGAAAAAGAGTCTTATCACCGTACTCGTGCTCACTTTACCCACAAGTGGGGCAATTTTTGTGGTATTTAGTTATGCTTCGAAGAAGGGCATAGGCTATGTGCTGATGTAGAATGATAAAGTGATATCCTATGCCTCAAGGCTGTTGGAAATCCATGAGCGAAACTATACAATGCATGATCTGGAGTTGGCGGTGGTGATCTTTGCCTTGAAAATCTAGAATCATTATCTATTTAGGGAGAAATGTGATATATATACTGACCACAAGAGTCTTAAATATATATTAACACAGAAAGAATTTAATATGCGCCAGAGAAGATGGATAGATTTCTTCAAGGATTATTATTGTTCAATATATTACCACCCTGGGAAAACGAACATGGTTGCAGATGCCCTAAGTAGAAAGGACCCAGCGATTCTATCAATGATGAGAATTGAGAGGGATCCAATCATCTTATACTTGATGAAGATGGACATGAGAATCATAAAGAAGGGAACATCATCAATCCTTTCACAAATGATTGATCAACCATCTCTTTTGGAAAGGTTAAAGGATGCTCAAAAGGATGATGTGTGAATTCAGGAAAAAGTGGAAGCTATGAAAAGGGGGAAGTCCTCGGAGTTTAATGTTAATGAAGAAGGAATTGTGAGATTTGGGAAAAGACTATGTGTTACATCATGATCGGAGCTGAAGAAGGAACTTTTAGATGATGCACATTGTTCAAATTTATCTATTCACCCAGGGAGCACAAAGATGTATCAAGATCTCCATGAAAACTTTTAGTGGGATAATATGAAAAAGGAGATCGCTGAATATACATCAATGTGCCTGGTGTTCCAGAAGGTGAAGGCAGAGATGTAGAAGTCTAAGGGGATGATGCAACCATTGCACATACCAGAATGGAAATGGGAGAACATCACTATGGACTTTGTCACCGGACTTCTGAGGACATCCAAAGGTAACAAAGCAATCTGGGTTGTTGTGGATCGTTTTACAAAGACTGTACACTTCATTGATATTATGGAGGCTTTTTCATTGGATCAACTGGCACATATATATCAGGGATGTGGTAAAGATGCATGGAGTGCCACTATCTATTACGTCTGACCGAGATTCAAGATTCACCTTTAAGTTTTGGAAGATTCTTAAACATGCTCTGAATACTGAATTGAACTTAAGTATGGCCTATCATCCTCAAACTAATGGCCAATCTGAGCGGACTATCCAAACACTTGCGGACATTTTAAGAGAATGCTCAATAGAATTTAAAGGAGAATGGGATCAACATCTTTCTCTAGTTGAGTTCTCTAATAATAATAGCTTCCACTCGAGCATCCAAATGGAACCATATTAATCTCATTTTGGGAAAAGGTGTAGAACACCGGTATTTTGGGATGAGGTTGGTGAACTTAAGCTACTTGGACCAGAAATGGCCGAGGAAATGGTGGAGAAGGTGAAAACCATTCAGCATCATATCCAGGCAGCCCAGAGTCAACAGAAGAGTTATGCAGATAATCTTTGATGATACCTTGAGTTTAAAGTTGGAGACATGGTTTTTCTATGCATATCTCCATGGAATAAGGTCATTAGGATTAGAAAAAAAGGGAAGTTAAGTCCAAGGTACATCGGCCCCTTTGAGATTCTTGATCGTGTCAGGGTTGTGGCCTATCGACTAGAACTTCCACCTACCATGACCAAAGTACATGAAGTATTTTATGTATCCCTTTTAAAGAAGTACATACTAGACCCTTCACATATACTCTCTTCTGAGGTGGTACAGTTGCAGGATGATCTTTCTTATGAGGAGAAACCAGTGAAGATCTTTGATCGTAGAGATGAAGTTCTACAAAATAAGACAATGCCCCTTGTCAAGGTGTTGTGGCGAAACCAGAAGTTTGAAGAAGCGACTTGGGAATCGGAGGAAATGATGAAGCTGAGTTACCCACATCTTTTTTAGTGTGGGAAAAAGGAAATTTCGAGGGTGAAATTTCTTAAGGGTGGAATATTGTAATGACCCAAAGTTTCCTTAATGAAAATCCCTCTTGATCTAATTAAATGCCTCTTTATGTAAAATGTTTATATAAAATGTCAACTTCTTTGGTTTTATGTTAATAATTGTGACTATTACTATTATGGCCATTGAACAGTGATCACATGATTAGTATAAATATAAGTCTTTAACGAACCCAATTTACTCAGACAAAGGAAGTGATGGCCTCATTCAGTATAATTTCTCCATACGAAGCCCATTTGTCGAAGCTCAGAAAAGAGGTAGCATCCTTGGGCTTCACTCTTGACCAAGCCCAAGCTGAGCTTCATCATGTCAAGCTCTAATGGGACCGTCTACGGGAAAAGTGGATGTTGATAGAGATTACCAGTCGAGCGATGTTATCTAAGCCACCCCAGGAGTCTGTCACCATCGCACACCTTACCCTTAAGTCTTATGCGGCTGTTTTAAGGGGTTATGTAACAAATCAATAGTAATATTTTCATGTATATTATTATTTTTTATAGAATAATGAATATACCTTCTTGTCATTATTGATACATTGTAAATAGTTTTTAAATTACAAATAGTGTTTTTAATTAATTAAGAAATCTATTTTATTAAATTAAGGGATTTTTGAATTAAATAATATTTTAATAAAATATTATTATTATTTAATTATTTTTATTATATATAAATGATCATATAATTTTATGAATGCAATTATAATTTTTATTAAGGTTTGCAAGCCATTTCAGTCAAAACCCGTGAAATTTCGATAAATGTCGGTTTTTATTTTAAAAGTAAAAATTAACATATTTAGAAAAATATTTAGATAAAATAAATTATATTTCCGGAATTAGGAAGTCGAAATTATCCAATGGTAATTTTTTCAAAATTTTCTGAGACAGTCAATTTTTTTTGTAAAAATTAAATTCCGTTTAAATATATAATGTGTTTTACGACATCATAATGACCCAATAGTGATGTAATAAAATACTATAAGCTTTATTTTCGGCCAATATATATTTTAAAATTAATATAATTAGATTTTGGGTTTGTTTGACTTACTTTTCAAAGCATTAATGGACCCCTCAAAACTTATTGAACATCTTGTCTTTTTATATTATTTTCCATGGGAGTGTGACTCGTCTCCACATAAGCAACCCCATTATTTTAAGAAGTTTGGACTTTGGCCTTATAAAATATTTTTTTCCTCTTCCCTTTTCCAAAAACCATGGGAAAAAACCATGATCTGATTCGTGGTTTGGATTAGTTTAATGTAAGGAGTCCAAAACCTAAATAATAAAGAATTCACTCACATTTCCTATATAAACCCACCCAAGCTCCCACTTCCTCCTCACTCAAAGCCTTTGGAGTTCATCCAACCTCTGACCTACTCTCTCTAGAATCCTCCCAAGGTGCCCCATTCTCCCAATAAGCATCTCTCAAGCCTCTCTCATGCCATTGGAAGCACACATCCAAGTAAGGGTTTTTTCTTCCTTTCTCAATTTTGTCCAATTTTATTTAAGTTGTTTTTCCCAATTAATTTAAATTATGAATTTTTTTGTATGGTTTATAAACTACCTCATACTGACATGTTTTTGTTTGAATGATGAGATACCCCTTTCTCTCTCATTAAATGCCTCCCATGTACACCCGTTACTATGCCGAAATTCCGAAAGGACCTTCTCTCTCCTCATTTACATTCAAGCAATACTTTTGTATCATGAATCTAAATTCCATTAAAATTGTTGGAAAATGTATCTATATGACCTTATTACTGTCCATTAAATTTAAATATTATTGGGAACCCCTTTTCTATCTCATCAACCATTTTTAGGAATTCTTATGTCACACCGTTACGCTGCCGAAATCGCACTGATTTTCTATGCCAATGCCATTGTGTAGTGAATACCATGCCCATTTCTCCATCAAGGGTACGCAACTTTATGAACATTTACATATTGATTACAAAGTTTTATGTATGAATTCCACATTCCTTTATCATGTAATAAATTTGTATGTTTTATGAATCCATGTTTTATGATCCATGTGGCACACTTATGCATGAAATGAAATGTTTAAGAAGGGTGTGCCCTTATAGTGCTCCAATGCATTGGGTAAAGTATAGTATCATGATACATCATGTTAAATGATTATTGACTCATGCTAATTCAAGTGCAATGAGGGTTTACTCATGCTTCATGTTCAATGAGGATTTACTCATGCTCCATTTGCAAGGAACCTTGGCTCATGCTAATTCCATGTTAAGTGTTGTTGCCACATTTCCATGTTATTATTATCATGATTTATCATGCCTTTATGTTAATGTTTCTCTTGTTATCTATTGATATGCCTATTTTCTAATATGTATTGTACTCCTCATGTATTCCATGTTTATTCCCTTACTGGGCTTTATAGCTCACCCCTTTTCTTATGCATGTCTTCACGTTATCCCATGCAATGCTAAGTACGAGGGAATGTAGTGGTCATGTAAAGGAAGTTTTCAATAAAGATGTTGTATTTCATGTTTTAAGTTGTTATGTAATGATCATAATCCCCAAATACACTAGTCCTATCAGTCAACCATGTTGTATCAAGTGAATAGTTTATGTAATAAATCATTTTTATGTTTGTAATAAAAGTAGGGTTGTCATAATATAGTGCTCCAATGCATTGGGAAATGTTATTTATTTCCTTATATAATGTGAAATATGTGTGAAAATGATTCTATATTTGTTCACAATGATGATTTTATGATTATTTACATATTTTATGTGTGAACAAGATGTTATCTTTGTTCACAACTATTTGTGGTAGTTGACCACTAAGACATGATGTTTCATTTTTATTAATTGACATATCTCATGAATTTATCTAATGCTTCGAATAATAATTATGATTATGATCAAAAAATTATTTTATGATGATTTCTATTATGATCACCTTTGTTATATTGATTTACATTCTAATCTATCCCCTTACTAGGCCTTTATCTCACCCCTTATTTGATTTATATACATGAGTGACTACATATACTAAAAAGTGTATGAGGGACACTAAGAAGCTAATGAAGAGAGAATTAAATAATTTTTATGTTTTTTTTATTTAAATATTATTCTTTTCTCTAATTTTCCCAAGACAGTAAACCTTTGGATCCTTGTTTTGTAAAACATATATGTTGTTTATCTTAAAAATAATCTATCAGTAATGTAATAAAAACTGGTGTTTCTATAATTTCTTCCCAAATGGATGATTCTAGGATTAATAGAGGTCATTTTGAAGGATGTTTTTATAGTTTTTGGACAACTAAATGTATTTAGTGGTGTTAAGAGATGAGGGGGAGAGGAGTCCATTTATATGTGGGGAAAGTACACACTTGAAATTTTTGAAAAGAATTGTCTGATCCCTAGGTTATTACCTACCAAGAGGTTTTGATAACAAAAAAAAATTATGTGCATGAAGTATTAATGCCATTATATGGCTATATAATGGTATTTTTACATATATAGGTTAATTTTTATACCTTATATTCTAATTTTATTCTTTAAGTAAACTCATTTTTACCTTAATCAGTATAAATAATTTTAACAACATTCACCAATCACATTTGTAAAACAATTAGTTGGAATTATCAAATATTATAAATTATGTTTATTCCAAATATGGAATACATGTTTCAAAATTAAAATCATATATTTGGTAGAAATAAATTAAATAATAATCTCGTAGACGAGATGAGATGACGAGTTTTTAAAGTGAAAAAAGTTTAAAAGATTAAAATGTTTTAATATCCAATTTGAGTGTTACATTTATTATCATGACCTAAAATGGATTAAATAATGTAAAATTTATCTAATTAACCATTAAAAAATTAATATATAATTTAACTATTTAAATAAATTTTATTAAAAGGATGTTTTAATTAAAATTCCAAATTTTTTAATATTCATCCAAAAATGAAATATTTCATAAAAATAGCAAAAAATTACACTAAGATAATATTAAAATTTTAATTCCAAAATAATCTGTAATTTATAAAATTATATTTCTAAGTGTCTAAAATTAATTTCAATTTTTTTCAGAGAAATAAATTAATAAATAAGTTCTTTTAAGAAAATAGTATTTTAAATCATATAAATACTTTACCAAAAATTATATATTTATTATAAATATGATTTAATTATTTGAAACCATTATATAAAATATATAAAAGTAGTTATCACATTTAATATTACTATGTTTAATAAAATCATTCTAGTACCCTTGTTTAAATTAATTATAATAATAAAATTTTTCTCCATAGAAACTCAATGTTGAGTGTAATGCAAGATAAGCTAGTATTACATGTATCGTAACATTAACTTGGTGTATTATATAACAAAATATTAAGATCATATAGATTAAAATAAAATAAATCAAAGAAATTAAATTTATTATAAAAAAGTTTCCTAAAAACACCTGGTGTTACACTTCTGGATCCCAACATTGACTAAAACCAAAAAACATAGTCTGATTAATAATAATCATAGTGGGCAACATGAGAATTATAAAAAATTACTTATAGTATTTCTATATCATGAAACCATATTTTAAATCTATGATAAATTAGACTTAACCTAGGTTATTCATGTTCATTATCTATTTTAATCCATCATGATGGTTCATAATGAGATTGTGAATCTCCAAATAACATCCCAAGGGAGTTTCAAACCAGGGGTGCATCAAAAATAATTTTCATGCACTAGGTGACGATTGAGTCCAGATCAATGCACCATTTTTAGAGTTATTACCCCTAGTTACCTATTTTAGAGATCCACATCTTAATGTAGAATCCAGAAATGGATGTAATTTCTTGTAAACCACTCTATCTATCCTTTACCAAAATTCTTGGGCATTTTCCTACAATTTGAACCGTACATAAGATTATCCAAAGAAATATCCCTATAATTATCCTTAGAAATATCCCGTGGGATATCACTAATGATTTATCATCCTATTTTTCAAATATTAACTAAATATTTCTCAGATGCCAACTATAGAGGCCCAAACGTATAACACATAAATATTACATATTATTAGAAATATATTCATTACATAAAATAACTATATATGTGATAGAGATCATATTTTAATATTTTTATCTATGTTTACAAATTATTTAATCCTTTATAATTAACCAATTTGAGATTCTTTGGATCATTTTATGTTTTTCGGTGATTTTTGAGCTTCAATGTGAAAAGTTGTTAATTCTGGACATTAAACAAAATTATGGTTCCTTTGTACATCGAACAGACCTCCGAAAATATTCATCCAATGCAAATTATTAATTTTTAAGGGTATATAGTTCATTTTCTACATATAAGTCTGCAGGACCCAATTCCAATTCAAACTCCAGAACTCCAAACAAAATAAGTCAATGTGAACATTTATTCTGGCCAAAAAATTGGACCATGTCTCATTCAATGAGCCATATCATGGGATATTGACCACCAAATGGGATTAATCTAGCTGGGGTAGAAATCCAAATTGGTGTGGCATCTTCACATTAAATATTAGGGTGATATTATTTGATTATAGCCACCCTTCAACCAATCAACTCATGGTTAGTGGAATAGTTATTTGCTACCAGAATTAGTCATGTCTACTAATTCAGACAGAACTCTTTCTACATGGCTCAAAATTCCTTGAAACTTCATTGGAAGATGACCAAATCTATTAATAACCTCTTATAATATGAGACCTCGGCTTTATTAGAACAGATATTGGGTGAACCGAAGCACTCTTTCTGGTGGAAATATTATGGAGGAGAAAATTTATGTTCTTTATTTTTTTTTCTTTTGTTATTATTAGTTTTATAATTCCTACGTCTTCCCCATTCTTCTCAATTATGCTTACCATGGTGGGGTAAATATTTTGAGTGATTAGGGGAGGTTAGGTTTAATATTTCTTAATGTTTGAGTTCTTTATTTTGATTGAATAAAAACTCTATCTCTTCTGCGGTGTTGGTTTTAAATTCTAATAAATGGTTTAATTATCTTATGCTATTGTATTAGATTTAATATTCTATTTTTATTATTTCTTTGATAAATGTTCATAATCTACCTTCACTAGGTTCTGGTCTATATAAGATTTAAAATATCATGTCTTAGTGATGAAGTACTCGGCGATCGTAAGTACGTGTGGCTGGGGTATTGAATATTCTAAATTGTTTAGGATAAACAAGTCCCGATCGAGAATTTCCCAACTAAATTGAGTGTATTCTCTATATATGTTTAACACATTGTAAGGAAAGTATACCTAGATGAGATATTGGTATGGTTTACTCACAAAATCACCATTTACTAAGGGAGTGGTAGGAAGCAATCATGAAATGTCACATAAACCTACTTCGCAGAAAACAGTTGAACATAATTGGAACTATGATAACATTAAAATTGAAAAGGCAGCCCCAATATGATCACCAAATAATTATCACTATTTTTTAATCACATTCTTTTTCAATTTGTTTTAAATATTATACTTTATTACATTCCTTAGTTTTGTTTCAATGTTATCTAAATCAAACAAATTCAAAAACAAGGTGAAAAACATGATTGTTGTGCGGTCCTCTCTGGAAACAACTTAGGTTAACTAATATACTATATTTTAACTTATAAAATAATAGTTTTTTCCACACCCCATGATAGGAATGTTTCAAAACATGGCTTCGTTTCATAGGATGTAGTTCCACAATATCATTATAAATATTTGACACTTTTCTGAAAAAAAGTAAAAAAAAATATTTTTCATTATGTTTTCAAATGATCATTTATTTAATTCATGTAACAACTACCCATATTTGGAACAAGTATATTAGACTGGTTATGATATAGTTTGGATTTAAGAACATAGAAATGAAATAGAAAAACTACATAACAAAGTAGAACCTATATTTGAATATGTACATGCATTGATGGAAAAAACAAAACCTATGAATGAACCAGTAGAGGAAAAGAAAGAAGAATTACCTACTGAGGTATGTGTAGGAGATAAAAAAGATATAGATGGATTCTGGAATGAGTGTGAAGTACTACATGATCATCATATTTCTTACAAAGTATAATATCCAAAACCATTGAAGGAAGACACCACCAAAGAGGTGGAATTTGAAGAAAATATGGAGGAGCCTGACTACCTATCGCTATATTGTGAAATTCAACTAAAAGAGGAACCCTATACTGAAGAAGAAATTGATTTCAATACACAATAGAGAGATAATATTTTTCATAAATATTTTCATTCTGATTATATAGAATCTAAATTGAGTACCACCTCCCCTTGCTTGAAATTTTCAGATTTGGACAAAAAATGTATTGCCTTAGTGGATGAGGAAAAAGAAGAAGATACACCTAAAGAGGAACACCTACATCTACACAAACAGGTTTATCATTTATTGGAAGGTTTTAAAGAAGATATCCAAGTGGACTTTTTTTAGGACAAAGATACACAATATTCTTACATTTAAAGGGAAGAATTTGATTTTGATTCATCATGCTTTAATTTTATTCAAATTGAATTACTCTATGATATTCCTTTTGATTATTCTTTTGATGCATCATCCCTTGAGAATCCACTGTAGAATAAAGAAGAGGCTATGTAAGTGGAAAACAATAAATAGGAGGAATCATTCTTTATCCTAACCCCACCGTAAAACATGTATATCATTTTCATTATGGTTGATTTTGTGAACCATATCTATGTAGTCATTAACAAAAAAAAAGAAGTTTAGGATTCACAGAAGAAGCATTGGTTATTCATATCAAAAAACTCAACCCACTATCGGATTGGGGATAACCAACTGAATCTACCCATCAAGAGTTAGTCAAAACCTAGGGAAAACTTTTTAGATTAAACCATGTTCTATCTTTATTTTCTCTTTCTATTTCTATTTTAATTTTCTTTTAATAAATTCCTTATGTAATTTTCTCTACTTTTGGATGTAGGTTTTCATGTATGCATCACATAGATGCTTAACTCAATGTTGCACTACAAATAAGTCTGGTTGTACCTCTCCTTGCCACTTTCTTTATTTTTGTGATTCCATTTAACATATAATTACATATTCAATCTAATTGAATTCATTGAGGACAATACATCATTTTAGTGTGTGGGAGGGAGTATTTATGTTTTAGTATTTTCAATTGTATGGTTTTTAAATATTTGACTATTTTTTGAAACATTTGAGATGAAATTATTATCATCACAATTTTTCTAAAACCATTTAAATTTGTGAAAAAAATTATCCCATGAAACTGAGATTAGATCAATTATGAAATTGACTTTTTTTCGAGTTCAAATATTTGGAAATTTCATGAAAAGTACTCTTATTTTTGAATCTAATGTTACAATTGACTATCATTATATTTTAAATCACTTTATTATGAGTCTCATGAACCTAATTTTCATATTATTTTCATTCACTTCACTTCTTTATAGAACCATACCATGCTTGATTTGACCATAATTTGATTTATTCCTATTTAAATTTGAGAGTTTGAGGTACATGTGTTTTAAACGATTATGGATTTTCTTTAGATTTAAATCCCCATTTTTAAATTAATCCTTTTCATTATGGACCAACATGAAAATTTAATCCTTGTATCCCATATAATCCATGAAAAACCTATTTGGTTAGCCACATCATAGGCCAAGTTTCCCTATCGAGCCTACTCTTGAAGTGAAATTGCATAATCTAGTTTATCTTAAGAATGGGGGAAGCTTTAATTTATTCTGATACCTCATTTGGTGATAATTTTGGTAGAAAATAAAATTTTTTAGAGAATAATATACTACTGAAAAAATCATTCTGTTGAAATTTGTTCCTTTTCTGGAGCTTTCATTTATGAGAAATGGTTTCTTCTTGGAGCTTCTAATGAATAGAAAGTTGCGCCTATCTGGATCTTTCAAGAAAAATCAAAATTGAGATGACTGAAACTATTGCTACTAAAATAATTAATGGTGTAAAATTTCCCTGAATTTTCATGCTAATGGAGCTAATTTACTACTATGGGGAGTTAGGAGGAGATCGTACTTGATTAAAAATTAGAATAATGCAATTTTTCTCCAAAAAGAGCCGACCACTCCTTATTCAGCCTCATAATTTATTCACTTATAAATACTACCAACATAATGCTATAGAAAAACCCTATAATGTTTTCATGATATACATATATCCTTGAATAAAATCGGGTATACATGTAGGAATTTATCAAGCCTATGGCAACCCTTGTATTAGTATTGTTTGAGAAAAACATTGCTAAAAAATAGAAATTTGTGTGATGAGTGAAAATGAGAGTGAGGTAAGTGTTTTGTGTGCATGGAATGAGAAATGAATAGTAAATATGTTGAATTATATTTATTGAGAACTTGAAGTAATGTTTTTTTATGAGGCATGATATATTTTGTTTCTTGGTGAAAAATTGTTGGATCCCCTGGATATCTGTTTTAAATTTTCTTTAATTTGATATTTATGTTTACTTGTCGAGGAGTCCAAGTGCTATGTTTGGGGGAATTGATAGTGATAATATATTCATATTTTTATCAACGTTTTAAAATTATTTAATCCCTTAAAATTAACCAATTTGAGATTCTTTGGATCATTTTTTGTTTTTTGGTGAGTTTTGTGCTTAAATGTGAAAAGTTGTTAATTCTTGACATTAAATAGATTTATGTTGCCTATGTATTTCGAGCATGAATCCCATAAGATTCATCCAATGTACGTGATTACTTTTTTGTTGGATTATATGGTTTGTTTTCTACATATATGTCTGCAGGACCCAAAGCCAATTCGAACTCAAAAACTCCAAACAAAATCTATCAATGCGAATATTTATTCTAGCCGGGAAAATGGACCATGTCTCATGTAATGATCCATATCATAGGATACCGACCATAAAATGGGATTATTCCAGCTGGGGTAGAAATATAACTCGACGAGACAGCTTCACATTAAATTTCAGGGAGAAATTATTTTTTTAAGGTCTCCCTTCAACTGGTCAATGTTTGGTTGGTGGAATAGTTATTGGTGGCCAGAATTAGTCAAGTCTACTAATTCTGCCATAACTCATTACAGATGGATATAAATGCCTTTAAAATCATGTTTAGATGGATAAATCTATAAATCACCTCCTAAAAAGAGGGACCACGGTCTAATTTGACTAGATGTTGGGATAACTGAAGCTTTATTTCTGGTAGATAGATTCTGGAGGAGAAAATTTCTTTTCTTTTCATTCTTCTTTTGTTCTTCTTAGTTTTATAATCCCTACTTTTTACCCGTTCTTCTCAATTACCCTTACCATGGTGGGGTAAATATTATGAGTTATTAGGGGAGGTTAGGTTTTATCTTTGGTAATTTTTGAGTTATTTCATTTTATTTAATAAAACCTCTCTCTCCTCTGTGGTGTTGTTTTAAAATTATAATAAACAGTTTTATTATATTATGAGATTGTATTTGATTTAATATTATATTTTCATTATTACTTTGATAAATTTTCATAATCTCCCTCTACTAGGTTACGGTAAATATACGATGGAATAGATCTGGGCTTAGAGGTTCAGTACTCGGCGATCATCAGTGCGTGTGGCGGGGGTATTGAATATTCCAAATTGTTTGGGATAAACAAGATCTGATCAGGAATTTCCTAACTCAATTAAGGGTATTCTCTACATCTATTTAACACATAGAGAGGATTGTAGAATAAGATAATATATTTTTAAGTATTACTCTCAACATCATTATTTACTAAGGGAGTTATAGGAAGCGATTGTGAAATATCACTTAAACCAACATAGCAGAGAAAGATTGAATAAAATTGGAACTATGAAAAAAATATAGTTGAAAAAACAACCCGAACATGATCACCCTATACTTATCACTATTTTTTAATCATATTTTTTTAAATTTGTTTTAAATCTTATAAATTATTGATTTTTTTAGTTTTGTTTCATTATTTTCAAAATCAAACAAATTAAAAAACAATGTGACAAACATGATTGTTATGCGCTCCTCTCTTGAGAAAAAATAGTTTAACTACCATACTATATTTTAACTTAGAAAATAATTATTTTTTTCCACAGCCCATGATAGGAATGTGTCACTATTAAATAATCATTTAGATATAGTTTCATTAGAAACATGGACACATTAATAACTAGTCCACAAGTGAGTTATGTCATATCCCTCTAAGTTCCTCATTATTATCTTCCGTGTTTGACATATCATACAAAATACCTTTCTACATGACTCACAGAAATGAAACATAAGAATGGATGAGCTAAAATTATCATAAAGGGTAAATAAGGGAAATATAAATATAATATTATCATCTCGGTAAGAAAATATGAGAATAAAATATGAAAACTATACCCTACCTATCATATATTCTAAAAATGAGTCATGAAATAAATCATGGTAGTTCAAAAGACATGAATCATAATCGAATCAATGAACATAATCCATTAGAGAATTACATTGGAAAAAGGCATTGATTTGTGCTATATACATAACTATATAAAATTTTATTTCAAGGTTATACACAAAGATATTCATAACCTGATAGGCTTAAGATAACAACCCATTTACCTAATTTAGGATTGGGATAACCTATTGTGTACCCACTTTTGGGCTTCAGATAATATCTCATGTACCCCATTTCAAGATTATAATAACCTCCCATGTACCCTCTTTAAATCTTGTTATAACCTCCCATAAACCATTTTTCATGCTTGGGATAACTCTTGTGTACCCTTTTTGGTGTTGTTATAACCTATTATGTACCCTTTGAGATCATATAACATTAATCATTCACCAATTCATTAGAGGGAGATATAGGTCCCACCCATATTTGGTTATAACGTAACCACCTTCACATAATGAAAATCATATATATGTGTGAAAAAAGATCATAACACCTTAATCATATTAGAGACCAAAAAAAGAAAAGAGTTTCATAAAAATTTCATCATAACATACCCTATATAAAATATACAGGTTTCATAATAATTTCACCATTTAATCAGAGCATATACCGTGGAAAATGATGTGTCTTTCAGAAGCATTTTTTTCATCTTATAACCTGTGGAAGAGGAATGATTTTCATAATAATTTTATCATAGTATTACCCAGGGAATAGAAATAGGTTATACAAAAAAAATTCATCCTTAAAATAAACAATCCATATAAATAATAATAATTATATCCTAGGATCATATCCCAATTAAATCCAAGTAGCTTCCAAGGATGTTATATTTGATGAAAAATTATTTTGAAATATCAGTTGAAAATTTTCATAAGGAAAATAACATTTATTTGAAAATAATTTTTTGACACTAAAAAATAATCAAATATTTTGAAATATTTTTATTTTAAAATAACATCGAAACCCTATAAATAAATTATTTAAAATAATTTATGACATTTTTCAAGGAAAATATACTTTCCAAAATGTAAAACAATTTTTAGACATCAAAACATATTGAAAATAATTTTCATTGAGAATAAACTTGTAAACATATAAAGTAATCATAATATAAAATAATTGGTATGATAATATAAAATTATTCAGGTAGTACATGTTAAAACAAAAATTCCTTTAACATTGTTGATAAAATCCAAACGGGAATTATTTTCAAAATAGTATAAAGATTCCCTTCCAAATTTTTTTGAAAAAAAAACATGCTTAAAAGTTTCATTAAAAAACATTTTAATAATTTTGAAAATTTTTTTAGAAAACATTGTTTTATAATAAAAATGGTTTATGACCAAAATGATTAATAAAGCATTTTTTTCATAAAACATTATTCTGAACTATTGAGTATGTAAAGAGAGTTAAATGAAAGGAAAATATTTATTCTCATTACATTACTAAAATAGAAGTAAATTCATAAGTTATTTTAGGGATATATAATAATATTACATAATTGGAAACATAATCATAAACATTCCTGATAAATGATTTCATTGAAACATAAATCTCTAACCACTTTGGTAACTTTGAATCATAATCCCCATGAAATAATTGTAACATCCTGGGTAAATAAAGAATATGAAATTTTAATATTTATTAATATTTTAGAAGTAAATATTATTTTTTACTTTGAAGGGGATTCTATGTTTGATGATGTACCTGATACGCACAATGGTTTTCCTTGAAATCTTACATTGCACACAACATTGAGTTATACCGAAAGTAATAATATATTATTATTTTTTTAAATGGTAGCTAATGAAAAGTCTTTGTATTGGAGGGAAAAAATAGAACTAACTCAAATGTGATTACACATGTTTTTTAAATGCTTTTACATTTAAAAAGTAAAACTTTAGAGGCTTAAAATGTGAATGAATCCAAATTTAAGCATAAATACTCTAATATTCTTTAAAAGTTGATTTACTGACTTTTGATGGAAAACTGTTTTTAAATCTGTTTTTTTGTCTCTTTTATATATTTTATTTAACAAAATAAAATTTTTCATTATAATTGGTATATCAGAATTTACTTGGGATGAACTTTTTGCATTTTTATGATAAAATGCACTTTTAAATGAATAACGAAAAATACTCCATTTTAATTCAAAACTCCCTTTTTAATCTAATTTATTTATATGGATAAATTATCTTTTAAATTGTTTTTAAAGTTTAATTAGATTAAATTTTTAACATTTAACACAATGATAGTAATTGTATGTAATTTAACTTAGAAATTGGACATAAACAAATGTCATTCTTTTGATAGTTATTATTTCTTAAAAACACTCTTTTTTTACAATGAGAATTAATTTTAAATTAATTTTTACTACTTATTTGTTTTGAAATAAGAAATATCTGTTCCATATTTATAATTATGGAGTCCAAATTTTTTAAATAGTTAACATTTATTTTTATACATAATGAATAGTAACTTCAGTGAATATTTTATTTACCATGGTTAAACTGTAAATCTGGTAAATAAGGGTAGAAAATAATATTATAATAATATTAAATTACCCTAACACATCTCATAACCCTATTGGATGATATATGTATTAACATGGAAATCCTTGGGATGACTTTGAGGCCCTATGGAACTACTTTTGTGTGAAAAAGACATTTAATTACATTTAATATAAAGTTAAGGAAAATGTAACATAAACATGGATATTTTAGTAAAACAATATTTTTATGGTTTTATATAAGTTATATTTTAGACTATAAATAGTCATTATAAATATAAAATTATTTCCTAAATCATGGTATTTTATTTATATTTTTTAGTCCTTAAATAAATTTTTTTTATTATGACACAATGGTGATGCAGTAGTTGGTTCATTAATAAAAGATTCAAATAAATGATATTATAAATATTAAAATAAATTTATTTTCAAACTTTTTATTCCATAAAAGAATTTTATAGATTACAAAGACTAGTTATCTTTGAATTAGTGAAGGTTTTTTGAAATGATCAAGTTGTTTTGGATTTGTTTAAAAATTCATGATATGATTAGTTTTAAAATTGAAATAATTCATATTTTAAATATAAAATATATTATTAAATATTATAAAATTAAAAAAATATACGATTTGGAAAAATAGTTATCATTATTCTATAATATTATTATTGCCTCTTTAATTGGATATGTGTCTTGTGTTAGTAATTATTTTGATTCTCAATGTGTTAAATACATGATAAAATAGTAAGAGTAAAAAAGGGTTAAATAAAAATGATAAGGATTAAAAAATATCCAAAAACAATCCGATTTTTATTGGAATATTTTATTTTGACTTATATGAACCTTATCTTTAATGTAAAAAAGTTTTGGACCTTTTTAAACTAAAAATCATTTTATAATAAAATAATACATTCAAACTTTCCTAAAGAGCCTCTTCTCCCTCATAAAAAAGGTCACCCCCTCTAAATCATTACACACACCTCTTAATCCCATTGGATCATAAAAAATCTACACCAAGAAGCTCCAAACATCCCTCTATTCTTCTTACAATCCTTCCCCTAGGTATAAAGTAATTTAAGAAAGCCTTTTGGTTCAAACCAAATAGACTTACCTGAGTTAAAGGTAACTTCTTCTCTCAAGTTATTTTCTTTTATTTTCCTTCTCCAACTCCATAAACTCTCTTTATTCAATTTTTTTATAAAAAAACCCAGTATATTAAATACACAACAGTGTTTTTATAAGGATTATTTGAACTACTTATCCAAACACCTCTATCTAATAGCTATGAACATTCTGTTTCTGTGGACGATGAACTACTGCCTTACGAAACGATGATTGTTCAATTATATCCAACCACCTCTCATGGTGGACATTATAATGGAACTGTATTTATATTTGATATATATTATATTTATATTGTCTTTATTCTTCTTTATTTTTCATATATATCATACATTTATGGTTTCTATAATGGTTAAATACAATAACTTCATTTTAAAAAGTGCGGACTACCGCCCCCTCAATGTGATTGACTCGTTAATACCATATGTGGAACATATAAAGGATGAAGTAAATGAAATTATATATGATATTAGACTGTAATTATTATATACCCATGTATCATTAATTTTTCATTCCATTAAATATGAAACAGAAATGAAAGTAGCGTTTATGCGTACATACAGCTTACTGTCTTCATGAACGATGCATTTCATTTCTTTTCTCAAAATGTTATGTAATGTTATAAATACATATATACACTTGATATATATGACATATATAATATATAAATCATGAATGTCTTTCTCAAGATAATGTAATTTTGACCACATGGACAACTTGTAATTATAAGAAGTTCATTTTTGACTCAAGTACCAAATATCGGCAAAATGAATATTACTAACTTAAATGATTATGTAATGATTATAATGTGGTAATAAGTGATATAAAAGGAATAATGTACTTGAAAAATGTTCTCAAGAAAGTATAACTTAATTTTAGTTTATTATTCCGAATATTAAAGAAAAAATTAGTCTAGTTGGACATGAGGTAAAGGAATTCGTCTCAATCTAATTTCCTTAAGGAATATTTTGATTTATACACGACATTACATTATACGGTGTATAAAATCATTCTTACTTTTTAATTTAATTCAAATGGAATATCTTTCCTATGAAGAGTTTTACTAAAAGAAAAAGGTAATTTTTTTTAAACATATGTGGGGACAACGACCATTCTGCCACCGTAAGAATTATTTGATATTTAGAATCCTAAACAAGACGTAATTATTTTAAATGGAAAATAAATACCATATACTGTTTTTAAGTATTTTTTAATTGAAAATGGATTTGAGAAAGCACCAGTTATTTCAATATCTTGAAATGATATATTGTGATTGAAATTTGGAAATATTATCATTCATTTATGTTTATTATGTGTTATTAATATGTTATGATTCATTGGAATTGTTTGTGTATATGTGTGGTTCCATGATAAACCTAGGGAGGGTGAGCCCGAGATAGATATCCAATTAATTTGGTAATGTGGTAGAGGTAAATTTTTATGTTTTCTGCTAACATATTTAGGGAATATAATATGATGGGTATTCCAAATATAACTCCCTACATGTTTATGAAAGCTATAATGTAATAATGTTATGGATTCCACAAGTTACCTTTATGATTTATTATTTACCTGTGTTATTCATAAATATTATGATTTTCTGTGTTATGTTAATGATTGAAATGTATGATTTCATTGATTTTTATGTGTGGATGGACTCATGTTTTCTTTATTTATTTTATAACCCTTAATGAGCTTTTTATGCCCATCCCATGTTTTTGAAATGTTTTTCATAGGGTATAAGGAAGGGTAAGAGAAATGAAGAATTCAAGAATATTTATATCAAGAAAAGAACTATTGTTTTATTTTGGGAGTTTAATTTGAGAAAAAAATGGACAAATTAGATGTATCTACTTTGTAATTTTAGAGATGTAATGTAATAGTTATGGTATAATTATCTAAAAATCTAAACCTAGAAAGATCCTCAATGTGAATTATTAATTTAATTCAATATTATGTAATGTTTAAGGCTACGGCCTTATAGTTGGTATCAGAGGTCGGTTTAGATAACATTAGGAGTTAGGATATTGTTAAATTAATATTTATAAATTAATTTATTGTTTAATTAAAATGAGATAACATTTATATATTACCATGTTGCATTGATAAAGATATTTCTGTGATTAGTATGGTTTTTCATAGAGGAAACATGGTAGCTATGATGGAATGACATTAGGAGGAAGAAAACCTTTCAAATCAGTAACCTGAGATGGCATGATTTGGAACTCAATAGTTTGTTACAGTGATGGAACAATTGACTGAGGCTATAAATGGTGGTGGTATCTTTGCCGGATATCATACAGATCAACCATAGAGGAACATGTATATAGTGGAGCATTTCATGAAGCAACATCCCCTATCATTCAGAGGATCAGCTGACCCAGTGCTAGCTAAAGGGTTTATTAAAGCACTGGAAAATATTTTTGATGTCATGGGCTGTTTAGAACGTCAAAAGGTTATTCTCGTAGTTTACCATTTTGTAGGTTAAGTCGATCAGTGGTGGTCGATGGTTAAAAATATGAGGTATAGTGAGGATATTGATTCTCTTTATTGGTATGAATTCAAAGGTTTGATTATTGAGAATTATTTTCCTATGGTGATTTTTATTAGGATAGAAAAACGATTCCTATATTTGAGGTAGTAGGATGACTCAATGACTATTTATGAAGAAAAATGAAGAAAAATTCACCCGACTGGAACCGTATTCTTCAAATATCATACGATATCTTAATAGTATAATCATTCATTTTTTACTCAGGGTTAATGCCAAATTATTGATGGGATTTAGCTTCATGTGAGCTCAAAAGATATGAAAATCATTTTCTATGAATGGAGAAGGTGGAAATGGAGTTTTTTATGATCAGATGTTCTTTGACAAACAAAAGAATAAGAAGTCAAGGTGGTAGACAAAAGGGAAGAACTATTTAAAAAGTCTGATGGTAAGAAACTTATGTTTACAATTTGTCAAAATTGTGATAACAAGAATGCTGGGGAATTTCTTTTGAATACTGGTAAGTGACACTAATGTTGTAAAATTGTACATAATAATTGTAATTGAAATACAAAAGATTAGGTTAATGGTATGAAAAAATCTTATTTTCTGTCAGTAAAATGTTTTAAGTGCAATGAAATGGGCCATTACACAAATGAGTGTGCAAAGAAGGACTAAATTGAAGGAAAGAATCTGATCTACAAGAAAAAGGGGTGGTGAAATCCTTTTCAAAAACATTAGTAGATGTTGAGCCATCAAATGAAGTAGTATCAGGTACCCTATTTGTTTATTCAGATTATGCCAATGTGTAGTTTAATTTAGGGTCTACACATTTATTCATTTCTAATAATTTTTCTAGTATATTGGGAATTCCATCTAAATATATGAATCCTGAACTTATGGTAATAAAACTAGGAGGAAATGACGATACAAAAAAATTATAAGAACCTTACTGTCCTTCTGTGCGGAACAAATCTACCTGAAAACCTTATTGTTTTTTCTCTATTAGATTTTGATGTTATTTTGGGTAAGGTTAGATTTCCGTTTATCATACTTATATTTACTGAATATATAAAGAGGTTTCTTTCTAGAAATAATTTCAATTTGTGTACAGGAATGCACCCTTATATTTGAACACATACTAGGAAACTGAAAAACTAGTAAAAGATAGAAATGAATGTTACCTTGCACATATTGATGAAAACAAAGGAACTATTCGGATTAATTATTATCCAGTGGTAAATGAGTATCATGATGTCTTTCTTGATTTGTTTCCTGGTATAATACCTGATCAAGAAGTTTATTTTACTATTGACTTAGTTCCTCATACTAATCCAATTTCAAAACCTCCTTATAGAATGGCTCAAATTGAAATTTTAGAGTTAAAGAATCAATTGCATGAGTTGTTAGATAATGGTTTCATTCGATCACCAGATCACCATGGGGTGATCATATCTTGTTTTTTAGAAATAAAGATGGTTCAATGATACTTTTCATTGATTATAGAGTGTTGAATAACATCATTGTTAAGAATAAGTATCATTTTCCTCATATCAATGATTTGTTTGATTATCTCCAGGGAGCTCAGTATTTTTCGAGGATTGACCTGAGGTCAGGGTACCATCCATTGAAAATAAATGAATAGGACATTTGGAAGACCACATATAGTAGTAGATATGGACAATATGAATTTTTAGTTATACCTTTTCGGTTGAAAAATGCACCTGATATATTCATATATCTTATTAATAAAATTTTCTTTCAGTTGTTGGATAATTTTATGGTTGTGTTTATTGATGATATTTTTTTTATTCTAAGATTAAATAGGAGAATGAATGTCAATTGTGTTTTTTCTAGAATAACATAAAAGAAAATAAACTATATGGAAAATTCAGCAAATGTGAGTTTTACTTACAACAAATTTCATTCCATAGTCACATTTTATCAAAAAATGGAATAGCTATTGGTCTTGTTAAAACAAACGTGGTTTAAAAATGTAGAATAACCACAAATATTAATGAGATTCATAGTTTTCTTGGTTTGGAAAGCTATTACAGAAGGTTTGTTGAAAAATTTTCATGGTTATATAGCCCACTAACTAAATTAACTCAAAAAGATGTTATTTTCATCTGGACAAAAGAATGTGATAATTGTTTTTAGGAATTGAAAATAAGATTGGTGAATGATCCAGTTTTGGAACTACCTTCTAGAAATAGTGAGTTTTCTATCTATAGTGATACTTTGTTGAAAGGACATGGTAGTTTCCTAATGAAAAATGACCAGGTAATTGCGTATGCATCACATCAATTGAAATATCATGAGGTAAATTATCCTACACATGATTTGGAATTAGTTGCTCTGTTTTTTCTTTAAAAATTTGGAGGCATCATCTGTATGGATTAAAATGTAAAATAGATACTTACCACAGAATTTTGAAGTATATATTCACTTAGAATGAATTAAATATGAGATAGAGGATATGGATGGAATGAATCAAGGATTATGATTTCACGATTCATTAACATTCAAGAAACTCAAAAAAGTGGTTAATGTATTGAGTTGAAACAATAATTCCATATTAACCATGTTACTTTGGGAAAATGATTATTTGATTAATGATTTAATAAACTTTGGAATAGAATTTTTTGGTGAAAAAATTGATCTCTTTTATTTTAGGTTTCAACGAAATCATCCCAAGTATACAGAACAATGAAAGCGTAGAAAAAATATAGAGAGTTAAAAAAGGTAGAGTTGGTTCATAAGGGTAAGTTACCTAAATTTAAAATTGATAAATACTATGTTTTGAGGATTGGGAAGAGATTATGTGTGGCTTGTGATTCACAATTGAAGAAAGAGTTGTTATGTGAATCTCATAGTTCTCTATTTCCAATTCAGCATGGGAGTATTAAGATGTACAAAGAATTTCAGATGTATTACTAGTGAGATGGAATGAAAAGAGTTATTTTTGACATTACTATGAAGTGTTTGAATTGTCAATAGGATAAAGCAGAATGATAGTTATTTAATGGGATGGTTTGTCCTTTACAGGTGCGAGAGTGGAAACGGTAAAATATACCCATGGACTTCATTTTGGGATTAATAAATACCTATTGTGGTAACAATGAAATCTGAGTAATTGTTGATTGATTGACTAAATCTTCTCATTTTTTTCCTATTCAAGATACTCTATATCTAGTTCAACTTTCTAGATTGCATGTTAAAGATATAGTTAAGTTACATGGAGTTCTCCTATCCATTTTATATGATTGTGATCTAAGGTTCACTTATAACTTTTGGAATGAACTTCAGAAGTCATTGGATACTAAATTAAATTTTAGTACAACTTTTCAACCTCAATCAGATGGGCAATCATAATGAAGAATTCAGACTTTGGATGATATGATACGTGCTTGTTCAATGGATTACTAGGGATGTTGGGACCAACATATTTCTTTGTATGAGTTTTCTTATAATAACAGTTTTTATTTTAATGTACAGATGGCACCATTTGAGGAATTATATGATAATTGGTTCTGAACTCCATCTTTTTGGGATAAATTAGGTGAATGTAAACTAATGGGACCAGGATTGGTAGAAGATATGGCAAAAGAAGTACAGCTAATTCAGAAGAACATGATAACAGATCCGAGCATGTAGAAATGTTATGCGGATAACTGAAGGAACGATCTTTCTTTCAAGGTAGGTGATCATGTCTTTTTCAATGTTTCTCAATTGAAAAGTGTGATGCGTTTTAGTAATAAGTTAAAGACGAGTCTATGGTTCATAGGACCCTATGAATTCCTGATGAAATTAGGATCAGTTTCATATAGAGTGGATTTACCTCTATGTTTATCCCATGTACACAATGTTTTCATGTTTCAATGTTGAGAAAGTATATTCCAAATCTGTCTCATGTTTCAAGTCCAGGGGTAGTTTAGTTGGAAGGGAATATTTCTTATGAGGAACAACCAATCTAAATTTTGACTGCAAATAGAATGTGTTGCGGAATAAGGTAATCTATCAATAATTTTTTTTGTGGGAGAACCCTATGGTTGAAGAGGCCTTATGGGAATCTGAAAATTCTATTAGGGATAAATACCCACATTTTTTGATAAGTTAATAAATTTACGAGGAAACAATTTTTTCAAAAGGGAAGAAGGATGTAACATACCAGGTAAATAAAGAATATGAAATTTTCATATGTTTTAATATTTTTGAATTGAATATTAATTTTACATTAAAGGGGATTCTATCTTCGATGGCGTACCCGATACACAACAACATGTTTTGTTGAAATCTTATGTTGCACACAACGTTGAGTTATACTGAAAAATAATATAATAATATTATTATTTTAAATGGTAGTTAATGCATAATAATTTTATTGGAATGAATGAAAAGAACTAACTACAATATGATTAAACATGTTTTTTAAATATTTTTACATTTAACCATTAAAATTTAAAGGCTTAAAATGTCAATGAATCCAATTTTAAGAATAAATACTCTAATATTCTTTAAAAGGTCGATTTACTACCTTTTTATGGAGAACCATTTTTAAATCTAGTTTTTCTCTCTCTTATATGTTCTATTTGGAAAAATAAAATTCTTATTCAGAATCGGGACATCAAAATTTACTTGGGATGAACTTTTCCTATTTTTCTGATAAAGTGCATTTTTAATGAATAGTTAAAAATAATGCATTTTAATTCAAAGAATTATTTTTATCTAATTTATTTATATGAATATATTATCCTATTAATTCGTTTTAAAGTATAATTAGATTCTATTTTTAAAATTTAATCCAATGTTGTCCATTTGAAGTAAATTAACAATGAAATTGCACATAATCAAGTGTCGATATTTTGATAGTTAATATTTTTAAAAACACCCTTTTTGTTTTGGCAATGAGAAATAATTTTAAATTAATTTCTACAACTTATGATTTTTGAATTTGAAAAAAATGGATTATATATATGAAATCATAAGGTCCAAATTGTATAAATATATAACTTTTATTTTTAGACATTATGATTAGTAACTTCGGTAAATATTTTATTTATCATGGTTAAAGGGTAAATATGGTAAATAAGGGTAAAAAATAATATTATAATGATATTAAATTACCCTAACACATTACCTAACCCAATAGGATTACATTTTTTAGACCATGGTCATCACTGGGTTGATTTGGGGACCCCATGGAGCCACATGTGTGTGAAAATGACATTTAGTAATTTTTAATTTAATGTTAAAGAAAATGTCACATAAACATGGATCTTTTAGTAAAATAATTTTTATATGGTGTTATATAAGTTATCACTTCAATAATAAATGGTCATAACAAATATAAAAAAGTTACTTAAATCATGTTATTTAATTTATAATTTTTTGACATTAAATAAATAAATTTAATTATGACATAATGGTGATGCTGTAATTTCATTATTAATAAAGGATTCAAATAAATTATATTAAAAATCATAAAATTAATAAATTTTGAAACTTATAATTCCATCAACAAATTTAATAGATTACGATGACTTTATATATTTTAATTAATGATGGTTTTTAGAAATAATCAAGTTTTTTTGTATTTTTTTAAATGTCATGATATGAATAGTGTCCAAATTGAAATAATTCTTATTTTAAATATAAAATATTTTATTAAATATTATAAAATTCGAAAAAATTACATTTGGAAAAATAGTTATCATAAATCTAAATTTTTTTTAGTAACTATTTAATTGCATATGTGTCTTGTTTTGGTAACTATTTTGATTCTCAAAGTGTTAAATACTCGATAAAATGGTAAGAGTAAAAAGGGTTAAATAAGAAATATAAGGATTAATAAATATACAAAACCTATCCAATTTTAATTGGACGATTTCATTTTGACTTATGTGCACTTTATCATAGAATTAAATATGTTTTTGACCTTTTAAACAGAAAATAATTTGATAATAAAATAATATTTTCAAACATTCCTAAAGTGCCTCTCCTCTCTCCTATAAAAGTCCACCACCTCTAACTCATTACACACACCTCTCAAAACCCTTGCCTCATCCGAACTCTATTCCAAAAATATCTAAAAATCTCTCTATTCCTCGTAGAATCCTTCCCCTATGGAGAAGGTAATTCAAGAAAGCCTTTTGGTTCAAACCAATGGGAGTTACCCGATTTAAAGGTAACATCTTCTCTTAAATTATTTTCTTTTATTTTCCTTCTCCAACCCCTTAAACTCTATTTATTCAATTATTTGATAACAAAAAAAGCATAGTAAATATACTAGGATTTTTTAATGAGGAGGATTCGAACTAAACATCCACACACCTCCATCTAATGGATACGAACATATTGTTTCTGTAGACAGTGAACTACTTCCTCACAAAAAGATGATTGTTCAATTATCTCCTACCGCCTCTCATGGTGGCTGTTATGATGGCCCTGTATTTTTATGTGTATATATTATATTTTTATTGTCTCTATGATTCTTAATTTTTCATTTCCTGCATACCTTTATGGTTTCCATAATGGGTAAATATGATAATTTCATTTGAGGAAGTGTCGACTACCTCCCCCTCAAAGTGACATGACTCGTTCGTTCCATACACAAAACATATAAAGGATGGAGTTAATGAAATTATATATTATATTATACTAGAATTTTAATATACCTATGTATCATTAATTTTTCATTATTTTAAATATGAAATAGAAATGAAAGTAGCGTTTATGCGTACGTATGACTTACCATCTCCATGAATGGTGAATTTCATTTCTTATCTTTAAATGTTATATAATGTTATAAATATATACATATTTGATATATATGATATATAAATGACGAATATCATTCTGGAGATAATGTAATTTTGACCACATGAAGAACTTGTAATTATAAGAAGTTTATTTTTTACTCAAGTACCAAATATCGACAAAATGACTGTTATTAACGTAAATAATTATGTAATTTTTATAACATGGTAATAAGTGAAATAAAAAAGAATAATAAACATGAAAATGGTTCTGAAGAAAGTTGAAATTAAATTTATTCTACTATCCAGGAGATTAATGAACAAATGAGTCATGTCGGACACGAGTTAAGGGAATTCATCTCAATCCCTTTTCATTGAGGCATATTTTGATTTATACACAACTTTCTTTTATACGGTGTATAATACCATTTTGAATTTTTAATTTAATTCAAAGGGAAACTTTTTTCTAAATTTTTTTTTAATAAACAAAAAAAGTTAATGTTTCTTTTTAATGTAGAAGATGACGATGAACTTTCCGCCACCTCAATAATTATTTGATATTTGGATTCCTTAACAATCCGTAATGTTCTAAAAAGGAAAATAACTACCAAATACCCTTTTTACATATTTTGGAAGTGAAAATTGTTTTGAGAATGAAATGGTTATTAAAATATATTGAAATGATTATTGTGATTGAAATTCTGAAATGATATCTTTTCTTTATGTTTGTTTTATGTGTTATGAATATGTTATGGTTCTTGGGAATTGTGTACATATACGTGTGGGTCTGTGATAATCCTAGGGCTGGTGAGCCCAAGATAGCTCTCCAATGCATTGGGTAACCTAATAGATCTAATCCTAAATGTTTCTCCTAGTAGATTTAGGGAATATACTATGATAGGTATTCCAAACGTAACTCCATATGCAAATGTGAAAGCTAAAACGTAAGTTTGTTTTGGATTCCACAAGTTACCTTTATGATTTATGATTTCCATGTTTTATTCATAAATCTTTTGATTTTGTGTGTTATGTTAATAATTTAAAAGTATAATTTCATTAATTTGAATGTATTTATGGACTAATGTTTTCATTACTTATTTTATAACCATTACTGAGATTTTTATGGTCATCCAATGTTTTTGAATTTTTTTTCACAGGGTATAAGGAAGAGTAAGAGAAATGAAGAATTCAAGAAGATTTATATCAATAAAATAACTCTTGTTTTATTTAAATATTTTTATTTGAAAAAAATTTGATAGAGTAGAAGTGTCTAATTTTTAATTTTTGAGATGTAATTTAATAGTTACGTCCTAATTCTATAAAACTCTAAACCTAAAAAGATCCTCAATGTGTATTATTATCTTAAGTCAATATTATGTAATGTTTAAGTTTGGAGCCTGATAATAATAACATTAAATGAGACATATAATATCATGAAAAGAATAATATTCATGATATAAAATAGAAATGGTGGATTATATACACTTTATAGAGGAAGATAGGTTTGTAATATAACATATGTCACAAATAAGGTAATTTGAGACAAAACAAATCTGTTACCACTTTGGTAACTTTAAATATGTAATCCCCAAGAAGGGGAGACCCTGAAATTGATATGTAAATATCCAAAAATTTAATTATAATAATAATAAAATAAATTAATGGTATGTGTATACACCGCATAAAATAATCAAATGGTGAATATGGAATTTTTCTCACAGAAAATAAAAGTGATATGGAAATCCCTTACCACAAGTCTCGACTTCCATCATAAAATTTTAAATTACCTATATAATAAATATTGTTTATTATAAATATATGATATAACTATACTTATATATATATTACCATATATTATTTATTAATGTCAATTCATTACCCATTTATTAACAATTCCATGTTAAACCTCTATTTTGGGAAACAACTACATTGTTTTTTAGGGTATGTCTTGATTTTTTTCTATTATTACACTAATCATAGTTGAATAATATCCTGAAATTTAAAAATTATAGAATAATTTATATTTAAAATATATAAAATATTTTTATTAAACCAAAATTTATTACCTTCCACGTAAAGCATGAACAAATCACATCACCTAGAGAGGCGGTATTTTTTCAGACACACGATTGACATTATCATATTCCCATAGAATGAAAAGACAGAAGTCATATGAGATATAATGTGTCTAGAATCATAATAATTTTTTAAATAACCTGTATAAGTAATAATACATCACTATTTAAAGCTGTGATTTGTGGTCCTGGAAAATGAATAACATTGGTAAGCGAGGTGGTAGTCCACCATACTCACGAATTATGATTTTATTACTCATTTTAGGGAAGAGGAAATAATTTAGGATATTAAATTAACATAATAAAATATAATTATATTCAATATAAATATTTCATAATATTATAATGGTTTAAAAATAATTTAAGGAGGTGGAGGAAGAAATAAAATAAAAAGATTGAATGGAGATATTACCACTTCTTTGGAAACATCATTTGGTTTGAACCAAATGGATTCTAAGGATGGATCTATGAAAAAATTAAATCTACTATGGTGAGATTAATTACATAAGTATGTTACTTGTTTAGGGATTTTCTGATATAATTCGTTTATGATGTGTGAATAAGAGAGGAGATGAGGTGGCTTTTTATAAGAGAGGTGAGTGGCACACTTGTAATTTTTCAAAGGAAAGGTGTCTGACCACTTCTTTCAAATGAAAAAATGATCTAAAATTGGTAATTATATAATTTAGATGATATTATTTCTATATATGTCACAAAGTAGTGGTTTTACATTTTTTTGTTTTAATTTTTTAACCCCTATCATTTTAGTTAAACCACCTTTGTAAATCCATTTTTACATTAACCTCTCTAAATAATTCTTACTTATTTTAATATTCAATTTGGTAAAAATATAGGTTATGTTTTTTATATTATACTGATTATTATGATTAAAATTATCGATAATTTTTAAAAATTAAAATAAGATAAATTTAAATTTTGAATTTGAAATTTATCCACCATATGTGATGAGAAAGTGGGGTTTCAAAGTGAAAATATCCAAACGTTTTAAAAGATTATATTTCTAAATTCAATTATGAAATAATTCCAATTACCTAATTTGGATTAATAGATATATTATTGAAATAATTTTACTTTCAAAACAATTTTAAAATAGTATTAATGTCATTCAATTCTTTAAAATAAATAAAAATTCATAATAAAAACCAATATTTATCATTATTTATTGAATAATTTATCTTTTCAAAAAATTCAAAAAACAACTCGCTAAGTTAATTTTGACAGGTAGATTTAAAAGATAATTTTTATTTATTTCAAATAAATCTCATAATTATTTGAAAAATTAATTTTAAAATCAGGGTGAAAAAGTTAACAAAACTAATTTTTGGAAAAAAATACAGTTTTTAAGTGTTAATTTAGATTTATTCTTATTTATTGTATCTAAAACATATGATATGAATATTAAAAAAATAATCGAATATATAATATAAAATTTCCATTAAATCATTCCCCAAATATGTCTTTTTTTAATTTATTGATGTAAAATTCATCTGTGTACAGAAAAATAGATTAAAAAAGATTTACTTTTTTTAATACTAGTTTTATTTTCATTTATAAATAATTGGTCAACAATGAATTAATTTTATATACATGCTTAAATAATATATTTTCATAATTTATTTAATCCTATTCATACCCACTATTACAAGGGTTAGGAAATCATAATCATATTAACTTATATTTTTTTAATTGTTTGTCATGTTTTGTTCAAACTCGGTGTTGTGTGCAATGCATGTTAAATAGTGTGTTGCATGTAATTAAAGATAAACATAGTATTGTGGGTAATTCAATCTAAACATGGTGTTCTGTGCAATAAAAAATATCTAAATGGATAAATTTATTTGAAAAAAAATATTTTAAAAAATATTACAGTGTTTCAATGGCCTTATTTATATCTAAACTTCACCGAAATAATGATGGATTCACTTATTACAAACATTATGCAATACATAAAATTCCTTCATAAATAATTTTGGTATTAAATATTGGTTCGCTCAGTCGTCCCAATTTACACATAGATATTTTTTTCCAAGATTCGTCAATTAATCTACTCTTATAGTCTCCAACAAGTACTTACCATTTAATGATAATAAATATAATTCAAATCCTTAGGATTCAATAATTTCCCCCATTATATTTGTTTTCATACCCCTAATCAATTTATCAAGTCAATATAGAATTATTTATTTTATTCTACCCCTTATTAGAAATAAATATAATTATGTATTAAAGGATATTCTCATACCCAAATAATCGAACCACCTACTTTCTCAAATAAATGTGATTTTAGAAAGTGAACTCTTAGTCTACAATGGAAAACATGATGTAAAAAACAAGAGTGATGTTACTAAATCATAAAATATGTCATTAAAAAATATTTAATTGTGATACCATCCTCAAAATAATTCAACATTTTCCTTTCAAAGGTAATGTGAGAAAACATTTAATGGAATCCTACCCAAATTTTACCAAACACAACAAAAAACTTCAAGTTCATAAAAACATTTCGCCCCTATATGTAATATTTCTCATAATCCCTCAGTCCCCCTTAAAATGTAGTTTGATTTATCCATTAAGATGATTAATTGTGATGACCATACTTTAGATTCAATGTTTCATCCCCAAATGGGATAACCTTCATTCATCACCATGGAAATTGGTTTCATCCATGATTAACAACTAGTATCCTTTAACTCCTATCATGATAGTTCATAAGAAAAGATTACGGAAATAAAGAGGGGCCTCACAACACTTCATGTTAAAGATGTTATTTTCATCCAAAAAAACTCATCCTATCTTCCCAATCATCCATTATCTTATTTATTTTTTATTCATGTTTTTTATTCATCTAATAAATTTTCATGATCCTTTGCCTTTTTTTATTTATAATGTAATTGATTATTTTTGACATCAATATAGACTTCTTGTAATTCATAATGTTTGTGGAATTATTTTACAAAAACCACCGTAGAAAAAACATTCTTACATGTACACCTTTTTTATTCTTCTTAATTATGTATAATATTTTATTACTATGATTCCACTAGGTCTATAAGGGTAGTTTCTTTTGAAATTATTAATTAGTGTATAATTTCATAAAATTATACTTCAACCTATTCTTTATTAGAAAAAATATCCCTTGATAGTACCAAAAATACATTTAAACGCTTATTTATGAACACTCATCGAATGTTATTGGAATTCAAGATGAAGATCACTAAATTACTCATTATCAACATATCTTCGAAAAACAGAATTAGAAGAAACATAAGAAGAAAAATTACTACGTGTACGACTATGATTACGATTAGTTAGTGGTGTTTCTCTATTTATTTTTCAATTTTAATTTAAATTTCAGGCCTCCCTTTTATCCTTATTTTTCCAAGACCCAGAAAAAATATCTATCTGAGGTAACTGAAATAATTTTTTGAATTTTTACTTCCTAAAATATATTAAAGACAATCAGTAAGGATATTTGGATCATTAGAGGTATCCTTCCTCTAATATCAATTTTAGAATCCATGGACTCGTTAGGTGACACTGAGAGGGGGTGAATCAATGTTACCCCTGTTTTGAAATTCTTTTTTAATTTAGACACATAAATATTGTTTAGTTTCTAAATACACTAAAAATAATCTCTCAATATTACCTCGATCATAGAAGGAATTAATTAGAGAGTATCACGTTATATTAACAAGGTTTGTCAGAAATTCATACTCCTTTACACAAAGGTTATACATCTAGCTTCGATTCTTCTCTATCTCTAAAATTGAATACATAAATGAAACCGAGTCCATGGTAACCTCACTATAACAGAAAATAATAAAATATTCCCTCTATTTCTCTAGATTCTACTGGAGAATTATTCTAATCAAATATCCATAGTAAGAGAGATCTTCTTCTTAAATTATTCCAATAGAATAAGGATGTATTCCCTTCCTTATATATAATTATTCAAGGTACATGTGACCACCTTATTTAAGAATTACATGGATTTAGACCCTAATCTATTTGATAAAATTATTTTATAAGACCTAAAAATAATCTAGAAATTATGAGAAAAAAATATTCACCACCTACATGAAAAATGTATCCACCAAAAAAAATATTTTGAATATGATAATAACTCATTTATTATATGATTTAAATTAATTATGAATAACACATTTAACCTTACTCGATTATTGGAAACTTGTGGTTCTCATTTAAATATTATGAATACTAGGTCATTATTATTTATTCTATGTGATATTTGAATATATTTTAACTCAATGATTTATCATTTTTCATTATTTCCTGGCTACCATGTTGTATCCATATCTTCAAGGGTTCATTATAGAAGACCTTGCAGTATAGATATTCTCCCACGGTGCAACACCCTCTCAATATCAAAAACATCAAAACTTAAAAAAATTTAGTGTGATACCATGCACTATTGAATAGAAATATTTAGGTAAAACTCTATACTTAGTTAATTAAAACCCTCTCATAGTATACATTAACATTATAGCCTAGTTGTCTCAATTCACATGACCTTCAATTTTAATATGATGGAATCATTTTTTCCTTCAGTATTCTTTATATTTATAATGAATAAAATTCTCTCATAATGTGGCCTCCTATTCTATTTTAATTTATTATCATAAATAACTATATTTTAATTATCATTAATTATTACTATAATATTTTGGATATATATTTCTTCAAGAAGAAATAAAATATTACAAATTATCATGACCCAGAATATCACATGCATGAATACTAGTTTCATGGCTGTAATTGTTCTTCCTTTTTTCCATTTGATCTACTTAAATGATAGTGAACTAAATGAATTCTCATTTATCTAAAATGTTACTCATTATTTATCAATTTTTATTTCATCTCATAAACTAATAATTGTCTGGAGGTATCATGGATCAATGGTTTCCTTTCAATTATGGTTGATGCATCAGTTATGTAAAAAAAATATATCTCAGAACAAATTGGATATTAGGATCAAATTGGAATTATTAAATGTGAACATAGATATATTTTATCCAATAAAAATCATGGTTTGTAAAAAATACTGAACACATAAGCCTTCTCTATTGAGTTATGAGGTAGAATATAATTGCGATAGTGGATTGGAAGGCTTGGATTTATTTGATTGGGTGGCATGTGTTATGTCTGTAAGTTTTAATGAATGCGGAATGGTGACCATGGAATTTCCACCCCACATTAATTCACTAACCAGTTGACTTCCTATATAGTATACTCTATGTTCCACTAACATCTTATGCTGACAATAGTGTTCGACACTTGCAAGACATCACATGGAATGAGCTAACTAGCTCTCTACATTGAGTACACCCCCAATTCATATTATGGGTTCGATGAAACAACTATTCAAACTTGTGCCTCAATGAACACATCTTACTACCAATTTAGTCACTTTTAAACCTCCTTAATACATATATGATGATGTGTAGGATAACTTCAATGTTTTCCCAAACACTTAGAAATATAAATAAGTCAAACAAGATATGAAAATCCAAATCCTCCAAAAAAAATTCTTCAATCCAAAAAACATGATTATATTTTTATTGATTTATTCAATTATATTATTCAATTAAATAAAGAAGGTTTCACTTGATTTAATCATTTTTAACTTCATCAAATTTTTTTTCACATGTCTTTAGTATTGAAGGACATTTCAATAAATCATCATAATTTACATATGGTGAATTTTCTCCATGATTAATCATTGAATATTATCATATAATATCAAGAACAAAATTAAATATTTATTAAAAACTAATATAATTAATGTCTTTAGGGATAAATATTTTTCTATCATTTGGAAGGTGACAATGATCAATTGTGGACTCATATCAAGGATATGAGGTAAAAAGAACCAATTGAAACTATGAAATGGGAAAACATTAAGAAGGTATTATACAATATGTATTATCCTCTAACACTTTTAATGAGAATAGAAATTGAATTTAGAGAACTGAAACAAATTAATGATGAATATATTGGTACCTGTGAGGTAAATCTCACTAGACTCTCAAGGTATGCCTTTGGGTTTTTTATCAACCAAGAAAGAAAAATTGATTAATTATTTAGTGGTTTAGTTCCAACCCTCCAAAATGAGTTGTATTTAATATAAATTGATAGTTATATAGAAATAAATTGAACTATTCTAAAGGGTGAAATAGAGAGTAAAAACTGTCATTATTCTCATGGTCATGGAGTTTAGATGGGAAATATGGAATTTTAAGAAAATTACAAGAATAAAATCGAGGGAGGAAAGAAAATTAATATTATTTCATACATAAATTGGGAAATAAGTATGGAGGATATTTTATAAAAGGGTTATGTAAATTATTTATGTGCGGAATATAAGTTAATTATGAGCATTATTTCATAAGTTATGTGAATATGATAGCCGATGAAATAAATGGTGAAAATATCAACTAAATCCACTACCCACATTCTGATATTTCAATCGAATAGAGTAGATAAATTATTCTAATAAAAAAAATACAAGGGTTGATAATTACAACATTCATAAAAAACCTCTTATGAAAATGTATAAAATTAAGTCTTATCCAATCACGACAACTTAAGTGGGTCATATAAATGAATTGGTGAATGGTATACTTATTTTTCATTATAGAACAACAAATATCTTATTTGAATCGTGGTTTACCCAATAATATATATCTGAAGAATTTTATATGAGTATATAATCATCACCACATTTATTGTATATTGAATTGTTAGTGAAAACTCTTAATGAAATGGTGATTGTATCTCAAGTCTGTATCACCTATATGATAAAATTTTGAGGGTATATGGTTCCTGAAAAAAAAACTAATTCCCAAAATAGAAAAATTTGATGTAATGGTGGGCATGTATATGATCTCTATACATGTATCACTTATTAATTTCCAAGGAAGGAAATTTTTATTTGATATCTGAGTAAACATATGATTATATTTTTCCACATGGATAAACATGAAAATCCAATGGAATTTACTTCCATTAAATGGTTCTTACTAAATATAAATTAGGGGTTCTTATAAAAAAATGGTTATATAGAAACTAGGAATTGATGTAATGAAGTTTATATGGGAATATAGCAATGTATTTATTGAATAGTTTCCTTATCACCACCAATTCTAATGTAATTTTTTTAATATAACTCATACTTGGTGTTATGCTTTCAAAGACTCCTTAAAGAATAAACCAAATTATTTTACAATAATTAAAGAAGAAACTCATGAAGAATCTTGGAAAGGGATTTATGCGCCTTAGTGTATCACCATGGGATGCACCCGTTGATTTTGTTAATAATAAAAATGGGTTAATGTATCTTTTCATTGATTATTGATCACTCATCAAGATCACTATAAAAGAAAATGTTTCATATACCTTTTATTAATGAATTGTTTGGTCTAATTCATATATATCAATATGTTTCAATGATTCCTCGTCAATATAGATATCATCATTTAAGGGTAAAAGGGAATTATATACCCAAGACAACCTTTATTATGAGGTATGGACAATATTAATTTATATTTATGTCATTTGGAATCACTAATTTCCTTTCAATATCTATAGATATAATGAATAAGTTGTTATATAATAACTTTATTGTTCTTTATAGTATTTAGAGATTGTATTATAATATTTTCCAAGATAAAGTAAGATGATTAATATCATTTTAGGATTGTATTGAAGTCCCTGAGAAATGAGATGTTTTTTATAAAATTTAACAAGTGTGAATTTTGTCCATAGAATGTATAAATAGTTTTTACGTAATTACAAGTGAGGGTATGTCAAAGGATTCTTGAAAGAGACATGTTGTTGAAAAATGGCTGAGACCAACCATAGTGAGAAAGGTCTATATTTTTCTTAGGTTATATGGATATGAGCAATGCATTGGGAGAAATTTCCCATGTCTATAAAATAGAATAACAATGATTATTTTGAATGGAGTCATGTTAATTTATATAAAGAAATGTGAATAATATTTCAAGGAACTGAAAAGTAGGTTGTTTACTAACCCTATTCCAACACTACATTATTGTGGAGAAGGGTTTATGATTTTATGTGATACATCAACGATGGGATTGGGGTGAATTCTCATTCAAAATGATATAGTAGTTTCATATCCCTCATTCCAATTCATGATTCATGAGAAAAATTAACTGACTCTATATTTTGAGCTGGTAGTTTTCATTTTTTCTTTTAAAATAATGAACCACTATCACTACTACAAATTGAGGTATTTTCAATGGGCTATTTGTGATGGGATCCCATCACAAATAGCCCATTCTAGAAAATGGTGTCGTAAATATTATTTTTTTCAATAGGTCTGTCACAAGAAATACTATTTGAGATAGGAAACCATCCCGTCACAAATAGATCTCGGATTATATATATTATATATATTAAAACTTGTAGTGAAGGGTCCATCACAAATAGTTCTCTATTTATAGATGTTATATATATCTAAACATTTTGCGACTGGTCCTTTTTCCCACTGCAAATACTTATTTAAAAAATATATAATCTATTTGTGACGTGGTCCCATCGCAAAAGGCCCCATCGCAAAAACCGAATAAAATAAAAAAATAATATTTAACACAAATATGATTAATAAAAAAATATAATTAATATTAATATAATATTAAAAAAAAAAAATTCTTAAAATTATCCATATTCGCACAAAAAATATAAAAATATTATAAACATTTATTATTATTACTAATAAAATAAACAAAAATTAAATAACAAAATACTAATAATAAATAATAAAATAATAAAAATAATAAAATAATACTAATTATTAATAATTTACTAAATATTAATATTTATTACAAATTATTACTATTTATTACTAACTATTACTAATTATTAGTATTTATTACTAATTATTAATGACTATTACTAACTATTACTAATTATTAGTATTTATTACTCTTTATTACTATTTATTACTAATTCATAAACTAATTATTTCTAATTATTCATATTTATTTCAATTTATTCCTAATTGTTCCTAATTATTACAAATTATTACAAATTATTACTAATTTATTACAAATTTATTACTAACTATTACGAACTATTATGAGATATTACTATTTATAATTATTTATTACTATTTATTGCAAATTAATAATCTAATTATTACAAATTATTCCTAATTATTAATATTTATTACTATTTATTCCTATTTATTATTAATTATAACTAATTATTACTAATAATTATTAATAATAACTATTTATTACTATTCATTTCTATTTGTTACTATTTGTTACTATTTAGTACTATTTATTTCTATTCGTTACTATTGATTACTATTGATTACTATTTATTACTATTTATTACTGATTATTACTCATTAGTACTAATTACTGATAATTATTACTATTTATTACCATTTATTAATTTTTATTACTATTAATTACTATTTATTATTATTTATTGATATTAATTAATATTAATTAATATTTATTACTAGTTATTACTATTTATTATTTATTACTATTTATTACTATTTATTACAATTTATTACTAATTATTATTAATTATTACTAATTATTATTAATTATTACTAATTATTACTATTTGGTACTATTTATTCCTAATTATCCCTAATTATTCTTAATTATCCCTAATTATTCCTAATTATCACTAATTATTATTAATTATCACTAATTATTATTAATTAATTCTAATTATTACTAATTATTACTAATTATTACTAATTATTAGTAACTATTACTAATGTTTTCTATTTTTTACTATTTGTTACGATTTATTACTATTAATTACTATTTATTACAAATTATTACTGTTTATTACTATACATTACTATTTATTACTATTTATTACCATTTATTACTTTTTATTAGTTGTTACTATTTATTACTATTTATTACTATTTATTACTATTTATTACGATTTATTACGATTTATTATTTGTTACTATTTATTATTATTTATTACTTTTTATTAGTTATTACTATTTATTACTATTTATTACTATTTATTTCAAATTATAACTATTTAGTACTAATTATTACTAATTATTACTAATTATTACTAATTATTACTATTTATTACCAGTTATTATTCTTCATTACTATTTATTTTTATTTATTACTAATTCTTAGTATTTATTACTAATTGAAAATATTTATTACTAATTCTAAGCATTTATTACATTTTTTACTAATTTTTACTATTTTCTGATAATTATTATCATTTACCGCTAATTATTACTAATTACACCTAATTGTTACTAATTAGCATTAATTACTATTAATTACTACAAATTACAACTACTAATTAATAATTACCACTAATTATTTATACACATTACTAATTGTCATTCATAATTATTAATTACTACTAATTACTAAGAATTAGTACTAATAATTTCAATTTATTATTACAAATAAATACTGATGACGAAAAAATCTAAAAATAATTTAATTACAACTAATCAACAATAATTACAATAAATATTAAAAATTCCAATAAATACTAAATTAAATAAAACACAAATACCATTAAACGTGATCTCTTATAGGTGTAGACGGCTTCACAACTTCTTTGTAAAAAAACTAACTCAGTGAAATATTCACTCTAAAATTAGAGTTTAGAGATAGAAAAAGTATGAATTGAGAGGAATGATGAAAAAAAGATGGGGGGTATATATAAGTTAGATTAGTTGCCACAATACTATTTTGGATGGGTCCCATCGCAAATACATTTGGCAGCATTAATTATTGTCGGTGGATGAAAGGGTTTTTTCCATGGGTCCTGTCGCAAATTGTGGCATGCCGACAGACTATTTGCGATGGGGAAACATTCCGTCGCAAAAAGTATTTACTCTTGCGAGTTATTTGCAATGGGACCCATCTCTAATAGTGACTCACAGAAAAACTATTTATGATGAGGAAATTCCCCATTGCAAATTGTATTTACCGCCTTTGGGTATTTACGATGGGTTGTGCCACCCCGTCGCAAATACCCTTCACGCGGTTTGGCACACAAACCACACCAAACTGCACCTAACCTTTTGCAATGGGATGGTGACCCCTCACAAATAACCTCTTTAACATACTATTTGCGATGGGATTTATTCCCACCACAAATAACCCATCACAAAAATCCATTTTTCCTGTAGTGTGTTTTTATTGTTAAAGGGGTGATATATATAATCATCACACTATATTGATGTATATATTCACAAATAATGAGTTCAGTTTGTTTTAAAGAATATTTTTTTAGATGATTCAATATTATGACTTCCAAATACAAAACCACCCTCAGAAGGAAAACTTAGTGGTTGATGCTTTGAGTTAAAAGGTTCTTGCTAGTTTTTCTATAATTATAATTAAATGAGATCCATTATTTTTGGATTTATAAAAAATAGCTATTGAAATCCCATGGAAAGGAAAAAGATCATATCTATCTCAGGTGACTGTAAAATTTTAAATTTTCGTGAAAATTAAGGAGGTACAAATGGATTATGTAAAATAGAAAAAGTTGGTAAATATTTTTCCATAGTTAATCCCTGAACATGATGTGGTGATAAGATTCAGGTGCCAAATAAGTTTGCCTTTAATACCTTAATTGAAGGAGGAGTTTTTACCTAAAGCACATAATTCGTCATTCTCTATCCATCCTTGAAGTACAAAGATGTATAAATATCTAAAATAATATTTCTAGTAAAATAACATTATCATTGATAATTTAGAGTCTGTATCTTGATTCATAGTATGCCAATAAGTTAATGAAAATTTTAGAAGTATAAGGGGATAATTCAACCATTAACGATACCCATATCGAAATGGTAAAACATGACCATGGATTTAATTATAGGACTCCCCAAAAAATATAAGGTTGATAACACCATTTGGGTTGCAGTTGGTCACTTAATGAAGTCAGCACATGTCATTACTATCAAGGATTATTTATCACTTGGTCAACTATTATGATATACATTAATAAAGTGGTAAATATACATAGAGTATGTGTTTTAATTGTATCTGATTTAGATATGATGTTTACCTTAATGTTTTATAGAATTCATTAGAATATGTTGAATATAAAGTCAATCTTAAAAACTATATATCATCATTTAACAGATGTTTTGATTGAGATAACCATTCGAACCCTCTATAATATGTTGAGAGTTTCTCTACGGAATTCAAATGTGGTCTGGAACAACACCTTCTTATGGTTTAATTTTCATACAAAAACACATTTCACTCATTTATTTAGATATATCCTTATAAATACCTCTATGGAGGGATGTGTAAGACTCCAATATGATTGGATGTAGTTTGAGAATGTATATTATTGGGACCTGAGCTGGTTGTGGAAATGTCAGAGAAGGACAAATTCATTCTGCGACACTTCTGGGCATCACGAAGTCAATAAAAATGGTTACAATGATAACCAGGTTTTAATTCAAATATCTTATTATAATAATGTTATGATATATAGAAATAAGTTAAAGTCGATAACTTGATATATCAGTCCCTTTGACATATTGATTATATCTGGACAATATCACACCTCTTGGAAATTCCACGGAACCCTTTAGAGCCAATGACGTGTTCCATGTATTTTTTTTGATGGAGAAAATACTAAATCCTCACTACATATCTAACTCAGAAATCAAACTACTTTATAATGATCTTTCCTATGAGGAACATCCAGTAGAAGTTGAAAAGTTAAATACGTATCAGTAAGACTATTAGGATAAATAGTTTATACACCCTAATGCATCACCTTGGCGTGATAATGTTCTCTTTTTCATGAAGAAGAATTTTTCTATTCTGACATGTGCTAATTAATGGGAGCTCAACAAGATCATTTTGATGAACAAGTATCCCTTACCAACGATGGATGACTTGTTTGATAAACTTAAAGTATATTAGTACTTCTCCAAGGTGAATATTCCTTTTAGATATCATCAGATAATATTCAAAATAGAAGATATCCATAAAACAACCTTACATACAAGATATAGCCAGTATGAGTCATAGGGATTCAATTAAAATATAAAAATTACATTAAAATCCTCATTGACATAATGAATAAAGTGTTTAGATACAACATAAAAAAATGTTAGTATTTATCAAAGAACTACTAGTCACGTGAGTTTGAGTTAGCCTTTTTGATTTTCAATTTGTTGATTTGGAGAAACTGCATCTATAGTGAGATGTGTGACATATATTAGGATCACAAGAGTATAAACTAAATATTCACATAGAAATATCATGACATGCTCCCAAAAATATGGTTACAGATCATTAAGGACTATTATCACTCAATTCAGTTCCATCCTAGAAAGGTGGATAAGGTAGTTTATTCTCTAAGTTGAAAAGAACCTAGAACTCAATACATGATGTGGGTTGAGAAACACTCTATAATTATGGATATGAAAAGGATTAATATATAACTCATAATAATATGGAATCCATTCTATATTTCCCAAATTACTTCCATATAATTTATCTAAGAGGAGATGAAGAATGAAAAAAGGATGATTTAGAGCTTCAAGAAAAGGTGATTGCACAAAAGTAAGTGATGTTTCATGTATTGCATTTTGAAAAAGATTAAATCATTATGTTTTGAAGTATAATATTTTTGATATTATCACATGCGATAATGAAATAGTTATTGGATAATGCACATATCTTATATTTATTTATCCATCCTATATTTACCGAGATGTACCATGCTCATTGAGTGAACTTTTGGTGGTTCAACATGAAGAAGGTGATTGTTGAGTACCCCACAATGTAAAAGGTATATAAAAAACATAAGTAATAGATAAAAATTATAAAGGTATGCTGAAACCATTACCTATACCAACATGAAAGTGAGGGAACATCACTATGTAATTTTTAATGATTCTCATGAAAACATCTAAATGAAACAATGTGATATGGGTTATATTGGATCAACTCACTTGGACTCTCCACTTTATCATTATTCAGGAAGATTTATCACTTGAAAAAAAATCCAATATATATATAGAGTATACGGTGATTTTTCATTGGGTTCCACAATTGATCGTATCTAATCATGATCTAAGTATTAACTATGAATTCTAGGAAAGTCTTCAGCGTACTCATAATAATTAATTAAACTTTAATATATAATATCACATCTATAATTATGGAGAATATGAATGTATCATTCAAAAAACTATGGAAATTCTGATTACATGCTCAATGGAATGTAAAGGATGATGGGATCAGAAACACCCATTGGTAGAGTGCTCATAATAAAACTACTTTCACATGAGGATTCAAACGGCCCCATATGAATATCAATATGGGAAGAGTAGTGGAACTCCAACATGTTGGGATAGTGTTAGTGAATGAAAGCTTCATGAAGCTTATATGATATAAGAAATGAATTATAAGGTTCAATCCATTTATTAACACATTAAATCTACTCAGATTCAAAAAACGAGCTCTTCTATCGACCATTAAAGGGGCTTTGAGTTTGATGTTAGAGGAAAAGTATTCCTATGAATATAAAATTGTAATATAGTAATGTGGTTTTTAAAATAAATTAAATCTCATCCCTCAGTGTATTTCCCTCTTTGAGATACGTGATCACATAGGAGTTGTGGCCTATCGTCCAACACTTCCAGCAATCATAGATCATGATTATGATGTGTTACATGTATCTCTCTTGAGGAAATACATAACTAATCCCTAAAATATAATTAATCTAGTAGTGGTACAATCATTACATTACCTCTATTATAAGGAACAACAAGTAAAGATGTTGGACCAAAAAGGTAATTTTCTACACAACAAGATCACTCACTTCGTTAATGTTCATTAGTTGATTAAAATCTATGAAGATGCTTCTTGGGAACCTATTTTGGTAATGAAATAGAAGGACCCTCATCCATTCTCAACTAAAGATATGAGTTTAAATTTTGAGGAAGAAATTTGTAGAGGATGAATTATATCACAATCCATGATTTTATATACATTGAATTTTCTTTCTAAATAAATAATGTTTTCATAATTAGGTTTTTAGTACATTATAAAACAAGTAACACATAATTATTCTTTTCATTGATTGATACATTTAAATTTATTTAGTAAATATAGACTTTAGTATTTCAAACATAACAATTTGTAGATAAGTAGGAAATTTTTACATGAATATGAACCTTTAGATCATCTTGATCCACTAGAATTATCACATCCATATATAAAACCATAAAATATGACAAAACATTAGTAATATGAACAAAATTTATAAATTAATAATAGAAAATGAATAATTAAGGTATTAAGAGGTATTTATAAGAGGTAATATGACCGTTGTAATTTTAATATAATGGATGGAATAGGAAAATGAATGGTAGGAATCATTATATGGCTATTAGGAATAGTAATCTACCCATTAAAATTGTATATTTTTCTAAAAATACTAAAAAGTCATACAAATGATATTTAACTGGAATAATTTATTAAAATTTAAATAGTTATTTCTATATTATAAATATCATGAATAAAAAAATGAGGATATTATAAAAAACTTTTTAAATAAAATATATTTTAATGTATTTTGTAAAAATCAAAATAATGAAAATAATTTTAATTATCTATGTTATAAAATTATTTTAATAAAATGAAGTTTGTTATTTAGAATTATAAAGTGGGTTTATTTGTTTGAAATTTTTGGGAACATTTCATGTTTTAGGTGAATAGTAAAAATAAAGGTTTTACATAATTGGTATGTTTTAAATTTAGACTTTCATAATGAAATAAGGAAAACAAATTCCTCGAATTTGAGGATGGAAAACCCCCATTTTTTAATAAGTTAAATAAATCATGATGTTTAATTTTAAAACCTAAAATGTATTTTCCAAAGACTAAAGTATAATGTATTCCATTAAAAATAATTTTTCAATTTCCCACTTTTCATTTTAATAAAATAATTAATTTTTTATAAATGGTTTTAAATTCATAAAATTATATATTTTTAGTCCAATATAATTCATAATGTAAAATATGTCACAATTATGTTTTTGATCATAGAAATTATATTTCTTCAACAAATTAACTTCAAAATACTTCTCTCCTCAAGTACAATAACATAATATCCCCCCCTTTAGAAAACCACTTATCTTACTTTTATCAAAGACAAAAATATATAAATATAAATCTATTATGACCCTTATAATCATCATATAAGTTAAAAAATCATTTAAAAAAACATTTAAATTATTTAAGGTCCAGAGATAACGAACAACACTGAGGATATACAATTCTTTCATCTTTTCCATTTATTTTCCTATTTTAATCCCCAAAAAATCTCTTCTCTACAACCTAAAACATACAATAATTAATTATGTATGATGTTAATATTATATTAATGATATTAAAATAATTTAGTGATTATATTTTGACTATATTTATTTTTAATAGGTCTTTCACCTCCTCTTTTGACAATGTCCTACAAACGGTTGGTTAACTGCCCATGATGATGTTTTCAACTCTCTATTTATCACCAAATTTACGGATGATAATAATAATAATATAAAATGTATAAATTTATAAATATGTGTATTTCTACTATTCGTGACTAATTATTATGAATGTGTTAATATAAATAAAAGAAAATCATCATATTGATTTAAGACATGATATTTTAAATAAAGTATAATATCCAAAATTTTCACTTTTAATAAAGAAAATTAAAAAAAATCCAATGATAAAAATTTATCAAGAGTGAAAAATGAAGATAATTTATTTCTGATTTTGTGTTATAATATAAATAAGTTTATTAAATAGGGAGTAACATGTTGATAAAATAATTTGGGATCTAAGATAAGGGGGCTCTTCAACCTGATTCTTTCATCTGGGATTTTCCTTCCTTTATCTATGATTTTGTTATAGTTATTATAAAACACTTTTTATTATCTTTTTAATTATATTTATCTATTTTTTAAGTTATATTAATGTTTTTTACTTCATTAAGATGATTTCTCATATTCATATAATGATTTTTCGAAAAGAATATTTTCCCAAACATCTCATTGATCTTCCCTAAGATGTTTCACCTTCTCACCATGACATATGATCCTTTAAGATAATATTTAATGTTAAAAAAATACATTATTCACATGAAAATATAAAATTTTATTCATTAAGTTATTCATTATAATATCTTTATTAAACTCATTCATTTCTATGAGTTTATTTCTTGAATATGATTGTTATATATTTTTCTCCATGTGGAATACATGATTATGAACATTTTAGGATGTTATGGGTAGGTCCATAATTATATATCCATCTAATTAATTGGTTATAATATATATATAATGATATTATATATATTACTCACTTGCTGATGATAAATTTGTTTACAATTATATTGTTATGATTTTTTTTAATTTGTTATATTTAAACACGAAGATAGGTTTGTTCAAAACTAATGTGATCTATTTGACGAATTTTTAATGATATTTATTTATTATACATATGAAACATTCCAACCAATTTTTCAAATTATTCCTTCATGCTTATGATTAATATCCTATGATCATGATATGATGATGATAATTATGATAACTCATGCATTATTCAGTCATGCCTCTTATTCATTCTATATTTTTCATCCCCACATTGTTTTTTAGACTATCCCATTATTTTATGTATATCATCAAGTTAATACATGGACTAAGAATAACATGATATATTCTAGTAATACAATGAATAAGGATTGAAATAATGATTAAATATTATTATGTAAGTAATTTATAAACCTAATTTTTCCAAGATACAAAACCATCAAATCATAGAATGTGTTATTATTATATTTTTTTATCATAAAAGATATTTTAAAATAATTTGTTAAAAATTACAGTCTATATACCGAAACTTCACCAATTTAACCTTCATACATCACCTTATAGTGGTCATGTAAGAATTGAAAAAGTAAACTTACCTAATTCATCAAAATCATGTTAACCTCCAAGACCAAGAATAAAAGATCATCATAGACCACCATGGATGGTTCCACTATCATGTAATTGAAAAATATTCCACTATTTAATAAATTAGAGTGATATTGTGTTGATTTCACATATTCATTGGTACACCATTTTCATCCCTACCATGTTCTAGCATCCATCATACCACCAACACTCCCCTAATTTGAGTGTTTTAAGCCCCACAAACTAATATAGAAAGGGAAGGCATATCATTTCTGCAGTGCTTACCAGTATAGGGTCAATATTTCATTTAAAATATAGTGTATCTAGTTTATAACTTGATTTGTACTAGTGTAAGAAACCACAACTGTCCTATCGCCCCTAGCATTTAGATTAAATTTCTATTTAATAAATTTAGTGTGTTCAATAACGTAGGGTTCATACAATACTAAGCTAAAGAAAATAATTCCTTAATAGAATAAAATTTTAAATATATTTTGAGGTAATTAACTAATTCATAATTAGTAAAATAAATTATAATATGTACTATATTAATTACTAATATATCAATAGTAATGTTTGGGTTAAAACCATTTTTTTATTATATATTGTATATGTTTTATTTGAAATATAAATCTCAAAATTTTAGAATTTTAGATTGAAAAAATTATCTTCATTTTTGAATTTATAATTGGAAATTTATCTTATGATGATTTTTTTGTATTTTTATGATAAGTATGATTTTTTGATCAATAGGGTAAACTATTGTTTTTTCGAAAATTATAAATTTGATTACATCATTATGATAAAATAATTAGCATAAAATCATGGATTATAAATATTTGAAACCTATTTATTGGATAAAGATTTTCTTAATGAGTAAAATCTATTAATAAATATAATTTTATTGAATTTGGAAGCCCATGTCGGACATTTGGAACCTATGTTATATTTTATTATATATATTTTTTGATTATTTACCATTAATAATGTTGTTTAATGATTATATGTTTTTTTAATAGTTATAATATCAAATAAAAAAATTTAATTAATAAAAATCCAATAAATTGTTTTAAAGCATCAGTACTCACTAATATTTAGCTTAAACATGTATAATTTCATTTTTATGGATAAAAATACTTTTTTCTAAAATGTGTTTTAATATGCTTTGTGTGTGGATATAATAAATAATTTATGAAAATTTTAGGAATTTAATATTATAAAATATATTAAATATTTTGAATCAATATAATTAATTTTATGTAATAAGTTCAAAATACATCCTCTCTATAAGGAATTTTTACTATGGTAAAACATTATGATCACAATTAAGGATAAAATGGGTTAAAAGGTTCAAAATTAAAGAACAAGGATACAAGATAACAATTATTTTAATTAAATCCCATTATTGGACTGGATTTAAACCTCCCTCACCATATATTCAACAATTGGTTGTTTTTGAGAAAAATTCCATTTATATTGAATCCATTATATTTTAATGTCCTTAATATTTACAATAGTGCCAGTCCCTAAACATATAAAAGATAACATCACATGTTCAATTTTCTACACCAATTGAGAAACTTATATTGACCAATATATTCCAAAATCACTTCCCAACTTTCCTCACCTGATCCTATTGGTTTTTTTTCTCCCCAAAAGACTCCCATAAGAAGGCTTAAGGTATAATCCAATAGAAGAAACAAAAGGAAGCGGTGGTTATTGTAACACCACACTATTTTAAAAGATAAATATCATGATTGATTGATTATATGACATGAAACACCAATATTATAATAGAATGTAAAAAATGGAGTTTATGGCATATTTATTTTTTTAAATAAATTCAATCTCTTTGATAGCTTGGGATGCATGTATCATTTGGTTACAATGAAACACAATACACTATTAAAATATTGTTATTTTAAATGAGACCTTTTTAACCTAGATGTTACGTTGAATGGAATGAATAATAATATATAATTTATCAATTCATATGGGTTACTCAAGTTCATTGTTTTTAGATTAGTTATATATTGATTATAAATAAAAATCGTTTAAATGAAAAAGAACTATTTTATAAAAAACTATTTTTTTTTCTAAAAGGCAGTTTACTCACACTTTCCACACATAATTAAAAATTTATTTTTACCAATTTGAGAAAATTTATTTTTGAAAAATAATATAATTATTGAAAGTATTATATCAGAATTATCTTAGGGTTATTTTTATGGATTTTTTTGAAAAAAATTTATTTTCAATTGATAGTAAAAATTAATGATTTGTATTAGAAATTTAATTTTCATTTAAAGAATTTATAACCCATATTTTATTTACAAAAGTATAATTATTTTAATTATGTATTTTTTAATTCGAATTAGGTAATTGGAATCAATTTCATATTGAATTTTAATATTAATACCTTCTATACTCATAAGAATTTTCTCACTGGAAATTAGCTTTTTCATCATGTCTACATGTATAATTTAAAATTGGATTCTACCACTTCTATGAATTGAATTTAGAAAAACGGATTAATTTTTTTGAGTACTAACAATTTCAACATAATTTTTTACAATTATTAATAATAAAAGTAGTAAACATTAATTATCAATATTGTGGTAGAAATAGATTTATCAGTGGACTAAACTAAAAAGATAAGGGCTTAATTGACCTACAATACTGTAAAAACCCATTATTGGCCATGTTTTGACCTTATAATCTATAATTGTTGATAAATACCCATTTTAGTTCTTGTTATCATGATAAAAATGTTGGTATCATTGATTCTTTTCAAAGAATTCTTATGTGATCTCTCACCCACTTATAAAAGGCCACCCCATATTATCCCCTATTAACACTTACAAAGCCAATTAGTTTAGAAAATAATTTCCAAAATCATTTAATTACTCCCCTAAAAACAACTTACAAAACTTTTTTCTCATGAATCCATTCGATGTAGGATTGTGGGGTAAACTTAAAGAGGTCATCTGAAGATGAGATGACGTTCTTAAATAATCATTTTTATTTTATTTCTTCATCCACCACCTTCAAGTATTATTAAATAAGGATAATATAATAATACCATTATATCCCATGTAATTATATATTTTTATTTTAATGTAAGAAATTATATCCATCTATTCTTATATAAAATTGTAAATTAAATCATCAATCGTGTGTACGGTGGACTACCACCACACGAACTGATGTGTAAAGACCTCGAATTTCCATGTAAATTTTTTTAATATATGTGAATTTAACGAGTTCGAAAAAATTGACGGCGCATGATTTCGAGGCCCGGTCTTCCGGGAATGAATTTTTGAACTTTTTTTCGGGTACATTCAGAAAACGTATGAGCAGGTTTTTGTAAAATTTGAATCGGTTCATTGAATTGAAATCTAAAGGCACCGTTAAACTCACAGCGTTGGTATTCGCTTAAAGAGACCTTCACCATGACCGTAGTAGGTCAAGGGTGGAAGTTAGATTTGGGGTTTTCACGGAAGGATAAAATAAAATAAAAATGTTTAATTTTTATTAAAACCCCTCAACATGTGAGGTTATGGAGGTGGGGACCACTGATCCCAAAACCTCCCAATATAAATTTAAGGGTGGGGACCACCCGAACCTCTTTAACTACCCTTTAATGGGAGAGACCCTCTTCACTACCCACTTTAATTGTGACACCCTCCTTAATTAATTAAGCCACATTAATTAATTAATTAATTAATCCAACTTAATTTTTTCCTACAATTTAAAATTGGACAAACTTATTTTATTATGTTGGTACGTCTTTTATTTTTTGGGATATTGGGAGAAAGGATGGGGAGAGGGGAGAACGTGTGGAATAACTTCTCCAACAAAGAACTCCAATGAAGAACTCTTCTCATTCGACGAATATTTCTCCAAACTCTGTCAAAGGATCTCCAATGATGAACGAACTGATGATAGAGGAAAAACCGTCATCACTGACATCATCTTTTTCCTCTCCTCACTGACGTCGTTGAAGGAGACCTGTTTTAGGATTGACAAATTCCAAACTGTCTCAACCATGGACAAACATCAACCGAACCATCGAGGTAGGGGTTTAATTCTATGTGAATATTACGTTCCATGTTCATCCCTTCTAAACAAAGAATGAGGATCAAATATCACTAACTAGTTGATTCGCGGATCCTTTCATTTACAGGATTGGAAATAGCGATTGACGAAGGTTGTGGGGCTTGAAGTTTTAAATATCTTCCATACATGTTCTCGATTTTCATTGTGATTCAAGATTTTGTAATGACGCTTGCTACCACTGTAACACGAAAGGTGCGGGACAAACTAATATGGCCCAACCCCCCCTCTGTTCTTCTTGAATGGTGTAATATTCGCGATGGAGGAGGATGATAGCCAACCACGGTGGGGCATGAGAACGACAGCTGACACCACCACCTGTTGCGATGAAGGTGACAGTTAAACGACGCTGCCTCGCGGCCAATGCCTCCCTGTGGCCTCTGCCGCCCCAGGCCTCCGCAGCCCCACAAAAATGATGCCCGCAGCTGCCGCTGCCCCGTGGCTTCCGCCGTCCGCGACATCCATCATCCACAGCCTCCCCTGTCAGGCGACCTCACCACCCCGCGGCCCTCTGCAGTCATTACTGCCCAGCGCCCCCCGTTGCCTCGCGCTGCCCTACGGTCCTCTGCGGCTGTCTCTATCATGCGGCTCCTGCAGCCTCACGTTTCCCCGCAAAATCGCCGTCATGTGACCCTCCGCGGCCTCCACCGCCCCACATCCCCTGCGGCCTCGCGCCACCCTCGCGGCCCTCCGCAGCCTTCGTGGTCTCTCGCCACCCACGCGGCTTCTGCTCTGCCTAGGCCGGGCCACCCAGCGCGGGTTGGGCTTCTCAGTGCTGGCTAGGCCTGACCCCGCGCGAGCCGGGTCTGACCTAGTGGGTCAGGTCGGGTCGACCCGAACTGGGTTGGCTCAGGCCCGGTCGGTCCGGTCGGTCCGACTGCGTCGGATCGGACCTGGAGTAGTTTCAGCCCCTTATGCTCTTTTGTCCATAACTTTGGCACCAGGCGTCCGTTTGACAAACTGTCTATGATGATGAAAACCTTGGAGCGAGATGGTCCCCTTGGTATAACCCGCTAGAGCTTTGGATAATGTTGGGGAATGGTCAGGTAAGAACGATCACGAGTCCAACCGGGCTCTCAGGACCAAAATGCAAATAACTTGTAGACCGAGTGTCCAATTGACATACCGTTTGTTGCGTTGAGACCCCTATTATGTGGCGGTCCTTTGAGATACTTATATGATAGAATTTTTGGATTAAGGAGTATCGACCTATGGATTGTGGAGCAGACCCTCCTCAATACAAGTGAGCGTAGTGCGAGAACCCTATAGCTGGCTATGACGTGAAGAATGAATAACAATCCTGCATCGGTCAGCACCTAGAAATCCTGTGTGGGTCATCACTGAGTGATCTTGTGTGGGTTAGCACCTAGAGATTATGTGTGGGTCAGCACCGAGTGATCCTTTGTGGGCCAGCAACTAGCGATCTTTTGTGGGTCAACACCGATCGATCATGTGTGGGTCAGCAGCAGATCTACTTAACAGAGTAAGATGATTCAGTAGTTACATCTAATCATCTCTACTACTGTACATATGTTATACCTAGTGTGAGCTGAGTTCGTACCTATGTGGTACTTTCCATTGTGATAATACCTTGGTGGTATTTCTTCTGTGTGGTGTACATGTGTGGTACTTACCTTCATGGTATTCATTCATTTGTGGAACATTTGAGCTTTGGGCTTTTGAGTTGGACCCTGTGTTTCCATGTTATTGAGATGGGTATATTTGATTACTTAGGTATATGTATGGGCATATAACTATTTAGGGTTGTTGGTTGAATTCATGCTTTATGGTTTATCCTTTGTAGATTTTGTGATACCCTGAGGGTATCAGGGTCCCTATTGAGTATCGTTATAGTCACCCCTACATGGGAAATTCCCACACCTTGTTGTGTTTGGTGCAGACGATGAACAACGCTGATCGAGGCTTAGGGTAAAAGGACTAGACGAGGCCCGGAGGTGGACCATACGACATGTCGGTACGTAGAGGAGACGGGCAGATGTGGAGTGACGAGGTGGAGATCTTTACATACCCTTCAGGTAGGAACCTCAGAGGATGACCCAGAAGCTTCTTTCCTTTTTCTTCAGTTGTATTATATATTATTTATACTTATACTTTACAGTTGGGAATGTATTCTGGCCCATTTCCCTTTCAGTATGCACTCTTTTTGTTATAAATTTGACTTGTGTTCGTATCTTTCCATGTGCCTGATTGTGTGTGTATATAGGTTATAAAGTCAATGCTTTCCCTGTTTTAGGGAATACACCTTTTCTAGCTTGTCGCCAGCCCCTGGCCTATGGAAGGTGGGCTTGGGGTAGTTATGGCACATGGCCTGGGGGACGGGTCATGACAAATTGGTATAAGAGGATTCAGTTCTTAAGTAGAACATAGGACTCTAATATTTAATTTTAACAGAAATATTGTTAAGTTTAGTGAGGGTGGTTATCAGTTTAGGGAATCCAGTGTTGGTACAACAGCTGATGTATCCATACACCGGGACCCTGACATCAGATTTATGACTTAGTGCACGAAAAAACTGATTGTGTGTGTATTTTGAAGAGTCTTCTTTGTGAACTCTTTGAGTCAACTCACCAGGTATAACATATTAACTGTGGTGTAGCTATTTAATTTCAGGATGCCTCCACGCAGACAACCAGCTAGGGTTCTGAGAGTAGTACACACTGATAGCCCACCGAGCGATGAGGCCTCAGTGCAGGGCCCTCTTACAGTAGAGGCACCAGCGGAGGCACCAGCATTACCATTAACCATTGGGACACCAATGCCACTAGCCCCATTATTAGAGAGTGCACGCCGCTTGAGCGTATTGCACAGGTTCCAGCGCTATATTCCACCTAGGTTCAGGGGAGAGACGGACCCACAGGCAGCTTAGGATTAGCTGGGGGTCATGGTGAGAGTCTTCTGAATAGTAGGGACACCAACTAATCTCATGGTGATCCTAGCTGCCAGCCTTCTACTGGAAGCAGCAGGAAGATGGTGGAGCTTGATGATCTGGGATCACGATGAGGTAACACTTCTATATGCAGACTTCTAGAGCCTGTTTCGAGTAGAGTTTCTCCTAGCGACTCTTCGCGCAATGCTCATTCAGGAGCTACTTTATCTGCAGCAGGGTAGCATGACTGTGGCTCAGTACTCAACTAAGTCTAGTAAACTCTCATGCTACTCCACTGATATGGTGTAAGACACATTTTTCAGGTCCTAGACCCTAAAGCAGGGACTCAAGTAGGAGATCTGGGCTTTGATGATCTCACTCAGCATCCCGATGCAGGCGGGAGTGTCAGAGCGAGCCCTTTTAGTGAAGAGTTTTTTTACTGAGCTGTCTCTAGCAGAGAGACCCACCACCAGTCGTCACATAGCAGAGTATTCTGTAGATGGTAGCAGAAAGAAGTCATAGAGGTCCAAGAGGACCAGACCTACAGATTGACGACCTCATGATTGTGGGTCGGTTGTGCGGGGCACCCGAGACAGATCCAGTCATGCCAAGAGCCGGTAGTGTTATGCATGCGGTGGGTAGGGTCACATGGCTCGTGACTATCCGTCTTTCCATACGGATGATCAGAAGATAGTCGAAGGACCACACAGTCAAAGGCATAGGTTCGACCGAGGAGGTCCGTAAGGAGCAGGAGCATGTGGCAGAGGAGCTGTCCATGCAGCTGGCGGTGGGTGATGATTCGAGATGTTACCGCAACCACCACCGAGAGGTCTACCCCAACCACATGGAGCAGGAGGAAAGGGGTGAGATCAGCTTTAGGCAGGTGAGGCCAATGATCACGGTGCTCTAGAGATGATACGAGGTGCGATTTATGTCTACTCCACCTTAGCCACAATACATATAGACAGAGGTGTCAGTCATTCCTTTATTACCACTGCCCTCATTCAGAGCTCAGATATTTTGACAAAGTCATTGGCTCGATCCTTATGGCTAGAGACCCCAATGGGAGAGGATTCGAAGATTATGCACTTGGGCCAACAGTGAGAGCTTACTCTAGTGGGAGAGAACATCGGTTGTGATCCCTTAGTAGTGGCGTCAAGGCCTTACGACGACATCTTGGGTATGTACTAGTTTTCTACAATCCATGAACATATTGAATGTATTAGGTGAAAAGGGTGGTGTGTCTACCCAGATGGGACTATTTTTACCATCACCGGTGATAAGGGAACCCTTGCAACACATTATGGACTTACCTGGAGGATGGTGAAGCCAATCACTCATTAGTTGGCTATCCTTACCCTCCAAGCAGTTGATTTGGAGAGTCTGGGATATTCTGTATAGGTGGACCAGTATGCATATGTCTTTCCTAATGATGTTATGAGTATACCTCCCTACAGATAGGTGGAATTTACAATGACTTGTACCCTGGGACGTCACTGATATCTACACCAGTGTATCAGATGGCTCCCACAGAGCTTCGTGAGCTGTGGGTACAGCTGGAGGACTTACCGGAGAAGGGATTCATCTGGCCCAGTGTTTCTCCTTAGGCAGCCCAAATTTTGTTCATCTAGAAGGTGGATGGGAGCTTGAGACTTTGTATTGACTATTGGCGCCTGATCCCGGTGACTGTGAAGAACAAGTACCCACTCCCGAGGATTGAAGGCCTCTTTGATTTTCTGAAGGGAGCATGGTGGTTCTCAAAGATAGACCTGAGGCCAGGTTATCACCAGCTCAGAGTACGAGATGAGGATGTGCATAAGAAGGCTTTCCGATGTCGGTATATCCACTACGAGTTTTTGGTCATTCCATTCGGCATGAACAACGCTCCAGTAGTGTTCATCGGACTCATGAAAAGAATATTCCATCCATATCTTGATTGCATTTTATTAGTCTTGTCAACAACATTCTGATATACATAACTACTAAAGAGGATCACGCCTACCATTTTCTAGTATTACTAGACACATTCTGAGAGAACCAGCTTTATGGTAAGCTCTCCATGTACCAGTTCTGGATGAGAGATGTTCATTTGCTAGGACATGCCATCTCGGAGGTAGAGTTGCAATGCATCTAGCAATGATTTAGGTGGTACTTTTTTTGGAGCCACCCTAGAGTGTGACGGAGGTACAAAGTTTCCTGGGCTTGGCCAGATACTACCGAGGATTTCTTCTAGATTTCCCTAGAGTTGCAACACCACTATCAGCGTTGAAGATGTAAGGGAAACCCTTCCTATGGCTGGAAATTTTCCATCATAGTTTTTAGGATCTAAGGCAGAGGCTGACTGGTTCCCCCATCTTAAGGCTTCCAAAGGAGAGCGTATGGTACTTAGTCTACTTCGACGCATCAGGGACCAGACTTGGATGTTTCCTGATGTAGGGGTGATCAGTGATCTCATATGGTTCTCGATAGCAGAGACAAAAAGAGCATAACTACGCTACCCATGAACTGGAGTTAGCAGGAGTGGTCTTCACTATGAATATGTGGAGACAATACCTAATGGGAGAGCATTTTACAGTTTACTCTGATCACAATATTCTTAGGTATATCTTCTCTCAAATGGACTTGAACCCGAGACAATGGCGTTGACTTGAGTTCTTCTAGGACTATGTCTTTGATATAGTATATACTAATGTGAAGGGGGACATTGTACCAAATGAACTCAGTAGAATATCTGGTATACAGCTTCTAGGTGAACGATGAAGTAGCTGGCCGCTTTGTAGATATCCTTTTGGGATCGAGAGGGAGCAGATTTCCTTCAGTCTCCTAGAGTCACTCCCCCAATTCTTCAGCGAGTTAGGGAGACGCAGAGTGGAGACACTAACTGTGAGGCACGACGTGCTCCGATATCCACAGGACATGCACGTGATGGATTTTTTGAAGGTGGGGAGCATGTCATCCTCTTCAGAGGATGTACCATGGTACCAGAGTAACTTCAGAAGGAAGTGTTGAGAGAGTTTCACACCTCCCCTCTAGCGGTACATCCTGGAGTGGAGAAGATGTACCAAGATTTCCGATGACAACACTGTTGGTCGAGAATGAAGAAAGCAGTAGCAGAGTGTGTCTCTCGGTGCCACACTTGTCAGCAAGTGAAGGTAGAGCATCAGGTACCAGTAGGCTTGGTTCAACCTTTAGAGGTCCTAGAGTGGAAGTGGGATGGCATATACATGGACTTTGTGATAGGACTTACAAGTACATCCAGAGGTCATGACTCTATCTAGGTGATCGTCGACTAACTCACCCAGTCGTCCGACTTCCTACCAATTAGAGAGCAGGATACAGTAGAGAGAATGTGACACCTCTATGTGCTAGAGATTGTGTGGCTACATAGAGTACCCTCGATGATTGTCTCTGAACATGATTCATTTTTTACTTCCAGGTTATGGAAGGGGTTGCAGGAGGCTTTTGGGATGCAACTTCATGTGATCACCACCTTCCATCCTCAGACGGATGGCCAGACTGAGTGAACCATTCAGACTCTCGAGGACATGTTGCGTGCTTGTGTCCTCGACTTCAGTCGTAGATGGGTGGATCACTTTCCTTTGTTGGAGTTTTCATACAAAAACAACTATCACTCCACTATTGGGATGACACCTTTTGAGGTGTTCTACGGCCAACCTTGCAGATCACCTTTATGCTGGATAGACACAGGGAAGTCAGCACTAGTGGGACTAGAGATGGTACGGTCTACTAGAGAGAAGGTACAGATCAACGAGGAGTGGAGGAAGACTACACAAAGTAGGTATATGTTTTATGCCGACAAGACACCGAGACCTATGGAGTTAGAGGATAGAGACCGCGTCTTTTTACGAGTCTCACCTTGACGAGGTTTTCAGAGATTTGGCCGAGGTGGTAAGTTATCTCCGAGGTTCATCGGACCCTTCCAGGTCCACAACAGATTTGGCGAGGTGTCTTACAACTTATCTCTTCTACCTCAGTTTCACTAGGTGCATGATGTCTTCTATGTATCTCAATTGAGAAGATACCTTCATGACCTTTCTCACATCATCGACCACAGTGAACTAAAAATAGATTATGGGGCGGCGTTTACGGAGGTTCTAGTGGAGATTAAGGATCGATAGAAGCAGGTCCTTCGTGTGTGGTCAATACCTCTGGTGCACGTTCGCTGGTAGTACTGGAACCTCTAGGAGAGCACATGGGAGTGGGAGTCTCAGATTTGTGCTCAGTACCCCCACTTATTCCATTAGTTTGAGTTATGGCTTACGGGGATGCAAAGCCCTGAGGTGGGTAGAATGTAAAGACCAAAACTTCCATGTAATTTTTTTTATATATAAGAATTTTACATGTCTGTGAAAATTGACGAAATGTGATTCCGAGTCTTAGTGTTCCCGGAATGAATTTCTGAACTTTTTTTCGGTATATTTAGTAAACGTAAGAGAGGGTTTTTGTAACATTTGAACCAGTGCTCATAATTTAAATTCATGGGAACCGTTGAACTTGCAGCACTGGTATTATCTTAAGGAGACCTTCACCTAGACCGCAGTAGTTCGAGGGTGAAATTTAGATTTTGGGTTTTTCGTGGAAGGAAAGAATAAATTAAAAAGTTTTAATTTTTTTTGTTGTTGAAACCCCTCAACATGTGAGGTTATGGAGGTGGGGACCACCGATCCCAAAACCTCCAAATTTGAATTTAATGGTGGGGACCACCCGAACCTCTTGAACTTCACTTTAATGGGAGATACCCTCTCAACTCCCTACATTAATTGTGCCAACCACTTTAATTAATTCAGCCACATAATTTAATTAATTAATTAATCCAACCTAATTTGTTCCAATAATTTAAAATTGAACAAACATATTTTATTATGTTGGCACCTCTTTTATTTTGGGCGAAATTGGTAGAATGGATTGGGAGAGGGTAGAACTTGTGGAATAACTTCTCCAACGAAGTACGGTAAAGAAGAACTCTTCTCCTTCGACGAATATTTCTCCAATCTCTATCAAAGGATCTCCAACGACGAAAGAATTGATGATCAAGGAAACACCATCATCACCAACTTCATCTTTTTCCTCTCCTCACTGACGTCATTGGAGGAGACTTCTTTTAGGATCAACAAACTCAAAACTGTCTCAACTATGGAAAAAATCAATCGAACTATCATGGTAGGGGTTTAATTCTATGTGAATATTACTCTCTATATTCTTCCATTCTAAACAAAGAGCACATATTAACTCCCACTAACTAGTTGATCCACATATGTTTTCTTTTATGGGATTGGGAATAGTTATTAACAATGGTTGTGGGGTTTGATGTTTTAAATATCTTCTATACATATTCTTGATTTTCATTGTGGTTCATGATTTTATTGAGCCACCTGCTACCGCTCTGATGCGGATGGTGCGGGCCAAACTAACATGGCCCGACCCCTCCGTTGTTCTTCTTGAATAGTGTAATCATCGCGATGGAGGAGGAAGGAAACCAACCACGACGGGGCACGAGAATGGAGGTAGGAACCACCGCCCGCCGAGATGAAGGTGACGATGCAACAACAACCACCTGCGACCACCGCACCACCCGTGGCCTCCGCCGCCCCATGGTCTCTGCCGCCCATGGCGACCATCACTCTGCGGATTCGCCGCCCATGGCCCTCGCTGCCCCACGAACTCCTCCGTCCATGGCCACCATCATCCGCGACCACCGCCATCCCGTATCCTTGCCACCCCACGACCCCCTGTGGTCATCGCTGCCCCACGGCCTCGCGCTGCCCTGCGACCTCATGCCGCCCCGCAGACTCATGTCGCCCCGTGGCCTCAGCCACCCCATAGACTCACGCCGTCCAGTGGTCCTCATCTTCCGCCACCGTTCCGCGGACCCTGTGGCCTCAGGCTGCCCCGTGGCTTCAGATCCCCGTTCCCTTCATGGCCACTGCCGCCCTACGGCCCTCGCGGCCTCGGGCCGCACTCGCAGCCCTCCATGGCCTCACGCCGCCCTCGCGGCTTCCGTGCCGCCTAGGCCGGCCCGCCCAGCATGGGCCGGGATGGACCCAGTTGGTTGGGCCAGCCAGTGTAGGCCAGGCCAGACCCAGCGAGTTGGTCTGGGTTGACCTAGGTTGGTACGACCGGGTCAGACCTTACCCTGTCCAGTTTCGAACCCTTACGCTCTTTTGGCCATAACATTAGAATGAGAAGTCTGTTTGATTAACCGTCAGCGGCACCGTAAACCACGGAGCAAGAAAGTCCCTTTGGAATACCCCACTGGTGTTTTGGATAAAGTTGATGAATGGTCGGGTTAGAACGTGCACGAATCCAACCGAGACCTCGGAAAAAAAAGGCTAATAACTTATAGATCGGGAGTCCAATTTATGCGTTGTCTATTGCGGTGAGACCCCTATGAAATGGCAGTCCTTTGAGACACTTCTATGTGGGCTTCTTGGAATTTGTAGTATTGACCAATGGATTGTGGAGCAGACCCTCATAGAGACAAGAAAGCAGAGTGCGAGAGCACTGTCGCTGGCAGTGACGTGAAGAATAAATAACGATACTGTGTGGGTCAACAACAAGCGATCCTGTGTGGGTCAGCACTGAGCGATCATGTGTGGGTCAGTGCCTAGTGTTATTTTGTGGGTCAACACTGAGCGATCTTATAAGGGTCAGCACCCAACTATCCTTTGTGGGTCAGCACCGAGCGATCCTCTGTGGTTCAATAGCAGATCCTCTTAACAAAGTAAGATTATTCTGTAGTTACATCTAATCATCTCTAATATTGTACTTAAGTTATACTTGGTGTGAGCTGAGTTCGTACCTATGTGTTACTTTCCTTCGCGATAATACCATGGTGGTATTTCTTATGTGTGGTTTACTGGTGTGGTACTTACCTTAATGGCATTCCTTCCATTGTGTAAAAATGGAGCTTTGGAATTCTAGGTTGGACCTTGTGTTTCCTCTTGACTGATATGGGTATACTTGATAACATAGGTATATGTATGGGCATATACCTAAGTAGGGTTTTCGGTTGACTTCATGCTTTGTGGTTTATCCTTTGTGGATTTCATGAGACCTTGAGGGTCTTGGGGTATTTACTGAGTATCTTTGTACTCACCCCTACATGGGCTATCCCCGCACCTTGTCTGTTTGGTGTAGATGACGGACAACACTGATCGAGGCTGAGGTTACAAGGACTAGATGGGGCCCGGAGGTGGACCATACAGCGTGTCGGTACGCAGAGGAGACATGTGGACTTGGAGTGATGAGGAGGAGATCTGTACCTACCCTTCAGGTAGGAACCTCATAAGACAACCCATCAGCTACTTTACTTTTTCTTCAGTTGTATTTTATTTCAGTTTTACTTATACTTTACATTTGAGCTTTTATTCTGGCGCCTTTCCCTTTATGTACACACTATTTTTTCTATACAACTGACTTGTGTTCGTATGTTTTTTTGTGCCTTATTGTGTGTGTTTATAAGTTATAAAGGCAAGGCCTTAACTGTTTTAGAGAATACACCTTTTGGTACTAGTCTCCAGCATCAGGCCTTTGGAAGGTGGGCTTGGGGTAGTCACGGCAGGGGCCTAGGGGACGGGTCGTGACATGATTTAAATCATTTTTCATTAAAACCATTCATGGTTAGATATAATTATGATTTAATTTATATATAAAATATAAATGATATATTTAAACATATGTAATTAAATATATCATATAATTTAATAACATTTATTCTATAAAAAATATGTTAATGCCACTCATGTGTACGTAAGACTACCTCATCGTGAAGTGATGTGATTTTTTTCACTTATACTACAAAAGGAATGTTATGAAGATAGATTTAATGAATATATAGGATAAATATGAATTGATATTAATTCTATAAATTTATAATATCATAAAATTCATTACCCTTTAACCTGTTAAGGGAATGACATCATCACTTATGCGTATGTACGACCTACCATCTCATTGAAGCTATGCGATTCATTTTCCATGCCCAAATTTTAACAATGGTTATAATAATGTATATACTGAGTAAATATTATATTTATATAATTTATATAATTATTGATATGATATATCTATATCCTATACACAAGAACCATAACTTATATGACAAACCACACATGAGAAAACAAGGCAAGTAATACATGAAACAATGAAAATAATTAAAGATTATTAATGGAGAGGGGGTAAGATGATATAAGAGGATCCCATATGATATTATAAATATGAATAATTCCCTATTATATATTAATAATAATCTTACATCCATTATTTATTATGTTAAATCAATTTCAATGAGAAGTAAGTGTGAGGTAATGGAGTTCATCTCTATTTCTATTCATTTAGTCATTGTGTAATGTAATGCACCTAATTCCATTTATATGATTTATATACAATCCCAATTTTATGTAATAAAATAAAAACATAATAATTAAGTGTATTTTATGTTTTAATTTTATTTATTTCATCTATGGGGACTTGAATTTAAAATTATGAAGTGATAAATAATTTCATAACTCAATTTTGATTAATTGGGATAGATTACTTCATCATGGTCTTTGATAATACAAGATTATGCATGAAAAATTATAAGAGTATCTTAACTTTTATTTCTCCTTGATTTATGTGTATTGAAATTTGATACATATAATTTATTATTTGATGAAATATTACTTCAACATTATTATATTTTTAGGGTTTATTTTACAATTTCATTTCGACCAGGACTGTTTATACTTGAATTTCAGTTGAATGAAATTATATATTAATTATCTCATGAAAAACATTAGTTTCTTATCCTCTATTTATTAATGATTAATTCAATTAATAGTACCATATTATTCTCTTTTGTACACACAATTATTGATATTTTTTTAATAAAATACAACATCATTTCTCTCTTCGGTCGAAAGTCGTTTTTCTTACAAAATCGTGTTTTCTAATAATATTTCCAATTTTTTTTTATCATTATACTAAATATTTATTAAATAGATTTTTACCGATGATATAAATTTTATGAATTTTTTTAAAGTAATCTTTATGTCATTTTACAAACAAGACCTTTTTGGATTTTACAGAAAATATGAAAAGTATCTTTGTTTTAGTATGTACGGCATGTAAGAAATTTCCCACCATCATGACCACCTAATTTTTTAAATATTCTTTTATAATTTTTAAATTTTATTTTTAGAGAATATTATTTTAAAAATAATTTGAAAATTATTAGTTTTATTAAATATTTCTAATGTGATATGTTTATTTTCTTCAAAAAAAACTAATAACATTTTTATTCATCATCCCTTTATTGTATTTATGATATACAAGGTATATATTTTACTGATAATATTATAATTATTTAATATGATTATTTATGATCAATTTATTTAGGAAAAGTATTGACATTCTCTTTCTTGATTAATTATATTAATAATTAACTTTCCCTTGAAATATTCACTTTCTTTTTACCATTATACATTATATTTCCCCTAAATATTCCCATTATTTATCATGGATAAATTTATTAATTAAAACATATGCCATTTATACATATGGTATTTTACTTTGAAATTTATTTTTTTATCTGGGGAAATATTCATAAATTATTATTCTTTACTCAATCCAGATATTTTATGATAAGTCACATTATTCCTAAATTATATCAATTATATTATATATGATAATTGATTTGGATAAGCAGTGATGGATGGGTCCAAGTTTTAGATACACCCTTGACACATTGGTATTCTCATGAGATGAATAATTTTGTCTAGCCTTAAATGAGTCTCTATTTTATACCCACCCATTAGTTTGAAATTGTCTTATGAAAGGTCTTGGAAATAGAGGAATCATGATGCTTGAGATCACGACATCCAATAATTAAGAATTCCCTTCATTATGATTTCATTTATCAGTATCCATTAGATTTTAACAATGATGTTATCTCTGGATGAATTTCATTCTCATTTTGTTGGTTAAATTTTCTGTGCTTTTAGCTAGTTGACTTTCCATATATATTATTCCTTATCTAATCAATATATTAAAATTAGTTTGAATTGAATTTATATTCATTTATTTTTCATTAAATGTTAATTATTATTATTGATTCATGATTTATTTTACTATACTAAACCTTTATTGAGAATTTGATCTGGCTCCTATTTTTCTTCCTTTCTCATGAATCTATGAAATGTACTATGAAGGGTAATCAGGAAAATTCTTGTGAGAATAATGATATTCTTGAAAAAAAATCATGTTGTGATTTTTTTATTCATATGTAATATTCTAATCATGTATGTATCTTGTTTAACAAGACTAATAAGTTATTAATTCCATTAAGATTTGATTTCGTGTATCTTTTGCCAATTTAAAAAAGTGGGAACCAACTTCAGTTTACTGGGGTTGAGGTTGTTACTGTTGGTATCAGAGGAAGATTATTAAAAATATTGGGAACTAGATTTATAAAAACTTATAGTAGGTAATAAAATTCTATGAAAAACATTGTGGATAAGTATAAAATAACATCCTAATGATTAGTAAGATGGGTATTATATAGTTATTACTGGAAATACATCCATTTCTAGAAAATACAATTTCATGTACGTTTGGAATAAATGTAATAGGAGTAAAACTCAAAAAAAGGTACATTGAGATTTACTTGAGTTTACTTAGAAGAAAAAATGGTTCTTACTATACACTTGGTTTGACAATCTCAAGGTGTATTCATTGGATAATTCGCATTTTATTTTTACACCATTATTACGGATTTCAATAGATGATGATAATGTACGACTTAGGCTAAACCTAAGTTGTCAAAGATTGAATAGAATGTGTCACAATTTTGATATCTTATAAATGATTATATGGTTTCTCCACTATGAATACTATTTCTCACACTATGAGTTTTTGTTTTTTTCAATAGATTATAAATGAAGTAATTGTGTTAACAGTGAATATGAAGGGAAATGTGGCGACTATAATATACCAAACCTGATGATAATTAGAGTGAAATATATCATTATTATTCCTACTAAATTATATCTAAATAAGAGTAAATACCTATACCATAACAAACTACCATATTCACCAATGATGATAAGGATGTAGTTTACCTTATTCTTGAATGGAGGAGACTATGACGCAAAAAATGGGAAATTTAATTCTAGTAAAAAATGTGGAAAAAGGCACATAGGAATGTGTCTCAATGGAAATGAAAAATGCTTTATGTGTGGAAAATAAGGTCATAAATCAATGAATTATCGAGGAAGAATGAATAGTATGATGGAAGTAAATAAATATCAACCAAGGGATACAATTAGAGTTTTTTGTCATCAATTTGGGGAACTTGGGCATTACCAGAGTCAATTCCTTCTTCTAAAGGTTAACTATGAGACCAAAGAAGGAACTATGTTGAAATAAAATAGTTAAGTTATTTATGTATTAGGATTAAAGAATTAAATTTTAGAAGTATATTTTTACCAATTTTATTTTAGTTATAATAATCATGAAACATTTAAGTATTTTGTGAAATTTCCACCATGTGAGTTTCCCTATTTCATAGAACTTTCTTTGTACAATGTATACTTTTTGTGAATTGTTCCCCACATGAAAAATCAGGACCGAGTGGCATGACCTTGGATTTTAGAACCTGTTAGGGTTCAGGTATGTACTTAATTAGGAGAGATAGATGGAACACATCATGTAATTGAGAGAGATTTGGTATATGTTCAAGGAGATGGGATACCTCTTGATTCGTTCAAAAATGTCAAAGATACTGATATAAATAGGTATTAGTTTCTATTTCTTCCAAAATATCATAACCTTTATCCAGGAAGATTTTTTATAAAATACTTATCACAAACATAAAATTTTATATCACACTGATGATTTTCAGTAAAAATAATCTTCCAACTCTGAGTATCCTTGATATGATACTAAATGTTTCCAATCTTCTCAGACATTTTTTTTCAGGGATCTTAGGTCCAAATATATTTATTTTTCTAACAATACTCCAACGTGTTGGAGCTCTGCATTTATTTATATATAATGGTTTATAAGGATCCATCTTAATTCATGGTTAAAATCTATTATTGTAAGATAACTCAATGAGAGGAAGGTGTTGATACAAACAACTTGTTAAATGTAATGGAAAATATCTCAACAAATCATGTAATGTTAGAATTTTTATTTCATTCTGAACATCTGTTTGAGGATGATAATCAATGTTAAAACAAAATTAAGTATCAAGGTATTACAAACAACATCCCTAGAACATTGAGGTAAACCTCAAATTCTGATCAGATACAATGAAATCTGGTACTCCATGTAACCATATAAAGTTCTTAATTTATATCCTGGAAAGCTGATCCAAAGAGAAGTATTCTCTAATAGTGATGAATTGAATTATCTTAGTAAGGTGATCGAATACCACCCATATATAATTTTGAACTGTATATGCTTTTGGTATTCCAATGACAAAATATATTGTGATATTATCCCATTTATATTCTAGTATGGGTAATGGATGCAACACCTCCTTAGATATTATTCTTTCAGCCTTAACTTTTTAACATACCATGCACTGAGATAAAAATTCATTGATATTTATTTTGATTCCATACCAGCATAAGTATTCATTAAAATCTATACACATCATCATACATATATAATGAATTGATAATAAAGAACTATGATATTTCTCTAATAGATCCTTCTACAAATCCACTATTGATGAAAACCATACATGGTTCACAAACCTTATCATTATAACATGATCAAGGATAAACTCTAGAACTTTCTTATCCTTCTTATGCAGTTGTATAACTTCCATCTAAACCATTTTATTCAATAATTTGGTATAGGGTTGAAATTTCAATTAATAAACGTAATACTTTTCCCCTTACTTCAGGTTTCCCAGGTCCATTATTTCCACACCAATTTTATATTTCAATATATGAAACACTTATATTAGATTTCAGTATACGAAACACTATTCTTGGCTTGTGTTACACACAACATCAAGTTATTTTGATATATATCATTACACAGAAGACCGAGTTTTACCAAACAATAGTATATTATTAAAATATTATTATTTAAAATAATAAGATATAACCTAGTTGTTAAATTAGTGGTTGGGAATAGTATTAAACATAATAAAAAATAAGGTTTATAATTTTAATTCATTGGTTACCAATTAATTTAAAATTAAAATATAAACGAATTGATTATAAATGAAATAATTTTATTTTTAGTCATTTTACTAAATAAATTAAATTATTTACAATTCGTGAATGAAATTAATGAAATATATATGTTATATATACAATAAAATATTTTTTATATCCATCTAATAGATTTTATAGCCATAAGATAAGAACAAACACAATTTTATAAATAAGACCCTATATTTTTCTAAATAACAATTTTTCCACCTTTTAATGGAGAACCCATTTTAATTATAATTTTTCAAACATTTAAAAACAACATTTGATAAAATAATCTACTTATTTTAAATGGGGATATCAATATTTACTATGGTTTAATTTTTTGTATTTCTCTGATAAGTTTTATGTTTTGATGAATTGTAAAAAAATACAGAATTTCAATTTAAAATACCGTTTGCATTGAAGTAGTTTGAAGGGTTTAATTATATATTTTTTGTTTTTAAACAATAATTATGAAATTTTTTATGATTTAATACAATTAATGTCATTGGAATCAATTTCACATTGAATATGGATATAAAAACATCCCAATATTTCGGACGTTTTTAGTTTAAAAAATTGTTTTCACATTTCGTAAACAGGATTAACTTTAAATTAATTTCTTCAAATTATAAATTTTTAGTTATAAAAAATTTATTCTATATTTGGAATCATAAGGTCCAAATTTATTAAATAGGCCCCATATATTTTTGGACAATAAGAATAGTATCTTTAGTAATTGTTAATACCATAGTTAAGGGTAAATCGAGTTTTTAAGGGTAAAAATAAATTAATATAATTAGAAAAAAACCTAAAACATTATAAAAAGATATTGGATGAAAATAATTTAACCATTAACACATAATTATCATAATTGAGTAATTTAACAGATACTTTTCCATGAAAATGACTTAAGTAATATTAAACTCAAAAGGAGTGACAAAACGTTACTCTTAATTTTAATATGCATAGAAATTTTCCTTTGGGGATAAATTGAATATATGATCAAATATATATGTTATTTAAAATTATAAAATTTTTATCTACATCATAGAATTTTTTTTTATTTTTTATTGAATAAACAATTACAAAATGATGATGTGGTAATTACCCAATTAATGAAACAATCAATTAAATGATATTATTAAAATTAAAAGAAATATAATTTTAAATAATAAAGTTGATCCATGGCTTTTATTGGAGAATATGAAATTTTTGGGGTGTTTAAAGTTAATTTTTTCATATTTATCTTCTTGTATGCATTTTCATAAAGTCAATGTTATGAATAGTGTCAATATTGACCCTTAAGATATTTTATTAAAAAAATATTTTACTAAATTATTTAAAAATCACAAAAATAGTAACTAATAACATTTGGATGATATATGGTAAAAAATATCTTAATTTCTATATTTATGTGCCAATTTAATCTTTTTCTGTAAAAATTACATCCTCTTTATATTAAAAATATTGTGACAAAAGTTAATATTAAAATAGGTTAACTAAGGGTTAATAAAAAAATATGGTTTAAAATTACATCAAAACCTGTATAAAATTTATTTTTTTGATGATATTACAACATTATATCATATTATAGTAGAATATATGACCTTTTAGAGGAATTTTTAATGATTATTCATTTATTATAAATTAACATTTTTGATAGTTTCCGAAAGTACCTCTCCCCTCTCTTGTGAAAGGTCACATCTCATTATCTTTTATTCACAGCTATAAAGACCTTTATATTGAACAAAAAATACCCCCAAGTATCCTCACAATATCCATACCTTCATCCAAGATTCCTTCATTTGTAATGAAATCCAACCAATGAAGTCCTTTTGTGTAAATCAAAAGAAGATACCCAAAGAAGAGGTTATGTTCATCAACGTATGTTTTTGTTTTATTTATTCCTTGAAACCCCTAAATTATTTTTATATCATATTTTTATAATGAAATTCGTATGATAAATATAATGTTATGTTTTTATATTACGTTTTATACCTACACTTTTATACACTTCCATCTAATGGGTAATGAACTTGTCGTTCATGTGTACAATGGACTACCTTCTATTGAAATGATGATTGTTCATTTTTTCATTACCTCCTATCTTGGTCGCAATTATGATGGAATCTCTATTTTTTATGATATATATATGATATTTATGACACTATTATACTTATGTAATGATAATATCATATTTTCTTTTCTACCACCTAATAATTTGGGAAATGATAATGTCTCTCATGCATACATATGGATTACCATCTCCATAATAAGATGTGATTCGTTTTTCATCATCATTTTACATGGATGTTAATAAGAAAAAATATTATGAATATATATGATGTAAATAAAATAGAAATTATATTTTAATTATAATATATCAAAAAATTTTCTATCTTTTAATATGAAAATAAAATGAAAACAACATTCATGTCTACTTACTGCCTACCGTCTCCTTGAACAATGTATTTAATTTTCAATTTCAATATTAGATAACCATAAATACATGTATGATAAATATATATATATGATATTTTTATCATTTCCAGCCTTCTTTAAATAATAAAATCACGACCTACTTATGAGTACCAAGAATAAAAAGTCAAAACATATATGATAAATGAAGCGGTTATTACCTCAAACATAACACAAACATGGAATTGATAACAAGAGGGTAATATAATGTCATAATTATGTGATATATGGTATTATATTTATGAATAATATTGCGTAATATATTTATAATATATTTATATTTATTATACAATATTTTTTCAAGAGTACTATGAGATTCAAGACATAAGTTATTATAATTTCATCTCAATTTTCAATTTCATTAGATACATTCCAAATTCACCACTCGCTTATTTTGTGTGTTTTGTATACTGACCTATGAAATGTTATATAATTATTTTACGTTATTTAATGATATTATAATTTTTAATTAATGTTATTATTTCATGGGGATCATGATTCAAATATTACTCTAGTAGTAAGGGATCTATGCCTCAATTTTATTTCTGTGGGACACATGTCGTATACACTAATTTTTTATTATATATGGTGTATATACTACCCATGAATGTATTTAATGATTATTATCTATAATATTATGTTATTTTTATATCTATATACTTTTATTTCATTCATGGGGAACATTATTCGACAAATTATAATGTGATTTGTATTTGTTTAACAATCCCAATATTGGGGATTGATTCTTTTTAAGTATCTATATGGGAATATATATCATCCATGTCTATGATATGTAGAAATGTTTAAAAAATGTTTTAAATATTATTTTATTATTTTTAAATTAAATTTTAATCATTATTGACTTTTTTACTATAATTTTTTAGAATAATATTTTTGTCATTTTCCAAATGAGGTACTTTGTGACTTTTCCAGAAAAAGTACGAGGGGAATGATATATTTTTATATATATTGAGTGAATGGAATTTTTTACCACCTTGAAGTCCTAATTCATTGAAGATTTCGTTACAAGGATATAAAGTTGTTTTCAAAGAATATTTTTTCTTTTAAAATTTTGCGGCATTTTATGAAAAGAAAACATTTTCAAATCAAAAATAATATTTTCCTACAGAATTATTTTCAAGTGATCAGTCAAAATTATATTCCTTATAAGTTAACATGATTTTCTGTTACATGTATTTTATTTGGTATATTATTCAATGCTACCATTACTATTCTTTATAACAATGATTTATTTTTATAATGGATTGATATTTATTAGACTAATTTCTTTTCCATGGGTTATGTTATAGTTAAATGATGTTTATGAAAAACATTTCATTCCATGGGTTCTGATAGGATTTTTGATTTTATGTTCTTGTGGAAGATATATATGTAGTTTTAATTTTGTGATAGGTGGGGCTTATATATCCCTCCAATACATTTAATAAATATGGATTTCTTATGAGTTATATATGTTATGATTGAACCTGATTTCATGTTCCCAATTCTATACATGGACTAAGTTTTAATGCCCATAATTTTGTGTGGGGACCTAGCTTTCATGTCCATATGTTTATTCAATGGCCTGGTTTCATGATATTTATTTTATGAGTGAATCTATTACTATTTATAAATGTTCCCAAAGTTACAAGTTTATGTGTATGTAATAACGTCATGTATTATAAAAATGTTATGATCTAAAGGATTATGTTATATGATTTCCTCATGATTAATGTCTAATGAAATTACAATATTTATTCCATGATTCATTTTTATAATCTTTTATATGTAGGGTATGATATTCTAATGTTATTATCTCACTATCATACTGTTATGATCATGTTTATGCTTTCATATCTCACTTTTTTTACCCTTACTAAGCATATAATCTAACCCTTTTCTTATGTTTTGATTCCCCAGGTCATTATAAGTAGGATTACTAATGGAAAAGATCTTTGTGGGAAACATTGATGATCTTCTACCAGAGTAGAAGTTTTTTTTTCATTTTTACGAAGGAACTAAACTAATATAATAATTTGTTTTGTTTTTTTATAATGTATGAAATTCACCGTAAAAGGATGTAATATCCATTTAAGTTAATCATGGGTCATCATAGTTTGTGTTTTAACAATGATTTAGTTATCCTTTAAAAACTATGATGAGAAAACCTTAACAATAACCCTAAAGACATATTTATTTTTAGGTTACTATCCAATAGTTTTTATAATGATCATGAATCACCTAGGATTAAACCTAAGGTGTCATATATTAAAATATTATATGTAATTTTATTCGATTATGTGGTTCCACCACAATGATTATTATTCCTCACACTATGCTTTCTTGTTTTAGTCAATTGATGTAACCCAAAGTATGGTTGTTAATGATAAATGAAATGTGCCATGCAATTTTTTTCCTCCAGAGAAACTATATTTTATGGGAGCTAGAATGAAAAATCATATTGTTATACTCACACAATCTATGAATCATGATGTAAATTCAAACGAGTAGAGTATGGGAGAACCTTCTATTGAGTCCTTAATGTGGTAACATCAACCTTATTTCAGTGGGCATTATAATTCACTTTTTTCTGAATAATGTATTGGCACCTCTAAAAAGATATTTTCCATCCTACAGTTTTCAGAATATGAAAAATTCATTTGGGATGTTTTTCATTGGTATGGTGGCACAGATCAATGGTAGACTCTTATTATGAACATAGAGGAACAAGATGAAAATGAAACTATGGAATGGGAAGAGTTTAAGGGGATATATTTTAGTAAGTTGTTCCCTCATGTTATATAAAAATTATATGGAGAAGTAATTCCTTGAGATTAAGAAAAGGATTACGAATATATTGGTACCTATGAAGGTAATTTTACATGATTTGAATGGTATGCTTATAAGGAAATCATTATCCCTGAAAGAAAATTTGATCTATTCTTTGGTGGCTAAAATAAAGTCTTTAAATGTCCTTATCCATAATGGATTTGGAAGCTATGAAGAAATTGTTCATTTTACACTAAAATTGGATGTGGAAGTTGGTAAATCTCACGGTTCTCGTGATAATAATAGGAAGATATAGCTTAATATAAATTTCCATGATTTTTCACATTTGGGGAATAAATAGTTTCAACCTTCTATATGCCAAAAATGTTTAAAGGATCACATAAGGGAATTTCTAAAAGGAACAAGAAGATGATTTATGTGATGAAAGATTGTAGATTGAGAAAAAGAGTGCTAGGGTGATGTAAAGTGTCTAGTCAATGAAATTAATGGAGAGAAACATAAAAAAAATTAACTACTCACACTTCAGTTCTATAAATGTAGAGAGTTTGGTCACTATGAAAATCAATGAACCAATACAATGGTTAATAAGAATGATAAGCCACATCAAACTCTTAATCTAAATAAAAATGGAAATATCATGAGATCATTATTGGATATGCGGAGTATTATAATGGAGTGGTGAAATTTTGAAGTATTTATTTAATAATAATTTTTTAGAAGTACTTTTTATTGAAGAATTAAACATTTATGTATTGGTCAACTTTAGTTTTTATATAAATATTAAAGATAATATGCTGAATGGTATAGTCACCATGAAAAGTTATTGACATGGTAAAGTGCTATATTTTGACAACACATGATTAAGGGATGGATAACCCTTAATATGTTCATGATTTTTGTATAATTAAATAAATGAATTTTTTATTGTGATAAAATAAATGGGATAGTAATGATGACTGTCGGGTTGATAAGATACAAGATGGATTATGATACCATGGAATGAGTTTATATAATTTTTGGATTTATGGTATGAGTATAGTGTTAATTTTTGTAATCATTCACTATTTCAATAAGGTTTTATTGTAATTTAGGATATTATCATGTTTCAAGAGAAAACATGATAATGGTCTCCACATGTTTGTTATGTGAAAATTAAAATCTACATCATGTTTTTAGGGATAAATTTCTTGTTTAGTGACCTTATTTGGAAGGTATTGGATTTTAATAATTTGAATGGTTCATAAGGGTTACTATTTATGAAATTCATAACTAGAGAGAGCATGAGTGACTTATAATTATAGATCTTATAATCCATTAGTGCTACATGTATTATAATATCATCTTCATTTAATGGAATAAGAGATGATGTGGAAATTAATAAATGTATTTAAAAATATGATATTATAATAAAATTAAGTAAGTGTACATTCTATTGAAATTTATTCGACATTAGGAAAATAATTGTGATATCAAATTTTTTCCTATGATCATATTTTTTGATAATATCAATAACTTTTTTATGCCTCCTTGTGTTATGGATTTGTATCATTAACGTTATCATGACCATGTTCTCTATCAATCTCAATCAGAAAATGATAGTGATATTTCTCTTCCATGTCCATGTTTTCACTTTCCACCAATTCCCTCATATGTGGAATCCTAGTTATGAGTTACACTGGGTAATTGTTAACTTTTAAATATTCCCTTTCTAAATTTTTGTTTTAGTATTAATTTTTATGATATGGGTATTCATGAAAAGAACAATGAATAATTAGACCTTTGATAACCCAATGAATTTTTAGGATGAAATTCCTTTTAAGGGGGAGGGGGTATAATGTAACACCCTAAGATTTTGTGAAATAACATTTCATTATTTTTTTTTTGATATTTTTCATTTCACACAATACTGAATGTCGACTTTCTAATATTAAAAACCCTATGTTTGGAGTTTGTTATAAGAAAAACCCAGTTTATATTACACTACACCCAACACTTAGATTATTTTATGGAATACGATACACTATTCTTGGCTTGTGTGACACAGAACATCGAGTTCATGTGATAGCTTTCACTACACACAAGATCGAGTTTTACTGAAATATAAAATATTATTAAAATACAATTATTTAATATAATAATATATAAATTAGCCATTAAAATAGTATTTTTTAATATCATGAACTAAAATTTTAAAAGATAAGGATTATAATATGAATTCATTGGTTACCAATTAATTTGAAATGAAAATATATACCCATTGATTATAAAAAATAGTTTTATTTTTCGTAATTTTGTCTTAATAAATTAATTAAATTACAATTAGTGAATTATAATAATGAAATATATATTTTATATATCCAATAATATATTATTTATATTCATAAAATAAATTCTATAGTCATAATACATTAAAAAATCCAATTTTATGCATAAAACCCTATGTTTTTCAAATAGATAAGTTTTCCGCCTTTTAAGGGAGATCCCATTTTAAAAATAACTGTTGACACTTTTATAATTATTATATGACAAAATAAACTTCTTCTCTAAATTTTGGTTATCAAAATTTACTTTTTTTGAATATTTGGTATTTTTATGATAATTTCATGTATTGATGAATAGTGAAAATACAGAATTTTAATTGAAAACGGCTTTTTCCTTGAATTATTTTATAGTTTGTAATTATATATATATTTTTTAAGTATCATTAGATTAAATTTTTATTTGTTAATTTAACTTTGGACATTGGAATCAATTTCACATTGAATTTAGATATAAAAACATGTAAATCCTTTGGACGTTTTTACATTAAAATCAAGTTTTCTCATCTGTCAACATGCTTAATTTTAAATTCATTTGATAAAAAAAAATTTGAATTAGAAAAAATAGATTCCATATTTTGAATCAAAATGACTATAATTTTTAAATAGAACCCTTTTAATTTTGGATAATATGAATAATGAATTATTAATTTTTAATACATAGTTATGGGTAAATCGGGGAAGTAAGGGTAAAAATAATATTATAAACATTATAAAAATACCCTAAAACTTGCCCAAACGATGTTGGATTAATATAAATCTAACATTTAAAGATAATTATCTAATTTAATTAATTAATGTTCACTTTACATGGAGAATTTTTTTATTTACTATGAAACTCAAAGGGAGTGACAAAATGTCACACTCTTACTTTTAATATGTATAATTTTCATAATATGGGGATAAATTGAATATAATATTGACTATATATATCATTAATAAATATTAAATGTCTATCTACATCATATAATTTTACTTTTATTTTTTAGTGAATAAATAATTTCAAAATGACGATGCAGTAAATACTCAATTAATGAAACAATCATTTATATTATATTATAAATTTAAAAATAAATATAATTTAACTTAATAATGGTGATAAATTTATTTAATTTGCACATATTACATGTTAGTGGTGTTTTTATGTTAGTTGGTTATAATTTATCTTGTTGTATGTATTTTCTTAAATTCAGTGTTATGAATAGTGTCAAAATTGACCCGTATGTTATTTTATAGAAATCCTATTTTATTAAAATATTTACAAAACATAAAAAATATTAAATAAAAATAGTGGTATGAGTTATGGTTTTAAATATCTTAAATTTTCAATTTATGGTCTAATTAACACTTTTTATGTCAATATTACGACATCTTAACATTAAAAACTCTATTATCGTAGTTAAAATTAAAATAGGATAGTTAATAGTTAATTAAAACTATAACTTTTAAAATTACATCCCAAACTATCTAAAATTTATTTTTTGATTATATTAAAACAATATATATATTTTTATTCTAATATATTAAATTTTTTAGGTAATTTTATTGAGTTTTTATTTATTATAAAATAATATTTTTGAGAGTTTCCAAAAGTTCCACTCCTCTATCATATAAAATAGAACCACTCCCTATCTTTTATTCAACAATATAAAGCCCATTGGCCTATAGATACTCTACCCAAGACTCCTAGAAACATCCTTTTCTTCACCCTATAGGCCTACCTTTGGGAAGAAAACCAACTAAATAAGTCCATTTGTGAAATTCAAAAGGACAATCCCAAAGAAGAGGTAACATTCATTAATTAATATTTATGTTTCAGATCATCATTAAAACCCCTAAATTATTTTTATTTCATTTTATATAATAAAATAAGTATCCTTGATATAATTATATTTTTTCATATTATGGGTTCTACCTACACATTAACACACTTCCATTTAAATGGGCAACAAACTTACCTATCATATGTAGGGTGGATTGTCGCCTCATGAAATGTTGATTGTTTTTTCTTCCTTTACAATCTATAATGATGGTAATTATGAAGGAAACTATATTTTTTAAGATATATATGATATTTATGAAATTATTATACTTATGGAATTATAACAACATATCTATATTTTTACCACCTTATATTCTAGGAAATAATAATGTCGCTCGTGCATACGTAAAGCTTACCATATCCATGATGTGATGTGATTCGTTTTTCATCAATATTTCACATGGGTGGTAATAAGGATGAATTTTATTAATATATTTGATTTATATAACATTACAATGATTATTTAATTATAATATATTGTATAATTTTCTTTATTTTAATATTAAATGAAAATTAAAGTCGTGTTCATGTGCGCCTACGACCTACTATCTCCAAGAATAGTGTATTTTATTTTCCATTTATACCATTAATAACTGTAAATAATTTTATAATGAATATATATTATATTTGTTTCATGTATTTAATTCAGTAGATAATTAAATCATTATCTATGTATGAGTTCCAAGAATAAAATTCAAAACATGTAAAAAAAAGGTATTTACCGAAACATAACATAAACATGGAATTGATAATAAGATTGTAATATAATTTCATAAGTATGTCATATATGGTATTATATTTATAAATATTTTTCTAGAATCGATTTATAATAAATTTATATTTATTATAGAGGAGGTTTTCTTGAGTATGATGAGAGTCGAGACATAATATAAGGGAATATAATCTCACATTTTAATTAAATTAGATACAATCCATATTCCCCACTCGGTTATTTTGTGTAGTGTATATATGGACCAATGAAATTTTATACAATTAGTATACTTTTTTAATGATATTAAAATTTTTAATTTATTTTATTCCTTCATGGGGATCATAATTAAAAATATACTCTAGTATGAAAGGATCAATGTCTCACTTTTATTTCTATGGGACACATTCCTTATACACTAATTATTTCTTCCCCATGTTGTATATACTAACCATGAATGTATTTTATTAATATTATCCAAAATATTATGGTATTTTCATATCCATGTAAATTTATTCCTTTCATAGGGAATACAAATCTACTAATTATAATGTGATGAGTATTGGTTTCACAATCTCATCAATATTTGGGATTTTTTCATTTTAAGTCTCCATTGGGGAATATTAATATTCCATATCCATTATAAAACTGTGTTCAAAATTTTTTACTACTCTCATATGTATAGTAAAATTCATTTTTAACCCTTTGTATTACATGGTTTCAAATAAATCTTTTTTTTGTTTTACAAACGCAGTACTTTGTGACTTTTTCAGTAAAATCTCAAAAGAAATGTTTCTTTTTAACATATATGGAATGAATGGAATATTCTAATGTCATGTTTCTTAAATTATTTTAATCTTCCTTTACAATCTTACAAGGTTATTTCCAATGGATTTTATTTACTTTTAAAATTGAGTGCCCGTTTATGAAAATAAATAATTTTCAAATGATTATGGTTATTTTCCCTAATATTTATTATTATGTTATAACACAAAATTATTTTAAATCTAAGAGAATATTATTTGATGTTACTTATGTTTTAATGGGGATATTATTTAATGTGAACATTCTTATTCTTTCAAAGAAAGTTTTATCATTGTGACAGAATTATATTTACAAAACCCATTTATTTTCTATGGGTTATGTTATGATTAAATGATGTTTATAAAACCTATTTTAATCCATGGGTATTGATAGGAAGATTGATTTTATGTTCTTTTGTCACACATATGTATGGTTTCATTAATGTGATGGGTGGGACCTATATATCTCTTTAATGCATTGGGTAAAGATGTATAACTCATGGTGTATATATCTTTTTCATTATCTTAATTTCATAGTCAAAGTTATATGTGTGGGCCTAGTTTTCATGTCCATAATTTTATGTGTGGAACTATTTTTTCAGGTCCATCTGTTTATACAAGTGCCAGATTTCATGTCCATAATTTAATGAGTGAACTAGTTACTATTTAAACAGGTTTATAAAGTTGCACATTTTTTTGTCTCACCCAATTTCATGTCTTATATAAATGTTATGAATTTATGGATTATGTTCATTTATTTACTTTGGATTCATGGATTATGAATTACTAATATTTATTCCATGATTCATGTACATGGTCTATTATATACATGGTACGATCTTCTAATGTTATGATCACACTATCACACCATTATTCTCATGTTTATGCTTACATATCTTCCCTGTTTACCATTATTGAGAAACTGATATCATCATTTTCTTATGATTCCATTCCCTATAATACAAGGAAAGGTTTTCAGTAAGAGTACTAAAGGGAATGATATTTCTGGGAAATAATGAAGATCTTTCATAAGACTATAATTTTTTGTTCCCAGTATCCCAAGGCACTAAACTAATATGGTATTTGGTTGTGTGTTTATATAATGTATGAAATGATCCTAAAAAAGGATATAATATCCATGAAAATTAATCCTGGGTTGTCATACACTAAATAACTTTATAATATGTTCCTTGAGGTTTTCCTCTAATTTATTTTTCTAGAGGAACTTGGTGTCCTTTTGATTTAACTTGTTTAGCAGATTGGATATTCAAGAGAAATTCTCCATAGACTATCAATAATATCGAGTTAAAAATAAAAAAACTACATATCTATTTTACCATGGATGGTTTTTTCAACATTAAATAGCCACTATCTTGGGTGGATCTACAAATATACCTTCTATTGGTATTATATGACCAAAAAATGAAAACTTTTTTTATCCAAAATGAGCAATGTAAATTTTTCATGTAGTTCTCCTTTCTTATGTTTTTTATTTCAATTATATAGTGTTCTTCATTATCTTGAATACTCTTTGTGTAGAAAGAATATAATATATAAATAATATCACAAACTAATCAAGATAATATATATAGACTCTATTCATTAAATCCCTAAAAAAATTAGAGGAATTAATAAGACTAAAATGCATCCCTATATGTTCACTATGTCCATAACTTATATGAAATTTCATCTTTGGTATATCCTCCTTATTGACCCTCAATTTCCAGAACAAACTTCAATCTTGGAAAAGTATTTACCATTATATAGTAGACCAATCAAGTTATCTATATTAGAAGATGATACAAGTTCATGATAATGATCTTGTTGAACTCTTTATAATCAATGTAGAGTCTAGTTAATCCTTATTTATTATCCAAATAAAGTATATGTTAACCATAAGGTGACACATTTAGTAAAATTAATCCCTTATCAATGTTTACATTGAGTTTCTTCTTCAATTCTGGAAACTAAATCTGGGCCATTCTATAGGGAGTATTATAAATTGGTGTGAAACCATGTATGAGTTCTATTGAGAACACAACATCATATTTTTCTACAAGGCTTGGAAACTCTTCTGTAAATTCATCTACAAATTCCCAAAAAATAGTCATATCAGCTATTTATAGTTTCTCCCTAACCTTTTTAGATAAATAACCCTTCTAAATTTCATTTATGTCCCATAAAATTGATATAATATCCATAGGAAGTTCATACATACCATCACATTGATAGACGATGATAGGTTGGTCTGAAATGTCAACTGTAACTTCCCTTCCTCGACAATTGATTTAGATATTATGCATAGATATCAAATCTATGGATATGATGACATTAAATTCCACCAGAAGAAGAATGAAAATAATTGTAAGAATCACATTCCCAAAAACATCAACCGGTGATGAATCATAGGCTTGAGATGAAATAATATTACCAAAAGTGGTTTTCATTGCTTATTCAATATCTAAAAATTATGGTGGAATATTTACATCCTTATAAAATTATATAGATATGAATGAGTGGGTAGATCAAGAATCAAATAATCCATTATCAGTTATATAGTGTATGGTGAGTGTACCTTTAACTACATCATTATCATGCCCCTCATTAGAAAAAGTGATCACATGATATTTCCACTTACACTTTAGCTTAATCGGTTGTTGAAGTAGATCATCATCATTAGCTTTATATTTTGGTCACTAGTTTGCATAATTCCCATCTTCCTTACACTTGAAGAATTGAAGTGTGGGAGGTTCATTCTATAGAACTTTATCTCTATTCTCATTGTTAACTAACTTCTTCCCAATAGTTCAATAATGAAATTCCTTGTGAACTTCACTTCTAAACATGAAACATTTATTAGGCCACATAATACAATTTCATACATGCTTATTCTAAAACATAGAGCATAAATGAATGATCATCTAATTTTGTCCATGTTTTTTTTATATTTTCTTTTAAAATCCATCTTCCTTTTCAAGTGAAAACCATGATATTGATATATAACTCCAACCACCGTATCAACCTTGATTACACTACACACAACCTTTTAATTTCTATAAATGTATTATGTCGACAATTATCTCAGGGGACTTGTCTTTAATCCACTGAAGAATCGATTAACCTAACATTTAGGCAGGATAATAATACAACATGTTTTCCTCAAATATCATCTTAAATTAGCCTTGTAGGTACCAATGGATTTATCATCCATTTTATATAACTCATGGATCTCTTTATCTATATTTTTATGAAGAACATGAGGAAATTAGTTACTGAATAATAATTTATTTATCTTGTCCCAATTTATGGATCGAATTTCATATTGATTCCACATATTCTTGATAATATCCTACCATTAGTCGGCTTATCCTTCTAAATTATAAACATCCAACAAGACTATTTCATGGTCTGAACACTGACAAACAAAACATAAATTTTGAGTTGTACCGATATATTTCATAGTAATATGTGTATCTGAAGATCAAGTACAATTAGGATGAATTTTCCACATGAAGGACTCAATATTATGTTGTTCTCACCTTTGATCATTAGTAAGTTCATCATGATTCATTGCTTGAGAAAGCTGTGTGAGCGTAGCAATGAGTTTTTTCACTCCAGTTAACATAACATTTGGATACTCATGAGAACTGTAACTGCATTTTCCATAACACTTAGAGATAATGCAGTTCCTTCAAGTTTCATCCATAATCTAAAACCAAAAATCATATAGTAAGAAGCATTAATCATAATGGTGAACCAAATAATCATAAAAAACCATTATAATATGACTAAATTGTGAAAAACTCTTTAATATATGAAAATATAGGTTTATCAATGGTTATTCGTACTTAACTAATGCTTAAATCCATTATGATGGTTCATAATGAGTTTGTAAATTCCCAAAGTATATCCAATGGGTGTTTCAAATTAGGTTTGTAGTAAAGAACATTATCATGCACTAGTTCCCAATAAATTCTAGCTTAATATGGGATTTCCAGGGTTCATGACCTTATTTACATATATTCCATATTCACATCCACTTTTCGTATATAGGTAGAGATGTATTTATATGAAACCCCTAACTCTATCCTTTACCAAAATTCAAGTACATTTTCTTATACTTTTCCTCCTTCTTAGACCAAGCCATATACATGTCCTTAGGGTTATCACTAAGGTTTTCCTATCCTATTTTTTAAAGGATAAATATTTTTTAGAACATAATTTTAGAGATCCACCATTATCATACATAGGCATGATGATACTTTTGAGTAACATTTAATTCATTACACAAACAAATTCAGAAAGTCCATATTATTTTTTCTCCTTTGGAAACATGGAAATATAAACACTCATATATAAGTAAGATACATTACATCCCACTATGTTCTCCACGACTATCACCCTTCTCATACACATCAAATATAATACATATATTAATAACCTAGGGAAGGAAAATATTAGAAAGGGTAAACTCAGATGGACATTAAGGGAAAAAATGGATATATGTATGCATAATCATTAGAATAAGGGTGTGCGAACATGAACATGAAAATAAATTATCTACCATTCACATTAAATAACATAAACAATAGTTACTAAATAAATATTAGAAGTGAATAAGATATTAATCGTAAGAAAATCAAGAGAATAAGTCATCAAGTAATAACATAGGGATAATCCATGGAATTGTGGTAGACACATAAGCATATAAAATGATTTCTATAGTATTCAAGGATTAATTACAAGGCCATCATAGTGGTCTGGGTACAATCCCCAAACCATCTCAGTGATAATGGTTTACTCCCACAACCATCTTAATGTTCAAATTTCACTCCTAAGACCATCTTAGTGGACATGGTCCTTTAATAAACCAAGATAACTCTCCATTATAGTCCTGTTAGTCTCATGAGATATAATCTTTACCCAACACATATTTGGGAGATATAGGTCCCAACACACTCATAATGAAATCAGACATACATATTCATTAAGATCATAAAAAATCATCTCATATCCCATGAAATGAACTGGGTATCATAAAAATGTCATCATATCATAAAATATGGAAATGATATAGGTTTCATAATCATTCCATCAATGAATAACCCTTGAAAAATAAGTGGCTTTCATAAGAATATTACACAAGGAAGATAAATGGGTATCATAGAAATCATGTCATTAAAACAAAATCAATTCAGAGAAAGAATATGAAAGGTAACCTTACATAATATCCCCATAAATCCATGATTAACACCAACATATTTCATCTTAGATTTAAAATAATTTTCAAATAATTTTTTAAAAATATTTCATATGGAAAATAACAATTCTTCTTCAAAAAACGTTTTTTAAAACATAAAACATTTATTAAAAACATGTAAGGATGATTTGAAAACCATAAAAAAATTAAAACCATATTTCCTTGAAAATGATCATAAAAGATCGTTTTTAAATTTTTTTTTGAAAACATGTTTTTTGAATAAAATAAATTTCTGACCAAGGAGAAAAATAAGGGAAAATTTTCTAAAAAATACTCTTTTGGTTATATTCATCAACAAAGAGTAAATAAGGATACCAATGTATAAAGATATCATGAAAACCAAGATAATAATAAAATTATTATAATTATTTATATATTTATCATAATATTTCGATAATGGATGCATAATCATAAACAATATCGATAAATGAAGAGACAAGAGAAATTAATTCTTAACGCTTTGAAAATAGTGAATCAAATTCCACATGAACGAATAATGTTACATGAAGCATAAAATATCATTAAAATAATTATATTCATTAAATAAGATGTCATATTATAGTATATAAAATCCATTAAATAATATAGGTGCATATTCAAAACATGTGTCTCAAAGGAGGAAACTTGATACAAAATTACCTTACCGATTCGATAACTTTTAAACTATAAAACATGATGAAATAGATATAATAAAATTGATATATAAATAAATATAAATTTATGTCTAATAATAATATAATACATTAATGATTGTTATATACACCACACAAAATAAATGAGTGTTGAATAAGGCATAAGTATCGTAAAAATAAAAGTTAAGCTAGAAATACCTTTACATTATGTGTTGAATCTCATTGTAATTGTACAAAAAACCTTCATAATAAATATAAGTTTATTATAAAAATAAAAAATAACCATATTCAATTATATCATTCCATATATTATTTTATTATGACATTTTATTACCCATTTTCTAACAATTCCATGTTAAAGATACATTTCATGTAATAATCTCTTTTTTTCACATGTGTTGTGATTTGTTATATTTTGTTCCTTTAACTTATTTAATAAATTATTCATCTAAAAAAATATTACCATGGTATAATTATCACATTTATTCATTATATATGTATTTATAATAATCAATAGAATCAGGAAATTTAACTGAAATACATTGGTAATGGAGAGAGTCAGTTATACATATGCATGAACGTCGTTTGCATTATCTTGTTTTATATTTAATGAAAGAAATGTAAGTGAAATATATATATAAATATATTATAATTATAGTATAATTATTACTTAATATATGTCGCAAAAACACACATATATATATATATATTAAAACAATCTTTTATACATTCCATGTAAAGCGTGAATGAATCACAGCGCTTTGAAGATGTCGTAGTCCACACATCCACAAATGAAGCTATCATATTCTGTAAAATGGAAGGTATGAATTTATGTGATATATAAAAAATAAATAAGATTAAATATCAAATATATTATATAAAAATATTATGTCCATTATTATTCTCAACAATGAAAGGTGTTAATTGAATAACAAATGTCTTTGGGTTGTGAGGTTGTAGTCTCTGGTACACATGATTGATGATTTCATATCCCATTTGTTGGAAGTGTGTGTGAGTGTTGGTCTTACCCTTAAGATAAAAAATCATGGAAGGTTTATGATACTGATTCTAATATATAAAAACATAATATGAATATTTTAGGATGTGTTGGATGAAATACAATAAAAGTTCATCTTGAAGCATGTTAGCTCTTCTTTGGGTAACTCCTTTTTTTTCACCAAAGGTATTCGTTGATTTGATTTCTATAATGACCCCAAACTTTATCAATGGAAATTACATTCTTATAAATATTTCATATAGTATAAACCACATGAAATCACTTTAAGAACACCATAATAATGTTATAAATGAATAATGAATGAAATAAGCGGTATTTCTAAAAATTAAGAAACATATACAAATGGAATAGTAACTTGACCCATGGTATAGTAATGTAACTATTAGAAATAATCAGTTATAAAATAGAATATTAACCTCATCTATGAAATTTTAAAAAAACTAGGCATCTTATAAATGATAACATTATATAATTATAACATAGTATAACTAAATAAATGCTTTAAATTTTCTAATGAAGTTTTTTTATTTTTATAAAACATAAATTTTTATTAGGAATTTTATAATTAATATAATTATTTAAAAGAAAATTTATTTACATAGAATATATTAAGTGATTATAAATTTTTTCTTATGATTATAGTATAATTTTATGAGGCCTTAATTAATTTTTCATTGTGTTATCACATTAGTTGTAATTTTAAAATTGGAATTTTCCAAGTAAATGATGATTTTAATTAAAAATTAAATTTATAATATTTAGAAACATAGTTTAAAAAATTTTAGAAAAATTTTAAATTTTACATGTTGGAAAATATTTACTGTGAATTCTTTGGGATTTTTCTAAAATAGTTTTTTTTGTCAATAGTTAAATATGGTAATTTATAGTATATAACAATATAGGTCAAAATCATGAATTCATGAGTCATGGTTGATATAAGAACCATAATATCTATTTATCCTTATTTATTTAATATATATAGTGATAAGGTTCAAACTATTCATAGTCTTGAGCCAAAAAAATATTCTAATGAATGAGATAATAAAAAAACAGTCCTCACCTACCATATGAATACCACCCTCACCAGCTCTTATCGTCACACCTCCAAAGACATGAAGGTTATCCAATTTCTACCTTATACTCTTTAAAAACCTATCCCTCACTTATAAGATATTTTTTTAAAAAGAAATCTAAACCTAATTTCACTAGGGAGGTTCTCAAGGAGAATAGTTTAGGAGATAAAATCGTATTCTGTTTTCTTTCAATTTATTTTGAAGTCCTTTTCTTTCCTTCTCGTATTATCTTCTCACCTCCCCTTATCCAATTGAAATGATGACTTTAGTATCTAGATATATTTTAATTTTATTATGTTAATGGAATAATTAATCACCAAAACTCTTCTACTCTCCCTTTTATTATAAAACATGAAATCATCATTCGTGATGTGCCGATTTACCGTCTTCTTGGATGATGCATTTTCAATTTATTACCACATTCAAATTTTCTCTGAAGACCATTATAATTATTGATATAGATTTTAAAATTTATTTTATATCACTTTTTATGTCATGTAACTAAATTATATACATGATATTTAATAATAAAACAAACGAGTCAATCGTGATTGAAAACCTACAAAATTAATCTAAAAAACAATCATTACAATTTTATCTAGTGAATCATCTTTATATATAGAAATAAATAATATATAAGAACAGATAAACATATATAACTTCATTAATATCATGTAATTTCAATTCTGGATAATTATCCCCATTTTACATGATAATCCATGAAAGTATATAAGTAAACCAATCAGGAAAATTGAAAAAAAGAATACTCTTAGAACAAAAAAATTGAACTCTACAACTCGTCAAAATGGACATAAAAAAATTAATAAAATTATAATCAATAAAATAAATGTAAAGTAGGTTATATATTTATTAATTAATGAATATAATTATATTATACAGTATATTAATGTGATGAAAGCATTTGGACTGATGGTAAGGGGATTCTCGAACCCAATTCCTTTATTTGGATTATTTTCTCTTACATTATATGAATATTCATATTATGCTCTTAAAATTTATTTGAACCTTTATTTTTTGAGGATATAAATGTTTTAAATCTAATTTTATGAAAAATTTAATGATTTTTCCAAAATAACCCTTCTTTCAAAAAATACATATTTTACTTCTCTTGAGATTGTTTCTCCTTTACATAATATTAATGATTCTTATACAAAGTATATTATTAAAATTTTATTTTGGGAACCCTATTTTTTTAATAAATATATGATTTATGAAATTCTCATGAAACCCATTTCCATTCAATAGGTTATATTATTTACATGGTTGTTATATACTCTCTATGGACAACATGAATATATAAATGTTATGATATGATGGATGCGCCAAGATTTATATAGTGCCCTAATACATCGGGTACAAAGGTGTATCTCTTGATATAAGGTGAAATTTCCATGAACATGATGAAAAATGTTTAAAAAATTATGACGTTATTATTTTGCACTTATGGTATGTGTGAACATGATGCTATCTTTGTTCACAATTATGTGTGGTAGTTTCCCACTATGAAGACATGTTTCATTTTTATGCATTCCCACATCACATGACTTTATCCAGTGATTTCTGTCATTATTATAATGATGATACCATAATTATGTTATGATGATTATGATTATACTCACCCATGTTATATTGATTAATGTCCCTATAAATCCTCTTACGAGGATTTAATATCACTCCTTCCATTGATTTATATCCTTAGGTGACTAAATATACTAATGAGTACATGAGGTCCACTATGATGATTTAGAAGAAGTTAAATAATGTTAATGTTTTATTGTGTAAATTTTAAGTTTGGTCCTAATTTTACCATGACACTAAACATTTGGATAATTTTTTAGAATGAATATAGGTTTTTTATCTTTAAAATGATGTAACAGTAATGTAAGAAAACGTAGGGTCAATAAATTTTTCATTAGAGAATACTTTAGTTATTTTGGGATATTGGGTTAGAGAAAATTAGTAAAACCCCTTTGGATGATACTACGTATACGAAGACACCTAGGAATATTTGTTTTAGAAAAATATTAAACAAAGGGATCACATAAGATATGTCTTTATAGTTAATTGTACAAAAAATTAAAATAATTTTTCATGGCTAGTAAACTTATATTTTGTTCAAACATTTTCTATTTTAGAAAATAGTGAGAACTAGGAGAAACCAGTCCAACAACCCATGTTAGGGACAATACAATGAATTCCAGAATGACCTCCCCAATGACTTGACAATTAGAGTTTAAAAATTAATGGGTATTCTTACCCAAATATCTAAGGCTATGAAAAATTACTTGGCTAATGTAGAAGATCATCCATCACTTAAGAGAGAGCGACTTGATATCGAGTATTTTATATGGAAATGACGAGAAATTTTTAGTGGACCTTATGATCCACTAGTAGCAGAATAGATGTCCAACTCAATGGTTAAGATCTTTTATGTGCATCACTATTATGAGATGGAAAATGTTAATCTGGTCATGTATCATATATATGGAGAGGCCAATGAATGGTGGGTGTTGATTAAGAACACCAAGACGAAGGATGAAATTTAATAGATAGAGTGGTAAGACATTAATAAAATATTTCTTAACAAGTATTTCACTCAAACACGTTTTACAAAAATAGAGATATAACTCTTAGAGATGAAGAAAAATAAAGTTTGAATATGTCATTGATTACAACGAAAATTTCACAAGAATGTAAAGGTACAACTTATGTTTTGTTATTAATAATAATATAAAAATAGATAGATTCTTTAGTGTCTTAAAACCAAACCTTTGAAAATCTCCAGCAATTCGAGACATTATGAGTAATGAAGATGTTATTATATATACTCTCAAAGTGGACATGGAGTTCAGATATGGTCTCATGGATAGAGAGATAAGAAACAAAACATAGAGTTTCAATATAGGGGATCTAATGACATAGGTTGAATGAAATATCAACCACTTACATTCAAAAAATGTGGGAATAAGAATCATGGTAATAACATCAAAGGGATGTTGAAATGATTAAAATGTGTGGAATAATCCAACCAAGATCCTGAATGTCTAAGAGACATGAGGAAGCTTGAAAATGTAGTGGAGTAAAAAAGAGCACCACCCATGGTTCAATGATTCAACTGTAGGGAGAAAGGTCACTATAAAATACATTGCAATAAACCTCGTCTCCTTGAGGGTAATTCACATTAGTAGCCACCAAAGCCAAAAATTAAAGGGAAATATTATTCCATCACTAATTCTAAGGTGGGTCCCTTAATTATGTGTTGGTTGGTACACTGATTATTCATTCAATAATAGAAAATATATTATTTGATTCTGAGTCTTCTCATTTTTTCTTATATTGCATGTTTAGAAGAATAAATCAAACAACACCTCAAAATATTAAGTTTGAGTTATATAAAAGAAAAGTTAAATTGGAAATTTTGGTATCTAAAATATATAAATCCTCCCCAATTAATGTTTGTGGACTAAATTTCCAATAAATCTGGTCTTACTTCCTTTGGAATATTTTCATGCAATATTGGGAATGTATTTTCTACATTTATACAAATCTAATATCAAATGTCGAGAAAGGGATATCAATATTCACATAATGAGGTATCCTATAACTCAGTAAAATTGTAATGGTGATGATGAATCACCTTCCAAATCATTATCTCAATTGTGGATATTATTTCCTTATGAAAAATCATATCTAGCTTAAATTATTAAGATATTGAGGATAAATGACATTGAATAAATCCCTATTTTCTAGACTGCACTGATGTATTCCCCAAATAATTACATGGTCTTCCTATATAAGGATAGGTTTAGTTATCAACATAACTTATTCATTGATATATGAGTATATAAATGACACATTATAGAAAAGTCAACATAGAGTTGGATGATCTTAATAAGAAATTTTTAGAAATTCTAGATAGGATTTTGTTTGCCCGAGTGCTTCACCATGGGGTGAGTGGGTCCTCTTAATAAAGAAGAAGGATGGATCATTGTGCCTATAAATTTATTATTGTGAGCTCAAACAATCATGATAAATAAGAAGTATCCCCTTCCACTGATAGATGTCTTGTTCTATCAGCTATATGGGGCCAAGTATTTCTCTAAGGTGGATCTTCGGTTGGGATATCACCAATTGAAGGAGATGAAACATGAGATTCTGATTATTACATTTTGAAGGAGGTATGTAAACTATGATTTCATAGTTATGACTATTGGTCTAACTAATGATCCACCAATATTAATGAAATTCTTAAATATAGTCTTCAGATATTACATCGAAAATTTTGTGGTATTCTTTATGGATGATATTCTAATATACTCTATGAGAAAGTAGTAACATGGGTAGAATTTGAATATTGTGCTAAAGACGTTCCGAAGGGAGAAAAATTATGAAAAAGTTGTATAAATATGAGTTTTAGATGGGGGATATTTCATTCTTGGTGATTTTTATCACCATTAAGGGAATATTTTTGGACCCTTTCCAACATAACAACAATCGAAGAGTGGCTTAGTCTAATATATGTAGTTCAGGTAAATAGATTCCGTGGTCTATTTAGGTATTACCAATGATTTTTGAATAACATATAACAATTACCAAATCCACTTACCTAGATGACTAGGAAGGGAGATATGTTTTTATGGACTAGTGAATTTGAATAATGATTCAAAGAGATACAAAAGAGGCTTATCACTGCACCAGTAATCACACTTCTTACAAGTGGGGAACTCATTGTGTTATACAATGATACTAAAAAATAAATATTAGGATGTGTACTAATGAAAATTTATAAATTTATAAACTACTCTTCATGGTAGTTGAAAATTGATGAACAAAACCGTCACACACATGATCTAGTGTTGGTGGCTATGATCTTCATGTTGAAAATATTGTGTAATTACCTTTGTGGGGAGAAGTGTGAAATATATACTAATCAAAAGAGCATAAAATATATATTCAAATAAAAGGAGCCTAATATGCACTAGAGATGATTTATATTGCTCGTTATATATTATGCCTTATTAATCCACTACCATCCTAGTAAGGAAAATAATGTGGTAGATGCTCTAAGTATAAAGGATCTGACAACATCATTAATGATGACAATTGAGAAGGATCCAATCTTCAAATATTTGGAAAATATTAACATTGGAATCATTATGGAAGGGAAATAATCAATAATTTCTAAAATTATTTATCAACCACCCCTCATAAATAAAATAAAGGATGCTTAATGAAATGATGTGGAGAAATACCTTCACATGTTTTCAACGTATTGTGTAAAATGAAATTTCGATGGATAAATTTCATAAGGGGGATATGGGTAACAAACCAAAATTTTATCAATGATATTACCTTATTATAATTTTTTCATATAGTATAAACCACATAAAATAACATTAAAAACACAATGAAAACATTATAAATGAATAATGAATTAAATAAGTGGTATTTCTAAAAATTATGGAACCATTACAGATTGAATAATAACATGACCTTTGAAATTGTAATACTACCATTTTGAATAGTAAATTATAAAATAGAATAGTAACATGATCTATGAATGTATAAATAAAATTTAGGAATCTTGTATATAATAATATGATAAAATTATATAATATTATATGTAAATAGATGTTCTAAAAAGAATAATTAAGTGTTGGTAGTTTTATAAAACATAAATGTTTTTTACAGTCTTATAATTAATATAATGAATTAAAAGGAAATTAATTTTCATAATATTCATCCATAAGTTAATATTTTGTTTTATTATTAATATAATACTATTTTCTGATACATTAATTATTTTTTCAAAGTGTTATAAAATCAGTTATAATATTAAAATTGATATTTTCAAAGTGAATAATGATTTATATTGAAAATTAAATGTCAATATTTTTGAAAATTATTTTCATAATATGGTATTATTTTTTTAATTCTATTAATTTACAAATTCATAGGGTTAAATTTTTTTAATGTTCTAAAATAGTATAATTTTGGTGAATAGTGAAATACGGTAATTTACGGTACATAACAACATAATTAAAATCACTATTTCTTAAGTCATTATTGATGTAACAACAATATTCCTAAATACTCCATTATTTATTTAATATATTTACTGATATGTTTAAAAATACTCATAGTCATGATCCAAAATAATAGTCTAATGAATAAGATAATCAAGAAAACCCCTCTCCTCCCAAACAAATACAACCCCTCACCACCTCTTCCCATCACACCTCTACAGCCTTTAATATTTTACAATTATTAACCAATCATTTTGTGAGACATATATATTCCATTTATAGGAGATATTGGTGTAAAATTTACCAAAACTAATTTCCCTATGGAGCTTCTCAAGGAGAATATTTCAAGAAGTAAAATCAACTTCCTTTTTTGTTTTATTTATTTTCAAGTTCCTTATTTTATTTTGTTATTCTCTCCTCACCTACCCTTATCCATGTTACATGATAACTCCAGAATTTTATATAAATATATTAATTTAATAATGTTAATGTAATAATTCATCATGAAAAATCTTCTCATCTCCATCTTATTCTAAAAAGTGAAATCATCATTCGTGATGTGTCGATTTACCACCATCATAAAAGATGTATTTTAATTTTATTTTAGCACCATAAAGTCTTTTCATAACACCATTATAATGGTTGATAATTTTTGTACAATTTATTTTATAGCCTTTTTTATGTTTTGGGACTAATTTATATGAAAAATATTAAATAATAAAACAAAAAGAGCTCATTATGATGGAAAACATCTGAAATTAATCTAAATGATTATCATTAAAATTTTATCTAATGAATCATCCTAATATCAAGAAAGAAAATAATATATAAAATAAATTAAAATTAATTAAGTTAATTAATATAATATAATTTAAATTTTTTATAATTATCTACATTTTACACTTTCTTCTTTTCATGTATACACGTAAACTGATAATGAAAACCAAGAAAACAAACAGTCTTTGAATAGTGTAATTGAACAATAAATCTCATCAAAACATACATAAAAAACATAATAAAATTATAATAAATAAAACACATGTAAAATAGGTTAATTATTTAGTAATAAATAAATATAATTTTATTATCTAGGATATTAAAATGAATAAATTATTCAGACTTAAGTTAAGGGGATTCACATACCTAATTCATTCCTTTGGGTTATTCTCTCTGCTGTGGTATGAATGTTCATATTATGTTCTTAAAATTTAATTTCCATTTTATTTCCAAGTATATATATGTTTCCAAACCTATTTTATGGAAAATTAAAAGATTTTTCAAACATAAATCTTGTTTAAAAAACACATCTTTTATTTCACTTGATATTGTTTTTCCTACACTAAAATATGATGATTTTTATACCAAGTATTTTATTCCCTTTTTATTTTTGGGAACCCTAATGTTTATTCATGAAATATTTATTTAGGAAATTATCATGAAACCCATTTCCTTTCCATGGGGTTTTTATGTCAATGGTTGATAAAAGTTATATGTGGCAAGCATGATTATGTAAATGTTATGTTGTGATAGGTACACTCAGAATTATATTACTCTCTAATACATTGTGTGATATGATGTATCTCATTATATAATGTGAAGTATTTTTGAAAAATATGATATAATTTTTCACAATGATGATGTTATGGTTATGCATATATATTATTTGTGAACAAGGTGCTAGCTTTCTTCACAACTATGTGTGGTAGTTGACCACTAAAACATGATGTTTAATTTTAATACATTTCCACATATCATGAAATTATCTAATGATTCCTATCATGATTATGATGATGATCCAGAACTTATGTTGCGATGATTTTGATTATGTCCACTAATTTTATATTGATTTATGTTCTTATCTATCCTCTTTTTGGGATTTTATCTCACCCCATTCTTTGATGTATATCCTTAGGTGAATACTTAAACTAATGAATAAACAAGGGAAAATAAGAACCTAATGAAGAACAAATTAAATAATTGTTTTGTTTTATTATATATATATTATTATTTATACTAATGCTTCAAGACACTATACAATTGGATCCTTGTTTTATAAGGATTTTATATTTTTTTTCGTTAAAATATTGTAACAATAATGTATGAAAAATCATGGTCTCTACAATTTCTATCCAAATGGTGTATTGTTGAATGAAGGGAGAGAATTTTGGATGATATTTTAAAAGGGGTCTTCAAAGACAAAGGTCTTGAGAGGTCTTATGAAATGGATATGATATGAGGACTTTTATAAGTAGGGGAAATGACACACTAGGCATTTTTGAAAATAATTGTGTGCTCCCCATGTTTTTACCTACCAAGAGGATTCTAAAAACAATATTCACATATTGGGTTAATGTATAAATATTTCCTTAAAATGGGTTTTTTACATTCATAAGGTTATTTTTACACATTATATCTTAAGTTAATTTATTTTGTAAACTTGTTCTTACCTTAATTAATGTGATTAATTTTAACAACATTCACTAATTAGTTTAGTAAAAAATTAATTTGGCCACATTAAAAATTATAAATTATGTATATGAAAAATATAAAACTAATATTTTCAAATTAAAATATTATAATTGGTAGAAATTAATTTAAAATTAATACTGCATATGGGATGAGACAATAGGTTTTGAAAGTGAAATGTTTTAAAAGTTTGAAATGTTTTAATATGCAATTTCAATGTGAAATTTGTTCCAATGACCTAAATTGTACTAATTGATGCATAATTTTTCTAATTACTAGTTAATCCCAAATTAAAATATAATTTAACTATATAAATAAATTAGAGGAAAATATTGTTTTCAATTAATATTTAGTATTTTTACTATTCATACAAAAATGAAATATTTCCAATAAATCCCATAAATTTACCCCATGATAATTTATAAATTTTAAATAAAAAATTATTTATTCAAATTAAAATTATGAGTGTCTAAAATTATTTTTATTATTGGTCACAGAAGAACATAAAAAGCAGTTCTTTTATGAAAAAATTATTTTCAAACATATAAATACAATATAGAAAATTATATTTTTTCAGTATGTTTAAACTCTATTAAACCACAGTAAATAATATATAATAAATAGTAATTACATTTCATATTAATAATTTTAAAGTATTTATTATAACACTCTTGCTTATTATAATTAGAATAATAAAATGTTGTTTCATGAAAACCCAGTGTTTCATTTTATTGAATTTATGCAGATTTTGTGTGTAGAACAAGGTTAACTAGGTGTATCGTATAACAAAATGTTTACATGGTTTAGAGTAAAACACTATATTTTCAAGAAAAAAAATTATAAGAAAAAATTATTCCTTAAAACCTAGGGTGTTACACTACTAGTTCCCACCATTTACTAAAACCAAAAAACATATTGTGAGTAACAATTATAATAATAGAGAACCACATAACCATGAAAAATTACTTATAGGTTGTCAAAAACATGCCCCATTATTTTAAATATATGACACATTATGCTTAACATAGGTTTTTCCTGTTCATTATATATTTGAATCCAAAATGATGGTTCATAAATAGTATGTGAATAGACATAGAATATCTCATAAGAGTGTCAAACTAGGTGTGCATCAAGGACAATTTTCATGCACCAGGTGACGAATAAATCTAGATCAATAAACTAATTTTTGTTTTATTACCCCTAGGATCTTCTATTTCAGAGTCACATCCACATTTAGTATCTTGAAAGGGGTGAAATTTCTTGGATATGACTCTCTCTATCATTTAACAAAATTCTTGTACATTTTCATTTATATTTAATCATAATTATAATTATCCTTATAAATATCCATAGAAATATCCTTAAAAATATCGGTAGGGATCTCACTAATGTTTGATCATCCTAGTTTCCAATGATTAACAAAACCTTTCTCTGATACCAACTATTGATACCCAAACTTATCATACATAAATATTTAAAATTATTATAAAAATATTCATTATATAACATAGAAATACATTCTTGAATCATTTAGATCCAGTGACATTGGAAACACGGGAACATAAAAAAAAGTCCATAACTGAGTTATATCATCTCCCACTAAGTTCTTAATAATGATCACCCTTGTTATACATATCAAACATACTACCTTTCTTCAAATATCCAGGAAAGGAATCATAAAAAAGGTAAAGGTCAGATTCTCGGTAAGGGTAGATAATGGAGATATCAATATAATATGTGCATATGAGGATGAAAATATTATAATAACTTATGAAAAACTTATAATTCATATCATAGATCATAAACATGAGTCATGTCATAAATCATGGTAGTTCATAAGAAATGAATCATAATGGAATAAAAGAACATGATCCATAATAGAATGACATTAGCATAAAACATAGATTTGTGGTATATATATGATCACATAAAATATTATTTCAAGATTACCTACCAAGATATTCATAACATGTTATTCTTGGTCTAACCAATCGTTTACCATCTTCAGGACTGGGATATCCTCCAATGTACCCTCTTTTGGGCTTGGTATAACCTCTCATATACCGATTTCATGATTAGACTTGTCATATATATATAATAGTAGAAATTATTATTTCAAGGTTATCCATAATGATATTTATTACATGTTAATCTTGGGATAACCACTCGTTTACCTTCTTTTGGGATCTGAATAACCTCATGTGTTCCCTACTTTGGGATTGTGATATCATCTCATGTACCCCCTTTCATTCTTAGAATAACCACTTTTGTACTCTCTTTTAGTCTTGGTATAACCTCCCATGTACAATTTTTCAATCATGGGAAAACACCTTTGTACCCTTTCTTAGACTTGGGATAACCTCTAATGTACCCTTTGAGACCATATAAAATTAAACATTACCCAATGCTTTAGAGGAATATATAGGTGCCACCCTTATTTTTTTATAACGTAACAACCTTCACATAATAAAAATCATAAATATGTGTCAAAAAATAATAAAAACTTCATTGTATTAGAGCCCATGGAAAAAATGGATTTCATAAAAATTTCATCATATCATAACCTATATAAATGAACCATTTGTCATAGTCATTTCATCATTTCATAAAAGTATAACACATGGAAAAATAACTAGGTTTTACAAGCATTTTATCTTGGTATAACCCGTTGAAGAGGAATGAGTTTTAGAAACATTTTTTCATGGTATATCCTGTAGAATATAAATGGGTTTTATAAACATATTTTCATCATAAACATAAACTATCTAGAGAAATAATAAGAATGGTCTCTTTGGATCATATACCTAGTAAATAAAATTACCATCGAATGATGTCTTCTTAGATGAAAAATGATTTTGAAAGATCACATGAAACATTTCTTGAGGAAAATAACTTTTGTTTGAAAATAAATTTTGAAAATTAAAAAATAATTAAATATCTTTCAAATATTTTTCATTGGAAATTACATTTAAAACAGATAAAGTAATATTTTAATTTTATTTAAAATATTTCTTGATGAAAATATTTTTTTTTTAGAAAACACTTTCTAGAAATCAAAGAATTTTTAAAATAAATTTTTATATAAACATGAAATCTAATAAAGTAAAAATAAAATTTAATACTGGTTATTATATTAGGATATTTAATTCATGTCATACATGTTAATACAATGATTCCATTCAGATTTTTGATAAAATCCAAAGGAGAATTATATAGAAAATTACATGAATATTCCTTTCCAAATTTTTTTTACAGAAATAAATGGTCATAAATATATTAGAAAAATATTTTTTTCGATTTTAAAAACATTTTTAAAATATTTTTTAGAAAAAAAAGAATAAAAAGGGTTTCCAACAGAATGGATAAATAAAGATGGTTTTTCTTACAAAATATATTGTGAACTCTTGAGTACATAAGGAGAGTAAAGTGAAGGGAAAACATTTATTATCATTACATACCCAAAGGAGAATAAAATTAATTAGTTTATTAAGGGATATATCATAATATTACATCATTGAAATCATAATCATAAATAGTCTCGATAAATGATGTGATTGTAAAATAAAACTCTTACCAAATTGGTAACTCTGAATTATAATATGCATAAAATAATAACATTAAATGAATATTATAATATCATAAAATGAATTATATTCATGATATTAAAGTTTTATGGGTAAATATATACACCTCATGTAAGAAGATAAGTGAATAACATAACATATTTCCCAAAGAAGGTAATTTGAGACAAAAATAATCCTTTATCGCTTTGGTAAATATTATAATGTAATCTATATTAAAGGGAGATCCTAAAATGGATATATAAATATCCATAAATTTTATTATAATAATCATAAAATAAATTCATGATCTATTTATACACCACATAAAATAAATATATGGTGAATATGGAATGATTCTCATATAAAATAAAGGTGAGATAGAAATCCCTTACTGTAAGAATTGGCTGAATTTATACACGCTAAAAACAACTGTATTATAAATATTGTTCACTATATAAATGTTATATGACCCAAATTATATATATCATACCATATATTATTTACTTGTTTCCTTTTAGTATCAATTTATTAACAATTCCTTGTTAACTATGCATTTTTAGAAATAAATGCTTTGTATTATTCGAGTATGTTTTAATTTTAAATTTTTGGTATTATTACATTTATCGTGGTTCCATAATCACTATAATGTTAAAAATTATATGAATATCATATATATTTATTATATACATATTTATATTATTATATAAAATCTTGAAATATAAAATGAAAAACATTATTCATTAAGACGGTAGGTCGTACATACACATGGATGTTATTTCAAATCTCACGACAGATTAAAATAAATAAGGGTAAATAATATTTTAAAATTATATAATAATTTATATTTGATATATATAACATAATTTCATTACACAAATCCCTATTACCTTCCATGTAATGTGTGAATAAATCACATCACCTCGTGAGGTGGTAGTCTGTCATACACACAATAGACATTATTGTATTCCCACATAATAGAAAGTAAGAATTCATATGTGATATAATGATTAAATAATAATAATAATATCATAAATATCTTAAATAAATAACACATATATCATTATATATATCCAGGATATTTGGCCATGGAAAATGAATAAGATCATTTCGTGATGTGGTAGTACACCGTATATGAAAATGATGATTTCATCACCCATTTGATGGAAGAGGAGAATGATTTAAGATGTTCAATAAAAATAATAAAATATACTTATATTTAATATAATTATCTAATCATATAATCATAGTTTAATAATAATTTAAAAGAGTGTAGGATGAAATAAAATAAAACGCTCGATTCGAGATGTTACATCTTCTTTGGAAAACTTATTTTTGTTTGAACCAACAGGTTTATTTCATTTGATTTAAAACAAAAAAATATTATACTATGAGATGAAGGAATTAGTGAAGTTTAATGGTCAGGTATTATCTAAAAATATTGGTTTTTATGTTTTAATAGGATAGGAAATTAGGTGGTTATTGTATAAGTGAGGTGGGTGGAACACTTGTAAATTTTGAAAGGAAAAAGTATATACCCCCGTTTTTCATATGTAAAAAGTAGAAAAAAATATATTATAAGATTTAATATATGATATTATGTCTAATTATGGCCAAAAAATAGGTTTTTGAAACGTTTTTCTATCATTTTTAACTGTTATTGTTTTAGTTTAATGACCTTGTAAACCCATTTTCAGCTTCACCGCTGTAAATAATATTAACTACTTTTCGTATTCATTTTCATAAAAAAAAAGTTAAGATTATTATATAATAAAATAGATTTTATTTAAAAATATGTAATCCTTTTTTAAAAATTCCATTAATACAATTGGAACATTTTAATTTATAATTAACCTTGTATATGTAATGAGAAAGTGGGTTTCCAATGAGAACATGTTCAAAAGTTTAAAAAAATTTTCTATCAAAATTAAATAATAAAATGATTCCAATTACCTAATGTGGATTAATAGATATAAAATTGAAATAATTTTACTTACATAACAATATTAAAATAATTTTAAAATTTTATCTTTTTTAATAGAAATTAAAACTCGCAATAAAAACATGTATTTTTCATTATTTATCAAAAAAATTAACTTTTCAAAACATTTTCAAAAGAAATTCAATGTTAATTTTGACATGTATATTTAAAAATTGTATTTTTTAAATAAAGTTTCTAAATTTTTCAAAAATTAATGTTAAAATAGTTTTGAAAATGATACAATACTTTTTTTAGAAAAAAATTCAGTTTTAAGTATAAAATTAGTTCTATTCTTATCTATTATATCCAAAAATTATATGATAAATATTTAACATTTTATTGAATATATAATATAAAAATATCATAAAAATCATTCCAAAAAATTTATTTGTTTAATTTATTGAGATAAAATTCGTTTTTATGCACAAAAATAGTTTTTCAAAAAGAAATTTCCTTTATTTTAAAATAATTTTTATTTTTATTTCAAATTAGTTTGTCGCTGAAGAATTAATTTTATATCAATGTTTAAATATTATATTTTAATAATTTATTTAATCCTATTCATACCTTCTATTAAAAGGGTATGGAAATAACTATCATATTAAAAAAATATTTCAATATTACGAAATGTTTTGGTTAAACTTGGTGTTGTGTGTAATGCAAGCTAAACTCAATGTTCCATATAATGCATGCTAAACTTATTATTGAACATACTCCAAGCTAAACTCGATGTTGTGTGTAATAAAAATATTGAAAAGTTTAAATTTATTTGAAAAAATGTATTTCACAAAATATTATGGTATTATAATGGACTTATTTAAATATAATCATCACTCAAATAATGATTGCTTAAATACCTAGAAACATTATACACTGTATAAAATTCCTTTTTACATGATTTCGGTGTTAAATATTGGTTTAATAAACCATAATGATTTACATATAGAGTATTTTCTCCATTATTATTCAATGAATCCCCTCTTATAGTTTCCAACACATGTTAACCAATTAATGACTAAAAATACAGTTTAATTCCTTGGGTTTTAATAATTTTCCCATTTAGATTTGTTTTCAATACCCATAATCGATTTACCAAGTAAATATATTAATTATCTTTGGTTTCTTCTACCCCTTGTTAATAATAAATATATATATTTATTTATGTGTATTCTTATTCCAAAATTATGTAACCACATTTTTTCTCAATGAAATGAGATTTTAGTATGTTAATTATAAGTCTACATAGGAAAACCCATTGTATAAAACAAGAGTGATGTGACTGAAAAATCAATGATGTATCTAAAAAATATTTAACTATGATACCATATTCAATCTCATCCAGCATTTTCATTTCTAGGGTAATTTGAGAACAAATTTCAAGAAGTATCCAGTATATATTTTCTAACTAACACATCACTCCCCCCTAAGTTGTAGTTTGATATAATAAAGGAATATGATCATGTGTGAGGATCATATGTTATATTTAGTTTTTATCACCCCAAAGGGATACACTTCTTTCATCATCATGGAAGTAGGTGTTATCAATGATTAAAAACTATTCTCATTAAATTACTTTAATGATAGTTCATATAAAAGATTAGGGGAATAAAGAGGGGACTCACAACAGTTCTTATTATGGGATTTTTTTATCTTAATCAAATCATGTCCTATCTTAACAATCATCTATCATCTTCTTTATTTTTTCATCTTGGATTATCCTCGATTCTTATAATTAATTTTGAATATCCATTAAATTTTTTTATTTATCACTGAATTGATCATTTTTTGGTCCATATAGACTTTTTTTAATTTATAAATCTAATGGAATGATTAAAAAAACAATATTATAAATAGCATTCTTACATTAATGCATTTTCAATTCTTCTTCAATATAAATATTGGATATTTACCATGATTCTACTAGGTCTATGAGGGTGATGTGTTTTTTGAACTGATTACTTAGTATATCCTATAGTCTATAATATTATTCTTCAATATGTGATTTATCTGAAACAAATTACCTTGACAGTAACAAAAAACATTTAATAAATTATTTGGGAACATTTTTATTATAGCAATTTAATTGAAGATGATGATCATTAAATTATTAATTGTTGATTTAGGTAAGGAAAATCAATAGAAGAAACATAATAATAATAACTACAACTGGTACCACCCTGATTACCTTTCATAAGTGGAGTTTCTCTACTTAATTTTGAAATTGTCTTTAATTTTAATGCCTCTATTTTCTTCATATTTTTCTGAGTCAAGGAATAAATCACCATTTAAGGTAACTGAAACAATGTTTTAAAATTTTGACATCATATAATCTATTAAAAAAAATCAGGAAGAAACGTTGTATATTTACAGGGAACCTTCCTCTAATATCAATTTTAGAATCCATGGACTAGTTAGGTGCCACATAGAGTTGGGAAATTAGTGGTACCCATTTTTTAAAATTATCTTTTAATTTTACAACTTATACTTTATTCGGGTTCTCATTACATTAATAATAAACTCTCAATATTACCTTGAGTGTTGCAATAATTAATGTGATATGACCACATAATATTTATAAGGTACAATAGAAAGGAGTACTATTTTCTATATTAGTTATACCCCCCCACTTGTATTCTTCACTATCTCTATAATTGAATATAACAACGACATAATATCCATGTTTCCCTCAATATAACAATAGATAATACAATTATTCCTCTCTTTATCAATATTCTACTAGAGAATTCTTATCTTTAGTGATCTAGAATCTGAATGATCTTCTACTTCAACTCTTCACCCATAAAAAGGATATATTCCCATCATTGTATATAATTCTACAAGGTCTTTAACATTTTTACCAGAAAATATTATTGACCTATAAACACCTTTAATATCTTGAGTGATCTTAATTCACCTCTCTAGATTCTCTTGTACAAGTGATCACCTTCATTAAGAATTTCCTAGTTTGGTTCATTCTATCTTTGATACAAATATGTTTAAGGATCTTAAATTAATCTTCCAATTCTAAAAAAAATTAATTATAACCTTCCTAAAGAAATTTTAAACCAAAAAAAATCATAATGTGATAATAACTCATTTATTGAGTGATTTAAATTTGTTATAAATAACATATTTAATCTTCCTCGATTATTAAAAAATTTAGTTCTCATTTAAATACAATGAATACTAGGTCATTATTATTTATTTCATGTGATATTTGAATATATGTGATCTCAATTATTTCTCATTTCTCACTATGTCATGGATACTATGATGTATCCATATCATCTAGGGTGTATCATATAATCCCTTTTAGTGTAGATCTTCTCCCATGGTGTAGCACCCTCTCAATTTAAAAAACCACAAAACACAACAATTTTTCTTATAGTGTGATACCGTGTACTGTGGAATATCCCACTTTAGGTAAAAAATATTTCATAAGTTAATGCCAACCCTTCTACAGTTAAAATAAACACTATAGTGTGGTTATCCCATTTCACACGGAATTCATTTTTAACCCAAATGAATCAGGATTCCTTCATTGTTATTAATTCTTTATCATGCATCATATTCTCTAATAATGTGGACTCATATCATTTTTAATTTATTGTCATAAATACAAATATTTTTATCATGATTAAAAATTTCTATAATATTTTGGATCTTTATTTCATCATGTATCAACGAAATAATGAAAATATTCACAAACCAGAATATCACATGCAAGAATAATGGATTCATGGCTGCAATCATTCTTCCGTTTTCCATTAAATATACATGAATGAACGTGTAACTAAATTAATATAAATTATTCTAAAATTTTACTCCTTATTTATCAACTTTTATTTCATGTGAATAACTCAACATTGCCAAGAAATATCCTGGATCACTGATTTACATTTAATTATAGTCGATGCATGATTAATGTATGAAACATATATCCCATAAAAAAAATTGATATTAGGATCGATGTGTAATTATTAAATTTGGAAATAGATTTATTTTATCCGATAAACATCATGGGATGAAAAAATACCAAACTTCGAAGCCTTCTCCATTGAGGCAGGAGGTTGAATATAATCACCGTAGCTGATCAGATAGTCTATATTGATTTGATTTGATGAAATTTTGTATGTTTATATGTTTTAAAGACGTATGAACAGGGACCATGAAGTTTCCATCCCACATCAATTCTCTACATATTCGGTTTCTTTTATATTATAATATATGTTTCACTCGTATCTCTAGATGGCAGTGGTTTTTAGAATACACAACACACTCACATGCCATAATGGATGAGCCAGCGCACTGTCTCCCAAGAATTCACCATCAGTTCATGTTGTGTGTGTTATGTGATAACACTTTAGCATTTTTCCTCAATTAACACCTCTATAATCCCATGTATTCATATTGTAACCTCCTTTCTCCATAGATGATGATGTATATGCTAGCTATCATTTTCTCCCAAACACTTAGAAATATAAATTAGTCAAACATGCCATTCAAAACCAAAGCCTACAAAAAAAATTATTTATTCAAAAAAATATGATTATATTTTTGAATATATTTATTAATGTATATTATTCATACAAATAAGGATGGATTCACTTATTTTAAAAACTCTACGTATCATCAAATTCCTTATCACATTTCTTCATTATTGAACGTCAATTCAATCATTAAGAACAATTTACATATGGAGAATTTTCTACATGATTATTCATTAAATCTTATATTATAATATCATAAACATATTGACCCTTTATTGACAAAAAATATAATTAAGGTCTTTTGGGTTTAATATTTTTCATTCTGAATCATTTGGAAAATGAAACTAATCAATGGTGGACTCTTATCAAGGATATGAGTTAAGAGGGAAAAATAGAAACTATGACATGGGAAAAGTTTAAGAAGGTATTTTTTAATAAGTATTTCCCCCAGACTCTTAAAAAGAGAATAGAAGTGGAATTTATATAGCTGAAAGAGAATAATTATGAATCTATTGTTACCTATGAGGTAAATTTCACTATACTTTAACTGTATTCCACTAGTTTTATTATCAACCATGAATGAGAAATAGATCAATTATTTAGATGTTTAAGACTAATCATTAAAATGGAATTGGATATATGAGACTTTGATATTTATATAAAAATAGTTTAATCTGATCTAAATATTATAGTTGTGAGTGGAGGCTGTAATTCTTCTCATGGTATTTGTGATTAGAATATAAAGATAGAGTTTTGAGGAAATTCTAAGAATAAAATCGATGGTTGGAAGAAAATTAATATTAATTCATGCAAAAAATGGGAAACTAAGAATTGGGGGACATTTATATAAGGTACATGTAAATGATATGAGGGTTGAATAGAATTTAATTGAGCACTTTAATTCTTATGTGATTGAAGATGTTATTTAATGAAATGAATATAGAAAAATATCAAATGAATGAACTATGAACACTCCAATAGTTAAATTGAAAAGTGTAGAGAAATTATTCTAATGTATTAACAAATACCATTGTAGATGATAAAAGTATACATAAAAAACATACTAATACAAACATTTTAAATGAAGGATTATGCAATAAAAAATACATAAGTAGGTCTAAAAATGAATTATTTAATGTTAAACCAATTATCCACTATAGAATTATATATATCTTATTTGATTCATGTTTTACCCAATTATTTATATCTTTAAAATTTTACAGAAGTATAACATTAGCACCTTAATAATTTTATATTTAATTTTCATTGAAAAATCTTAATGGTATGATGATTGCATCTCAAGTCAGTATCACTATTCTCATAATTTTTTTTTGAAATATAGTTCCTAAAAATATTGTTATTCCCCCTATATTCAAATTTTCTCTAATTTTGGGTGTGGATAGGCCCTTTATACATATATCCCATATCAATTTCCAAAGAAGGAATGTTTTATTTGATATCAAAATAATCTTATTATTATCTATTTGAGTAAGGATAAAATGAACATCTATTGGACATAACATTAATTATATGTGTATTAATACCTTTCTATTAGGGTTTATTATATAAAATGGATAGTTAGAAACGAAAAATTGAAGAAATTTCTATTGTGTTGGAAGATATCAATTTATTTCTCAAATATTTTCCTAGTCCAGCCCCTCATTCCAAAATATAATTTTCAAAAGAACTCATACCTGGTGTTTTCCCTTCAGAGACTCCTTTTTGAATGGCCCAAATTTAGTTATAGTAATTATAGACAAACCTAATGGAGAATCTTCAAACAAGAAATATATTCCTTAGTGTATCACCATAGGATGCACCTATTCCTTTTGCTAATATGAAACATGGGTCAATGCATATTTTTATTGATTATCAGAAACTCAACAAGATAAATATCAAGAATAAGTATCATCTACTATATATTGAGTATTTTTTTTATCTACATGGATCTCAATACTTCCCAATGATTGATCATAAATATATATATATATCATAATTTAAGGGTAAAAGGGAAGTATATACCCAAAACGGCCTTGCATATAAGGTATGGCCATTATGAATTTATAGTTATGTCATTTGGAATTACCAATTCTATATATATATACTTGGATATAATGAATAATTATATTAATTAAATTGATTATTTTTTTATAATCTATAGAATATATATTATAATATATTCCAAGAGAATGTAAGAGCATTAATAACCTTTTAAGATTATGTTGAAGTCCTAGAGAAATGAGACGTTGTTTAAAAAATTTAGAAAGAGTGAATTCTTAATATAGTAAGTATAATTTATATTTCATGTAACTACAAGAGATGTTATATCTAGTTATCCTTGAAAGATGGAAGTTATTGAACAATGGACAAGACTAGACATGATGATAGAAATCTATATTTTTTTAGGGTATATAGAAACTACCAATTCTTTGTGAAATTTCATTCATGTTTATAAAATCCAATAACAATGTTGATGTGGAATAGATTCATGTTACATTCGACAGAGGAATGTGAATAAAATTTCAAGGAAATAATAATAAGGCTTGTTACTAACATTGTTAATACACTACCCTATATAGGAGAAGGGTCTGTGATTTTTTTTATTCATAAAAAATTTTAATGGGATGCAATCTCATATATAATGATATAGTAGTTTTATATTACTCATACCAATTCATGATTCATGAGAAAAATTATATGACTCTGTATTTTGAGCTATTAGTGATCACTTTTATTTTAAAATAATTAATCATTATCTTTATGGTGAAAGGTCTGATACATATACAAATCGTAATATATTTTTGTATATATTCACAAATAAAGTGTATAATTTTTTCCAAAGAATATTTTTGTAGTCCATTAATTATTTTGAATTTCAAATAAAATTCCACACTGGGAAGGAAAATATAGTGGTTGATGATATAAGTTAAAAGTTCATTGATAATTTTTCTATAATGATAATTAAAACAGATCCGTTATTTTTTAGGATTTGTAAAATATAGACCATGAAATTGTATGCCTAGTGGAAAGATCCTAACTATATTAAGAGAATGTTAAAATTTCCATTCATGTGAAAATTAAGGAGGTGGAAAAGTAATATGTTAAATAGAAATATTAGGTAAAGATTATTCCATAGTTAATCCAAGACTATGATGTGTTGATAAGATTTAGGTGACAAATATGTGTCCATTTAGTACCAAATTTGAAGAAGGAGTTAATGTATGAATCACATAGACCACTATTCTCTCTCTATCCTTGGAGTACCAAGATGTATAAAGATTACAAATAGTATTTCTAGTGGAACAAAATGAAGATGGATATTTCAAAGAATGTATCTTAATTCTTAATACTCCAATAATTTAAGTCTAAATGTTAGAAGTCTATGTGGATAATTCTACCATTAACCACACATATATAGAAATGGTAAAACAACACCATGGATTTTATCATTGGACTACCCAAAAAATCAAAATTTTATAACATTATTTTGGTTGAAATTGATCACTTAATGTGGTCATTACAAGCCATTACTATTAAGGAATATTTCTAACTTGGTAAAATTTTAGGCATATACATGAACAAAGTAGTATGAATGCATAGAGAATGTGTTTGAATTGTATTTGTTCTTTATCTAATGTTTACCTTGATTTTCTAGAGAATTCATTTGAAGGATTTAAATATAGGGTTATTCTTAATCCCTACATATCATCATCTTATAGAGGGTCAGTCTGATAGGACCATTCAAACCCTTGAAGATATGTTGAGACTTTTCTTTATGGAAATCAATGGAATTTTTGATCAACACCTTTCTATGGATGAAATTTGTTTTAACAATAATTTTAACTCATGTATTCAGATAGATCCTTATGAATTCCTCAATAGAGGAAAGTTTAGGATTAAAATATGATTGGATGAAGTTATAGAATTTTAGATATTTGTAGTTGTGCTAGATGAGTAAATAAAAGGGAAAGATAAAGACATTGAGCATCCCTTCAGGGCATCCCCGGGTTAATTAAAAATTTATGATGATAATAGTTGCTCATATCTAGATATTAAAGTTGTTGATAAGGTATTCCATAAAATATCTCCTTGGAATATGATTATGATATTTTTAAATAATGGAAATCTAATACCTTGATATATCAGTCCCTTTGAGATTCTTGATTGTATATGGAAAGTATCATACCACTTGGATATTCCAATGAACCCCTCTAGAGTAAAATATGTGTTCCATGTATTTATTTTTATGAAGAACATACTTAATCCTTAACATTTATTTTAATTATTGTTTATTCTAATGTATAATGATCTTTCATGTGAGGAACAGGAAGTATAAATAGACGAGTTAAAGAAATTGTATTAAGAGTATTAGGATAGAGGGTTTATACATTCCATCAGATTTGGGTGAGTATGTTCTCTTTTTCATGAAGAAGGATGGTTCTATTCAACCATCAATTAATTACTGGGAGATCAACAAGATCACTATGAAGAATAAGTATACCCTTCCAAGGACTGAAGAATTTTTTGATAAACTTCAAGGAGTTTAGTATTCTCATAGGTGGATATTTATTTTACATATCATTAGCTAATAATAAAAAGAGAATATATCAATAATACAACCTTCCACACAAGATATGCACACTATGATTCCATGGTGATTCCATTAAAATATAGAAATTCCACAAAAACCATCATAGACATGATTAATAGAGTGTTTGGATACCACTGAAAAAAATTATAAATATATTTCATGATGAAAATATTATCTACTCAAAGTGAAATGATAAATATGAAGATCCACTAAAGATTATATTATTGATTTTAAGAAAATCGATGATAAACACTATGTTCATTGTGTATAAATTTTGTTTGTAGCAAGTCAAATTATTATGGAATGTAACAACAATAAGGGAATTTCTACAGACCCCATGAAGATAAAATAAATTTAGTAATTTTATAAATCCTCAAGAGTTATAGATGTCAGTAATTTTCATCGATTGGATGGGTATTACTGACAGTTTGTGAGAAATATTTTAATTATTATATATCACAATAACTAAGTTAACATAGAAATGTGTAATGTGTTTCTAGATATAACAATGTGATGGAAGATTTATGAAGCTCAAGAAGAGGTTAATTACTACATTTTTAATATCACTACCCTTGATGAAAATAAGGATTTGTGTTATACAATGATGATTAAAATAAATTACTGGGGTTTTTAATCAAGGAAAATAATAAAGTGATAGGATACAACTCTCAAAAGTTCATGATCCACGAGAAGAACTGCTTGACGGATGATTTGGAATAAACAATTATGATTTGATTCTATGATGATTTGGATAAAATACCTCTATGGAGAGAAGTGAAATATATATAATGATAAAAAGAGTATAATGAATATATTCTCATAGAATGATATTAACATGATCCAAAAAATATGGTTAGATATGATCATTGATAATTAATACTTAATTCACTACCAACCCAGAAATATTAATAAGGGAGGTGATTCTACTAGCAGAAAAGATCCTACAACTCACTCCATATTATGGGTTTAGATAGACCCTATATTTATGGATATGAAAATAATAGATATATAAATCATAATAGTAGGGAATACATCCACCATATCACAAATTATTTCTTAATCATTTATCCATAAGGGGAGTAATGATGAAAAAAAGAATGTTTTGTAGATTTAATAAAATATGATAACAGAAAATTATGTGATGTTTCATGAGTTACACTATTAAATAAATAACTTCATTAAATTTGAATGTATAATTTTTTTTTATATTATCACCTGAGATAAAGAAATATTTATGGGATATTTCACATCACACATTTTTCATTATCCATCATGTAATTACCAAGTTGTATCATGATATTCGAGAGAAATTTTTGTGATATAACATGAAGAATATGATTTTTTATTACCCCTAAAAGTTCATGGAATATGAGTAATTTAAAGACGATAGAAAAAATTATAAAGGGATGATGAAACCATTACCCATAAAAACATTAATGTGAGGAAAAATCACTATAGATGTTTTCGTTATTCACTTAAAATCATCCAAAGGAAACAATGTGATATGGGTTATGATAGATTAAATTTCGAAGACTATCCACATGATAATTATTTGGGAGGATTTATCAGTTTAAAAAAATTCCCATATATACAAAAAAAGTGGTTATTTTTATGGGGTTCCACTTTTTATCATATCTAACCACGATCCATGGTTAAGTTAAGAATTATAGAGAAGTCTTCAAAATACTCTGAATAATGAATAAAACATTAATATATCTTATCACACCTAGAATGATTTCTAATACTAAAGAATCATTAAAACTCCTGATGATATATAGAGATCTTCCAAAATGGAATTTAAAGCATGATGGGATGAGAAATACCCATTAAATCGGTGCTCATAAAAAAACAGTCTTTCACTTGAGTATTTATATCACCCCGTATGAATATCTATATGGGAAGAGATATGAATCTATATCATATTGTGATCATGTTAATGAATAAAATAATGTTGGACATGATATTGTATAAGAAATTAAATAGGAGGTTCAATATATTTAGCAACACATTAAATCTAATCAGAATCGAAAAAAGAATTATACTAACGATCATAAAATGGACTTGGTTTTTGAATTTAGAGACAAAGTGTTTCTTTGAATATCACATTAGAAGAAGATAATGTGATTTTTAAATAAATTAAAGCTCTTATCTTAGTATATTTTTCCAATTGAGAAACTTAAAAGAATAATTTTTTTCCTATCATCCATCACTTCCACCAATCATAGGCCATGTTTATGATGTGTTTTATATATCTCTCTTGAGGAAAAAAGGACATGATCCCTAAACTGTATTGAATCTGTAGGTGGTACAATCAGAACATGGCCTCTATTATGAGGATAAACTAGTGAAGATCTTAGACCACAGAGAAAAAGTTATATACAGCAAGACGAATCATTTCATTAATGTTATTTAGTGGATTCACAAGTATGAATAAGTGACATGGGAACATAAAGAGGAAGTGAAACCGAAGGAACCACATCCATTCTCATGTAAGTATGTGAGATTAATTTTTTGTGATAACATTTATTGATGAGTAATAATGTAACAACCCATGTTCATATATATATATATATTTAATTTTCCTTCTAAATAAATAGTGTTCTTGTAATTAGTTATATAGCATAGTATAAACACAAGTGACACATAATTATTTATTTCATTAATTGATAACAATAAATTTATGGAATAAATATATACATGAGAATTGAAAATATTATAATGGTTAGATATATAGAAAAAATATAAAAAAAATATGAAATTTTAGATCCTCTTGATCCACTAGAATCATTACATCCACAGAGAAACAAAATGAGATAGAAAATTAGCAATCTTATTATAATTTATAAATTAATAATAGGGAATTTGGAGTTACAATATTAAGAGGGATTTATAAGATTTAATATGACCATTAGAATTGAAAATTTCAGTTTGGAATAATAATATGAATATTAGGAATCATAATATGGCTATTAGGAATAGTAATGTTCCCATTGGAAAAGTAAATTCTCTTAAAGATATTAAAAATTCATGTAAATAATATTTATTGGGAATAATTTAATAAAATTTTAATTTTTAATTACATAAAATAAATCTGATGATTAGAAACTCAAATAAATTTTAAACACATTTTTTAATAAAATGTATTTTATTGTTTTCATTAAAATCATATTTTTTATGATAATAATTTAAATTACCTTTGTTAGAAAATTATTTCGATAAAAGAAATTTTTTTTTTATAATAATAAAGTTGTGAGATTTTTTTTGAATTTTTTGGAAAAATTTCTAGTTTTAGGTGAATAGTTAAAATATAGTTTTTATATAATTGCTAGGTTTTAAATTACAACATTAATTATACAATAATAAAAGAAACAATTATATAATTTGAGGCTAAAAAAATATTTTTAATAAGTTAAATAAATCATGATGTTTAAATTTCAAACCTAAAAAATATTATCCAAAGTCTAAAGTATAATGTATTCCTTTAAAAGAATTCAATTACCCACTTTTATTTTTAATAATATAATAAATTTGGTTTATAAATGGTTTTAAATTCTTAAAAATATATATTTTTAGTCAAATATAATTCATAATGGAATATATATTAGTATTTCATGGTTTATATTCGAAATTATATTTTATTCAATATATTAACATAAAAATACATATATCCTCATATATAATTACATAATCTCACTCCCCTTGGAAACCCACTTAGCATACTCTTATCAAAACTAAAAAAATATAACAAAATTACCTCTATTAAGACCCTTTAAATCCTTGGTTATGTTTTTGAATCATATCAATAAAGTATTTCAATTATTTAAGGGACGTAGAAAAATTAAAACACTGAGGAGGTAAGATTCTTTCATCATTTCAATTTATTTTCCTCTTTTGTTCCTCAACCAATCTATTCTCTTCTACCCAAAACCTCAAAAAAAATTAATTATGTAGTATATTAATAATGTGTTAATGATATTAACCTAATTTAGTGATTTTATTTATAATGTATTTATGTGTTATATATCTCTCAACTCTTATTTTGTTAATGTCCTATTAACATATGGTTAAACTACTATGAGGATGTTGTAAACTCTATACATATCTTCACATTTATAGATGACTATAATAATAATATAATACAAATAAAAATATATAAATATACGTATTTCTAATATTCTTGAGTAATTTTTATTAATGTAATAACTGAAATAAAACAAAATAATGGAACATATGTATGACATGATATATTAAAGAAAATATTATATTAAAAGGTTTCACCTTTAATAACGAAAATTTCCAAAAAAATTCCAATGATTATAATTTACCATGATTGAAAAAAATGACATAATTTATTTCTAATTTCATGTTGGGATAAGTATAAGTTTATTATATAGTGAGTAAAAAGTTGATGATATAAACTAGGATCTAAGATAAGGGGGCTCCTCAAATTGATTCTTTCAATTTGGGTTTTACATCCTTTCTTTATCCAATAGTAATAATTATTCAAAAACCCTTTATTTTTTCATTTAAATTATCATTATCTTTATCTTAAGGGTATATTAATGTTTTTACCCCATTAATATGATTTCTAAGATGCATATAATGATTTTTCTAAAATAATATTTTCAAAAACATTTCTCTGATTCACCTTGAGATGTATTATCTTCTCACAAACATATGATCCATTATGATAATTTTTAACGTTAAAAAAATAATTTTACTTTATTCTATTAGAAATATAAAAGGTTATCCATTGAGATATTCTTGATGGAATATTTATGAAATTATTTCCTTTCCAGGAATTTTTTCTTAATTATGATTGTTATATATTTTTTATCATTTGGCATAGGTGATTATGAGAATTTTAGGATGTAATGGGTGGGAAAAAATTATATATCCCTCTAATGAATAAGAAAATAAGAGATATATATATATAATGGTATTATATTTATTACACATTAACTGATACAAAATTTCTTTACAATTTGGTTATGTTCTTTTCACATATCTAATATGTTAAAATCTTGCTAGATTTTTTCAATACTTATGTGATATTTTGCACCACTATTTTATGATATTTAATTATTATACATATGACACATTCCATTATTTTTCCAAAGTATTCCCTCATGTTTATGTTTATGATCATATAATCATGATATGATGATGATACTTATGCTAACTCATGAACTATTGAATCATGCCTCTTATTCATTCTACGTAATTCATCCCCTTACTGGCCTTTAAGCCCGTCCCTTTATTTTATGTATGTCCTCATGTTAATACTTGTACTAATGAGAACATGCGACTTCTAGGAAGTCAATGAAGAATTATTTAAATAATGATTAAATTTAATTATATACAAGTGGAATATGAACCTAATTTTCATAAGATAATGAACTATTGGATCGTGCAATGTATTGTTTTTATTACATTGTTTATCATAGAAATAATGTAATAATCATTTGTGAAAAAGGCATGTTGTTATACTGAACCTTCATAAATTGAACCAGCCTACATCGACTTATAGTGATCTAATAAGAATCGCCAAAGAAAATATCACTAAGTCATCGACATTATCCTAGCCTCCAAGACCAAGACTAAAAGATCATCATAGACCACTATGGAATGTTCTAATATCAAGTAATGGAGAAAGGTTCCACCGTTTAAAACATTATAGTGATTTTTTGTAGGTTTCAAACTTGCCTTGGTACACTACTTTCATCCCTACTGTGTTCTAGCATCCATCATACCACCAACAGTCCAGTAATGATAGTGTTTTAAGACATGAAAAATAATATAGAAACGAAAGGTATCTCATTCCTATATTGCGTACTAGCCTAGGTCAATCATTCATTTCCAACTAAGTGTATATGGGCCAGACATTGATGTGTAATAGTGTCACTATGCCAAAATTTGAGTTTAGCGGCGTTTTAAACGGCCACTAAATCATTCTGTGATAATTTTGAAAACCTGCTGCTAAATTGTTTGATGGCAATAAATTTGTAAGGGTTTCTCAAAATTGTCTTAGAACAATTTAGCAGAAGTTTTTAATGGTTTTTTTAATTTTCTTAGTTTTTTATTTTGTTAATTTTATTTAATTTTTTTCATTTATTTTATTATTTCCTTCGTTTATTTTTGATGTTTTATTATTTTATTTTGGTAATTTTATTATTTTATTTTTGAAATTTAATTAATTTATTTTTGTAATTTTATTGTTTATTTATTTATTATTATTTTATTTTCATATTTTTATATCTTATTTATTATTATTTTATTATTTTATTATTTTATTATTTTATTATTTTATTATTTTATTATTTCATTATTTCATTAATTTATAATTTATTATAATGCACACACTTTCACATGTCATATATAGAAATTATGTGTTGGATGAGATTTGAACCCCTTACCTATTGCATATTCTCCAAAGAATTTACCTCTCCAAAAAACTCTTCATGTGTTGAATGAACATAATTTTGTATTCTTATATATAAATTGAAAAAAAATAATACATAGAAAATAAATATAAACTCAATAATTATTAATCAATAATGATTGATCAATAGTCAATAATCACTAATAAAAAATAATTAATCAATAATAATTAGTCCATAATCATTAATTAATTATTAATTATTAATTATTAATTATTACTAATTACTAATTACAAATTACTAATTAAAAATAACTATATAATAAATAAAATAGAAATAATAAATAAATAAATACATCATATGGAAATAAATGGAAAATAAAAAAGAGTAAATAATAAATAATAAATAATAAATAATAATAAATAATAAATAAATAATAAATAAATAAATAAAAACTCAATAAATAAATAATAATAAATAATAATTTATAAATAATAATTTTTAAAAAATTATAAAAAATAAAATGTAATTATTAATTAAAAATTAATCAATTAAATAATTAATTAATAATTAAAAATAATAAATAATAAATAATAAATAAACAATACATAATACATAATACCTAAGTAAATATTTACTAGTAAATAATAAAAAATAAATAAATAATAAATAAATAGTAAATAAATAAATAATAAATATGTAACTAATCAACAATAAAATATAAATAATAATAATAAATAAATATATAGTAAAATTAATGAAATACAATAATAATATAAAAAACTAATAACCTAATAAACTAATAAACTAATAAAATTATAAAAAAATAAAAAAATAAAAAAATAAAATAACAAAACAAGAAATAATTAATTAGTAATAATAAAAAATAAAAAATAAAAAATAAATAATCAATAACTAATAATTAATAATAATTAATAATTAATAACAAATAACAAATTTAAAATAAAGTATTATAAATAATGAAAAAAAAATACATAATACATAAATAATAAATAAATAATGATAAAAAATAGATAAATAAAAAATTTATTTAAAAATTTATTAAATTAATAAAATTTTCGATTATAAAATAGTAAAATAGTGAAATAATAAAATAAAAATATAAAAATATAAAAATTAATTATTAATAAATAATGAATATTTAATAATAAACAGTAAATAGTAAATAAAAATTAATAAATAATAAATAATAAATAATAAATAAATAGTAGTGATAATAAATAAATAAATAAATACTAAATAAATAAATAATAAACTAATAAATAATAAATCTTTACATTATACATCATTAAGTAATAAATAAATAATAATAAATAAATAATAACTGAATGCATATTTAATGATTAGTAATGAATAATGAATAATGAATAATGAACAATGAATAATAAAATAATAAAATAATAAAATAATAAAATAATAAATTCATATAAATATCTATAAATACTTATAAAAGATTTACATAAATATATATAAACACATATTTATGTTACAGAAATATATATAAACCCAAGTAAATATAAATATCTTTATATATATCTATACATATATGATATGGAAATACATAAACATAAATACGTATAAATATTTACAAATGTATATGAATTCCATAATTATTTATTTTAAATGAAATGAATAAAAATTATTTATTTCCATTTGGTGTATATAATTATAAATACATTTCTATGTAAATATGTTTTTAAACTTGTAATTTATTATATGTAAATATAAGAAAATATGTATATATTTAATTGTAAATAAAATTGCATTGTGAAAAATGCTAATGTTTCAAAACCATATTATCAAAATGAATGTATGAACTGAGAATAAATTGATTCCCCATAAATAAAATAAGACCCCCTTAAACAAGGCTAAAAATACATAGAATGGTAAAACATTGGGGTACACTTAAAATAGATAAAAATGTTAATAAACACTGAAAACCATAAAACCCCAAAAAACCATGAAACAACAATAACATCCAATATCATTGTCCATTTTATCTCTAAAACTAGTCAAATCGAAGCTCATCAAATTATATTCGATATGATATGTGGTACAAGCTGAACGAACACCCAGATGAGAGGTTATAGCTCTTTGAATTTTAAGAAACCAGATTCGGTGACAAAACACACAGTTTTGGAGAAATTTTGGGATTATATTGGGATGAAAAACAATAAAGAGCTCTTTAACCTCATTTTGAAATAATCTATGACGTATTTCTCATCGCAAGCATTGATTTGATATGTCATAAATCCTAAACGGACACCTGAATCAAAAGGTATGGCAGTTTAATGTTCATGTTTTATTTCAATTGTTTTGGAACTATAATATATTTTATTCCATTGAATATCACACGATTTAAATCTCATGTGGTTTTACCTCATTTTATAATCTTTTATTTGTCTGGTTGTGGAGTTGAAATGGAATCACGGATCGAATGTTATGGTTGTTAGATACAAAGGTATTCTTTTCAATTTCACGAAGATTTGTTTTAAGTTTCATTTTATTATTAAAAAATAATTATAAATATATATAAATAAACATGTTATAATTAATTAAACATTTAAATAATAAAATATATATGAAATTGAATAATAAATAATAAATAATAGTTATTAATTAAAAAAATATTTTTTCCCTTTTATTTCGCGGCAGTTTTTTAAAAAATTTCCGATAAAAATAAATGATTTTTTTAAAATAAAAAATTTAAAGAAATATTTTAAAATCATATAGTAGTGGTTTTTATAAAATCCACTAATAAACTGATGGTAAATTTTATCCCAAAATAAATTTAGTGTCGGTTTTCAAAACCGCTGCTAATACACTGTTTTACTAAAGTGTGTAGGGAGCCACAACCACTGTATCACCCATAGATTTTTTAATAAACTTATATTTATTAAATTTAGGGATTTCAATAACATTCAGTGCATGAAACACCAAACTAAAATAATAATTCCTTGTTATAATTAAATTTTAAATATAATTTTAGATAATTAAATTATACGTAATTAGAAAAATCTATTATAAGAAGTACTACATTACTTATTAATAGCTCACCAGAAACGTTTTGTTTTAAAACCTTATATTAACTGTATATTATATATGTCTTATTTGAAATATGAATCTCTAAATTTAAGAAATTTAATTTGGAATAATTTACATTATTTATGAATTAGTAATAGAAAATTCAACTTATGATGTTTTATTTATTTTGTTGAAGACAATGAATTTTTTTGTAAATAGTAAAAAATTCCATTTTTAAAAAACAAAGTAACATTAATAAAATCATTATGAAAAAATCATTGCATAAAAATATTTGACACATTTTTCTTGGATAAATATATTCTTAATATGTAAAATATATTAAAAAAATTATATTCAATTTGAAAGACCATACTTGACATTTCGAAATTATGTTATATTTTATTATAATTTTTTTGATTCTTTTCCATTAATGATGTGTTTTGATGATTATATTTTATTTGGGAGTGTATATAATGTAAAATAACCAATATTTACTTAATAATAATCCAATATATTCTTAGTAAACTCCACTACTCAATAATCATTGGCTTAAATAAATATAAATTTATTTTTAAGCATATTAATACTTTTTCTAATAATTGATTTTATACACTTTTTGTGAGGAAATTATAATTAATTTATGAATATTATAGGAATTGAATATTATAAAATATATTATATATTTTTAATCAATATAATGAATGTTAGGTAATTATTTCAACATAATTTCTCGCCATAATTAATACATACCATGGTAAAAATTTATCCCCATAGTTAAAGGCTAAAATGGGTTTAAAATGTTAAAATAAAGGGACAAGGCTACATGATAATATATAAACATTTATTAAATATCCTTTTTTGAGTGTATTTAATCCTCCCTCTCCATATATTATAAAATTGGATGCTTTTGAGCCACACTCCCATTATATTGACTCCATTATATTTTAAATTTCTAAATATTTACAAGGGTGTCAGTCCCTGTTCTTATAAAGAGAATATCATATTCTCACTTCTCTAAACCAATTTATAAATATAACATGAACAATATATACCAAAATCACTTCCCAAATCTCCTCACTAGATCCAACAGGTTATGATATCACCAAAAGTCCAACCCAAGAAGGCTAAAGGTATAAACAAATGGAAGAAACTAAGAGAAGTGGTGGTTAGTGTAACATCATGATATTTTAAAAGAGGAACATCTTGTTCAATAATGTATATTACATGAAAAACCAATATTATAATAGAATATTAAATAAATACTTTATGATATAGTTATTTTTAAATAAATTCATTCTCATTAATAGCTTGTGATGCATGGAACATCAGGATTAAATAAGACACAATACTCTATTAAAATATTACTATTTAAAATGTGACCTATATAACCTAGATATTATGTTGAAAGTATTTAATAATGCTATGTCATTTATGAAATCATATGGGTTAATAATGTTCATTGGTTATATATTTATTATAAATTAAAATCATTAGAACTAAAAAAGAAATGTTTTCTGATAAACTGTATTTTTTTAAAAGGTTGTTTAGTCATTCTTTGAACAAATAATTATAAATTAATATTTTCCAATTAGAGAAAATATATTTTTTCAAAAATAATTTAAGTTTTTAAAATCATCATATCAAAATTATCTAACGGTGAATTATAGTGATTTTTCAAAAATGTTTCAGTTTTCAATGAATAATAAAAAATACTGATTTTTTATTTAAAATATTTATTTCATTTAATGAATTCAAAATACACATTTTAACTTTAAATTTTACATTATTTTAATTATAAATTTATTAATCCAAATTATTTCATTGGAGTCAATTTTGTAATGAATTTTTATATTAAGACCTACTATACTTATGAGAATTTTATCTTTGAATCCTCAATTTTTCATCGCATTTGAAAGTATAATTTTAAAGTGAATTATGAAAGTTATATGAATTGAATTTAGAAAAAATCGATTAATTTTTTTTGGAAAAAAACAATTTCAACTAATTTTTTTCCATTATGAATAGTAAGAGTGGTAAAAAATAATTAGCACAATTATGGTAAAAATAGATTTATCGAGGGACTAAACTAAATAGATAAGGGATTAAATGACCTACTATCTTGTTTAACACACCTTTTATGGCCTTATATATACCTTATTGTCTCTAAGTGTTGATAATGACCCATTTTCATGTCTTGTGTCAGGATAAAGACAAGGGTGTAATTGATTCTTTTCGAAAATTTCATATGTGTCATCTCCCCTCACATATAAAAGGCTACCCAATATCATCACCAATTAATGCTTCCAAATACATTTGGTTTAGAACATCTCTTCCAAAATCACATACTTACTCCCCTAAAATCATCATATAGGACTTTTATTGATCATAAATCCATACTATGATGGGTTTTGGTGGAAATCTAAAGAGGTCGTCCAAAGAAGAGGTGGTTTTATTAAACGATCGTTTTTTATTCCATTTATTCTTCCACCTCCTTCAAGTGTTATTAATTAATGCTAGTTTATTAACAGTGGTATATCCCATATAATTATATTTAATTATTTTAATAGAATAAATTATATTTATCCCCTCTTTTATGAAATGGGAAATTAAATCACTAACCATATGTATGGTGGACTACCGCCCCAAAAACGGATGTAACTCATTTTCCATCCACACCTCGCATGGTATGATATAATTATGGGTTTAATATATATATAATATTTATGATATATTTATACTTATTTAATTATAATATCACATATAATTTCTTTATTTCCATTCTTTTTAAATTATGAAAATGTCGATCGTGTGTACGGCGAACTACTACCTCCCGAAGCAATGTGATTTATTTTTCAGTTACAATCCATAACAAAAATAATAAGGTTAAATTTAATGAATATATATGTGATAAATATGACATGATATAAATTATATAATGTTAAAATGTCATACACTTCCTTACCCATTCATTTGTTATGGAATTGACATCTTCCCTTATGCATACATACGACCAACCATCACCATGAGGCGATGTGATTCATTTTCCATGCCCATGTTTTAAGAATGGATCTTATTATTTATCTACTATTTAAATATGGAATTTATAAAATTAATATAATTATGTATATGATATATCTATATAGTACAAACATGAAATGTAATGTTCATGGGAAACAATTCTTGAGAAAAAAAGTCAAGTAACAAACAAAACAATGGAAATAATGAAATATTATTAATTAATGGGTGATAATATGTAATAAGAATATCAAAAATGATATTATAAATATGAAAATGGTTATATTATAAAATAATAATATTATTAAAACCAATATATATGATTTTAAATATTTTTCAATGAAATGGAAGTGTGGTTTAATAGAGTTCATCTTTATATCCCTTCATTGAGTCATTTTGTAATTTTATGAACATAAATTTTTACATGGTGTATATGATTCTTGATTTTCATTTAATATCATAAAAACATAATAATTTATTTTATTTTGTGTTTTAATTTGAATTATTTAAAAAATGGGTATTTTAATTTAAAATTACTAAGTGGTAAATAATTTTATAACTCAATTTTATTTCATGGGGTTGTATTAACTATTCATTATAATTTATATTTATGATTATTTATGTAAAAAAAATTTGATTATATTATGTTTTATTTCAAATTTATTTATGTTTATTTACATTTGATATATATAATTTATTCATTGATTAATTCTCACTTCAAAACTATAGTCTTTGTATGGGTTAATTTCACAATATCATTTTAATCAGGATTGTTTATAATTGAATTTAAATAGGAGGTAATTATTTGATAATTGTATAATAAATCCCTTTTAGTTTCTTCTTATGTGGTTATTCATGTTTTTTTCAAGTAATATTACAATATTCATCACTTTGGTACATTTAATTATTGAGAAAATGTTTTTAAAAAAATACGACATCATTTTTCTCTTTAGTCGTGAATCATATTTATTTTAAAAACCTTGTTTTATTAAAATAGATTCATTTTTTTAACATTATAAAAATGATTTATCAAATATATTTAACCCATGATTGAATGTTTACAAAAAAATGAAATAAATTATCATGTATTTTTTCAAACAAGACCCTTTTGAATTTAACCAAAAATTTGAAAAGAATATTTTTTTTAATTTGTATGCCATGTAGTCAATTTCCCACCATCATGGACATTAAATTTTTTTTAAGATTCATTTTTATGTTTAAAATATTATTTTCAAATAAAATTACTTTAAAAATATTTTGTGAACTTTTAGTTTTAAAAAGAATATTTTCAAAGTGAAAAGGTTATTCTATTCCAAATTTTTTTAATTACATTTTTATTAATCAACAACATCAAACCTTTGTTTTACATATAATTCAGATAGGTGTATATTGTATAGATCCTATACTAATTTTTTGTTATGAGCAGTTTGGATATGAAAAGTATTGAGATTCTATTTCTCGATTAATTTTAGCAATCATTAACTTTCCTTTGAAATGTTTACTTTCTTATCACCATTAGACATTATATTTCCCTTAAACATCCATATTATTTATCATGTATGTATTTATTAATTAAACATTATATCATTACTAAAAATGGTTTTTTACATTGAAATTTATTTGATTATCTAGGGAAATAATTATAAATTTGTATTTTTTACCCGTTAAGAATATTTGATGATAGGGAACATTATTCATGAACTAAATTGATTATTCAATGTATGAGGAATGATTTGGACTTGAAATTATGGGTGTGTCTTGGTTATAGATAGCCCCTCATTGTAGTAGTATCATGAGATGGATATTTTTCTCTAGACTTAGTTAAATGGTTCAACGTTTTACACATTCCCATTAAATTTAAACTATCTTGTAGAAGGTCTTGTTAATAGAAGAACCATGATTCTTGAGATCATGATGTAAAATAATTAATAATTTCCTTAATTAAGATTTTAGTTGCTATTATCCATGATATTTTTCAATGATATTATCTCTGGATGAGTTTCATTCTCAGTTTATTGATTAAATATCATATGATTTCAACGATTTAACATTTCATATTGACTATTCCTTATCTAATGAAGACATTCAAATTAGTTTAAATGGAATGTGTATTAAGTTATTTACCTTTCAATATTTTTTATTATTATTGATTTATGATGGATTTCATTATACTAAAACCTTACTAAGAATTTGATCTCACCCTTATTTTTTGAATCTTTCCTAGGAATGTAGGAATTTTACTATGAATGATACATAAGTATATAATAGATAGAATAATAATATTCTTGAAAATAATCATGTTGTCATTTTTATATTCAATTTCAATACATGAATCATGTATGTATCTAGTTTACCAATACTACTATGTTATTTGTCCCTTTGGGATGTGATTCTCTGTATCTTATGCATCTATAATAATGTAGACACCTGATCTGGGTTACTAGGGTCGGGGCCATTAATGTTGGTATCGTAGGACATTTAGTAATAAAATTGGGAACTATATTATAAAAAAAATAGATTAGAGAATATTAACATATTATAGAATTTGTGGATAAGAATAAAAGAACATTATAAAGTTTGGTAATGTAACACCTGGATGTTTTTATGAAAAATTTATTTAAATATTTTTTATTATTCAATAGATTTATTTGTATGAAATCATGAGTTTAAACAAATTTCAAGATACTTCTATTATAAAATTACAGTTATAGCCTTGGTTTATGGTTAATGAGAATAATTATAACTAACTTATTAAAATTAATTATGAATTCATTGGTTATCAATTATTTTTGAAAAATATAAATAAATTAAATAGTTTTATTTCTAAGTGATGTAATTTTGGTAATGCAATTTTTGAGATATATATGTTTAATATACTTCATAAAATATGTTTTATATTCATCTAATGGATATTTTGTCATAGGGTATGAAAAAAACCCTAATTAATGTATAAAAACCTATTTTTTAAAATTTTAATTTTACACCTTTAAATGGAGACCCAATTTTAAATTATGATTTTGACACATTAATAATTTTTATATGAAAAAATAAACATGTTATTTTGAATTTGGATATAAAAATTTACTTTGGATAAATTTCTGATATTTTTATCATAACATTCATGTTTTGATGAATAGTAAAAATACGAAAAAATTTAATTAAATATTTTTTTTCATTGATATAATTAATATTGATAAATTATAATATTGAATGGTTTTAAAGAAAAAATATAATATATTTTAATCATTCAATATAATTTATGTCATTAGCATTAATTTTATATTTAATTCATAGGTAAAAACATTTCAATCATTTCCAGTTTTTTAACTTTTAAAACCCTTTTTCTCAACAACAGGATTAATTTTAAATTAATTAATACAAATTATGTGTTTTGAATTTAAAAAATAGATTCCATATTTTTAATTAGTAGGTCTAAATTATGTTAGTAGGCTACTTTTATTTTTTGGCATTATGAATTGTAACTTTGGTAATTATTTTTATTAACATGGTTAATGGTAAATCAGGAAATTAAGGGAAACAATAATATTATAAAATTACCTTAACACCTTTAAAATTCATATTTTATGACTAAAGTATACCCTTATAATATATTTTTTGATATTTAATCACTATAAGACCACTTATATATGAATATGACATCAATGTAATAAAAACTAATGAATGTGACAAAATGTTACAATCTCATTTTTTGATAAGTATATTAATTTTTATATATGGATAACTACTATATAATATACACTATATATAGTCCCTGATAATATAAAATAATTACCTATATCATAGAATTTTTTTTATGATTTTTAGAGATTAAATAATTACCATTAATGATGACACAATAGTAATGTAAAAATTATTTTATTAATAGAAATATCAACTAAATGATTTTAATAATTTTTTAAAAAATATAATATGAACTAATTAATGCACTTCATTAATTTTCTAGCTGAATATGAAATTTTAGGAGTGTATTTAATATGTTATTTCAAATTCTCTTGTCTGTATTTTTTGAATGTCAAATAAATGAATAGTGTCAAAATTGACACTATTGATATTTATTGAAAATAACATTTTCATAAATTATTTAAAAATAATAAAATTATTTAGAAAATTAAAAATTGATAATAATAAGATCTAAAATTTAAATAAATATCCATATATGGTCAATTAACACCATATACGTAAATATGTATAACCATAAAATATTTAGAATTTTATTAAAAAATTTAAAATTCAATAGCATAACTAAGTGTAAATTAAACAGATATGGTTTAAATAGACATAATAACTTATCCAATTTTTTTGTATGATGATATTATAACACTATCTTATCGAATCTTTCAAATTGGGAAATTTTGGAGGTTTTTTTGGTAAGGTTTGATTTAGTTATAAATTAATATTTATGAAGTTTACAAAAGTGCCCCTCACCTCAATTATAAAAGGCCACCTCATCCCTCACCACTTCAATTTATTTTGAGCCTATAAGCTTTTCCAGCCCTACCATATTCCATTATAAACTTCCCAATTTTCATTCTAGAGGTTCCGGTCTTCTTCAAAGACCAACTCTAGTCCCCTAATAAGATTTTTAAAAGAGGCATGTCAAGGAAGAGGTAATCTCTTCTATTGATTCATTCAAATTTAATTCTTCTTATAATTCCTCTTCATTAGTAGTTTCATTATAAAGTAATAACATCAGTATAACTGATATAATTATATATTGTTATAAATATTAAAGAAAAATATTTCACTTTCTATACATCCAATGAAAAATGAAATCACTGCACGTGTGTATGTACGACTTACAGTCTCCTTACTGTGGTGTAATCTGTTTTTCACCACCTCCTTACTTGGATAGGTATAGTAGGTGAAAAATAACTATATATGACTATAATTACATTATAGTAATTCTTATATAATTTACACCTCCACTTTAATACAATTCAACAATTATGGGAACGATATCGCCGCTCGTGCTTACGTATGGCTTACCATCTCCATGGTGCGATGTGATTCATTCTACATAATCATCATTAAATAATATATATATAAATGAATTTAGTGGATAAATATTATATATATTTTACTAGTAACATGTTTTAAATGATATAACCATACCCAAAATGTACTAATAAGAACTTATCTGATAAAACATGCATAAGAACGTCAAACAGTTAATACCCGAATAATGATTAAAAATGAAATTTTACTAAAAATGGATGAAAATATAATGAAAAATTTTATCATAAAAATTAATATGATTTTGTAATAAACCAATAAAATTATTTATATAATTATATAGGATTTTTGGATACATGAAAAATATATCAAACATAATGTAAGGGATAAATTCTCAAATCTCATTTTTATCTGAGATTTTTAATTCGTAAGTATTTGCTGGGGGTTATTGTTCATCCACACCCATGTTTCTTAAAATGTAATTGAAAATATTATTTATATCCTTATATAATTGTTTGAATTCAATTTTACCTAATGGTAAATTTTTACTAAATAGTATGAATGGAAACTTTTTTCATTTTCGGCATGAGGAACTTTTCGACTTTTCCAGCAAAAGTACGAGAAGATTTTTTTTTCAGGTATGGAAAGAATGGATTTTTACACTGTCATAACACTTTATTTCATTTAAGATTCCCATGAAATCTTGAATGGTTATTTTCACATAAAATTATTTCATCTAAAATTGTGTTGTATTTTGAGGAAGGAAAAAAAATTTCGAAGAAGAAAGGGTATTTTCCTCAGGAATGAATATTATTTATTTTTTCTAAATTATTTTTAATCTATGATTACATAGTTTTGAGTTTATATAAATATTATTACCTTTGTCTAATTGTGTAAGTGATGGAATTATTTTTATAAAAACCAGTAATGTATTATTTTATGATGGAATGGTGTTTAGGAATCCCATTTTATGTCATGGGTTATTCTATAGTGTATGATTTTATGTTTTTGTGTCACACGTAAGAATGGATTAATTATTAGATGGATGGGAATTATATCTACCTCAAATTAATTTGGTAAATATTTATATCTCTTGATATAAACATGACTAGAACAGAATGTGAATCTCATTTAGTAATATAGGGCTGGAACGTGGAGTTAAATTGGTTTAGTAGTGGATATTTTCTGCTATAATGGTCTTGGAAATGTTCCTTGACTAATATGAAATGATTTTTTATTCATATGTGTGTATGCCAAAAAATTTAATGTCTTATGTTATGAAATCTGGGATTACATTTGAATTTTATGATTTATCCCATGACATGATATTATGGTCTTTTATATGCAGGATATGATTTTAAAATGTTATGTTCTTAAGAACATGATATTATTGATATTTCTTTATTTACCCTTAATGAGCATTTGACCTCACCCTTTCATATGTTTCCTTTCCCCAATTCATTATAAAGTGTTTAATGTATGATATGCTAAGAAGGATTCTACTAATTAATAAATAAACGAGAGAAAATATAGATGTTTTATGAACCAATTGTTTATGTATCCTAGTTTCTAAAGAAATTATACCAATATGGCCCTTTCATGGATTTATTATATGTTGTAATGAATATAATTCATTTTTGAAGTAATATCAGTGTATATAAAGTATGGGTCACTATAGTTGGTATCAGAGGAAAGTTATAGTTAACCTTTGGAAACTATGATTTGAAAGCCATAGTAAGAACCGTAAGGATATGTCTATGTATAGGATACAATCCTAGTGTTTTATAAATGATCATGAATAACCTAGGATAAAACCTAGAGTGTCCTAAATTGAAATTTAATTTTCGATTATGTGGTTTTCCTATTATGATTACTATTACTCACACTATGATTGTTGGTTTTAGTCAATGTGATGAACCCGAAGGAACCACGCTAATGATGAATGATATGGGAAATGTAATGATTGTCCCCCTGAGAAACCAAAAGTTATAGGTGATAGAATAAAAAATCATGTATCCATGATCACAAAATATTCTCAAGCTATGAATCATACAAGACTTTCAAATGAGAAATGTAGGGAGCAACATTTTATTGGGTCCTTCATGAGACATTCTCCACCTTAATTCAGTGGGCCATCTGATCCATTAGTGGTTAAATAATAGATTAGTACAATTGAAATGATATTTTAAGTTCTACAATTTTATGATCATGATAAAAGTCTTCTTAGAAGTCTATCATTTGGAAGGAAATGTGGATCAATGGTGGAATCTTATGAACATTACGACGTAAAGATATGAAATCGAGTCTTTGGAATGGGATGAGTTCAAGAACATATTTTTCAATAAGTAATTTCCTCATCTTCTTTAAACAAATATGGAGAATTAGTTCCTTGAACTTAAGCAAAGTAATGATGAAAGTTTTTGGTACATATAAAAAAAATTTACAAGACATTCATGGTATGCTTCTAGAATTATTACCCAACCTAAGAGTGAAATTGATCAATTATTTAGTGGATTAAAACAAAGTCTCTCAAGGGAATTAAACATAAGGGACTTCAATAGCTATGAGGAAATTTTTTTATGTTCTATCACAATTGAGATGGATATTTGAGTAACCCATCAGTCATATGGATTTGATAAGAAAATAAAAGATGAATTCAAAGGAAAATATAATGACCATATAAAAAATAAGATGAGTTTTCACTTATTCTCAATGTGTGGAAAGAAACATGGAGGGAATTTTCTTCAAGGGACTTGTAAGTTTTTTATATGTGTAAAGGAAGGTCATTTTGAAATTTATTTCCTATGTGATGGGAAAAATAGTTTTAATTATGTGAACAAATAAAAGGCTTCATAGAATGCACCTTCTACGCTTCAATGTTACAGGTGTAAGGAAATGGGGAATTATGCCAATAAAATCCCTAATACAAGGGTTATTGATGATTATTTAAGTAAAAAAAATTATAAATAAAAATGATAGAGGGAATTAACATGAAATTACTATCAGCAATGTAGAGTATGATAATGAAGTAGTGAAAGGTACACCTACCATCCAATCTAAAATTGAAAACTTTTTATTTGATTCTGTATCCACCAACTCTTTCATTTTTGAAGAATTTTTTATGGTTGTTTCCATATTTCCTCTATAATTAGTTGTTGAGTTATCATTGAAAACTCTTAATGTCATAATTGTCACATCAAAAGTTTATAATTATTCTCTAGTTGATGTTTGTGGGAAAGTGATTCTTGAAAATATTGTGATCCTTCCAATAGTGGAATTTTATTTTATTCATGGAATGGATTGGCTTTCTATATATGGAGCTCATATCAATTTCCATTGGAGGGAAGTCAAATTTTATATTACAGATCAATCTATGATCATATATTAATGCAAGGATGAATATAACCTTCCAGTATAAATTTATTCCATCTAATGGGTCTTGATTTCTATAAATTAAGGTTATTTATCATAAATGGTTGGGGAGAAAATCAAAATTAAGAATACAAACATTGTATGAGAGTTCGATGATGTATTTACTGACGAATTTCTAGGTCTTAAACCAAATCATGAAGTTGAGTTTTCAATAGAACTCATACCAGGTGTTATGCCTATTTCAAAGATACCTTATAGAATGGCCCCAATTGAGTAGCATTAATTGAAGAAGTAACTCCAAGAGAACTTTGATAAGGTATTCATACGCCCTAGTGTGTCACCTTGGGGAACACCAATTCTATTTGTTAAGAATAATGATGGATCAATGAGGCTCTGCATCAATTATTAAGAACTTAACAAGATCACTATCAAGAAAAAATACCATCTCCCCCTCTTTGATGAATTATTTAACAAACTACACAGAGTTCAATACTTTTCCAAGATGGAACTTTCTTCAAGATATCATCAATTAAGGTTAAAAAATAATTATATACTAAAGACAAAATTATTTACAAGGTTTTGATACTATTAATTTATAGTGATTCCTTTTGGTCTTACTAATTCCCCGACTATCTTCGTGGATCTAATGAATAATGTCTTTAGAGACTATCTTGATCAGTTTTTGGTATTCTTTATAGATGATATTCTTGTATATTAAAAGAGAAAGGAATAACATGAAGATCACTTGATAATTGTACTTAAGACCCAGAGAAAGAGAACCTTTATGCCAAATTTACCAAGTGTGAATTTTGGCTTCATAATGTTTCATTTTTGGGTCACATAATCACAAAAGAAGGGATATTTATAGATCCATAAAAAATAAAGGTCATTGAAAGATGGTTGAGACCATAAATGGTGACTCAGATCCAATGTTATCTTTGTTTGGATGGATATTATCGACTATTTGGGAAATATTTTTTTGATTATCTAATCCACTCACCAAGTGGACTCAAAAAAGAAGTTCAGTTCATTTGGATGGAGGAATGTGAATAGAATTTCAATGTTTTAAAAGAAGGTCATCCAGTGAACCTGTGCTCACACTGCCTTGTAGTGGAGAAAGGTTTGTGATCTACAGTGATGAATCCAAGAAAGGTTTGGGATGTTTTCTCATGAAAAATTATACGGTTATAGCTTATTCCTCACGACAGTTGAAAATCCATGACAAAAATAACCCAACTCATGATTTGGGGTTATCTATGTAATTCATTGCATTAAATATATGGATGCATTATCTTTATAGTGAAAGGTGTGATATTTATAGTGATCATAAAAGTTTAGAGTAAATTTTCACACAAAATGAGATGAATATACACCATAGAAGATGGTTGGAGTTGATTAAAAACTATGAATTACTAATACATTATCACTCAGGTAAAGGTAACAAGATGCTTTGATTTGAAAAGACCATACTATATTATCAATGATGAGTATCACAAAAGATCTAATATTTAAGGATTTGAAAAGGATTGATCTTTAAATTTTAATGGAAGTGGATAAATATTATATTCCTCAAATTTATTTTCAACAATATATTCAAGTGATGATTAAGGAGGCACATAAGGAAGATGTTGATCTACAAAAGAAGGTGATAAATGTTCCTAAATTTAACCTTGACTATGATTAAATAAAAAGGCTCAGGAATCGGGTTTGTATTCCTCCCATACAAGAATTAAAGGAGTTATTGGATGAGGCTCTTAGTTCTTCATTCTATATTCACCCAGGATGAACAAATAAGTATATGGACCGGGAAGAGTATTTATGGTGTGATTTCATGAAAATAGATGCCATCGAATTTTTCTCTTGATTCATGGTTTGTCAGCATGTTAAGTCTGAGAGATAGAAGTCTAAGGGGATGTTACAACTATTATCCATACCTGAATAGAAATAGGAAAATATCACTACAGAATTTGTTATCAGATTTCACAAAACATCTAAAGGCAATAATTCTTTATGGGTTATAGTTTATCTCCTTAATAAGTCTGAAAACATCATCTCTATTAGATAGGATTAATCACTTGATCAGATTCCTATGATATATGTAAAGTGGTACGATTGCATGGAGTACCACTTTCCATTATATCTGATCATGATATGAGGGTTACCTAAATGTTATGAAAAGTATTCAGTATGCATTAGATACAGAGTTATGTTTTAGAACTTCTGACAATCCTCTTAAATACAATTAGTATGAGAGGAAAATTGAAGAACCCTAGACCACCCTAAGGTAGGCGAGGTGAATCAGGGTGCCAACGTTTTCTCTTCTTTACTGGATCTTGATCACAGATTGGTAGAAACTTGTTTAACCCTATATTATTGATATCTGCATCAATTGAAACATTCACATGCATAAGTATATCACAAAAAATTTACTTGGTTCACCACTAAGTGATACGTCCATGGAGCATATGCCGACAGGTTGTCAGTCATACCTAATTCCACTCATCATCATTTTTCTTTGGATTACAAAGGTTTGGTAACAGTTACTCTATCCCATGATTACGGTCTAATGTTTTAGGTAAATATCAATGATTCACTCAAATCACTTCCATTAACTCTCCGTAGATCACTTCCTTGGGTGATTTCTCACACAGTGTATAGAGGTGAAGGTCTCTTCAATAGGTAAGGATGCAAGTATTTGTCTCTTATTCAGCACTAGACATTTCCTGCATCAGAGTCCCGAATTGATGCTCTTTTATATTAAATCTTTTCCTTTAGCGGAATAATTGAATGCACTATATATTCCACTTCTATTCATTTCCAAAATCAAAAAATCCATTGTGATTTTTTAGGCAATAAATATCACCTTAATTGGAATCTTAAGAATAAATTATTTCCTTCTTTTTATATATCCATGTGATCATCCATGTGGAATTTATGTTGAACTCTTTTCAAACTACATATTCATGGTCTTTACACACGTGCACACACTATTTTGATTCCTTCTTTAATTGTCATCACGTGTTCATGATCATGCATGAATGGTTGCACTTACTCTTATTATTTCTTGTGTGAAAGACCAAATGGGTATAGTTCCTTTAATCACACACATAACCTATTATCTCCTTATCTTATTCTTCGTTTCATAGCACTATGTTTGTGTTTATTTAGTTCATGAGTGAATGGTACATATACTTTACGACCTTATTCACATGTTCAAACACATATACTACCTACCTTGTGACTCCATCTTTCTCTTGTTTACGTGAAAACATAAATAGGATAAACCCCTTACACCGATTGCCTCAGGTTTCTTCAATTGATACAAGTGTATGCACATGCATGGACTTTGTGAAAAATTCATATTCATTAAAAAACCCATATATATATATTATATCTTATAATCCTTCAAACATTAAGATTCTCACACCCTCTCTTCATAAAGTCAAATGGTTTACATGACTACTTTCTCATGTAGGAGGTGCACAAGTGCAGCCTTACAAAGAAAAAATCATACATGCACACAATGGGTTGTCTTCATGAAGATCAATGTGAACACTGGATCACAGTTCTCTATATATCTTCATAAAACAATAGGGTTTCATGGATCATAGTTCATCGCAGTGGCATATGAGAATATATGTGCTATCTGTTTTCTTTGAAGAGCATGGTTCTTCGTGAACCTCAATCAAGAGTGAAATGAAATTATCAATGCCTTGATAAATCCTCTCTTCACAATGCCTTAAAGGCTGATGGTTATCCATGATTTCCCTCTGTGAACAAAATGTTCAAATGGAATCTCTATTTTTCGATAGAGTCTCTAGAGAATGTGTATTGGACTATACTTCTCTCGGATTGTGTGCGACTTCTTTTATAGGAGTGGAGAGGATATTTCCCGTGTCCAAAATCACCAAGATATGTTGTGGAGATCTCCATTTGAATGGAAGAGATTCTTGAAGTTTTGAAATCTTCAATAATGTGTTTGAGATATTCTGGATTTCTTGGAATTTTATATTTAAAATGAGAATCATTTATGAGTTACTCGCATGCGTTTAAAGGTTTCATGCACCATGTTTTAAATCATCTCTTGAGTCCATAAGGCCTCGATAAATCCGTGTGCCTCGGATGAAACTTCATCCTAAAGATATCACATGAATACAAGGAGTTGAATATATGATTGGTCTCAGAATGATTTTTTAGCCTTCACGATGCCAAAAATGATAAGAAATAGAGGTTCATAACATGGTTCTTCATCAAATTGAGTGGATGGAAATGGCAGCGTTAGGTGCTAGAGGTTGAAGCTGGCATGATTGAAACATGAACCAATGGGAGATCGAATGACTCGTGTTCAATTTAGAGTAGTGCGGGATGATGGGCGACCATGATTAGATCCATCTATCTTGGATTGATCAGATGGTTGAGTGAGATTCCAGATTAGATGAACGGTTGAGATAACATCCAAGATATTTGAAATGTGTCCCACATAGAAGTGGAGATGCAACATTGATGTGGTTTATCAATCAACTCATCCCACATAAAACGTAGATTAATTATTCTCCCTCCTTGGTACCACCATGTACCATGTTCTGTGAGAATTCTCTTTGCCCACCCTCTGCTCCTTGTGCTCCTTGCAGGTGTTCTTTGCGTCTACTATTCCTCTTGTAGGCTGGCGTGGTTGGAATCCCCGTCGACGTGGTCAACCCATGGGGTCTTGCAAGAGCCTCAGGTTGAGGCTGGGTGGCTATCTACTGGGATGTAACTGTATTTTTAAGTAAGTCTTAAAAAAATACTTAGTATAAAACTATGAATGCAATGAAATGCATGGGCATTTTCTATCTCAAAACTCATGCATGACCACTATAGAATTACAACCCTCCTCTACACCCACTTCTTCTCCTTTTCTTTTATTCCTTCCAAAGAACACTCCAAACATCCTTCATTATTGTAGATAATGTATCACTCTTGATACATGTATTTGGGACATATGATCAGTGCATCAATCATTTGAATTTCCAATCTCCATTTCACTTAGGATAATTCCTTTATTCATGTTTCTCATCATTGACATCCATTTAAATCTATTAACAACAAATAAAATCTTCATACACAATGTGGTCCCAAAAATCTCCCCTTGGTTTTTTTGTCAATACATTAATGTTCTCTTAAATGAGTGTATCAATATCAATATGAGATTCTTCTATATTATCTTTCCCTTTCACTTTTCAACATTAATTTCATTTTATCACCACCATATTGACAATAAATAGTATGTTTAGGGTAGAGAGGGTATCATTAAATACTTAAGTAATGTTCTATAAATCATTTCTCTCAATAACTACATGAGAAATGCTAGATGTAGAAAACAAGAGGATTTGATCAAGACAACAAAGCTATCGATTATCCACTGATCATGATACCTCATGATATGATAGCACATACACTTGTCTTCATTGGATTTTCCACTTTCATTCCATGTTAAATACATGAAATACTTTTTTTAAAAATCAACCTAAAACTCTTGTTCTCACATCAACAAATGGGTCAGAGAATTAAAGTTCAATAACCAGGAAAAGTGATATTGAGGACCTTCTATTTTTCTTATGTAACTGATTAATTGAGTTACTCCCCCTTTGTGAAATATTCTTTACTTTGATTAACCAAGGATGAGAGATTTTGAAATGACATACCATTTCCAATGACATGATCTTTAGAGAATCTTCAGATCAATTGAATTTGATACCAACTGATGTTGATAGTAACTGTAATAATAGCTATGGAATCTTCTTTATATGTCTCCCCCTCATTTTAACACTTCACAAGTACTCCGCCTGATATCTTTCTTTAACTTCAACTCCCTGTATTATTATAATAGAAACAATAATCAATGATTTAAGTGAATAAGGTTGATCCTACATGGTTTATCAATGTGAAAATCTTGGATGAGATGGTTTTCTCAACTAAGATTCTCCATTTGACCCACTCTATACATGTTCAAATTTTATTTTCAATTCCGGTTGTGATTTTGTGGTTCTAAATACATCCATTTTCCACATTTATTCCAAATCCTCTAGCCAGATAACTAGTGTGTCATTAGGAATTGAGGAATCAATATTGGATCTTTCACATGGATTATTTTGTGGTCTTATCTTCTTAGTATCTGTTTATGCATATTGATATGAGCATATACCAAACATAGGACCACTTCCATTACGTATATCATAGATGTTGTCAAGAGTTCCAACTTCATTTTTAGTGTTCTGAGTTTTTTGGACCTAAAGATTTTGATTCCTTTTCTAATGATTTCCCCACTTAATATGGGATACCTTTGTGCATTTTCATTTTGAGGATTGTACCATAAATCTAATGCACAATGCCTAAATCTGTTGTAGCACCAACATTGTCCCACAAATATTGACTTCCTAATATCTTTTGAATATGGATTTTGGGACTTCATCTTGATTTGTTGTAATCTATGTGGGAAACTATATTCCAAATTCTTGTTCTTACTATCCACCCTATCCATGGTGGTAGGTATCTCATCAACCTTCCTCATCCATAAATGTTTATATTTTTTCTTCCTCCCTGCATTTTTTGTAGGGACCTAATTAGAAACATTATTACAATATGGTAAGGGTGTTACCATTACTTCCTCAGCTACTTGAGATAGATCATGAATCAAGCCATAATCTTCTTATCACATTTTGGAGGACTTTTGAAAGTAGAATCCTCCAGTGAACATTGAGTGCCAGTAGTTACCATTTCATTCTTTTATAGAGACTTATTATTTGTCTTCTCTAGATTGGTCAACTGAGCTTCCAATTCTAGACATTTCTTATTAAAGATGAATTTTTGGTCTTCAATCATAGTAATATTCTCTATGCAATCTTCCTTTATTCTTTTAACATTAACTTCATAAAAATTAACTTTTTTTTTGTAACAAAGAGTCATGTTCCATGAATATCATGGATGTTTATTCTAAATATAATCTCTTGAAATCAGTGATCCTCATAACCTCATCATCATTTTCATGGATCCTTTCTTCTAGAGTCTTATTGAATCCTTATTTCTTTTTCAAACACTTCAATATAACTGGAGTGATTTAAACATTCTGAAATTTCTCCATCTAATCTATTTTCCACATTATCTGCTTCTCTTCCAAATTGGTTGATCTCAACCTACATGCATTTAAATATTGCATAAATAACAACAACTCTTTCTTCAGGAATATCATGTATATAGGTTCTTAATTTCTCTTGATCACTTTCACGGTCATGTGACGTAAGAGTTTGATCAACATGACCACTTGTACCAGAATCCTTGTTTTTAGTGGTTAGCTGATATACCTGATCTTTAATTTCCAAGCCAGATATTTCATCATTATTGGAAGGAAAAAGAGAACTAGATACTACCTATTCATAAGATTAGAGGGACTTATTCATAGGATTATTCTCCTTCTTTTTACTATTATTCAAGGTCTTGCTAGATATAGACTTCTTCTCATAGGCAATTTAGTCTTCAATGATACTTCACTTCATTGATGATATAGGAATGAAAAAAATAAATCCCCCACCAGATAAAATTACTATAGAGTATCCAACATACCTGAACCATTGCCCTCTAATACCAATTGAAGGTCCCAGACCACTCTGAGAGGGGGGTGACTCAATGCTCCAATTTTTTCTCTTCTTTACTGGATTTTGTTCCCACATTTGTTGAATGTTGTTAAACCCTATATGATAGATATTTTTAGTAATTTAAATATTCACATACAAAACGAAAAAAAATTACATGGTTTACCACTAATGGCTATGTCCAAGGGGCATACACCGACAGGTTGTTGATTGTAAATAATTCCACTAATCTTCATTTAGCTATAGATTACAAGGTTTAAGGAATACCAACTCTATCCCAGTAATACATCCAAAAGGTTCAGGGATAGCTCACTACTACTATCATATCACTTCCATTAACACTCCCTATACCACTTACATGGGAAAATTCTCACTCAATTTATAGATGTGAAGGTCCCTTCAATAGATAAGCATGGAAGTATTTGTCTCCTCTTCAGCATGAGACATTTCTTGCATCGAAATTCTGAATTGATGGTATTTTGTATTCAATCTTCTCCTTTAGTGAAATAGCTGAATGCAATAAATATCATTCTTATCTTCTTTCCAAAATCACAAACTCCTCTGTGATTGTTCAAGAAATAAAAATAATCTTACTTGGCATATTCAGAATCAATTATTTCTTTCGGTTCATGTATGCATGTGGTCATGAATGTGGCATTTAGGTTGAAATCTATTCTTCCTGTTAATTCTTGGTCTTTAAACGCATGCACACACTATTTTTATTCCTTCGTTAATTGTCATCACATGTGAATATTCAATCATGAATTCATGGACATCCTCTTCTTCTTTCTTGTGTGAAGGCCCAAATAGGTATAGTTCCTTCAAGCACACACATGGCCTCTTCTCTCATTCTCCATTTCTTCTTTTATTATCACTTAGTTTGGGTGTGTTTAGTTCCTGAGATCATGGTACATATCTTATCCATCTTTATTTACATGTGTTCAAAAATACACTATATACTTCTTGACTAATCCCCTCTCTTGTTTTCATGCAAACCCGAATTGATGAAACCCAGTACACCCACTGCCTTAGGGTTCTTCACATGATAAAAATGTATGCACATTCATGGAATTTGGGAAAACATCATGTTCATTAAAAAAACCCATGTATATGGTATATATTATTAGAATGAAAATAGTAGGGTTCTTAAACCCTCTCTTCACAAAGAAAAAGGGTTCACATGTTTTTTTATTGTGCTGGAGATGCACAAGTGTAGCCTCGTGAAGCATATATCTTCCATGCACACGATGTGCGGTATTCATGAAGCTCAGTGGGAACACTGGCTCGCAATACCCTGAATATCTTCGTAATCCTAGAGGGTGTCATAGATATCAGTTCATCAAAGAGGCCAGGGAGATTATATACTATATACCTCTACTTTGAGAAGCATGGTTCTTCTCGAAGCTAACTCGAGAGTGCAAAGAATATACTGACTGCTTGTGTAATCCTCTCTTCACGAAGCCTTGAAGGCTCATAGTTCTCCTTACTTGTCCTTTGAGAACTGAAGGCTCTAATAAAGTTATTTTTTTAAATAGATGCTCTCAAGAATGTGTATGGAGTTCATATATCTCGGTTTGGGTTTGGGTTCATTTATAGGCAATGAGAGGATATTTTCCGTGTTAAAAATATTCAAGATATTCTGTGGAGATTGCATTTTGAATGAAAAAGATTCGTGGCATTTTGAAATCATAAATCACCGGGTTGAGATACACTAAATATCTTGGATGTTCCAATTTCTAATGAGAATTATTTTTGAGTCACATGAATGTGTTTAAATATTGCATGCATCGTGTTTTAAATCATCACTCAAATCCATGTGGCATCAGAAAATCTGTCTTCCTCGGCCGAAACTTCATCCTTGAGATATTGCAAGCACAAAATATTTCCATTGTAAGAATGTTCTCAGAATGATCCAGTAGCCATCACAATGCCAAATAAAATAAGACACGGTGGTTCCGAACACGGTTCTTCATCAACTTCTGTGGATGGTAGTGGCGGTGTCAGGTTCTAGAGGTTGAAGATGACACAGATTAAACCAGAACACATGGGAGATCGAATGGATCATGTTAAATTTAGTGTGGTATGGGATGGTATATATCAATGATAATATCCACATGACACGGATTGATCAGACAGTTGAGTTAGATGTGGGATTAAATGAATGGTATAGATCACGTCCATGTTTTTTAAATGCGCCCACATGGAAAGGGAGATGTGGAATTACTATGGTTTATCAATCAACTCATCCCACCTATAGCCCAGATTAATTCATCTCCCTCCATGGTACCACCCCACACCGTGTTCTAAGGGCATGCTCTTCACCCACCCTCTACTACATGTGCTCCCTGTGGGCGCGATCTATGTCCACTATGCCACTTTTGGTCTAGGTTGTCTAGCTTCACCATCAGCGTGGTTGAACCATGTGGTCCTGTATGAGCCTCAGGTGGAGGCTACCTGGCTGGCTAGTGGGATGACCCTATTTTTTTAAGTAACTCTAATAAATATAAATGTATAAAACTAAGTATGCATTCAAATACATCATGAATTTCAATCTCAAATCTCATTAATGGACACCATAGAATACCTAGCTTCCTCCACACCCTCTTTTTCTCTTATTCTTTTACTCCTTCCAATGAACACTGCAACCATCCTTCATTGTTGTAGACAATGTATCACTTCTGATGCATGTTTTTGGAAATTAGGATCAATTCATCAATAAAATGAATTTCCAATATCCATTTCACTTAGGATAATTCATTTCTTCATTTTCTCATCATTGACATACATTGCCACCTATTTACAACAAATACAATCTTCATACACAAAGTGGACCCAAAAAAATTCAAACTCTGGAAGACATAATGAGAGCTTGCTCTATGGATTTCAAAGGTGGTTGGGATCAACACCTACCATTGGTGGGATTTTAATTTTATAATAGATTTATCACTATTTTTTAGATTCATCATTATAAATACTTCTATGGAAAGAATTATAGAACTCCAACTGGTTGGGATGAAGTTGGGGAAAGAAATATATTAAAAGATGATCTTGTTCATCAAATTACAGAAAATATTAGATCTATTCAACAACACATAAAAGAATCTCAGAATCGAAAAAATGTAATGATGACAGCCAAAGAAAATACAAAGATATTGGAGTGGGTGATAATGTTTTCTTATAAATATCTCCCTAAAAGAGAGTAATGATATTTGGAAAGGAGGTAAAGTTGAGCCCTAGGTTAATAGGTCCTTTTAAAATTCTAGATCGCATTGGGAAGGTAGCTTACTGATTAGTGATTAATCCAAATCTCTCCCATGTTTATGATGTGTTCTAGCTATCTAGGTTAAGAAAGTACGCACCTAATCCCTCATAAGTACTATGATCAGAATTCTTTTATCTGGAACAATATCTTTCTTATGAAGAACAACCGATAGAGATTCTGGATCGTAGCGAAAAAGTTCTATGAAACAAGAACACCCTCTTGGTTAATGTTTCATAAAGGAACCACCAATTTGAAAAAGCTAAATAGGGACATTATGATATTATGAGGGTGATGTGTCCTCATATTTTTGTTTCCATGTGACAAATTTTGAGGTTGAAATTCAGTTAAAGGGGTGTGGAATGTAAGACCATGATGTTTTTATGAATTATGTTCTTTAATAATTTTTTTCATCAGTAGACTGCTTTGAACAAAATAGTGAGTTTAAAAGAATCGTGAGATTACCTTTTTATTAAATTACCATTATAGCCTAGCCATTAGGATATCAAGAATAATTATAACCAACTTCTGAGATGCATTATAAATTCATTGTATATCTATTATTTAGGAAAAATATAAATAATTTAGATAGTTGTATTTTTGTGTGAATTACTTTTGATAATTAAATTTTTGAGATTTAAATGTTTTTTATACTTAATAAAATAATTTTTATACTCATCCAATGGATATTTTAGTCATAGGATATGTAAAAAATCTATTTGATGTATAAAAACATATATTTTAAAGTTACTTTTTCACCATTGAATGGAGATCCCATTTTAAATTAATATTTTGACTCATTAATATTTTTTATATGAAAACATAAACATGTTATTTTGAAGTGGGATATAAAAATTTACTTTGGTTAAATTGTTTTTATTTTTCTGATAACTTTTATGTTTTGTTTAATAGTAAAAATATGATAAATTCTAATTAAAAACAATTTTTTTCATGGAGAGAATTTATATTGAAAAATTATAATATTTAATGGGTTTAAAGTGTAAATATCATATATTTTTATTATTCAATATAATTTATGACATTATAATTAATTTTATATTTAATTCATAGATAAAAACATTTCAATCTTATCCAATGTTTTAACTTTTAAAACTCATTTTCTCAACAATGTGATTAATTTTAAATTAATTTCTAAAACATCTGTGTTTTAAATTTTGAAAAATGGATTCCATATTTGAATCAGTAAGTCCAAATTATGTTAATATGATAATTTTATTTTTGTGCATTATGAATAGTATCCTTTTTAATTATTTTTGTTATCATGGTTAATGGTAAATCAGGTAAATAAAGGATAAAATAATATTATAAAATTACCTTAAAACCTATAAAAATCCTATTGGGTGGACAAATTAGACCCTTATCATCTATTGTTCAAAATGAATTACTTTATGGCCACTTACCTATGAATATTTCAGGAGTTTAATAAAAACTAATGAATTTGACAAAATGTTGAACTTTTATTTTTATATAAGTATATTAATTTTAATATATGGATAACTAGGAGATAATATCTAAAATTGATAGTATATAGAAATATAAATGAATTACCTAAATTATATAATTTTTTTTAGGATTTTTAGATATTATATAATTAACATTAATGGTGACACAATCATGGTGTAAATATTGTTTTATTAATATAAATATCAAATAAATGGTTTTAAAAATATTAAAATTAATATAATATGAACTAATTAATCTGATCCAAGAATTTTGTAGGCGAATATATCATGTTAGGAGTTTATGAAATATGTTATTTTGAATTTATATCTTGTGTTGTTTTTTTAACCGAAATAAATCAGTAGTGTCAAAATTGACACTCTTGATATTTTATGAAAAAAAAATTTATTACATCATTTAGAAATCATAAAAATATATTAAAAATTAAAAATTGATAATTATAAGATCCAAAATGTCATTAAATATAAATATGTGTTCAATTAACACCATATATGTAAATTTTTATAACAATTAATTATTTAGAATTTCATTACCCCAATTAAAATTAAATAGAATAACTATGTGTGAATTAAAAATATTTTGTTTAAATTGACAAAATAACTTCTATGAAATTTATTTTTTGATGTTATTAAAAACCTATAACATATCATATTCACAATTAGGACATTAATGATGTTTTTGTGTAGGGTTTGATTTTATTATAACTTATTATTTACAGAGTCTCTAAAAGTACCTCTCACCTCAATTATAAAAGAGAACCTCCCCCCTCACCTCTTCACTTCAATTTTAGGCTTCATACTCAGCGAAACCATACCATTTTCCCTTATCAACTACCCTATTTTCATTCTAGAGGATATTTTCTTCTTTAAAGAAAAACTCTAGTGCCCTAGTATGAGATTTAAAAGAAGAACGTCGAGGAAGTGGTAATCTCTTCAACTGATTCTATCAAATTTCATTCTTATTGTACATCTTATTCATTAGTTTTTTCCTAATAATGTAATAACATAAGCATAAATCATATAATAATATGTCATTATAAATATGTAACAACCATATTTCATATACTATCCGTCCTATTAAAATTCAAATCACCATAGGTGTGTACATACTACATAACATCTCCACGTCATGGTGTAATCTGTTTTTCACCACCACCTTACTTGGATGGGTATAATGGTGGAAATAAAAACTATATATGATTATTATAATAAACTAGTAATTATTATATATTATACAACATCCTCTTCAATACCATTTAACAAATATGGGAACGATATAGCGGTGCATGCGTACGTACTGCTTACCGTCTCCACAGTGCTATGTGATTTGTTCTAAATAATATTCATTAAATAATTGTTATTTAAATTAATTGAATGAATATATATGATATATATTATACAAATAACTTTATTTAAATGATATAACTATTCCTTAAAAATAGGAATAGAACTTATCTGAAAAAACATGCATAAGAACATAATATAGTTAATACCTGAACAACGAGTAACAATTAAATGATACTAACAAATGGATGAAAATATTATAATAAATGTTATCATAATAATTATTATGATTATGGAATAAACCATTTACATTATTAAAATCCTTATACAGGTGTTTCAGATACTTATAAATCCTATCGTACCTAAGGTAATGGATAAATTTTCAAATATTGTTTTTATCTGAGATTGTTTATTCGTAAGTATTTACTAGGGCTTATTTATAATACATGTACATGTTTCCAAAAAATGTATTTAAAAATATTCTTTATATCATTATATAGTTGTTTAAATCCAAGTTTAACCATTGGAAATTTTTTACTAAATGGTATGAGTGGAATCTTTTTTCGTTTTCGGTATGAGGTACTTTTTGACTTTTTCGGAAAAATTACGAGAAGCATGTTTTTTAACTTGTATGGAATGAATATATTTTTATAATTTTTTAATGCGTTATTTATTTTAAGCTTACCCTACAATATTATATGTTTATTTTGACATAAAATTATTTCTTCTAAAATTGTGTGTTATTTTGTGGTAGGAAAAATGTTTTGGAAGAAGAAAATATATTTTCCTCCGGAATGAAGTTCAAGTATTTTATTAAAATTATTTTCCATCTAAGATTATGTAGGTTTATGTTTCATTACTATTATTAGTTTGGTTTGGTTTTTTATGTGATGGAATTATTTTTATAAAAACAATTAATGGATTATGTTATGATATAATTATGTTTAGGAAAACCATTTTATTTCATGGGTTATACTATAAGAAATGCTTTTCTGTTTTTTGTGGAACATATAAGAATGGTTTATATATAAGTTGGGTGGGACCTATATATATCTCCAGAGCATTGGGTAATGATTTATATCTCATGAGATAGTCATAACTAGAACAGAAAGTAAAACCAGTTCAGAAATACAGAGCTGGAATGAGGATTGAACTCGGTTAAGTAACGGACTTTGTCAGCTATAATGGTTATAGAAATTAGAATTGATTAATATGAAATGATTTTATGTGCTTATGTGTGTATGGAGAAAAATATTATGTCTTATGTTATACTATTGGGATTTCATTTCACTTTTATGATTTATCCCATGACAAGATATTTTTATTTAATATTTATCGAATAAGATTTTCAAATGTTATGTTCTTATTAACATGGTGTTATTGATACTTACATTGTTTACCCTTAATGATCATTTGATCTTAACCTTTCATATGTTTCTTTTCCCCATGTCACGAATAAAGGTTTTAAATAGGATATGTCGTAAAAGAGTCTAGTTATGAATAAATAAATTAGAGACAATGTAGATGTTTTATGAATTAGTTTTTTATGTTTCCCAGTTTCTAAATACACTATACCTATACAGTCATGTCATGGCTTTATTATATGTTGTAATGAATATACTTCAATTATGTTGTAATATTAATGTATGTAAATAATGGGTCACTATAAGTAAGGTAGATATTATTTTTTTTCCTAGTAAGTAAATATTTTCATGATACTATAAGTTGATATTATTATAGAATATATATACCTAGGAGTTATAACTTTGAAAAATATTTGTCAGGATTGACATGAGAATTACCTAGTACACAATAGTGGGTTTGAAAATACACTTGGTTCGAATCTCTCAGGAGATATTATTAGGATAATTCAAATTTTATTTACACTTCATTATAAAGGATTTGAATAGATTATGACAATGAATAACCTATAATAAACTTATTTTTTCTTAGTTTTAATAGAAGGTTTCATTATTTGGAAATCAGATATATTATTATATGGTTTTCCCACTATTATTATTGTTTCTCAAACTATGATTTCTTGTTTTATTTAATGGATTATACTCGATGGAATTGTGTTCACATTGAATATGAATAGAAATGTGGTTACTATAATCTACCAAATGGGATGATGATAGGATTGAATGATATCATGATTATTCCTAATCCATTATATCGAAATATGAGTAACAAACTATACCTTAACTAACTCTTGGAATCTCCAATGAAGATATAGATAGAGTTCTCTAAGTGCTAGAGTGGTGGATACCATGGAGGAAAATGGAAATTTTTCTTTATGTTATAAATGTGGAAAGAGACACATAGAAAGGTTACTTAAAGTAATTGTCAAATCATTTATGTGTATTAAAGAATGTCATAAATCAATGAATTACCAAGTAACAATATAGAGTATGTTAAAAGGAAACAATTTCTATCCTACATATCTATTTATATTTAGTTTTCCTAAATGTGGAGAACATGGGAATTATCAATGTCAATTCACTCTTTTAAATGTTAACCCAAAGAACATGGAAGGAACTATATTGTTTAAAAATAGTTTAATTATTTATGTATTGGGATACAATAATTAAATTGTAGAAGTATTTTTTACCAATGATATGTCATTTATAAGAATCATGAAACATCAAAGTATTGTGTAAAATTTCATAAGAATATAAGTATTCATTATCATAAGAGTTATGTATTCCATTATAGTTTATGATTTTAAGGTTTATCATAAGTTAAAAGTCATAAATACACATTTTGAAGATTTTTGTAGTGGGAAAATAACAATATTAAGGGTATTTTTTGAAAAAAATTATGGGAATACAACCCATTGGTTTAGTATATGAAAAAGGCTATTTGATGATGAATGTCTTTACATTTTTTGGACAAAATTTTTAAGGTATTGTTAAAATTTAAGGGATATCTTGTCTTTTAAGTTTTAGTGTTTATGGTTCTTTGTAATTTTGGAACATTATATATATTATATTAACATGGTATTAGAAAAATGAAAACCCACACACTGAGTGAAAACTTATTGAATCCAATGAAGGTCATGGGGATTGAACCCACAATTGATGGATGTTAAGTTTTTGAACCTACTACTAGCCTACATGATATTCTAGTTAATATGTCACTGCTTTTACTTACATTATTTTATGGATAAATATTAATGATGAACTAATAGTGTTACTATTAAAGTCTAGATAATAATAACTTTTTTTTACAATATTAGTTTATGAAAATATTAAAAAAAAGAGTATAATTAATTTTCACCGTTTTATAGATCCTAGAATCCATTAAAAGTTGACATTAGTTCCTCAGGCACAAAGATTCAATTTGGATATTTATTTCATGGTTTATGATATTAAGTTGAAATTAGTCGAATCATAATAAAATGATGAATTTTATTTTATGAAAAAGAAATGTGTCATGTAATAATATATCCTTTAATACATAGAGAGTAAATGAATTACCAATTTTAGTTAATTAATATGGAAACCAAAATCATATCCTATTACATTAATATCTGATGAATTAAATTTTCTTCTATATCATCATATATTTATTTTTTTCTGGCCATTAAATTTCGATCGATCATTAAATTTGTTACAATCAATCATCTATATCCCTCTCTATAATTATGTATTCTTTTCTTCCATGTCCATATATTCACTTCCAACAAATATTATCCCACCTGGATTCCTAGTTATGTGTTATTCCACAAGAATATTCTTATATATCTTTCATTTCTTAAGAGAAATTTTTATTATTCCTTTTATGGTGTGGTTTTTTAAAGAATTAATTATCATATTTCAAACCCATTATTTACAATTTCATGTTAAAATTTCAAGGATACATTTTTTTAAATGTTAGGAGAATGTAACAGACTGAGATTTTAAAATAATATCATCTTGTTTGATACAATATATAACACACAACACCAATATTATATGAAATTTTAACACCCCATGACTTTATTATATCTTAAATTTAAAATTAATTCATTCTCTTTGATAGCTTATGATGTACACAACACTAGGATAAAAATAAACACAATACTCTATTAAAATATTATTATATAAAATGTGACCATTATAGAAAATCCATTATGTTAGTGGGTTTGAATAAGACAAAATATATTATAAAAAACTATTTTTACACATCTCCATTGGTTATATATTGGTTACAATTAAAAATAAAAATAATTGAGTTGAAAAAGTATTGTTTTCTAAAAACTATATTTTGACTAAAATATGTTTTAGTGATACATTGTGTACGTAACTTAAAACTTATTTTACCACATTAATTTTTTTAAAAAAAAATTAAATTTATTTTTTAAATCATCATATCAAATATATCATAGGTTTAAACGACTTAATTTTTCTGAAAAGTAATATTTTTCAATCAATAATAAATAATACTCATTTTTATTAAAAACAACATTTTTGTTCAAATAATTTACATGCAAAATATTATTTTAACATGTTCCTAAAAGTAATTTTAGTTATATTTTATATTTATAAATAAAAATTATGTTATTTTAATCAATTTAATATTTAATTTTCATATTGATACAGTTAACACAGGTGATAAGTTTCTATTTTGAAAACCACTTTTTGTCACGTATGCGGGTAAAATCATAATTTATATTGTAATACTTATTTGAATTTAATTTATAAAAATGGATTCCATATTTTTAATCATAATAAATTTTATTATCTAATAAGTTCAACTAACTTTTTTCCATTATTAATATAAAAAGTAGTAAAAATTAATTATTGTGGTTAAAGTAAAAACTTATTCAATTGGTGGTTAAAAACAATAAAGGTTAAAATGACCTAAAAACATGTAAACATACAATTTTATACACATATTTAGACCTTACATAATACTAGTTTCAATAATGACCATTTTTTATGCTTGATCCATGATAAAAATTTTGGTGTGATTGATTCTTTTCAAAAAATCCATGTGTATCCTCTCCCTTAGTTATAAAAGGCCACCCCCTATCCTCCCCTCTTCAAATATAAAAATTTATTTAGTACATGAAATACATATAAAAATTACTTACTTACTCCCCAAAAAACATTTTAGATCCATTTTTTTTCATAAATCTATCCTGGGAAGGATTTTGGGGAAAACCTAAAGAGGTTGTCTGAAAAGAGTTATCATTCTTAAATGATAGTCAATATATTATTTATTATTCCACATATTTTAAATATTATTCATAATTGGTATTATAAAAACACCAATATATACCATATACTATGATTTTATTAATTTAATGTAATAATTTATATCCATCTCCTCTTCCATTAAATGGGAAACTAATTTGTTGATCGTGTGTATGATAGAATACCACCTCGTGAACTGATGTACCCCATTTTATATCACAGAAACTTATTTCAAAACATAATTATGTATTTAATGCATATATATAATATTTATTATTTATTTATACTTGTTTAATTATTATATCACATATAGCTTCTTACTATTAATTCCTTTTAAAATATGATAACGTCGCTCGTGTGTAAGGAAGACTGTCGCCTCTCGAAGCAATGCGATTCAATTTTCAATTACACTATACATGGAAGGTAATAATGATAAATGAATGAATATATGTGATAAATATGAGATGATATAATTTATTTTAATGTATTATATCATAATCTTCCATACTCGTTTACACATTAAGGGAATAACAAAGTTGCTCGTGTGTTTCTAAAACCTACCGTCTCCATAAAGTGATGCGATACATTTTTCATTCCCATGTTTTATGAATAGTTATTATAATGTATATACTAATTAAATATTATATTTATTCCATTAATATAATTCTATATATTATGGATATAAATACTATAAAAAATAATGGGAACATTCATGACCAAACATGCTTGAGAAAACATAGCAATTAACAAATTAAATAATGAAATTAATGAAAGGTTATTAATAAAAGGATGGTAATAGGTTATAATATGAGAATATATGATTTTATAAATTTGAATATTTTTAATTATAAATGAATAACATTCTTAAAACCATTATACATTATGATAAAGTACGTTCAACTTGAAAGAAGTGTAAGGTAAGGGTCTTCATCTCAATTTCCCTAAATTAAGGCATGTTATAATATCATGAACCTAATTTATTTTTTATAGTGTATATACAACCCCTTTTCTTGTAATATAATGAAAACTCAATACATCATTTTATTTTATGTTTTAATTTTAATTATTTTATCTAAGGGGGTTTCCCTTGAAAATTACCAGGTGTTAAAGTTATTCATAACTAAATTTCATTTCTTTGGGTTATATTAGTTCTTCATGGTCTTTGAAATTAATTATTATGTTAATAAATACTCTTGTATATATTATGTTTTATTTATAAGTTGTTTATTTGGATTTAAATTCTATAAAAATAATTGATTCATTGACTAATTCCCAGTTCATCATTATGATCATTATAAGGGTTTATTTCATAATCTTATTTTAATCTAGATTGTTTATACATGAAATTTCATTAAAGTAAATTATTTTATAATTTTAAAATCAACCCATTTAATTTTATTATCCTATGGTTATTAATAATATTATCAATTAATATTATCATATTCTTCCTTATGGTACTTACAATGATTGAGAAAATGTTTTTAATAAAATACAAAATCATTTATCTATTTGGTCAAAAATAATTTTTATACCAATTCTATGTTCTCTAACATTGTATTAAGAAATGTTTTTAATTACCTCATAATGATTTATTAATTTTTTACCCCTTTTTAACTTTTTACAAAAAATTGATAGGAATATTCATGTCATTTTCTAAACAAGTACCGTTTGTATTTTACTGAAATTGTGAAATGAATATTTATTTCATTATGTATGGCATGTAAACAATTTACTATCTTTATGAAAACCCATTTTTTAAATTATTATATTATAATTTTCAAAGGTTATTCTCACTGAAAAGTAGTTTCAAAACATTTTTTTTAACTTTATGTTTTTCAAAATATTTTCAAATTGATAAGTTTGTTTTCATCAAGCATGTTTTTAATTGAATTTTTTTTCATAAATTACATTAAAACATTATTTTAATTATCATAAAACAGGGATAATTTGTATTGATACCATAATTATTATTTCTATAGATGTTTTATGACCATTTTGAATACAGATATTATTGAAATTATCTTTCTTGATTTATTTAAACATTAACTTTACCATGACTTATTCACATTATTATCACCATTGGAAAATACATTTACTCTAAATATCCATATTATTTATCATTGATATATTTATTACATAAAACTATGTCATGTTTATATATGGTATTTTACATTTAATGTAATTTTATTATCAAAGGAAATATTAATAAATATGTATTCATTAATCCATACAGATATTTGATGATAAGACACATTATTCATTAATTAATTAAATTTTTCAAAATATGAGTAATGATTTGGACATGTAGTGGAAGTTGGGTCCTGCTTATCGAAATCACTTTGATGCATTTCTAGTCTCATGAGATAAATTTGTTAGCTATCCTTAGATAAAGGGGTTTCTTGGGTATACCTACCAATCAGTTTTAAAATGTCTTGTGAAAGGTCTTGACAGTAGAGGTATCAGGATGTCTGGGATCATGACATCTCATTATTAAGAATTTCCTTCTTCAAAATTTTAGTTATTACTATCCTTGATATTTTTTCAATTATATTATTTATATATGAACTTCATTATCTGTCTATTGATTAAGTGTCATGGGTTTTCAGTTATTTACCTGTCCATATTGATTATTCCTTATCTAATCATGATATTAAAATTATTAAAATTCATTTTTTGTTCATTTATTTACATTACAATATTTATTTTTTATATTCATTAATGAAAACATCCATTATACTTAAACATTACTAATAATTTGTGATAACTATTATTTTTTTCCTTTCCCATGAATCTTGGAAGTGTACTATGAATAATTATCAAGGATATGGTAGAAGGAATAATGATATTATCAAAAAAAAAATATGTTATAATTTGTGTATACTCCTGTAATATGGTAATCATATATGAATCAAGTTTACCAGTACTACTAAGCTAATAGTTCTTTTGGGATGTAATTCCTTATATCTTAATTTTACTTTGTAAAGTATACACCAAATTCAGAATACTGGGATCATGGATGTTAAAGTTGGTATCATATGAAGTTTTGTGTAAACCATGGGAAATATATTTCGGAAAACATAGATTAGGTATAATAACCATACAATACACATTGTAGGTAATTATAGATTAGAATCCTAATGTTTTGGTATGGTATAGATTATGTGGTTTTCTTAGAAATTCATTTATTTAAGCATAATACAAGTGGATGTGGTTATGGAACTGCTGTACCTAGGGGTAATAACTATCAAAAGTTTCATTGGTCATGTTAATTGAAAGGATTGTATAAAAAAGAAATTTATGTACCATGATAAAGGTGATATCAGAAGTTAATGTTGAAAATTGCATCCAGATTATAGGAGATCTAACATCTAGTAAGAAATATATAGAAGTATGGAAGTTAGACATGTGAAAAAGAAATGAGAATGCTGCTCTAATGAATGGATTAAAGGTTTATAATAACTAAGTACATGGTTTTCAACACTCTTTGAATGATAAATATTAATATTCTATATCTTTTTTAGTTTGGGAATAATATCATCATAATTTTAAAACATCTAGGTGTGGATCAAGGAATTTAAGGATTGGTATGTCCCCCAGTAATTTTCCATTCCATAAAAAATAAAAATCAATGTATTTTAAAGACTACTCCATCCTTTTGAAGCCTATGGTCACCAAATAAGCTCTAAAATTAAAAATGTTGTACATTGGGGGGTAGAGGGGGGAATCATCTCCTATTTATGAGAACATAGGACTAGCTCTTGTCCTCCATTAAAAAAATATGATTAATGGAGATTTCAATATTATAATGTCAAAGGCTGATGCTGATAGAATTTATGATGGATCAATCCTAATTTCTCTTAATAATGAAAACGATGACTGGATGATCAAATAAGATCATATATTGGAACATGGAATAAACAAGGGGAAAATTAATTTATATTAATACATCCAAAGTTGGGACATAATTTCCAATGATCATGATGTTATTATCATGGATAATCCGGAGATGCAGATAACATTGTTGAAATTATACTTATACCAGTTAAGTAAATTCAATAATATTATCTTTATTTTTGTAGATTTTGTGAGTTCATTCTATGTTTATCACACTTATGTTTTAGCATGTGTGATTTATCACTTTTTCCTTAAATGTTCTTTGAAAATAAAATTTTTATTTTGGGGGTCTTGACTTGAGAGTTATATGGAACACAATAACATACCATATTTTTTATATATATTGAAACTCATTAGAGATATGCTCTAGATAATTCCCATTTTATTTACAAACCATTTTAAAGGATTTGAAAATATGATGATAATGAATTACCAAGATTAAACATGTGGTTTCTTAAATATAATTGAAGGTGCCATGATTTAGACATCCTATAAATTATTATACAGTTTTCCTAATTTTATTATTGTTACTAACACTATTCTTTTTTATTTTATTAATTTGATGATACCTAAAGGAATTGTTGTAACATTGGATATAAAAGACACTATTGTGACTATGATAAAAAATATTTTGATGATAGGAGTGATAGATATCATGATTATTCCTAATCAGTTATATTGAAATATGATTAAAAACGTATACCTCAACTAACTCCTAGATTCACTAAAGAATATAAGGATGGTGTTTACTAAGAACTCAAGTGGGGAAGACCAATTATAAAATAAGGTATGATTTCGTTCATGTCATAAATATGGAAAATGACACTTGGGAAGGTGTCTCAAAGGAATAGGAAAACGTTTTTGTGTGTGTAAAAGAAGGGCACAAAGCAATGAATTTTTGAAAAAAATGAATAGTATGACGGATAAAAATAACTTTCATCATAAAGATCCATTTATTATTCATTGTCATAAATTTTGGTAATATGGGAATTATATAAGTCAATTAAATCATCTAAAGGTTAACCCCTATACCCAGGAAGGACCACGGTTAAAATAAATCGATTGGTGTATTTATGTATTGGTATTTATGAATTAAATTTTAGAATTATTTTTTCAATGATATTTGTGTTATAAGAATCCTGAAATGACTAAGGATTGTATAAAATTTCAAAAGCATATATATCATCATTTCCATAATATTTATAGATACCAACATGGGATAAGATTTTAAGGTTGATGGTATACGGAAATTTTGATATTCCCCTTTTCAACATTTTTGTGGTGGGAATATAACATGATTAAAGATATTTTTTGAAAATATTTATGATAGTGTAACCCATTGGTTTACTATAATAAAATGTTATTTGAGTAACAATGCCTTTTCATTTCTGAATTTAATATAAAAGGTATTCGTAAATTTTAAGGATTAAATTATATTTTATGTTGTATTAATTGTTCATCATCACAATTTGGGAATGTTATAGGAATTATATTAATATTGTTTTATATAAATGACAACCTATTTAATGGGTGACCAAAAATTTCATCTGGAGAAGGATGTAGGGATTATACCCACAACTAAAGGATGATAAGGGTTTAACACCTACCATTGTCCAACATGATGTTCTAGTTAATTTTTAAAAAAATTTACTTACACAATTTAATGAATAAATATTAATGATGAACCATTACTATTACTATTGATGTTTAGATATTAATAGCTTCTGTTAACCATATTGGTTTTGGAAAATTTCTAGAAATAGGTATAAGGCCCTGTCATGATTTTATGGACCATTAAATCTATTAAAAGTTAATATTAGTACATAACCTATAAATAAGTATTTTCGATATTTATTTACTTGACTAAGATATGAAGGGGAGAATCAATGAACCATAACAAAATCTTTAAATTGTTCTTATAAAATAGATGCATACCGATTAAGTATATTTCCTTATATTATTAGATAGTAAAAGAAGTACTCAACTTTAATAAAAAGGGTCATGAATCAAAAATATTATCCATTTACATTCACGTACAATAAATATAATGGTATTTTATATCATCATAGATTAATAGTTTTGTGGTCCTTAAATTTCTATTTATCATTCACTTTCTTGTGATTAATGATCTATAACACTGTCTATAATTATTTATGTTTTTCTTCCGTGTTTATATCTTCACATTCCACCTTTGTTATACTACATGAAAACCATGTAATGTGTTATTACATATGACCATTATTGTTTATCTTCCTATATTTTAAGAGGAATTTTATTAATACTTTTAGAATGTGGTCTTTTAAAAATGTAATTTTCAAAACACTCAATTTAAAAGTTCAAGTTTAAATTGTGAGGATGGAATTTATTGAAGGTGGGTAGAATGTTACACCAAAATATTTTAAAATAATAACACCATATTTGATAGAATATATGACACAAATGACCAATATTGGAAGAGATTGTAACACCCAAGACTTTATGGTATATTTAGTTTTGAATAAATTCAGTCACATTGACAGCTAAAAAGTACACAATACTGTGTTTTAAAAAACAAAGTATTCTATTAAAATATTATTATATAAATAATGATCAATATATCCTAGTAAATATGTTTTTGGGTATTAATAAGACTACCAAATTTATGAAAATATATATTTCACACATGTTCATTGGAAATATATTTTTTATACAAAAAAAACATTTGAATGATAATGAAATGTTTTCTGAAAAACATTATTATTTATAAATATTTGTTTAGTACAGCTTTACCCACATAATTTTAAATTAATTTCTACCACGTTAAAGAACCTTATTTTATTACTTATAATAACAAAAATATATTAATGTGATTTTCTGTTTCTTCTAAAATCTTTTATTTTTCAATGAATAGTAAAAAATAATGATCTATATTAAAAACTGCAATTTATTTAATGAAATTATAAGCCCCATTTTATTTTAAAATGGTTTAAAAAGTAATATTAGTTTAATTATAAATTTATTAATCAAAATTAGGACATTTTAATCAGTTAATAATTATTTTTTATATTAAAACCATACATACTTATGAGAATTCGTACTTTTGAAATCTTCTTTTTCATCGCATCTATGGGTATAATTTTAAATCAAATTTTATTACTTCTCTTAATTTAATTTTTAAAAATGGATTATATATTTAGAATAAAAATAATTTATATTATATAATAAGGATAAAATAAAAATTTTAATATTATGGATAGTAAATGTTTTAAAAATTAATAAGCATGGCTTAGGTATAATCTGATTTACAGATTGGTTAAACTAAAAATTATAATTGTTTAGTTGACCTCAAAAATTTTAATAAATAAATTGTATGAAAATATTTACACCTTATAACCTATTAGGTTATTTAATAAACAATTTTATATGGTTTTTTATTAAAAACATGGTTTTAATTAATTCTTTTCCAAATTTCCTTGTCTCCCCTCCCATGGTTATAAAAGTCCATCCACTCTCCTCCCATCTTCACACATGGAAAGTTATTTTTTCATCCAATACCTACACTAATCGATTCCTTAATCCCCTAAAAATATCCCAAATACCTTTTTATCATAAAATCATCATATTAAATATTTTATTTTAAACCTAAAGAGTTTGTCTTAAGAAAAGGTATTGTTCATAAATGATTTTTATTATTTTATTTATTCTTCCACATCCTTAATGTATTATTCAATTATGCTAGTATAATAACACCAGTATATAATATTTACTGAAATTTTATTATTTCAATTGAATTAATTATATTTGTATCTTCTCCCATCAAATGGAAACATTGAATCAATGTCCCAATGAAATAATAAAATTACATTGAGATCAAAATATCATAAAATATATGTATATACACCATGTTAATGAATATAGGTCCATTATCAAAACATTTGTCTCATAGAAGGAAAATCGAGACAAAATTACCTTACCGATTGGGTAACTTTTGAATTGAAAAACCCTATGAAATAGATATAATAAAATGGATTTGTAAATACCGATAAATTTAAGGGTAGTAATCAGACAGTACATTCATGGTAATTATATACATCACACAAAATAAATCAGTGTTGAATAAGGCGTAACTCTTGCACAAAGAAGTTGGACAAGAAAACCCATTACCTTATGTCTTGATTCTCATTGTACATGTACCAACCTATTGTATAATAAATTTATTATCGAGCAATATTCAATTATATCATACCATATATTATTTTCATAGGACCTTTATTAACCATTGGTTAATAATTTCATGTTAATGATACATTTCAGGTAATAACCGCTTTGTTTTTCACATTGTTTTCATTTGTTATATTTTTTTCCTCTTACTTAGAACATAATTTAATCATATAATGACTGATAAAAATGATATATATATATAATACTTATTCAGTATATATATATATTTATATTAATCTTTTAAATATAAAAATTAGAAATAAAATACACCATTTATAGAGACGGTAGATCGAACGTACACATGGACGTTGTTTCTATTTTCCTGTTGTATTTTTAAAGAAGGAAAAGTAAATGATATATATATATATATTATCATTAAATTATAATTATTATTTAACATATATCAGATATTTATATTAAAATAAACAATTATACATTCTAGTTAAAGCATGATTGAATCACATCGCTTCCAAGAGACGATAGTTCACACATCTACAAATAAAGTTTTTGTATTCTAAAAAATGAAAATAATGAATGTATTCGTTATATAATAATTCAATAATTTTAAATAAATCATAAATATAATATATTTAACATAAAAAAAGATATTAAATCATCATTCCCAACCTTTAAAGGTGGTAATGGAATAATGAATGACATCAGTTTATGCGGTGGTAGTATTCCGTACACACGAACAATGATTGTGTATACCATTTGATAGAAGTTTGTGTCAGTATTGGTCGTTCCATTAACATAAAATTATATCATTGTATTTTTGATACTTATGTTATTATATAAACAATAAATATGAATAATTGATGTGGTGGATAAATAAATAAAAAAAGTGCATGTTGAAAGATGTTGCCTCTTCTTTATGTAACTCCTTTTGTTTTCCACTAAAGAAATTTTTTGGTTGGATTTAGGTAGTGATCCAAAATCTTATCAATGGAAATTTCCTTATTATAAATATTTTATATATTATAAACCACATAAAATCGCATAGATAACTCAATACCAACTTCATAAATAATGAATGAATTAAATAATAGTTATTCCAATAAATTCATGAAACTATATTGATGGAATATTAACTTGACCTTTCGAATAGTAATGTGAACATTAGAAATATTAAATTTAAAAATAGATTAGTAACATCATATATGAAATTATAAATAAAATTTTTTATTCTTATAAATGATAATATGATATAATTATATCATGGTATTAGTAAAAGATGTTTTTAAAATTCTTAATTCAGTGTTGCTATTTTGATAAAACATTAAAGTTTATTTACAATTTTATAATTAATATAATGATTTAAAAGAAATTTTATTTTTTAAAAATATATAAATAAATAAATATTTTTTTGTATTATGATTATAATATTTTTTTATGAGACCTCAATTAATTTTTCCAAGTGTTGAAAAATAAGTGATAGTTTTAAAATCAGTAATTTCCATGTAAATTATGATTTTAATTAAAAATAAAATTTCTCATATTTAAAAAATTTATTTTCAAAAAATTGAGTTCAATATTAAATTAAACATATTTAAAAATGGTTTTGGGTGAATTCTTTTTTATGTTTAAAAAATAGTGGACTTTTTGGTTAGTAGTGAAATACGATAATTTATAGTATATAACAATATAAGTTTAAATAACTAGTTCTTGAGTCATGGTTGATGCAAGCACCATAATATATAATAATCCATATTTATTTAATACTAGTACTCCCCCGTACGATGCACGAAACTATAAAATAATTCTTATTATTAACTATAGATTACTATTTATAAAACATAATAGTTTATGTTAATATTGAATATATTTGAAAAGAAAATGACATACATAATAATGAATAAAAGTTGCAGAAATTGAAGAAGAAAATTTAGATACTGGGAAACCTTCTATATAAAATTAACAACGATGGAACCAAATGTAGGAAGTAATGAAAATTATTAAATAATATATTGAAAATATAAATTTATTCATAGAAACAAAGTATGAAATTATAATTTGCACAGATTAATCAATTTTATTTTGAATTCATCTTTCAATGAAAAATTATGGTTCTACATAATTTAAAAAATATATAATGTCATTGTACTCAATGCACTGAAACAATTTTTTCTGTTTTACTGAAAAATCATTATTGTAGTAAAAAGAAAAAATTAATATTTTATTAAATAGAAGAATGTTAATATAAAAAAGAATAATAATATATTCTCAACAAAGGGAAATACGATAAATGATGTATTATTTAGATAAATTTTGATGAAGTAAAATTAACAGTGAAACATTCAAACTCAAACTGCAATTGTTTCAAAGTTAATTTTGAGCGGAACACATGGAAACAAAAACAGATTGATTGGACACAATTTTTAGTTAGCAAAGAGTTGGGTGAAAAATATTACAGTAACATAATACTATAATATTATATGGTGTACCCATTGAAATGAAACTAAATTCAATAAATTGTGGTAGTAAAAACCTTCCAAAATTTGGATCTTGTGGAGCTACAGTAGACAAGTATTGGTGGTTGTTGGTTGGTAGTAATCTGGTACCTGCACATGTTTGTAGAAATAGGTTACAAATGCGGAAAACATTTTTAGATATGATACATACACAATAGCAACATTTTATGCCTCTAATATGCTTGAAAAATCACATGACCATGCAAACAGAGATAGGGAAAATGTTCGTAAAAATTAAACAAACCAAACCATTCATCTATTTGAATCTTACCATAATTTCAATTAGCCTCGTTTCGAATATAACCTGCAAAATCTAAAAGATAACTAATGTAGTTCTAATTGTAGGATCTGTAAATCACCAAGAAAAAATATGTAATACACAACTCTAGCAAAGAGTAAAAATGAAGGCAATGACAAACTAGCTTAACCAAAAGTACCCACCCATCCATTATATCTCTTATGTTGAAATCCAGTGGACTCCTGCAATGGACCCACATATAACAGGAGGGTGAATTTAAAATACCAAGCATGTTTTGCTACATTCTAAAAAACAATCATTAATAAATCATATGACAAAAAATTAAAAACACAATCAATAGTTGGGTAGAAAATAGAAAATAAATAATATTTTGAATGTGTAATATGAAATATACAATGGGCAGTTATTATGAACATTAAATTAATGGAAGATTAATCTAGATGCATTACCGGTATGAAAAAGAGAGTTGGTCTATCTTCCCCAACTTCATTTTTCTTGAAATGGAGGAAGATGCCCAGTCACATCCCCCACCGACCCCTCCCCCTGTCGAGCCCCATCCCCCCTGCCCAGCCCCATCTCCCACCAGCCCATTCCCCCTGCCCAGTTCTTCCCCTCTCATCCCCTCCACCTGCCCAGCCCCTTCCCCCACCAGCCCCCCCTACCTAGAGCCATCCCCCACCATCCCCCTCCCCCTTGCCCTATTCTTCCCCTCTCATCCCCTCCCCCTACCCAGCCCCTTCCCCCACCAGCCCCTCCCCCGGCCCAGCCCCATCCCCCCTGCCCAGCCCCATCCCCCACCAGCCCCCTCCCCCCTGCCCAGTTCTTCCCCTCTCATACCCTCCCCCTGCCTAGACCCTCCCCTCCCAGCCCCTCCCCCCTGCCCAGCCCCATCCCCACTGCCCAGCCTCATCCCCCTTACCTAAACTCATCCCCCACCAGCCCCCTCCGCCCTACCAAGTTCTTCCAAATAAATAAAATTATGAATTGTAGTAAGTTGTAACAGCAATCACTCTAATAGTAATCACTCAATTTTGGGGATGTATTAATAATTAGATATATAAACACATTCACACCTATAATAGGTTCAAATAATGCATGGACACAATATTCTGTAACATTAAATTCAATCCCATCTAAATAACACATCTGTTAAAATCATGATGACATGAGATAGAAATATCAAACATACTAATTATTAGGCGTGCACCAATGGTCTAAATATAACTAAAAAAACTATAAACAATACGTTATAAAATAGAAATTGTAATATAATTTCAGGATTAAGAAACATGATTAATGATATTACCTTCCAAAATAGCATGCTTTACATGTTTTAATGACATTAAACATCTCACCATGGGATATGACATGGGTGTTTTAAATCCCAGCTCCTTCCCCCACTAGCCCCTCCCCCCTGCCCAGCCCCATCCCCCACCAACCCCCTCCCCCCTTCCCAGTTCATCCCTTCTCATCCCCTCCCCCCTGCCCAGCCCCTCCCCTCACAGCCCCCCATGCCCAGCCCCATCCCCCATGCCCATCCCCATCCCCCACATGCCCCCTCCCCCTGTCCAGTTCTTCCCCTCTCATCCCCTCCCCCTGGCCAGCCCTTTCCCCCACCAGACCCTCCCCCCTGCCCAGTCCCACCCCCTACCAAGCCCCATCCCCCACCAACCCCCTCCCCCCCTGCCCAATTCTTCCCCTCTCATCCCCTCCCCCTGCCCAGCCCCTTCCCCCACCAGCCCCTCACCCATGCCCAGCCCCATCCCCATGCCCATCCCAATCCCCCACCAGCCCCCTCCCCCTACCCAGCCCCTCCCCTCCCCTCCCTCCAAACTAGCTTCAACCATAATTGATTCCACCAGGATATAGAGTACCCTGCAATCAAACTTAAACAGTTAAAGCTTTAGGTCATAATTTTTTGTTACAAGTATGGAAAATATATGATCATTCAACTATAAAATATAAATTTAAACTTTTTATGGATTTATATGAACTGTAGTCTTCAATAAACTAAAACTGGGTCAAAAAATGTACAGATTACATGATACACGTGATTGTCAAATATCACAATAATCAGTAGATTTCATGACAGACGTGTTAAACATGTTTGCAAAAAAGATTACATATTTTGTTAAAAAATGTTAACAAAAATTGTCAAAAAATTATAAAAATGTTAAGAATATACATCTTATAGATCACAGAATGAGTTTTCATTCCTTTGAACAATGTGTAGTATCAGTTGTAATAAGATGTGCCAAAAGAGTTGAATGTGTACCTAATCTTCCTGCAATAGTCATCTCATTGCTTGCACCTGCTAGAACATCCCTGTGTTCTCCTTCCATAAGAGTTGAATCTGTACATAAAGCTTAATAAATAATTTATAGAACTTGAAGAAAAATAATTTAATGACCAATAAAAATGTATTATGTTACCTTACGTGATTCATAGTCTTTGTGCCTAAAGCACACTAATCCATAGATATTGTTTCAATGAAACCCAGTTTATATGTATTGGGGAAATATATACCTACAAATTTCAAAAAAACACGCATTATTTAGTTAATATAGATGAACATCATATAGAATAATGACCAGTTGATAGTGGTGTTTTTTTCATTCTAAATAATCGATCAATAAACATATTAAATTGAAAAGTCAAAATAAATCGAATTCTAGCAGATAGTTTCTTCAGTTGGTTAACAAAGATAATGACCATGTTTATTTCTTTATTAGAATACATTCAAAGAAAAAATAGAGAGTTCATAATAAGAAAAAAAATATGAATGAATGAAGCCTGAAAAGAAATTGTATCATTATAAATAATATGAAATTATTAAATAGTTTCCATTGTGAAGGGATGAGTTCAGACTGATGTGTCAACCATAGCATATGAATACTACTAATCCCTATAATACTGAAATATGAAAGCCTAATGGTAATTTCAGTCATACTTAAAAGGAATAGAGGAGTATTGATCATTAAATTTCCTATTTATATTAGTCGAAATGAAGAAAACCTAAGTCATTATAATTTTCAATTCATGATAATTAATATACAAGTGAAACAGAACATTCAGCATGCATGAAAACCTGAACTGAGCCTTTGAAGTTGCTCAATAGCATTGTGTTGTTGTTTTAATGCTTTCATGAATAGAGACATGTAATGGGGAAGTAGAAGGTCTTCCATATTTGTTCTAACTGTTGTAGACATTCACTCAAGCCAAGAATGTTCAACATAGAGTTTTCAATCACTTCATAAGACCTGATAACATGAAATTAAATTAAAAATATATATTTGAAGACTATTGTTGTAGTGTGATAATCAAAATCACCATTCAACTCAACTTTGAAGCCATATAAATAATAAGTACATGTAGAATATGCAAAGAAACATAAGACTATGCATGTATAAATAATGGAATAATTATGTTAATATAACCTCTATTGGAAGGCCTATTACCAAAACCTTATTATGTACCACCTTTGTATAGACTCACATTCTTTAGCAGATCTATTACGAACAACTGGGCATTGAAAAAACACAAAATCAGTCAAAAATATTTTCCCATGGTGAATCATTTGACTATCATACTATAGCCACAGAATATACATTGTCAAAGAAAACAATGGAAGAACCGTAAATGGTGAAGATAATAAGGATTCCCTTGATCTCTTCATGTGGAGGGTGAGTCACCTGCAATATATAAATAAAAATAATCGATATTCATCTTGAAAGATGAAGTGCGTAATTAAAACATTATGAGATGAATATCCCATAATGGAGACAAAACTCATTGAATCACAACATAATCATACTAAAATACTACATTGTCAATATACATTAAAGTCGATAGTGAAAACATAATCGTATTAAAGAATTATAATAATTTGTTTCATATGTTTTTTGTTCACAAAAATCAATATAGAGTTGAGTGAATAGGGAAGACAGATTACCTGCATTCATATTCTAGATGAAGGAGAGGTTAACCCCATGATATTACGACCAATAACCTGCATTCACATAGTGTGTACCTCCAAATAAAAAATGATGCATGGTAGTAAGCAGTGAAAGTAATCACTCTAACAGTAATCACTCATTCTGTGGGATGTATTGATAATTAGATATACAAACACATACCCACCAATAATAGGTTCAACTAATGCATGAACACAATATCTTGCATCATTATATTCAATTCCATCTAAATAACACATCCATTCAAATCTTGATGACATGAGATAGAAATAATAAACATACTGATTATAAGTCTTGTACCAATGATCCAAAAATACAGGAAAAAACTATAAACAATACATTATAAAATAAAAATTGTAATATAATTCCAGGATTAGGAAACATGATTAATGATATTACCTTCAAAAATAACATGCTTTACATGTCTTAATGAAATTAAACATCTCGACCATGTGATATGCCATGAGTGTTTTGAAGCCCAGATAGAACATAATCATGGTTAGAAATACTTTCATACTTTTGTAACAATCAAATAGATTGGAATATAAATATAACATAAGCTATAAATAAAATAAATGTTACCATAATTTTAAAATCATTTATAGAATTTTATATTCCAATGAAAATACATGTATTCGTAGTATAATTTAATATGTTGTATAGTTGTATGTAAGAGAAGTAAAGGTGAATTTTCATAGTAATCCAATGTCTTAAAAGTGAAAATATCCAGATATAGTGTTTATTTAGATATTATGAATTTTGAAATCTTCAAAACCCAAAAACTATACTTGTTCTCATCATTATAATGTATCTAGGAATAATTCTTTCAGGAAATGGAGGACAGTAAAACTGAACCATATCATGTGTCAATATTGAATAATAAGGGGAAAATTATTTTTAAAAACTATATATATAGGTTACAACAGTGTAAAATCAAAGTTACCTTAGATACAGGCCACACAAATCACTATCTGAATTTGTGTCAAAGGAATGGCTTGAAATCATTTGAAATGGATAGATGCTAAAGGTAATAATTCTGAGTAGACTGTCAGTGTTCGACCACCACTGTGTCATATAAAACTGTGTAGGCCAGAGTACTCTTTCCTCCCAAAAAATAGAGAAACCTACAACCAGTTCTGTCATATACTAAATAATAATAAAATTTGGGAAACAACAATAAAACAACGAATCACTATATAACCATATTTACACAAGAGAAACAACCACAATACATAGAAAACAAATCTATGAACATGGGGGGAGAAGATTAAAAGGAAGAATAAAAATATGGTATATAAGGATTTGAAAAATCCTATCTCAAAACAGTCCTATTAAAGATCACTGGATATTTATGCTCAATAAATATAGAATGTTCTAAATAATTATTGACCGAATGAAAGAAGTAGATCCTTAATTCCTGAAACATGAAATAATGTGAAATTGAAATAGAATATGAGAAATTCTATTGAATACAGTGAAAATAAAAGGTGAATACTGGAGAAAATTTCAACAGTGGAGATAGGGAGATGAAATTACTGCATTAGTAATGCATCTCGTAATGGGATGAAGCTTTAAAATGAGTAAATCCTAACCCATAGTTGATATTTGAAAATGAACAAAAATATGTACTTTCAATATAGGGTTTGTTTTTTGGGTGTTGAAGCTTACATCGGTTTGGGTAGGCGATGAATATTGAATGAAGACTTTCTTTAAGAGAAAGGGATAATGGTATCCAATGGCGAGGAAGTTCACGCAATTTATTGCAGGAGCTGGAGTCGGCGATAGTCGTAGGCGAGGAAGATCATCCGATTGTATGTGGGTGAGGATTTTTTGTGGATTCTGTGGAGAGTAGGATACACCAACATCTGGAGGCGAGGCAGCAGTGAGGTATTCCCTGGGTGGAGAATGAGGCTTGGAAACCCTAATAGGTAGGGAAGAGTGGTGGCAACTGAAGGCGAAGGAGATGTAGTATGTGGAGGCGGCAGTGGGACTAGAGAGGATAGTCGAGAATGGGAGTAGGATAGGGGAGTTGGGGAATGGAGGGAAATGGGAACCCTAGATGATCTAGAAGAAATTCCCGATCGGGGACGGGATACCACAAATTTTTGTGGATTTGGAGGTGGAATTTGATGGTTTTCGGTGACGTGGACCATTGAGAGGGTGAAACTTTATCTAGAAATAATCTATGTTTATTATAGATAATTGATAATTGATATTTAGTGATAAGGTTCAAAATATTCATAGTCCTGTTGCAAAATAATAAACTAATGAACAAGATAATAAAAAACACCACTCTCCTCCCTTATCAACACCACCCCTCACACCTCTAATGCCATTACAATTACCCAATTTCTGCCCAATTATTTTCCCAAAGATCTCCCACAATTAAATGATCGATTGGTATCATCAAAAGATGAAAACCAATTCCTGAAATTTATTTCTCAAGGAGATGAGTTTAAGAGGTAAATCTTCTTCTATTTTCTTTTAATTTATTTTCAAGTTATTTTCTTTTATTTTCTTATTATCTCCTCACCTCCCCTAATCGAAGTGAAATTATAACTATATTATATTATATATATTTTAATTTTATTATATTAATGTAATCATTCATTATCAAACCAATTCTCTGATCCCTTTTATTGCAAAAAATTAAATCATTGTTCATGATGTGTCGATTTAACGCCATCGTGGATGATGCATTTTCATTTTCATTTAACACATTTAATGTTGGTCATAAAATTATTATAATGGATTCTAAATTCTATAAAACATATTTTATAACCTTTTTTATTTTATTGAACTAACTTATATACATAATATTAAATAATAAAACAAAATGAGTTATTTGTGATCGAAAAAATCCAAAATTAATCTAAACGGTTGTCATTAAAATTGAATCTATTGAATCATCATCATGAAAAGAAAAAATATTATATAATAAAAATTAAACTTATTGAATTAAATTATTAATATTTCATATTAATTTTGGATAATTGACCCCATTTTACATGATCTTCCAATAATGTATACAAGTGAACCGATCATGAAAACCAAGAAAAAGAACACTCTCAAAATGACAGAATTGAACTCTACAACACATAAAAATGGCCATAAAAATGTAATGAAATTATGATGAATAAAATACATGTAAAATGGTTCTAGATTTAGTTATTATAGAATCTAATTTTAATATCACTGATATTAAAGTAAATAAAGAATTCCGAGATAAGGAAAGGGGGTTCTCGATACCAATTCCCTTCGTTAGGTTATTCTATCTTTCATGTTATGAATATTCATATTATTTTTTTAAAATTTAATTTAATAATTATTTTTGAGGATATTCGTATTTCCAATCTTATTTTATGACAAATTCAAATATATTTCCTATTTAAATCTTCTTTCAAAAAAATCACACTTTTAGTTCTATTGAATTTTTTTTCCTTCACTAAAGATTGATGATTCTTATATCAAGTATGTTCATACATTTTTAATTTGAGAATCCAAATTTTTATTCATGAAAGTATGATTTTTGAAATTCTGATGAAACCCATTTCAATTTCATTGGTTATTTTATGTCCATGATTGATATATGTTATATGTAGAAAACCTGATTATGTAAATGTTATGATGTGACGGTTGGACCCAAAATTATATAGTGATATAATACACTGGGTAATATGATGTATCTCATGAGATAAAGTGAAATATGTCTAATCATAATGATAAAATAGTTCACAATGATGATGTTACGATTATGAATATATGTTAGGTATATACAAGATGCTTGTTTTGTTCACAACTATGTGTGGTAGTTGACTACAAAGATATGATGTTTCATGAATGTGCATTGACACATCCATTCCTTTATTGAATTAATCATATCATGATTATGATGATGATCTAAAAATTATTTTATGATGATAATGATAATTCTCACCCATGTTATATTGATTCATGTTCATATCTATCATCATACACTGCTTTTAGAAAACACATTTCTTTGGTGTATATCCTCTGGTGACTACTTATACTAAAGAGTACATGTGATCCAATAAGAAGCTAAAACAAGGAATTAAATAATTTTAATATTTTATTATGTAAATGTTATTTTTGGTTCTAATTTTCCCAATACACTAATCGTTTGGATCTTGGGTTTTTAATGGTTCTATTTTTTTATATTTAGAATGATATAATAGTATTATAAGGAATATTAGGGTCTTTATAGTATCAGTGAACAATTCAGTTAATTTTTGAAATATGAATATAAAACATTAGTAAAACCTCTTGGTATGAGACCATGTTTATGAAATCAGCCACGAATATTTGTTTCAGAAAAATTATAAACATTGAGATCCCAATCGATATACCTTTAGAGTTAATTTCTTAATGGAGTAAATTATTTATTCATGACTTGTTGAGTTATATTTTTTTCAAATCTTTTATATTTTAGAAAATAGTGGGAACTTGGAGAAACCATGCCAAAACCCCATGTGAGGGACAATTCAACAAATTCTCGAATGACATCTTTAATGCCTTGAGAGGTTGTGTTCAAAATTTTATGGTGATGCTTACCCAACTATACCAGGATAAAAACAATAACATAAATGATATGGAATTTCCTCCTCTGCCTAAGAGGGTGAAATGATATGTAAATTATTTTTATTAGGAAATGAACACTGAAGTTTAGTGGACCTTCAGATCCACTAGTCTTAGAATAGTGGGTCAACTCAATAGAGAATATATTTTATGTACATAAACATTTTGATATGGAGAAGGTGACTTTGGGTTTTTATCATTTAGATAGAGAGATCATTCAATAGTTTGTGTTGATTAATAAAACCAAATCGAAGGGTGATGTTTAACAGGTGGAGTGGAAATACATTGTGAAAATATTTCTTAACAAGTATTTCCCATGAAATGTTGGTACAATGATGGAGAGAAAATTATTAATGATAAGGAAAAAATAATTTTAATCTTTCATAGCATACAAAGAATATTTCGTAATTATTTTATATTACACCTCGAGTTTTGTGATAGAAAATGATTGAAAATTGATTGATTCATTGGTGGTTTAAAACCACATCATTGGAAAGATTTAGAAGTTTGAGACTTTGGAAATTATAAAGTGGTTGTTCGATGTGATCTCAAAGTGGAGTTGGAGTTTAGATAATGGGACCATGGTTATGGATATAAGAATAAAAAGATGGAGTTTAAATATGGGCAATTTAATGACAAAGGTAGAAATAAAGATCAATCACTCACATGTGAAAATGGTGGGAAAAACATCATGAGAATTTTATCAAAGGGATGGGGAAACACATCAAGTGTGCGAGAGAACGACACCAAGATCTGGAATGTCGAAGAGGCTTAAGGGATCTTGTTAATGTAGTTAAGAAAAGGAAAGCACCATCCATGGTTCAATGTTTCAACTATAGGGAGTGAGGTCACTATTAAAGCCACTGCACTAAACCCCAATTATATAAGGTTAAACAACATCAACATCCACTAAATCAAATGGATAATGGGAAATATTATGCCATCACTAATTATAAGGTGGGTCCAGATGATAATGTGGTGCAAGGTATTCTAGTTATTCAATAAATGATAAATAATATACTATTTGATTCGGGTTCTATACATTCCTTCACATCATTCAAATTTATTAGGAAAATTCATTCACCACCTCAAAATATGGAGGTTTGGTTATCTTTGAGATTAGAAAATGTGGAAATTATATCATCCAAAGTATATAACTCTTCCCCATATTATTCTTGTGGACTAAATCAACAAGAAAATTTGATCTTACTTCTTTCAGTGGAGTTTGATGTAATATTGGGTATGTATTTGATATATTTATACAAAGACAACATCAATTGTTGGGAAATGGATATCACTCTACATAACCCTACGAATACTCCAATTATTCACTTGTCTAAGGAGGAGGATGAATATATTTCAGAATTTTCATCTCAATTGTTGATTTTATTTCCTCATGATAAAGAATATAGTAGCTCAAATTATTTAGATAAAGGAGTGAATCATGCTCAAGGACTTGCCCATTATGTAGTAAAATATTAATGTGTTCCCTGAAAAATTTGATGGATGTCCTATTGACTGGGAGGTTGAGTCATCAGTTGAACTTATTCCTAGATCTCGACCATTATAAAAAAGACATTATAGAATGGCCACTATTGAGTTGGAGGGACTAAAGAAGCAGTTACATGAGAATCTAGAAAATGGTTTTATACACATAAGTACTTCACCATGGGGTGTTCCAGTCCTCTACGTTAATATGAAGGATGGGTCAATTCACCTCATCATTTATTATCATGACCTAAACTATACGGTCCCGACTATAATCATTACATAATCCTGAATTATGATAATAATTCACATTGAGGATCATTTCCGGTTTAGAGTTTTAGAGAATTAGGTCATAACATAAACATAAAAACTTGAATATTACATGTATACACTTCTATTCAGTATCCGTTAAAAAAAATAAAAACTCTTTGAAAAAATGAGTCACGTCAAGTTACATGTTTTAGACATCGTTACTTTTCCTTGATCTCATCCTTGACCCTATTCTACATTATGTCTGGTTAAAAACATTTCATGAACTGTGGATGAGCATAAAAATCTCAGTAAGGGATACACAAAGAAGAAAAACTGTTAATTTTTTCAAAACAACAAGTAAACCATTAATACCTTATCATAAGTAATAATTTTCACCTTTATGAAGTATCAAATACTATTCACTGAATAAAATATCATTTCTTACCATTTTGTAACCAAAATACTACCATAAAACCCATATAAAGAACACATAACATATAAAGGTAACATGGGATATAAACATACATAGATGGAATAACCATATGGTAAACCTTCACACATATCACTAAATGGAATATCCGTATGGACGACTTCCATACCCAATGAATTAGCGGTCATAACGTAATCACCCTTCCTGGTTTATCATGACACCACCCGTGAAATGTCTAAGTATAATTATAATATCATAAAATATTGAAAATATAAATATTTCACTAATAAAATTTAATTTTAAATCAAAATAAGTCATTTCAAGATATTGAAATAATAAATCATTGTCAGAAAACATTTTCAATAACAAACACCCAGAAACCGAATAAGGGGTTTCTTTTTCATTTTAAAAACATCAATACTTATAGAGGAAGCCAACTAATGATTACAGCGGTGGAGAGGTCATTGTCGATGAAAATGTTAAAAACATTCCTTTTGTCGTTTAGTAAAATCATTTGTATAAAAATATTCCTTTTGAATAAAATTAAAAGTCAAAGAGGATTATACACCATAAAAATATAAAGTCATGTATAAATCAAAATATGCCTCAATGAAAAGAGATTGAAACGAAGTCCCTTACCACGTATCTGACTTAATTCGTTCATTATTTAATATCATGAATAAGAAAATAATTTCAATTTATACATTATGAAGAACCTTTATTCTGTTTATTATTCCTTTTATACCACTTATTACCTTTCCATAACAATTAGTTAATTATTTGAGTTCATATCGGACATTTTTTCAATGTTCGGAACTTGAGTTAAAAATGAACTTGTTATAAATATAAATTGTCCATGTGGTTGAAATTTAATTATCTAAAAAATTGTATTCATGATTTAGATAACATATATATCATATATATTTAGTATATATATGTATTTATAATAGTACATTACATTTGGAGGTGAGAAATTAAATGCACCGTTCACGGAGACGGTAAGTCGTACCTATGCATGAACACTACTTTCATTTCTATTTCATATTTAATGGAATGAAAACATAATGATACATAAGTATATTATAATTATAGTATAATATAATATATAATTTAATTAACACCATCAATTATACGTTAAACATTCGGCATGAACGAGTCATATCACATTGCGGGGGTGGTAGTCTGCACTTCATCAAATGAGCTAATCGTATTTACCCACAATGGAAACCATAAAGGTATTCAATAAATTAAAAAAATGAATAATAATAGAATATATATATATATATATATTTATATAATATATATCACTTATAAATGCAGTTCCATCTTAAGGTCCGCCATGAGAGGTGGTAGGATATAATTGAACAATCATCATTTTGTGAGGCGTTAGTTTGTCGTCCACAGAAACAATATGTTTTTCACCCATTAGATGAAGGTGTGTGTAAGTATAGTTTGAATAATTCCTATAAAAACAACCTAGAATATTTAGGATACTTATTTTGTTATAAATTAAAGGAATGAAAATATTTTAGGGTGTTGGAGAAGGAAAATAAAACTATAAAACTTAAGAGAAGTTGTTTCCTTTAAATTGGTTAACTCCATTTGGTTTGAACCAAAAGGAATTCATGAAGTGACTTATGACTAAGCTAAGGCTTATAAGTAAAAGATAGAGATATTGAGAGCTTATTTTGGTAGGGTTTGGATGATACAAGGGGCTTTAAAGGTGTGAGTAATGGTTTATAGGTGAGGGCTTTTTATAAGGGGGGGGAGGGGCACTTTAGGATTGTTTGAAAATATTATTTTATTATATAATGATTTTCGCTTTATAATGGTCTAAAACTCATTAAATTAGAATATAAGATGACACTTGATTGAAATATAATAATCCAAATCGAATTTTATAGGTTTTGGATATTTTTTTAATCTTTATAATCTTATTTATTTAAATCATTTATTAATGAGGTAAACACTGCATCATTATAATGTCAATAATAATTTTATTTATTTGATGTATAAAAATTACATAAAAATACCATGATGTAGGAAATATTTTTATATTTCCAATTAATTTTCATAGTCTAAATGATAACTTATATAACCTCATGTAAAAATTTATTTACTTAAAGATATATGTTTATGTCATTTTTGTCTTTACTTTAAATAAATTAATATAAAGTGTCATTATCACTCTTAAGTGGCTCTATGAGGTCCCAAAATAGACCCAAGGAAGAACATGGTCGTAAATGGATCAACCAATAATATTAAGACGAATGTTAAGGTAATTTTATATTATTATAATACTCATTTTACTTTGATTTACCCTATTTACCTTTAACTACAGTAAATAAAAGCCAAATATTACTATTCACCAAAAATATTTTCATCTTCTTAAACATGATTTTACATAAAAATAACAACCTTGTATGTAGTATTTTATAAATTAAATTCACATAAGAGGTAAAATTTCATTTAAATAAAAAGTTCGGTTTTTTAACTACTACTCAGTGTTTTCACTATTCATAAAAAATTGACAGTTTTCAGAAAAATACAAAAATTTCAGCCTAAACTATATTTGATATTCCAAATTAAAAAATGATGTATATTTTAACAAATTCAGAACATTGAAGTTTCATTAATTAATTTAAAATTAATTCTCGTTTTCAAAATAAAAAGCGTGTTTTTTAGAAATATTAACCATCAAAAGATTAATAGTTGTTTATGTCCAATTTTAAATTGAAATCACTTATAATGACCAACAGTGAATTACATTTTAAAAACTGAATCCAATTATACTTTTTAACCAATTAAGAAGATAATTTAACCATATAAATAAATAATATTAAAAGGCATTTTTGAATTAAAATACATTATTTTCACTATTCATTAAAAAATTAATTTTATCAGAAAAATAAAAAAATTTACCCAAAGTAAATTTTGATGTCCCGATTCTAAAGAAGAATACTATTTTTTCAAATCGAACATATTAAAGTGAAAAGAATATATTTAAAGAGGTATTTCCATCAAAAGGTGGTAAATCGACTTTTTAATGAATATTAGAATATTTATGCTTAAAAATAGATTCATTCACATTTTAAGCCTCCAAATTTTATTGGATAAATAAAAAAACATTTAATAAACATGTATAATTATATTGTAGTTAGTTATATTCATTCCCACCAATAAAACATATAAGAGTTAACTTCCAATTAAAATAAGAATATTATTATATTATTTTTCGGTATAACTCAACGTTGTGTAAAACGTAAGATTTCAAATAAACTTGTAGTTTTCTATCGGGTATGCCATCAAACATATCATCCCATTTAACATAAAATTAATATTTAATTTATAAATATTAATAAATATGAAAAATTCATATTCTTTATTTACCTGGGATGTTACATCCTTCCCCCATTTTGGGAAGTGCATTACCACAATTCTATTCACTTATGAAATAAATGGGGATATTTATCCCTCATAGCATTTTCAGATTCCCATGTTACCTCTTCAACCATATGGTTTTTCCACAAATCCATTACCTGATTAATTGCCTTATTCCACAACACTCTCTCTCTTCGGTCAAGAATCTGTACTGGTTCTTCCTCATAAGAGAGATTTTCTTCCAACTGAACTACTTCTTGGCTCAAAACATGAGATGGATCCGGAATATAGTTTCTCAACATTGAAACATGAAAAACATTGTGTACCTGGGATAAACATAGAGGTAAAGTCACTCTATATGCAACTGATCTATCTTTCTCCAAGATTTCATAATGTTCAATGAACATCATACTCATCTTTCCCTTCTTACAATAAGGAATCAGACTTTTCCATGTAGAAACATTGAGAAAGACATAATCACCTACCTCAAAATAAAGATCATTCCTTTTGTTTTCTGCATAACATTTCTTCCATTTCTGAGATGTTTTCATGTTCTTCTGAATCAACTAAATTTTTTTTACCATCTCTTCCACCAATTCTGGTCCATTTAGCTTCCATTCACCGTCTTCATCCCAAAGAACTAGATTTCAATACTCCTTCCCATATAATTCCTCAATCAAAGCCATAAGTATACTGGAATGAAAACTAGTATTATTAGAAAATTTAACCAAAGAAATATGATGGTCCCAACTTTCCTTGTAATCCATTGAGTAAGCACGTAGAATATACTCCAATGTCTGAATTGTTCATTCTGACTTCCCATCTAATTGAGGATGAAAAGAAATACTAAAAATTAATTCAGTACCCATCAAATTCTGATGACCTTTCTAAAAGTTAGAAGTAAACTTGAGATCAGTATCAGATACAATGAAGAGGGGAACTCCATGTAACCAGACTATCTCTTTAACATAAAACTGAGATAGTTTATCTAAAGACAAATAATCTCGAATAGGAATAAATGAGAACATTTAGTCAATTGATCAATAATAACCTAGATTGCATTATTACCTCGAGATGTCTTTTGTAATACCATTATGATTTTCATGGATATATATTCCCATTTCCACTCTGGCATCAGAAAATACTGAATCAACCCTTTCGGTAACGTTCTCTTCGCTTTAACCAATTGATAAGTCAAACACTTCAATGTAAAGTCAGTAATATCTATTTTCGTCGCATCCCACCAGTAGTACTCCCAATGATATCTGTACATCTTAGTACTCCGAGGATGAACTGAAAATAAAGATCTATGATCTTAAAAAAGAAACTCATTCTTCAACGGTGAATCACAATGAAGGCATAATCTCTTTCCAAATCTCAAAATACAATTATTATCAACATTAAAATCAGGAAACTTACCCTTATGAACCAACTATACAATTTTCTGCAACTCTCTATCTTCCTTCTATGATTTATTAATTCTTTCAGATAGAGATGATTTCACTAACACAAAAAAAACTGAGGAATTTTATTCACCAACAACTTCTATGACAATGTTCATCAAATCTTTAATTAGAGGATCTTGTTCTAAACATACCAAGGTTAATGTAGCATTACTTTTTTGACTCAAAGCATCCACCACTTAATTTGTCCTTCCTAGATTGTAATAAATCATGCAATCATAATCCTTGATTAATTTTAGCCATATCTGCTATCTCATGTTCAATTCTTTCTGAGTGAATATATACATCCAACTTTTCTGGTCATAATAAATTTCACATTTTACTCCATACTGATGATGCCTCCAAATCTGTAAAGAAAAAACAACAGCAGCTAATTCCAAATCATGTGTATGGTACTTTAACTCATTAGATTTCAACTAACATGAAGAATAAGCAATTACTTGATCATTTTTCATAGGGACACAACCAATTCCTTTCAATGAAGCATAACTGCAGATAACAAGATCACCATATCGGGATTGTAGTGCCGAAACTAGAGAATTCACCAATCTAATTTTCAATTCTTGAAAACAATCATCACATTATTTTTCCAAAATGAACTTAACACCATTTAGTGTTAACATTGTCAATGGGCTAGATAACTGTGTATAATTTTAAAAAAACATCCTGTAATAACCGACTAGGCCAACAAAACTAAAGATCCCAGTTATATTTGTGGGACTTGGACATTATTCAACAACTACTATTTTAGAAGGATCAATAGTTATTCCATTTTTTGAAATAATGTAACCAATGAAAGAAATTTATTGTAACCAAAACTCACACTTACTGGATTTTCCATTCATATTATTTTCTTTTATGTTTTTCAAGACAACCCTTAAATGACATTCAGTCTCCTCTTTACATTTTAAAATAACAAAATATAATCAATGAAAACAACCAAAAACTTATCCTAGAACTCACGAAAAAAGTATATTCATAAGATCCATGAATAAAGAATGTGCATTGGTTAAACCAAAAGGCATAACTAAAAATTCCTAATGGCCATATCTAGTACGAAACACGGTCTCTGGAATGTCTATTTTATTTACATTAAATAGATGTTACCCCGACCTTAAATAAATCTTTGAAAAATACTGAGCTCCCGGGAGCTGATCAAACAAATCATCGATATGAGGCAAAGGATACATGTTCATAACAATGATGTTATTCAGTTCTCTATATTCAATGAAAAGTCTAATTTAACAATCATTCTTTTTAACAAATAATACAGTACCATCCCATGGTGATCTTCTAGGTCAAATGAAACCTTTATCTAATAACTCCCACAATTACTTCTTTAACTCTAAAAGTTCAATTTGACCCATTTGATAAGGGGGTTTTTAAAATGTCTTAGAATCAGAAACTAAGTCAACACTAAATTCATCTTCTTGTTTAGGTATTATAAAAGGAAATTCATTAGAAAAAATATCATGGTACTCATTTACCACTAGAACATCATTTATCTGAATAGTTTTTTTGGTTTCAACAATAAGGACAAGGTAACATTAATTTCCATTTTTTACTAGTTTCTCAGTTTCCTGATATGTTACCAAAAGTATGGGTTCATTCTTGTACAGAAACTGAAATTCATTTTGAAAAGAAAAAACTTTATATCTATAGTCAATGTTAGCATGATAAATAGAAATCTAATCCGTAACCAAAATAACATAAAACTATATAAGAGAAAAACAATAATGTTTGCAGGTATATTCATTCTACACAAAATTATAAGAAGGTTCTTATGTTTTCTTTTTTGTCTCAACTTATATTATAGGTTTCGTTACATTAAATTCATGATTCAAATCATGAGATCGTATTCCCAATTTACAAGAAAATATCTCAGAAATGAAAGATTGTGTTGACTGTGAATAAAACAACACATTGGCATAATCTGAATTAAAAAATAGTGTACCTAAAACTACTTCATTCGATGGCCCAACATATGCTGAAGAAGTTGCAAATGATTTCACTACCTCTTTTATTCTTCTAGAATGGCTTCTTTCCCTCAGTTATGTTCTTTTCGAGACACTCATTTTCATAATGACCCATTTCATTGCACTTAAAACATCTTATCGCTGGATCTTCATTTCCTGCTTGATCATCTTCCGTATAATTACGAGTAATATGAATATAACTACCACACCAAAATCAATTTCTATATCATGAAAATCATTCCCCATGATTCTTTTTACCACACATGTCACGATATGGATATTTAACTTTCTTACCTTCAGGCTTCGTTGATGGATTCATTCCCTTGGCCTGCCAACTGGACCCCTTCTTTTGTTTTCGCTCTTGGAACACCAGAAAATTAGAAAACTCCATTTCTACCTTCTCAGCACATCTGACATGTTTTTTATAACTTTTTAACTCATGAGAAGCTAAATCCCTTCGATACTTTGGCTTTAATTTTGATTAAAATATATTTATCTTTATATAAATATCTCGGATGAAATTTAGAGAATACTATGACAGTCGAGTGAACTTTTCATCATTATCAGCCATTGGGTCATCATCCTTCCTCAATTCCAATAATTTTTTTCCAACCTAATTCGAAACACCTTAGGAAAATATATCTCAAGAAACATACCTTTGAATTCATCCCAATCAAGAGCATCAATCTCCTGATTATCCCTGATATTTTTCACCATCAACCACCACTAATCGTCTTCACCTTCAAAACAGTAAAAAACAATACTAACCATTTGATGTTTTGAACACCCCATGACATCAAAAATCTTCTCTAGTGATTTAACCCACTCTTCATCTAGCATAGGGTCAGATGATCTTTTGAATTATGGGGGACATTGCCTCATGAAATGCTCTACTACTGACATGTTCCTTTGTGGTTGATCTGGCTGATATCATGCATCAATATTACCACCATTTATAGCCTGAGTCAACTATGAAATCACTACAAAAAAACTATTTAGTTTTGATTCCATCCATCTCAGGTTGCTAATTTAGAAGGTTATTATCCTATGTATGCCTTCCCAACGTAGTTGCCATGTTTCCTCTACAGGAAACCACTCTGAACATAGAAATATCTTAGGCGATGAAACATGGTAATCTGTAAATTCTATATCATTTATATCTTACCATAAATTAATTTATGGATATTAATTTAACAATATTCTAACTCCTAAAGTTGTCTAAACCAACCTCTGATACCAACTATAAGGACCCGATCGTAAACATAACATAATCTTGCATTATCTTAATAATTCACATTGGGGTTATTTTTAGGTTTATATCTTTAGATAATTAGGTCATAAAATAAACATAACAACTTGAGTATTACATGTAGAAACTTCTACTCAGTATCCATTTTTATTATAAAATTAAAACTCCTTGAAAAAAAGAGTCATGTCAAGTTCCATGTTTTAGACAGCATGACTTTTCCATGATCTCATCCACGACCCTATTCCACCTTATTTCTTGTGAAAAACATTTCAAAAACTTGTGATGAGCATAAAAAGCACAGTAATGATACACAAAGAAGGAAAACTATTAGTTTTTTTAAAACTACATAGAAACAATGAAAACATTATCGTAACTAATACTTTTCACCTTTATGAAGTAGTAAATACACTTCAATGAATAAAATATCATTACATAGAATTTTGTAACAAAAATATTACCATAAAACCCATATAAAAAACACATAACCTAAAAAGGTAACTTGGGATGTAAACATACTTAGTTGGAATAACCATATGGTTGACTTCCACACATATCACTAAATGGAATAGCCATACGGCTGACATCCATACCTAATGCCATAGTGTTTATAATGTATCCACCTATCCTAGTTTATCACGACACCACCCGTCATTTGTTTTATCACATAACCACCTGTAAAATGTCCATGTATGATTATAAAATCATAAAATATTGCCAATATAAATATTTCAATAATAACATTTCATTTGCAGTAAAAATAAATCATTTCATGATGTTTAAATAACAAATCATTTTCATAAAACATTTTCAATACCAAAACACCCAAAAACATAATAAGGGGTTTCTTTTTCATTTTAAAAACATTAAGGCTTATAGAGGAAGCCAACTAATGATTATGATGACGAAGTTGTAATGTTTGCCGCAAACCTTAAAAAATCCTTTTTTTCATTTAGTAAAATGATTCATAGAAAAATATTCCTTTTGAATTAATGTAAATATAAATAGGGTTTATACACTATATAAATGAAATTTGTGTATAAATAAAAATATTTCTCAATGAAAGTAGGTTAAGATGATGTCCCTTACCTCGTGTCCGACTTGATTCATTAATTCATTAATCTTATGAATAATAAACTAAATTAGTTTCAACAAGATAAAGAATATCATTAAATTTTATTATTCCTTTTATATCACTTATTACCTCACTATAACAATTAGTTAATTATTTGTGTTCATATCGGACATTTTTGTCGATGTTTGGAACATGAGTTAAAAATGAACTTTTTATAATTATAAATTGTCCATGTGGTCGAAATTTCATTATCTCCATAATGATATTCATGATTTATATATCATATATATCATATATATCCTGTATATATATGTATTTATAATAGCACATCACATTTGGAGATGAGAAATGAAATGCATCGTTCATGGAGATGGTAAGCCGTACGCACGCATGAATGATGCTTTTACTTATATTTCATATTTAATGGAATTAAATCTTAATGATACAAAAGTATATTATAATTTCTGTATATAATATCATATATAAAATAATTATTTCTATCCTTTATACATTCCACATATGTCATGAATGAGTCATATCACATTTAGGGGGTGGTAATCTGTACTTCCTCAAATGAGATTATCATATTTACCCACTATGGAAATCATAAAGGTATTCTATAAATGAAAAAAATACAGAAGAATAGAAACAATATAAATATAATATATATCACATATAAATGAAGTGTAATCTTAATGGCCATTATGAGAGGTGGTAGGAGACAATTTAACTATCATCGTTTCCTGAGGCGTTAGTTTTCCGTCAACAGAAACAATATGTTCTTCACCCATTAGATGGAGTTGTGTGTAAATGTAGTTTGAATCCTTCTCATAACAACTACCTAGTATATTTAGGATACTACTGTTGTTATTAATGAAAGTAATAAATAGAGTTTAGGGGGTTGGAGAAGGAAAATAATACAAAAGAATAAAAGAGAAGACATTACCTTTAAATCGGGTAACTCTCTTTGTTTTGACCCAAAAGGATTTCATGAAGTGCCTTCTACATAATTTAGGGCTTATAAGTGGAATAGAGGGATCTTGAGAGCTAATTTGAGCTGGGGTTAGACGAGATAAGGGGCTTGAGAGTTTTGAGTAATGGGTTAGAGGTGAGGGCTTTTCATAAGGGGGAGGAGGGGCTTTTAGGAACTTTTGAACATATTATTTTATTATATAATAATTTTCTGTTTTTAAAAGTCCAAAACTCATTAAAGTAGAAGTTAGGATGACTCTTTTTCTAAATAAAGATATCCAATAAAAATTGGACAGGTTTTGGATATTTGTTTAATCTTTATTATCTTATTTATTTAAATCATTTATTAATGAGGTAAACTTTTCATCATTATTGTGTCATAAATAATTTTATTTATTTGATGTATAAAAATTCTAAAAAAATACCACGATGTAGGAAATATTTTTAGATTTACAATGAATATTTATAGTTGAAATGATAACTTATATAACCTCATGTAAAAATTTAATTACTAAAAAATATATGTTTATGTCATTTTTGAAATTACTTTAAATTAATTAATATAAAGTGTAATTATCACGCTTAAGTGGATTCATGGGGTCCCAAAATCAATCCAAGGATTCCCATGGACATAAATTGCTCAAAAAATAATATTAGGAAAATTTTTAATGTAATTTCATATTATTATAATACTCTTTTTCACCTTGAATTACCATATTTACCTTTAACCACGATAAATAAAAGTCAAAAGTTCCAATTTAGAAAAAATTATTTTCATCTTATTGAACCACATTTTATTTACTAATAACAACCATGTCTGTCTTATTTTCGAAATTCAATTCACAGAAGTGGAAAAATTTCATTTAAATGAAAAAGTCAGTTTTTAACTACTACTTAGTGTTTCCACTATTCATCAAAAAATGAAGGTTTTCAGAAAAATAAAAAATTTCAGCCTAATCTATATTTGATATTCCAAATTCAAAAATGATGTATATTTTGAAAAATTCAAAAACATATAATTTTCATTTAACAATTTAAAATTATTTCCCGTTGTCAAAACAAAAAGCGTGTTTTTATGAAATAATAAATATCAAAAGATCGACACTTGTTTATGTCCAATTTCAAATTGAAATTACTTCCAATGAAAAAATTTGAATGAAATGGTCAAACTATAATCCAATTATACTTTAAAAACAATTAAAATGATAATTTATCCATATAAATATATTATATTAAAAGGTTGTTTTGATTTAGAATATAGTATTTTTTAGTATTCATTAAAACATGAATTTTCTCAGAAAAATACCAAAAATTTACAAAAAGTAAATTTTGATGTCCCGATTCTCAATAAGAATATTATTTTGTCAAATAAAACATATAAAGGTGATAAAAACTACATTTAATGATGGTTCTCCATTAAATGTAATTAAATTGACCTTTTATAGAATATTAGATTATTTATGCATAAAATTAGATTCATTCAAATTTTAAGCCTCTAACTTTTAATGGATAAATGAAAATAATTTAATAAACTTGTACAATTATATTTTAGTTAGTTGTATTCATTCCCTCCATTACAATGTCTAGGAGGTAACCACCAATTAAAATAATAATATTATTATGTTATTTTTCGGCAAAACTCAACGTTGTGTGCAACGTAATATTTCAAAGAAACTCGTTGTTGCGTATTAGGTATGTCATCAAACATAGAATACCCTATAAATTTAAATTAATATTTAATTCAAAAATATTAATAAATATGAAAATTTTATATTATTTATTTACTTGTGATGTTACATTAACAAAATCACAATAATGAACAAGTGTCACCTTCCTTAGATAGATGACTTGTGCAATCAACTTTGGGGGGCCGAGTATTTCTCCAAGGTGGATCCTCTATCGGGATATCATCAATTAAAGGCGAGGAATGATGATATTTTTAATATTACCTTTTGAATGTGGTATGAACACTATGAGTTCAGAGTGATTCCTTTTGGACTCACTAATGCTCCATCAATATTCATGGATTTAATGAATAGAGTAATTAGAGATTACCTTGACATGTTTTTGGTAGTCTTTATTGATGATATTATAATATTATTCAAGATTAAGGAGTAGCATGAGGTGAATTTGAATACAATTCCAAACACTTTCTGATGGGAGAAAATTTATGAAAATTACAATAAATGTGAGTTCTAGATGGAGGATGTATCATTATTGGTGCATGTTATCACCATGAAAGGTATATCTGTAGACCCATCCAAGATAATGAGAATCAAATTGTTCCTTAGGAAATCATCTGTAATAGATCTGTAGTTTTCTTTATCTATATGGATATTACTATCAATTTTTTTATGAACTCCTCATTATTTTCAAACAACCTAACAAAGGTAACTAAGAAGAGAGAAAAAATTTTCTAGACCAGTGAATGTGAATAATGCTTCAATAAGTGATAAAAGAGGCTTATCATCATGCATGTACTCACATATAGGATAAGTAGGGAACTTTTTGTGGTATACAGTGATTCTTCAAAGAATATTTTAGGTTTTGTACTACTGAAAAATGTTAATGTGATATCCAACTCCTTTGGAAAAATTATAATTCATGATAAAAACTATCGCACGCGTGATTTGGAGTAAGTGGATGTGATATTTACATAGAAAATAGGGAGGCATTATCTCTATTAAGAGAAGTGTGAGATGATTACTGGTCATAAAAGAATCAAATACATATTCCCAGAAGAAATCGAATAATATTTTCTAGAGAAGATGGTCAGTGATCTACAATGATTATGGTTGCTCAATCCATCATCATCCTAGTAAGGAAAATAATGTGGTGAAGGCTCTAAGTAGAAAGGATCCTATAACATTTTCAATATTGAGAATTGAGAAGGATCCAATCTTATTATATTTTCAAATAATGGACATGTGAATCATTAAGGAACGAACATCATAAATATTTTCTCAAATAATCTTCCAACCATCCTTCATGGAGAAAAAAATATTCTTAACGAAATGATGTGGAAGTTTAGAATATGTTGGAAGCTCTCATAAAATAAAAAACCTCATAGTTATAAATTGATGTGGAAGGAGTTGTAAGATTTTGATCATGACTATGTCTACCATCCAATCATGAGATAAATAAATATCTCTTGAGTGACACACATAGCTCGAACTTCTCTATTCACCTAGGGAGAATATAGATGTATCGAGGTCTATGAGAGAACTATTAGTGGGAAAATATAAATAAAAATATTGATGAATATTCATGAAAGTGTCTAGTATATCAGCAAGTAAAGACAGAAATATATATTCTAAGGTGTTGATGCATCCATTACCCATACCAACATAGAAATGAGAAAAAATAACCATTGAATTTTTTACTGGACATCCAAATACATCCGATGGAAACAATTTTATATGGGTTGTTGTGGATTATCTTACAAATACATATAACTTTATTGAAATTCTAGAAGACTTATCACTGGATAAACATGTATATAAATATATTAGATAAGTGTTAAGGCTCTATAGAGTAACAATGTTGATTATATTTGATCAACATACAAGATTCCTCTACAAGTTTGGGAAAATTATCCACCATGGTCTAACCACTTAGTTGAACATCATTTCGGATTATAATACTCAAAGTGATACAAAATCTGAAAAAACTATTCACACTCTAGAAGACATGTTGAGAGCATGTTTTATGGACATCAATGGAGAATTGAACCAACATCTACCTCTGGTTGAGTTCTCCTACAATAACAGTTTCAACCCAACAATCCAAATGGATCCATATGAAAAACATTTTGGGAAAAGATGCAGAACACTTCAATGTTGGGATGATATCGATGAACACATGTTGTAAGTCTTCTAAATGGTCATTAAAATGGAAGAAAAGTTGAAAAATATTTAGTATCACATCAGGGTATCCCAAAATTGAAAAAATAGGTATGTAGACAATTTATATGAAATATGAGTTTAAGGTTAGAGATATGTTATTCCTCTATATATCTTCATCGAATAGGATCGTAAAATTTTGGAAGAAAGGAATGTTATGTCTTAGGTACATCATTACCATCAAGATTATTATTCATGTAAAAGATATGGCCCATAGACTAGCAATTCAAACAACCATGACTCAAGTACATGAAATATTCTATGAATCCCTATTAATGAAGTACATACTAGAACCCATGCCTGTAATAAATTTAGAGGTGGTACAGTTGAAAAATGATCTCTATTATGAGGATCTTCTCGTGAATATCCATGACTATAGAGATAAAGTTATATGCAACAATACTACTCACTTGGTCAATGTACTATGGAAAAACTATAAGTATGAAGAGTCAACATGAGAACCTGAGGAAATGATTAAGGATAAGTTCCCTCACATGTTTTTGACATTGAGTGTAAAATAAAATTTCGAGGGAAACATTTCATAAGGGGGGGGGAGAATGTAACAACCCAAAAAAATAAATTTAAATTCCCATATTATATGTTTTTCATATAGTATAAATCACAAACAATATCTTTGATAACACAATATAAACATTATATATGAATAATTAATGAAATGATATGCATTTCTAGAAATTAAGGGACCTATACTGAGAAAATAGCAACTTTACCATTGGAATAGTAATGTGACCATTAAAAATAAAAAATATTACAATAGAATAGTAACCTACTATATTAAATTATAACTGAAATGTATTAATCTTATAAATGATAATACGATATAATTATATTATAATATATGTAAATAAATGTTTTAAAAATTATTAATTAACTATTGGTATTTTTATAAAACATAAATGTTCATTTACAATTTTATAATATATTTAATGGTTATTTAAAGTTTATTTTCATAAAATAGAACCACAAAAAAATATATATTTTTATTATTATAATATAATTTTATGATACCTTAATTAATTTTTATAAAGGGTTATAAAATTAGTTATCATTTTGAAATTGGTATTTTCCAAGTAAAAGATGGATTTAATTGAAAATTAAATTTCTCATATTTAGATAAATATTTTTATAAAATGGAGTTAATTTTTTAATTATACACATTGAAAAATGGTTAGGGTTAATATTATTTATTTTCAAAAAATAGTTGAATTTTTTGAAAATAGTGAAATACAATAAGTTACGGTATATAACAGTATAAGTTAAAATCACTATTTATTGATTCATGTATGATATAAAAACCATAATATATAATAACCCTTCATTAATTAATATATTTATTTATAATATTAAAATTATTCATAGTCTTGACCCAAAATAATAAACTAATGAATAAGATAATCAAAAAACACATCTATCCACCCCAATAAATACCACCCCTTAAAATCTATTCTCCTCACACCTCCAAATCCTTCAATCTTGTCAAAATTATTCCCAATATTCTCCCAAAACATCTCCAACATTTACAAGATACATTGGTATAAAAAATATACCAAGAATAATTTCATTAATGATATTCTCAAGGAGAAGAGTCGAAGAGGTAAAATCCTCGACAGTTTTCATTTATTTTATTTTCATGTTATTTTTTTCTTTTATTATTACATATTCACCTATAATTATAAAAGTGACATGATAACTCATGTAAATTATATATATTGTAATTTTAATATGATAATGGAATAAGTCATCGGCAAACCTCTTATATTACCACTTTTATTATAAAAAGTGAAATCATCGTTCCTGATATGTTGATTTACTGCCATCATGGATGACAAATTTTCATTTTATTTTATAGCATTCAAGGTTGATCATACAACCATTAAAATGGTTGATACATATTTTAAAATATATTTTATATCATATTATTTAACTAAGTTATATACATAATATTAAATAATTAAACAAAACCAGTTTGTTAAGATGGAAAACTTCCAAAATTCATCTAAAAGGTTATCATTAAACTTTTATCAAATGAATCATCCACATATCTAAAAAACATATAGAAGACCAATTAAAATTATATAATTTGACTAATACCATATAATTTCAATTTTTTATAATTATCGTCATTTTAAATGATGTTTTATGCATGTATACATGTGAACCAATCAAGAAAACCAAGAAAACGAACACTCTCAAAATGAAAGAATCGAACTATAAAAATCATAAATATAGTAATAAAAACATAATAAAATTATAATTAATAAAATACAGGTAAAATATGTTCCTTATTTAGTAATAAATGAATCTAATTTAATTATATAAGATATTAATGTGAATAAATCATTCGTACTTAAGGTAATGTGATTCACAAACCCAATTCCTTTTTTTGGGTTATTATCTCTTACATAGGATAAATGTATATATTATGTTCTTAAAATATAATTTTCCTTTTAATTTTGAAGTTATAGATGTTTATAATTTTTTTATTCAAAATTTAAATATTTTTCCTAAATAAATCTTCTTTCAAAAAAAACATTGTTTTATTTTCTTGAGATATTTTCTCCTTCACCCAAGATTGATGATTCTTGTACCCAATATTTTATTCCTTTTTTATTTTGGGAACCCATATTATTATTCATAAATCTATTATTTATGAAATTATCATTAAACCCATTTCCTATCCATTCATTATTTTATGTCAACAATTAATATATGTTCTATGTGTAAAACAGGGTTGTGAAAATATTATAATGGGATGGGTGCACACGAAATTATATAGCACTCCAATGCATTAGGTAATGTGATGTAACTCATGAGATAATGTGAAATATGTGTGAACATGATGATATATTTTTTAGAAATGATGATGTTGTGATTATTCACATATGTTATGCATGAACACGATGTTATCTTTGTTCATAACTATGTGTGGTAGTTGACCACTAAAATGTGATGTTTAATTTTTATACATTATCACATCCCATGACTTTATATAAGGCTTCCTATCATGATTATGATGATTATACGATAATTTTTATGATGATTATTATTATTCTCACCCATGTTATGTTGATTTATTTTCCTATATATCATTTTACTGGGATTTTATCTCACCCATTTCATTGATGTATACCCTAAAGTTGCTATTTATAATAAAGACTAAACACGGGGAACTAAGAAACAAGAGATAAATGAATTAAATAATTGTTCTATTTTATTATTTAAATTTTATGTTTTTCATAATTTTCCAAAGACATAAATCCATGGGATTCCTAGTTTTTTAACTTTTTTATGTTGTTTATCTCCAAAATGATGTAACAGTTTTGTGAGAATATGTAGGGTTGCTATATTTTCTCCCCAAATAGAGTATTCTAGTTTGAAGGGAGGAAATGTTGGAGGATATATTGATTGGATTTGGATGATCCAAAGGTCTTGAGAGATATAAAGATATGGGGGTGAGAGGAGAGCTTTTATTAGTGGGTGAAAGGACACGCATGGAATTTTTGAATTGAATTATGTGATCCCCACATTTTTACCAACCTATAGGCTTCAGTAATAGGAAATATTACATAAATGAATGGTTAAGGTCTAAATATTTACATAAAATGGATTTTTGAGATGTGTAGGAGAATTTTTACACCTTATATTCTAAATTAAATTTTTATGTACACTCGTTTTTACATTATTCACTCTAATTAATTTTAACTTATTTCACTAATCACGTTGGTAAAAAGGTAAGTTGGAATTATTAAATATTATAAATTAGTATGATTCCAAATATTTAATCCATTTAAAAAAAAGAAACCATATAAATGGATGAAAATAATTTCGAATTAATCATGTATACTGGATGAGATGACATGTTCTTAAAGTAAAAAAGGATAATAGTTTGAAATGTTTTAATATAAAAATTCAATTTTATATTGGTTCCATTAACCTACATTGGATTAGTTTATGTAAAATTTTTCTAATTACACTTTAAATCAAAATTAAAATATAATCTAACTATATGAATAAATTATTTCAATATAAATTTCTCTATTAAGATTCAGTATTTTTCACAAATCCCAAAGAATTTAACATAAGATAATGTAGAAATTATAAATTTAAAAAAGTTTATTTTATCAAATTAAGTTTATAAAATTTTAAAAAATTAATTTCATTATTTTTTGCAGAAGAACCTAAAAAGATGTCATTTTAAGAAAATTGTATTTTCATATATATAAACACTTTAAAAGATATATATTTTTATTAAAAATATGTTTTAATTATATAAAACCATTATTAAATAATATTTAATTTTTTTTATTAATATTCATATTTCTATGTTGAAAAACATTGTTATAGTAGTCTTTTTTAAAATAATATAACAATAAAATGTTGTTTTGTAGAATATGAGTATTGTGTTTAACGAAAGCTACATCAATGTTGCATGTAGTACATCATTAAATTAGTGTATTTTATAATGAATGATTAAATTAGTGTATATTATAAAATTATACATCAAATAAATAAAATTTATTTGAAATAAAAGTTCCTAGAAACCCTAGGGTTTAAACTTCTACTTCTTACAATTGACTAAAATCAAAAACCATAGTGATAGGAACAATAATCATAGAGGGGAACCAAATTGCCAGGAAAATTACTTATCAGTTTTCTAAATAATGACACCTTATTTTAAATCTATGAATCATTAGGCTTAGCATAGTTTATTCATGTTCATTATCTATTTGAATCCATCATGATGATTTATAAAGAGTTTGTAAATATCTAAAGCCTATCCCATGAGAGTATAAAAGTAGGTGTAAACCAAAGCCATTTTTGTGCACCAAGTGACTATTGAGTCTATCTCAATGAATTCATTTTATAATTATTACCCCTTGGTACCTATGGTGTCACCCAAATTTACCCAAGATTTTAGGTTTAAACGGTATCTTGTAGTATAGCTTGGGTTATCAAATCCTCAGAGACCTAAGAAGTAACCTTCAAAAATGTAAATTCTATTGATTTTTTCTATAGAGTGAAAAAATATGGGTTTGATTTTATATAGGTTTAATTGAACAATAATATAATTATGTGAATTAAAATTTAGAGAATGAGTTGACCCTAGGTTATCTCTTAGGGTGGATTGGATTAATTAATTTTGAACGATCTCAATTTCTTATATTTGATATGGGTTCATAAGATGATCAAAAAACATCATCACTTACTGGTTTAATACCAAAAAACCATAATAATAATCACCTATACAGGTAAAAGATATTATGTATGAGAACTCTATGGTAATATTTCATATTATCACTTGAAGTGTGTTGCCTTAAAATTGAACAAGGACCAAGAAGATTTAAAATTTTCAAATAACAATCTAAATTAAAATAAGTTATTAGAAATTAATGAAGTGTTAAATAAAATCCAAGTCATACCCTTTCTACTCCATTGGATCAACCTATAGAAGGGTTATCCATTCATTAATGGCATGTTCTCAATGGAAGTGGAAAGTATACTTATGAGGGTGGAATTGAAGTTGTAAAAATAACAAAATAACGATCAATCCACCATTGTGTGATAAATTTCACAAGGTATCATGTGAATAAATTCTAAAAAATAGTAAAATTTAACAATGTGATATGTAGAATAATATAATAAGAGGAGATGAGTAACTTTTATTAAGAAACTAAGGATAATTGACCAACTTACAAGAGAAAGAAATGCAATTCCAAACACAAAGTGGCAGCGTAACACTACCATGAAACCAAGCATAAAAGATCATAAACATCTCCACCAACATTTCCGTAAATAGGAATTTCAAGATGCTAGGGTCAATTTTCCATCATTAGAAAGGATCCCACTTGATTATGGTAGGTCTAGGGTGGTGGAATGTAAGGGAGATGAGACTTTGCCACCCTTAACCCGAAGTTGAAGCTAGCTTACATCCACTAAATATAGGAAACTAGATGACCTTATAGATAGTAGAATTGGATTAGTCCATAGAATAAAACCATGTAGCTCCAGACGTTCCATATCGCTCTGTAAAATTTCATCCCAATGGAGTTTTTGGTTGTCGAGATATGATTCAATTGGTAAGATTTTTTTCTAGGCCATAGAATCTAGACCAGAATTATATATCCGAATTGGGTTGCATGGAAATCCGGTTAACACTCATAATTATCTCTTGTATGTGCTGGAATAAATTTTTACCATGATGTCCTCTAACTTCAGTTCAATTTTCATAATTATTGGGCTTGTACTTGGCCACTACAATAGTTTTATTGGGATTTATTCTAGTTCACTTCACCCAGAATGTTGTTTGTTCATGGCCTACTTTGGGGGTCTTCCAGTTTGAATATTCAAGTACTCCAAAATTATGAATTGTTCCCAATGTAAAGAAAAACATTAATATTAATTATGAAAATAAAATAAAGATCATTTTTTACTTTATTTGGTGTTTAAAAAAGTACCACGTAATAGTGAATTTTAATAAAGAATTACAATTATAATATGAAATAATGATCAAAGTGTAAAATTAAATAAATACGGTGTTTATGATTAATAAACCACATGAATATTATGATATAAATAATTAATATTATCCTCTTTTATTGGCTAATCACACCACCAACATGAGTTTTTCTAGTCCCGAGAAAAATCTATTTCAAAAATGTGAAATTCAAATTCCATTTTCCAATACATTTTAATACACAATGATAAATAAGATCACTTATACCAAACAATCATGATCCCCATCAGGATTTTTTAATACAATATATTTTCATAAGAATACCCCAATAAAAAACCCATTCTTTTTTTCAAATTCATTTCCATATGTCATCAAATATCAATTAAGCATGAAGATGCATTTTTTATCACATTAGAAATGGGGGTTTGTCTTAATTCAAGGGGAAATGATGGAAGCGCTATTTGGAATCACATTTCAATATTAAGATGAGTATTAATTTTTTTTAATTTTTCCATGGTAATTCAAATTTAACTCAATAGATTCAACCCATGTAGCGAGACATTGCCGATGACACTCATGCTCAAAAACCTTTGGGCGCGAAGTGAAGCCCACATAATATAGAATCCTCTCACGTTAAATAAATAAATAAAAGTCAAATAACCACAAATAGAGATAAAATTAATAACTATGGGCCATAAAACAATGGAGTCACGATCCCCATGTGATGGAATTCATGCATTATGTTATTTAATTACTCTACGTGAAAATTTAATATTTATTTTTTATTTATTTCTTTATTTATTGAATCTCCATATTAAAACGAAAATTATCACAAACCAATGCTATTTTTTTGGGATACCCCATGAACATAAACTAATACCCCACAATCTAGAGGATGTGCATTGTTTTTTTTAAATTGATGAAAATATAAATGGTGAAAAATCATATCGGACAACCGCACTTTCCAAAATCAATTCACATGAACTTAAAAAAGAAATAAAATAAGAATCAAGGAATGAAAAATTATTTAATATTCAATTCCAAAGTGTGTAATGTGTATTACTATTTTCAAGGATAAAAGAACTATTTCTTCCATTGAGGCACACATTTGATTTCAAATCATTGTTTTTTCACCCAAAAGAAATTTTTTTTAATCTCCCCCAAAATTAAAATTAACATTTCCCCTAGTGTTTGAAGAAAAGAAAATTTATAAGGGGGTATAGGTAGAGAAGGGGAGTTCAAGGATGAAATTGAAAATGAGGATCATGGAATTAAATCATCTGGTGGTTGATGTGGAAGTTCGTACTGCTCCAATTTAGTCTTTTGATATCCATGTCACTCGCAATGTTCCCTAGTGAAAAAAGGAAAACCAAATAAACAAAATATATATATATATATATATATATATATATATTTATATATATATATAATGAAAAATTAAAATATAAGTATATAGACAAAAATTATATAATAAATAATCACTAGATGTCATAGGTTAGTGGTAAGCATGTGCCCTCATATCCCTTTGGTCTCGATTTTGATTCCATGTGGCTTCACCGGTTGGGATGGGGTTTTCCCCACGACTTATGATGTGTCCTTTTAATTTTTTTTTGTTTTTTTTAACCTTTAAACACATAAAAATAAAAATAAAATGATGATAAATTGTCTTGTTTTTAAATTTTTGGGTAAGGTATTACTTAAGGATCACACCACATGACATGGATGAATTTGACACTCCCCTTTCATACCCATCCATACTCACAATATAAGATCCTATCAATAGTCTATGGTATTATCATATTCAAAGTTAATTATTGTTTTAAAATATTGAATTGATTTATTAATCCTATTTGAAAAACAATGATTGTTCACAATGATTGGAACCATGAAAACCACTTATTCCCTCTCGTGAAACACTTTTGTTTAACGTTGCTAGGTTGACATATACCCTTAATTGTTTAGGAATTTTCCTCATCTAAGGTTTGTTGACACAATTTTTCATCATATTCATTTTTTTGAATGGTTCAATGAATAGTTTGAATCTATGACCATTAACATTAAAGGTTTGACCATTGGAGGGTTCTTGAATTTCTACAGCCCGTTGGTGTTACACCTTATGCACTATATATGGACCTGACCATCTGGAAATCATCTTTCCCGAGTGTAAATGAAATTTATAACTATAAAAATGAATTTTTTTTCCTAGTACAATGTGTTTGGTTTTTATATTTTGAGATTGGTAGGATTTTAATTTACCTTTATTGATCTTTGAATTTTCATAAGCCTACATCTAAAGTTCCTCAAGTTCATTGAGATATAATTTCCTTTTTTTCGGTAAATGATAGGTCATAATTAATTTTCATAACTTCCAAAAAGGCCTTATGATCAATCCCCACAATAAAATGGCATGATTTACCATAAACCAACCTATATGGGTTAATTCATAAAATGGTTTTGAATGCGGATCCATATGCCCAAAGAGAATCTAAGAGTTTGCTCGACCAATATTTCCTAGATAGATTAATAGTTTTCTCAAGATTTTTTAGACTTTCTGATTAGCTAACTCAGCTTGACCATCGGCCTATGGGTGGTAAGAAGAGGAAACATTGTGAGAAATTCCATACTTTCCCACGAGGGCTGAGAATGGCAGATTTCAAAAATAAGTTCCACGATCACTAATGATAGCCCTAAGAAATGAAAATCTATAGATTATGTCTTCTTTGAGGAATATAATAAAAGTTATATGATAATTGTATTTTGGGGGAATAGACTAAACACATTTTGGGACATAATCAAATGTTAAAGGATGTATAGATATCCCCTAGATTTTGGGAAAGGACCCATGAAATCAATTCCATAGCAGTTGATGATTTGAATCACAATGATTAGAGTGAGTCGAATTTGATTGATTTTTGTAATCGAACCTACCTTTTGACAGCTAGGATAGATATGAAAATGTAGTATGATTCCCTTGAGTGGGTGGGCCAGAAGCAACCATACTAAATAACCTTAGAAGACGTTTTCTTAGAGGAAACCTGACCTCCACAAGCCTCACTATGATAAAATTTAAGAATGGACTCTTGTTCAGATTCAGGGAAACACCTCCTAATATATTGATCAAGGCATAACATATAGTGTTATGGATCATCAAACTCCTAGTGCATAACATAATAAAGGAATTTCTTTTGAGCTTGAGTCCCTAAGAATTTTTGAATGGATCCTGTAACTAAGAATTTGGATCTGTCGGCATTCCAAGGGAAGTCACTTATAGAGTGTAGGTGTTCATCAGGGAAGGAATCATACACATAAAGTTGAGATAATTTATCATTAATTTCTATCCTAGATAGATGTATAGAAACAAAATTTTCAATACCCTTTTTTCCTTGATTGTGAGGTCAAATTCTTGTAAGAGAAATAACCACCCAATCAATCAATCCTTGGAATATTTTTTTTGGAAAAGGTATTACAAGGATAAATGGTTGCTGAAGACAGTGATCAGTGATCCTAAGAGATAGGACCTAAATTTCTATAAGGAAAAGAAAAAAGAAAGAAACTCTTTCTCAGTGGTGGTGTAGTTTATTTTTCGAATCACTTAATGATTTTCTTGAATAAGAAATGACCCATGGAGTTTTCTCACACTCTTGTCCTCAGAATTCTCCTATAGCGAAGTCACTTTCATTACGCATGAGCTCAAAATGAAGATTTCAATTTTGTGATTTCATGATAGGTGGAGAGATAATAGTTTACTTGAGTGAAAGGAATGATTCTTCACAGATTTATGTCCGTAAAAAAAGAGAATATTTCCCCAATAGAGATAAAAGTGGATGATAAATAGTGCTGAAATTCTTAATGAACTTTCTATAGATTCCAGTATTTCCTAATAAGGACCTCACATCCATACAATTTTTAGGAGAGGGAAGGTGACAAGTGATGTCGATCATAGCTTTATCAACTCCAATCCCACAAATAGAGACGAGATGATCTAGATCACGTCCTCCCATTACCATGAAATGGGTTTTCCCTTATTTAGGATGAGATTGTTATCCTCACATCTTGAAAAACCCTTTCATCATTCAGAAGGAATCCCACAAATGTATCCCCAAATTTTTATAAGTCATCCATGAAGACCTATAAACAATCCCTCACCATGTCTGATAAGATTCCAATCATGCACCACTAGAAGGTACTAGGGGAATTACATAACTCAAAGGGTGTGAGCATTAATGCAAAAATGCCAAATGGACAAGTGATATTTGTTTTCCTTTGATCCCCTAATGATACTTCGATTGTATTATACCCTGAGAATCCCTCTAGGAAGAAATATAATTAATGACTAACCGCTTGCTTGAGGACTTGATCAATAAAGGTAATGTGGAAATGGTCTTTCTTGGTACAAGAGTTGAGCTTCCTCTAGTCAATACAGACTCTCCATCCACTACTAACCCTTGTGGGGACAGGGTCACCATCCTCATTGGTGATCACAGTGATTCCATATTTCTTTGGAACAACATGATATGGGATTACCCACTCACTCTCAGCAACAGGGTAGATGATACCCACTTTCAAAAACATAATAATTTATTTTCTTACCGCATCTATGCAATTTGGATTGAGTCTCTTTAGTGATTTATGACATGGTTTGGATTCAGATTCAATAACAATCCTATGAGTTATAATGAGTGGGTGAATACCAAGAATATTATAAAGGTTCTATCCAATTGCTTTTTTATACATTCCTAGGAAATCCAAAATAATCATCTCTTGATTGGCTTCGAGAGGGTAAGAAATGAAAATCATAAAGGATCGATTGTCCCTTCAGAACTCATACATGATTGATTAAGGCAGTACCTTAAATTTGAGATCATATTGGTTACCAATTTCCATGAGAGGATGGGAGTTTTTGTTGAACATAGTTTCATTTTTCATATTTCTTGAAAGAATTTGTTCCTTGTGAACATAATTTTTATCCACTAAATTGACCATATCATTTTCATTAATGGGATGGAATCAATGTTATTGATTTCAACATTAGTATTATTGATTGGTGATTCATGAAAATCTTCAATAGAGCTATCTGAAAGAGATTCAAGCTAAGGAGACAAATTTACCTCATGTGAACAAATAAAATAATTATTTTCTTAACTTAAAACATCCTTTATTAATTCCTTGATTTTCCTTGAGTTCACTATAAAAAAATACCAATCCAATTAAACTCATGGATATCTTCATCGTCCCTAATTTGATAGTTTACATTGTATATGTTCAATTCTAATGTCATGTTTCCTAAGGTGATGGTCATTCTCCTATTTCGGACTTGGATAAAATGGTTGATTGTTTCAAGGAAGGTACAACCAAGTATGATTGGGGTTTACTCACTAGGACATAACCTTGGGTGATTGTCAAGGACAATGATGTTAGCTGGGTAAATGAAATTTTCAACATTCATCAAAACATCCTTTAAGATCTACTTAGGAACTAGAACAATACAATCATAAAGTTGAAGAGTGATAGATGTGGGTTGGAGTTCTTCGATCACTAACTAAAAATACATGGCATAATGAATGAGGTTCACACTAGCTTCTATATCACAAAGGGATTTGACAACTTTTTTCTCTCCTACCTCAACATTGATTTATGGACCTCCTAGACCTTTCAACATTGGATGAATGGTCACTTGAATGATGGTACTCACATTATAACCCAAAAGGACTTGGTTTTTATGTGAAAATTTTATTTTAAAAGTGAAAATTTCCTTAAGGTACTTTGAGTACACAGGAATGGTTTGGATTTCTTTGAGAAGTTTAATGTTCAACTTAACCTGAGGGAAGATTTCCCTCAAAGTTTCATTGAGTTATGGTTTATATTTTTTTCTCACGCATTGACGGAAGGGAGCAGGTTGTTTGATTGTTTGGTGTGGCTGTAGTCCCTTAACATTCTCATTGTGTTTTTCAGAATCTCTATGTGGTTATTTATCATTTTCAGGCATTGATGTATCTTTTAATGGTTTTGGATTTTCTTGTTCAGTTTTCTCAATGGATTTCCAACTTCTTAAAATAGTCACTACTTTGAGTTGTTCAAGAGAGGTTTGTGTGTAACTATATTCTACCATCAATTTTGAGGGTGATACAGCCTGAGTATGCATGTGTGACATCTTGGTTTCAGTTTTTTATAGTTCATGGTTAAGGTATGATACTTTTAAGTTCATTTATTCTGTTTGTTTACAGAACTAGCCAAGGATTGGAAGAGAGATAGATTTAGTAGGGGCTTGTACTGGTTGGTTTATCATAGGAGGAAACTTTGGTTGTTGGTATTGTATAGGAAGGTGTTGGTATTATATCGGTTGTGGTTGGAACTAGTAATGGTTTAGAAAAGTTTGTGTAGGGTAGGGGTGTGGTATTTGTGGTTGGAAAGGTTTTTTGTTATCATTCTAGTGGATGCCTCAGTAGTCATTCTACCTAGGGTTGAAAGTGTTTTGGTATTAGGGATTTTAGAATTTTAGGGATTTTACTTTAGCAGGTGGTCCACCTAAAAGAAAATCCTTGATGGATGGAATGGTTGGGCAGTTGTCGGTTTTTTGGTCATGTTTGTCACAAATTTTGAAAATAGGGTCTATAGTTTGGAATTCATGGATTTTCCTAAGGACTATCTCTTCAACCTACGTAGTGAGTGCTGCGAGTTCATACCCATAGATTTCCTCTTCCCTAAGTGAATGAATTATTGTAGTTTTTTGTGGTAATTTAGAATTTGGTGATGTTCGGCATGTTTTTTTTTGTTCGGCCAGTCCCTCTGGATACTCATAAGCATCATTTGGGGCATTGTTTTTGAAGGTTCCATTACACATCATGTCAATGAATAGTTTGTTTCTATACCCAACCATTCATAGAAAATTTGGCCTTGTTCTGGGATTGAAAATATGTGGTGAGGTACCACGTTGAGTGTATCTTTGAACCTTTCCCATGTTTCATAAAATGAATCCCCTACTTTTTTCAAAAACAAAATTGGATGGTATTTTTATGTGGAATTTTTTTTGTGACGGGGGATTTATTTTTTATTGAATTATCTTTGAAATTGTTCCTAGGAGTGGATTGATGCAGGTCTTAGATTTCTTAGCCAATTCATTTCTCAATCCTTTAGTGAAAATGAATTATTCTCATCATAGTTGACTCAAGTTTATGTGGTGGGCACATGGTTTCAATAATGTCGTTAAACTCTTTTATGTGAAGGTATGGAATTTTAGACTCCATCCCATGGAAGGTTGGAAGGTGGTTTTAGACATGAAGTTTGAAAATATATTGGGCTTATCCTATGGTATCATGCCTAATGAAATAGGTTTAATTGGTCCAACTGGGTGTGAGGTAGTCATTCATAGTTTTATTAACTTCATTTTTTAATTTATGTTGTCAAATTTATATTATATAAATATTTACTATATTTTTCAAATGGATATTTTTTTATTGAATATTGAAAACTAATTTTTTATGAATACTATAAATTTTATGACATAAATATGATAAATTCTTGAATTAAAAAAATTTGAAACCCTTTAACGAAGGAGTGGCTTCCCTCATGTGTTTATAAAAAAGATCATTGAATCCATTGGAATTAACAAATATATGTTAAAATAGTAAAATAATGCATTTTAAAAAATTATATTGAATTTTTAAACTCATTATTTTCTTTTTGGATCCTAAGTTATATTTTATTCTAATTAAAACCATCTTTTGGTTCTTTAAATTTAATGTTGTTTTTTTATACCATTTAGATTTTGAAAGGTTCTAATATAAAATTACGTTTATTTATTTTATAATACGGCAATAAATTCATCATAAGGACTGTTACTAAATAATCATTTTCCTATATAAGTATAAATTCATTTTCTCAAATAAAAATTAATTTTTTTTAAAACATTTCTTTACATTTTGTGTGTTGATATGAGAATTATTTTACTCCATTTCTAAATATTATATCTTGTAATATTCATTCCATATTTTTCATCAGAATCATTAAAATTGGTTAATATGGTTTCCTTATTTTTTTCAATAATTCAATTTTACCATGGTAATAAAATTCACCATGGTTAAGGCAAAAAATGCATAAAATACTTAAAATAATGGAATAAGGCTTCAATATAACAGAATAATCATTCTTAAATCGCATTGGTTGAGTGTATTTTGTACTCCCTCCACATATAGTTGAAAATTATATGTTTCATATCCACATTCCTATGAGATTGACATTATTATAATTTAATGTTCTTAATTTTAAATCGGGTTCCACTCCCCTCACATATAAAAGGGAACCACTACTTCTCACTTCTCTACGATACTATAGCACCTTATGTCAACCACGATTTATATAAATAACTTATAAACACTCCTCCCTCATCCTAGAGATTTTGATATCACCAAAATACCCACCCAATAAACCTTAAGTTTTATGAACTTGGAAGATGACTTAGAAATATGAGTTTAGAGCACATTAGAAGCAATCAAGGATTTGAGGTAATAATTTATGTAACAATATCATTTTTATCTAGATTGCTTATGTGTCAACATTTATTGTGAGTAATTAGTTGTTCTACTTCTCTTAAGCCTCATTCATATTCATATACATTAGTAATTTCTAGTGTTATCATGTATTACTATCATTTTCATCTCTTTCATACTCAAAATGACTGAAATGACATTTTTATGAGAAGTCGAATTTATTTTTTCTCTTTAGAGAGGAATATTTCTCTTCCATATCCAGGTTCATAAAAAAATTAGCAGTTGGTTATCCTATACTAATTTTTTTTAAATGTATTTCTTACTACCTTTTACTTTTAATGAAAATGATTAACAATAATATATATTCAATTTTTCCTATATGACTCGCTTTTTACTTTTTTAAAAAGTGTAAAAAATTTGTTTTATTTTTAAAATATGAAGAATATATAAATTTTACCTTAATGAAATTGTTTCTTCATCATGAATATTACATTACAAATACCATTTTAATTTCAAATAATACTTAATTTTCATTTATTATAAAAAATTGTTTTAAAATTCTAAAAAAGGATTTTTTTCCTTTTATTTTTTAAATCATACATTTGAAGATTTTGTAAATCAGTTTTTTCATCTACAAAAACATCATATAAGGATTATTATACTTCCCTAGGGATATGATCTTATGATATCATCTACTTCCTTTAAATGGATAGTTAATGATAAAAATATTAAAATGATTTTTTCATGAAACCATTTCTTTCTAATGATCTAATTAATATATGAAGGATTGATGAATTCTCTTATATTCTTATCTAATATATCAGAATGGATTATTATTATGTGGAGGGATGGTCTGTTATATCCCTGAAATGTATTGGGTAATATTTTATTTCATAGGATCTCAAAGGATACATGTGTGGTTAGGCCAATATCAAGAGGGTATATGTGTGTTTATTCCAATCCCAAGAAGGTACACTGATGGTTAGCCCAGTCCTTCTATGTGATGAATTTCATGGTGGGTATCCTCGACATATGATTTATATTCTCATTTTTATACCACAATATTATTACATAATCATATGATTATGTTATTCATTCATGGATTATGATTGTTTGATGTTTCTAACTTTTAATAAATAAGTATTATGTTTTGACAAAGAGGTATACCATGACTCACAATCTCAAATTTATGTCTTTGGGTATGATCTTAATATACATTTTTTATGTTTTCATACGCTTATAAACATATTATGATCACTTTTTATATTTATATTGATTTAACCCATGTTTACCCTAATAAGGAATTTGTGCTCACCACTTCTTATGTTTCCATTTCCCGATGAAATGATGAAGGGTATTAAGTATGATAAGTTTAGAAGGGTATAATATGATAAGGATGTTTATGGGAGATTTTGAAGATCTTTAATGATATATGTTTAATATGTATATATAATATTCATAAATATTAAACATTTACGTTTTTAGGATAAGTATTAATGTTAAATGTATTGAATATTCATAAACAATGATGTAATAATCATATATGTGATATTTAGGTCACCATGATAATCAAACCCAGAGTGTTCATATGAAACTATATACTAGAAAAAAATGATTCTTGTTCACAATACCTAATTTATATGTTAAATAAATCAAAATGATGCCTCTATAGGCCAATCCTCCAAATTGTGCATTCATATGATCATCGATAAGAAATAGCCCCCGCACTATACCATTCATATATAAGAAAACAACACAAAACAACTCGCTAATATAAAAGAATAATCTTAGTGGAAATAACCTATGTAGAAAAACAAGTATTATCAAAAATAGGGTGAAACACCACTAATAGAATTTGTGGGCAATCAAGAGAACCAACATTCAAAGAAAAATGAAGGATCAAAGAATATACATGATACACTCTCAGAACACCATCATTTACCCAATCAACACATCAAAGTGATTTATTAATACCACTAAATGATACCAGACTAGAATATAGAAATGTTGGATGATGTTTTAGAATATTTAATAATCCATGTATCATATAGGAATGGTAAATGTTGAATCACATGTATTGGTTTATGGGAAAAACATGTTCCATATATGAAATTGATTTTCATTTACCTAATAATTTTTGGATTTTCAAAAGTAAAATCTAAAATAAGGATTTTCATAATCTTGATTAAATTTTAATTAAAAAATTGGTCAATAAAATTATCCATGTCAATAGGAAAGTATGCTAGTCATAGTTCTAGATGTAAATTTTAATGACGATGAACAATAGAGATAATATATATTTAAAAAAGGATTCATTTTAAGTTTTGAAATTACCAATTAAGAGTGGTCGTGTTTGATGTGGATGAGGGTGAAAATTGATAGAATATTATACTATAAACTTACATCTAATGGGAATGGATTCTACCCAACAAATAATCCCATTTAACACCATATAATATTTTTTTTGAGCATTTATCGATAAAAAGTGATCTTTTGAAATATATAAAATCCTTTTACAAAATAGACCATCATTAATTTACATTATTTGAATCCAAAGAGTAATATCCTTCAAAAAATAAAGATATAAAAATATGTGTGGATCTTTTAGGTGTTTAAAGAACAAAGTGTGATCATTAACCTATAATAAATTTCAATGTGAAATACCAATAACTTTAAAAATCAAGGGAGTTTTGGAATTGAATAGGGAGCCCTAAAAAAGGAAACCATTATTTGGATATCCTTGAATTCAGTCCCATATTGAATTCTATAATCCTAAAAAATAATAGAATCACTGATTTTTATTATTCTTCCATTCACATTACCATTCCCACATAAAATCATTATCTAAAAATAGGTTTATATTAAAAGAGATATGGTATAGTAAGACCAACACTATAGAAATCATTAAAAATCAGGTTTAAGATCCTTTAATGATAGGTAAAATTGATCAGACTTTTATGTTGAAGAGACCTCATGAAATAAATTTAAAAGGGGTCATGAAATGTTCTCAATTGAGAGATGGTGAATCTAGTATCGATCTTTACACTAAAATTTATAGATATATTAAAAAATTATATCCTTTGGAATGGTGTTTAGATATCTTCTATATTGGTAGAATTCTATGTTTTTTATATAAAATTCATTCATGTGTTTGGAGGGTAGTTTCATATTTAATTTATTGAAAACTTGTTCATGGATAAGTTCAAAATTTATTATATTTGAGTTATTAGTAATGGAATATTGAATTATTGATTTTTAAAAACCATGGGCATGAAACAATTCATTATTCTATGAAACATTATAAAATAAGGGGTATTTTACTAATAAATGGGAATCAAACCATAGTTATTATATATTTCACTATGATTTTATTCTATGTATCCATTGGTTATGTCTTACATGGGTATTGAATCATGATAGTGAGATGTGATTTATGTGTGAGGGGATATTTGGTATAAATTGGAGAATTGCATGGCATGTTGGTGTGTTATGTTGTATAATAAGTATCCATGTAATAATACTTTACGATTTTTAAAATTCATGAAAAACTAGAATGATTTTCATGCCTTAATCTGTCTTATCACACCATAATACATACATGGGGTGTGTGGATTTGTTAGATCAATATAAGGATTTTAAAAGTTAAAATCATAGTTAAAATAAAAATATTTCATATCTAAAGAGCATTCTGTAGTGCACACAATCACCCCAAGAGTTGTTTGGAGTTATTAAACAGAGGGGTTTGCTTAGAAAAGTAGAGATAAAACTTTTATATAGTTAAACATACATTCTAACAAAAATTCTACAGATTTTTTTTAGGATTGTGGAGAATAAAAAATGGGAATACTTTATCCAATATCAAGAAGCACTAGTAATGGAATAATAATATTGGTAAAAAAAATTATGATCATAAAGATATTTATTTTTCTAGGGGTTAAAGGTCATCTTACCACTCCATTCATTGTTTTTTTAATAATATAATAGTATGGACAACTATATCACAACAATTGGACACTAAGGACTAGATACATTATAACAAGAGTGTGTGAACTTTTTAAAAATCTGTTACGTCATCTACGCTATATCACTCTCTATCGTATTTCATAAATTTTTTTCATGGATCTTATGTACTAAATGGGAATGAGAACAATCACTTGAATGTTTTTATTTCAGTAACCAATGATCCCCACATGAATTAGTGGTTATGAATCTCTCAATATGGATTGAAAATTGGTATCAAAGAATGATATTATAATGATTATATCCTCTTCTTGTATGATAATCCCTCTAAATTTTTGTTTGAGAGGGATTATAATTTTATTTTAGTATCGATGTAATATATTCTTATGGATCATATTGTTTTTATCTAGGTATTCCAAATTATCTGAGTTTATTCTTTTCTATTTATAGATTTTTATTTATTACATATATAGACAGTATGAATTTCATCTACAACAAGGGTGTTCCCATACTTAATGTAAAAGTACTTAATCTATATAAAGCGAGAATTATTTCACATCTTCTATTTCTTATCTTCAAAATTATTTTCATCACTAAAAATGGTATTTATATTCTCAAGGATTGGATATCTAACACACTCAATGATAAAAATATTATTGAATCTGGTGGGAGAACACATAATGTGTAACTCATATACCTCTATGATATGTAATTGATTTGGGTAGTGGGATCCAAAAAAGTGAACATAATTTGTATAAAATTACATGATATCCATGTGGGAGATAAGAAATTTTATGATTCATGATTAAAAAAATGTCAGTCTTAATTTTAGGATATTTTTATGATTGTGGGAAAATCTATGTATGGGTTTTTTTATAGGTGAGAAAAATTTTGAGATCAATATAAATTTACATTTAATTTCATTATTATTTTACCTTGGTGAATAAATTTTTAAGAATTTAGAAAGACAAGTTCATTTCCAAAATCTCAACATTAAATGATCAATACATGGATGAGTATATAATTTATAAGTTACAAAATTTATTGATATCCTATAAGACGTGGATGATTCCATATGTAAAAAATGAAGTTAAATTAAAGAATGGTATTATATTCAATGACTCAAAACCATTTGATGAACATTCTCTTATTGAGGAATCAAAATATGAGAATACTTCCATAAATTTTGATGACCTCATATCATTATTCAATAAATAAAAGTTAAATTCTAACACATCAATTAAAAGAAATATTCTCTCAAAGAATCATGAATTATCTTGTGAGGATGAAAGTGAAAGAGATAAATATGACTCTGAGGAATAATGAATGTATACATTTAGGGAAAATCAAATTAGTCTAATAATTTCTCATGTAAAAACAATAGATATGCAATAAATATAAAAGTGAAGAAGAAGAGGTAAAATGGATTAATATTTATGTTTAATAATTTGGTGAGATTAAAAGAAATTAATATTCTAGAGAATAAAATTTTAGTCATTGAATAATTAGAATGGTTCATTAAATGAATCTCATGATGAATCAAATGCTAAGGACATTTCTGAGATAGAAATTGAGCCTTCCTGGTTGATGAGTGATATTAATATTGTTCTTCAAGAAATATATATTAATATTGAAATTACTATAAATATTTTTCTCACTAAAAATGAATAAGTGAATGTTATTATAGAAATATTATTTAAAATTAAAAATTAATTAAAAAAACTCAAAAATAGAGTTTTAAATTTTCATAAATAAAAATTTGAAATTTTAAAAAACAAGGGATAACATCTTAAACCCTAATAATAAACATTCATATTTTTCTATTGTTCTGTAAAATATAATATTTTACACTTAATATTTAAATAAAAATGGTTAAAATAGTGAAAATAAGGGGAAGAATATGTATACTTTACAAAAATGAATGAAACATAAATTTATGATTGTAATGGTGGTACTAAAATACGCAAATTCAATGAGGTTTAAAAGAATAATATCTTTGACTCCAATACAAAGGGAAAATATACGATAAATGAGGCTTCTTTATAACCACAATAATTAAAACAAATATTTAATTTCACATTGGAAGAAAAATATAAAAGTGGGATTTGAAGAAAAAAATTATAATCCTAGATATTTTTCATTGAATGATGATGTTAATGATGTGAAGGGTACAAAAAAAAAATTTAAAGGTTAAAATATATTTTTTCACTCCCTCAATTGAATGTGGGGTATTAATTTAGGGAGATTCAAAGTTAATTTTAAGAGGGTATATGTAAGATAATATCCAAAAGAGAAGATAAAACTATAGAATAATTTAAACTAATTTGTTTAAAACAACATTTCAGAGGTGTGATAAAACTAAAAAAACATCCAATAATTATCTCATAATACTTTCATAGTAGCTAAAAAGGAATAACTCAAAATATATCAAGGGGAGGAGTAACCAAGAGAAATTAATAGTGATTAAGGTTGCTTAGAAATAAGGAATGGGGATTGGTATTAAATAATTAATAGTTTTTTGTTTTAACATGTGACTGAAAGAAAAAAACTATTGAAGGATATATAATGGTATGATGGAGGAGTTTTTAGTTTCAGAAACAAAGGATCCATTAATTTAAATGTATTTGGATGCACAAAAATTAGTTAAAATAAGTCTAAATCCAATTATTTTATTTTTATTGATTGGATGAGGTGTAACATATCGATTAATTTTACAGAATATGATTATAAAAATGAAGTGATCCATTAAATGTATATAATTATTATAATGATAATGAATTAAGTCACAATTATTTTAAAGGAACAGTGAACATGAGGAAATCTATTTTAGATTTTTAATTTTTAAAACACACATTATATGAGTTTGAAAGAAGTTAATGGTATTTAACATATAATAAATTTTCATTTAGGAAAAATAATGTGGTTAACATTGTTAAATATGAATCATTTATATTTTGATCTATGCTAAGTCATGATATTAGAAACACATGTGATTTTTGTCATAAAATAATGAAGGTAACCCCCCCCCCCCACAAAGGAAAGGAAAATTAAAATAAAAAACCCATAAAATTGATATACATAGATGTGTATGTTTTTATGACCATAAATAATAATAAATTAGATTTAAAAATTATAATGTTTCATAATTATTTCATTCATATGACATATATGAAAATTATATCAATTAAATCACAAAGATTTGAGACGTTAAAAAAAATTTCCATGTGTATTGAAAATAAAAATATATGTTTTATCCAAATGATTTAGCTAAAAAATGGGATGAAATATTATAATTAAGTGTTTGAGGCATATATTGATAATAATGTAATATTTCAATAATGTAGTGCTCTATATGTAATACCCTAAGATTTTATAATATTTTATCTATAATAATTCTGATGTGTTTGATAGCTTGTAATGCACAAAAAAATATTATTTCCATTATGATTAATAAAATTTTGAAATGAAATAAATAATTAATTGGGTATATAAAATTGATAAAATAATTGAATTTGTAAAAAAGGGTCAAATTCATTTAAGGAAATATCACACTTATTTAGAAAGTACTTTTCAATTTTTTTATTGAATTATGAATTTTTGTTAAATTTAACACTTTTGAGGAATGATATACATAAAATTAATTGATAAATTTAAGTAATATTTAATAATTTATATAAATTATTTCAATTAAATGGTTAAGTATTGATAACAAATACTAGTCTAATAATTATTTGTTAAATGTGAATGTTTTCTTTAAGATGGTCATTTATTTATATATATTTTTCATTGAAAGGTAATTTTTCTTGTTTTAAATAATAATAATATGGAATATTATTTTTTATAAATATATAAAAATAAATTATCATTATTTAATATATTATCTATTGGTAAGAAATACTAAAAAAATCATTTGAAGGTAAAATGCGATATTTTTTTGGAAAAAGTTTTTATGTATGCAAGGTATTTTAGAAATTAATAAATTAAATTCATAACTATTTATGAATGGGATTAATGAAAATTGTATAAATTATATTTAATAATTTTAATTAACATTCATTAATTTGGTTTTACTATGTAAGGAATGATAATAAAGTCATTTTTATTCTTAAGGATGCACTGTTTTTTCAAAAAATGGATTTTATGTGTTTTGTGCGTAGATATTTGAATTATTTTATTTAACATATTTTAATTGAATATTATAAAATATTTTCAATATTTTTAATCATCATAATTAATGTTATTTTACAATCTCAACTTAATTTTTATCCATAATGAATAGATACATCGGTAAAAATATTGTTACTGTGGTTAAGGTTGACATGGGTTAAAATGAATTAAATTAACGAATAAGATTTATAATATCCCAAAAAAAATATTTTATAGTATTGGTTGATTATATTTAGATCTCCTCATACCTTATTTTCCAAATATCATTAAATTTAACATAATTGACATGGGAAATTTTTTAATATATTTAAATGTTCTGGATATTTATAAGGACGCCACTCCCCTCACTTATAAACAGTCACCCCCTCTTATCACTTATCCACACCACATTAGAACATTATCTATACCCAAATAACATACCAAATCTCCATAAAACATTATATATGTTATGATTTTACAAAAGAATCATTTATGAATCATTAAGATGTTTTTAAATGGATATTATCCAAGGAAGTTGAATTTGTTCTTACCAACCTTTTTCAAGTTTCCTTCTTCATAAAACTCATAGAAATATTATATTCCCATAAAATAATGGAATAAATCAATATAATGAACATATATGTTTTTATATTTGTGGTATAATTTTTTATCTCCTTTCTATCTAATGAAAAATGAAAACATCTCTCATTAGTACGTTAGGAATACCGTCTCCAAGTAGTGATGTATTTAATTTTTCATCACCAGTTATCATGGATTTTTATATATATGTATATAATGAATTTAAATGATATTTTAAATAATTATTTATTATATAATGATAAATTATCATTTAACTTTATATCTTTCCATCTAATGAAAAATTTAAACATCACTTGTGCATACATATATACTATATTATCCAAAAAGTGATGCAATTCATTTTTCATAACCATCTTACAAGGATGGTTATAAATTTTTTACAATGGATTAATATGATATTTAAAAAATGGTTAATATTTTTGTGCTTATTAAACCATGAACATGGTTATTGAACCAGAATTTTTTTAAAATATATATATAGAAAACATAACCATTGACACCTAAATATTGATTTTAATGAGGAATTATTAATAAATGGTAATTGTAAATTTATAATGTAATTTTATATAGTAATATAAGTATTAATTTGGTTAAATTATTGATTTATAAAATTCATATATAAATTATATAAGATTTTATAGTATGTATGAATAATATCAGTACTTGATATAATGGTTTATATTATAAATTTGTTTTTATGAGGATGGTCTATGTTTCAATTTTCATTATTAGAAATTTTATATTTTTTATCTATATAACTTCTATATTTTCATATAATTTTGTTATTTATGGGGTTTTAAGTATTTTCACCAACTTCTCCCTATTTAGTACTCAAAAATACAGAGAGGGTGTTTTAAAAAAAATCGTCCTTGTTTCTCTTCTTTTGGTCCAGAATCTTTGTAGTATATCTCCTTCTTCATAAAATTTATTTTTAAAATGTTATTATTAACTTTAAAATTTTTTAAAATATATTTTTATACTATATTTCAAATTATTGACAAGAAATATAAATAAATATTTGGTTTCTTTTTGAAATGGGGAAATTTATAATTTTTTAAATTAACTATAAAAGGAATGTTTTTTAAATTTTCACATTATAAAATGATTTTCCTATAATCATGTCCTTTATTAATTATCTGAATGAATTTATAAGTTTTAATTATTTTATAAATAAAATCCTATAAATTTTTTTTATAAATTTTTAGTTTTTTAAAGTTATAAATGCAAAATGATATTTTCTATTTTTTTCAAAGAATATTTTAAAAGCTTTTATAATATATTTTATAATATGTGTCAACATACTTTAAGAATTTTCTTATTAACCTAAAATATTATACTATGATACCATCCACTTAATTTATTTGAATATTTAATTGTGATAAAGTTTTTATGATGTTTTAATGTAAACTATATCTTTCTTATAGATTAATTGAATTATAAGGACTTTTTATTGCTATTATGTTCTTGTTGAATTTATTGAGATGATTTATTATTATGTGATGGGTGGATTCATTATATCTCTCCAATTAAATATCTAATTTTTTACATCTCATGATATCAAATGGTATATGGGAGGTTTTCTCAAGCCTCAAAGGGTATACAAGAGGTTTTCCCATGCCCATGAGTGTACACAAGAGATTAGACCAGGACAAAGACGGTAAAAGGGTGGTTTTTCCAAGCCCAAGAAGTTATATGGGTGGATAAACAAAGCCTATTATACAATGAATGTCAGGGTGAGGAGCCTTGAAATCTGATTTCTATGCTTATTGGAATTGGCAGTGAACCCAATCTCTTATAGTTCTCTATATACTATGATAGTATTGGTCGTGATACATGATGAAGGAAATGATTTTATATGAATATGTTCATACCAAAACATATGACTTATTCTATTGATATACTCTCAAGGATCATGATTAATTATAAATGTTTCCTCACTTTGATGAATCATGTGTTCTGGTAGGATAATGAATTGTTCCATGAATCATGTTTCAAATTATATAAATTGTTGGGTATGATATTATATGTTATGATAACTTTATCATACACTTAATATTATCTTAATATCACTTATTATCATTGATTGATATCTCCCCTTTTAACCGTTACTGCTCATATGATCTCACCATTTCTTATGTCTCTATTTCTCTAGGTTTTTAAGATTCATTTTATGTGTGTAATGTATCTAAATGTGGCTATATGAGAAGAACATTTGTCATTGAATTGAAGATCTTATATGAAATAAATTGATTATAAATCAAGTAATCAACAAAATTAAGCCGATATGGTTTATATACATGTATTATGTTGAGAAATAATGATTATTCATCTAAAATGGTGTAATATTTATAAATTTGATTATTTGGTTACTATGGTTGTTATGATAGTTGGGTTTAGTTATTTTTTTATATTAGGATATGAGAAATTAGAGTATGAAACCTATTAAAACCTATGATAAACCAAAGTGGTATATGATGAGCCTTAAGTTTCATGGGTTGATAAGAGGGTGAAATAATATAGGAAATATTATGAATGAATTCAATATCATATGATTGCTCACTTTTATTACTGATTCTTGATATTCAAACTAATATTTTTTGTTTTTTTTAATGGTTGGAACCAGATGGAATTATAACAACCCTGACCCCAATAGCCAAGAGTTGGTTGTTATTTTATTACAATGTCATATATACAAGAGATCAATTTAGTAGTTTTGAATAACTAGATACATATATGGTTCCCTTATTAAATTTGTAACTAAAAATATAATATAAAAAAGGGAAATAATCTGCATCCTTTACACTTATACCAACATATCATATTCTTAACCTTGGGAATGGACAAAAATGATGAGATTAAATGATCATTATGGGTTAAATATAGAAGAAAGATGAATCAATATGTGAATTATAATCAATAAGGATTAATAAATATATAATAATTAAAAAATACATGTTATTTAATCAATAAAATGAATATGAAAATGAATCCATAGATTTTTTCATAGGGAAAATCACATTGATGGTAATAATTGAATACTGAATTAAGGAAATTATTAATTATTTTATGTCATATATCTATAACATAAACCACCACAATCAGGACCTTTTACAATATGGTTTATGTTTATGGGTAGAAATGTGTATGATTTCTTATTGGAAACCAAAGTGAAGAATTTGTCACCAACCATCGTATCTCATTAGACCTGTCGATACATTGAGAGGCTATATATAAACAGGCCCCACCCTTGTCTATATATCCGAATAATTCCTCAAATATTGAAATAAAAAACGAATCAATTTTCCTTATCGAAAATATTGTATTTATTAGAGGATACATATTTATCAATATTTCACCTGTTAAAACAAAATTTAATGTAAAAACCATATATAAAAATTGTATACAACATAGATAATAACCATATCAATGATACAAGAAATATATATATTTTTTATTATATCTTCAATTATTAATGATCATAAATAAAAGGTTTGATACACAAGCTAAATAAATGATGGATATGGCATATGTCCAATAGAAATTAAAGTGAGAAGAAACACCCTTAAAACATTTAAATTAGTTGAATTGCATGCACCTAGAAATAATAAAATTTAAAAAATATTTAAATACTATAAAGATATATGTATTGATGATATAATTTAACCAAGCTGTATTACATACATAACATAATGGATGCAATTGATGAATAAGTCATATCTTCTAGAAGTAAAAGTGAGATAAGAAACTCCTTACCTTATAGCCAAGGGAATTCTACGCTTGTATATAATATCCTAGATAATAAAATTTTATTACATAATTAAATTTTTCATAAAATATGAATATTTTATTTTATTTATTACTATTTTATTAAGTTCATTTATGTATATTTTTATGAGGTATAATGTTTAATTTTGTTGTTTCAGGAGCATTCGTTTCATGGTTTCATGATCAGTTTTCTTGTGTATAATTATTAAGTTATTGTAAAATGGGAATAAATCAAAAGAAGTGAAATTATACGGTATTAATTAATTTCTAGAAATTTAAATGGTCACATACATCATTTTATTTTTTTACATGAGGATTATTCATTAGATTAAATGTTAATGAAAATGATTAGTTTATTTTTGTAGTTTTTATGACCATCACAAGCTAGTATTGTTCTATTTAATATTATATTTATATACCAGTTACACAACATTAAATAATTTTTAATGAACTTATTATAATATATTATTACAAAAAAATGGTTTTATGACCATCCTTGAAGGTAGTAATGAAAAATGAAAACTCATCGTCCATGAAGGCGGTGAATCAACACCTCACAGACAATGTTTTCATTTTTGGAATTAAATGGTTTAGAGAAGAGATTTTATGATGTATATTATATTAACACAATAAAATTACATTGTATATATAATACTTTAGTTACCATCCCCCCTTAGATAGGTTAGGTGAGGAAAGGATAAACAATGTAAAGAAATTAAAAGAGAAAGAATGAGGATTTTACCTCTCGAATATCGTCTACATGGGAACATCCTTAAGACACTTGAATTTGGTCTTTTGATAAGAACATTAGGGATTATAGATGGGTAATAGGCTTGGGAAGGTATTTGGGATGATTTTTAATGTTCATGGCTTAATATGTGTGAGGAAAAGGGGTGGTATTTATAATGGAGGAGAGGGGTGTTTTCGAATTATTTTATTAATTTGTTTATTATTTTAGTTCAAGACCATTGATAATGCTACTTATTATGAATACTTATAATAACCACTTCTTGTGTGTTCTAAATTATGGTTTATTACAATAACCATGACTCAAAAAATTCATTTATTTCGCTTAAAATGTTAAATACCATAAATTATTGTATTTCACTACTCACCAAAAATTCAACTATCATAGAAAAATACCAAAAATTCACCCCAAACATTTATTATGTATATATTTATAAATGAGGATACATTTTAAGAACATAATTTTCTATATATGATAAAAATATATTTTTAATTATGATCCTCATTTATTCAAAAAAAATCATTTTTATTATTATAACTGATTTTACGACACTTTAAAAAATTAATTTTGGTATCATAAAATTTTCTTTAAATTATAATAAAAAAATTATTTTATGAGTCTATTTTATGAGAATAAATTTTATCTTCAATCATTCAATTAATTATTAAATTGTGAATAAAAATTTACGTTCCAAAAAAATAGCAACACTTAATTTATCATTTTAAAACATTTATTTACTTATTCTAGGATATAAATACATCATATTCTAATTTATAAGATACCTAAATTTTATTTATAATTTCATATGTGATGTTATTATTATAATTTCCTCATTATTTCATAGTACATCATGGTTTGTTTAATCTCAATGTTTCATGCAATATAAGTTATCGAATAAATTGAATTTATTTAAGAAGATACATGTCATAAATTCTTGTGGTGTTATTTTCTAATCTATATAAAAACACTTCCCTAAAAATGTTTCCTAAATATTGTCTTCTAAATAGATTAGGGTGGTTATTCTTTATAATGTCCCGAGGTTCACACGTTGCTTCTTCAATTTTATGGTTTCTCTAAAGAACATTTACCAGTCAAGTCATCTAATTTATTAATACTTTCACTCTATTGTAACGAATATCGATTGGATCATCATATAAATACAAATATGGTTATAGTTTTGTTTCTTCATATGTGAGTATATGTGTTGGGTCTCACATGTATATTATTAACAACAATATGTGGAACACATCATGAATTTTGGAGATACATGGTGGTATTTCTCAATTGTAATCTACAGATCCAATTTATTCCAAAATTTCAAATGATCCAATGTTCCTAGGGATTATATTCCCATTCTTATCAAACCATATGAAACCCTTCCATGGAGAAAAGTTCTGAAATACATGATCTCCCACTAGAAATTCCAAATTATCTCTCTGGTTTCTAGAATAATTCTTTTGTCTAATTTGATCCGCTTAAAAATAATCTAGAATAGTCTTTCTATTTATCAATGTTTGTTTAATATGTTATAATCCTATTTCTTCTGAGTAAATATTATGGAAGTTAACTAATGATCATGAGTTGGATATTTTTTTCATTAATCATCAACTTCCTTGACTCATATTGAATAACTTTATCGTTTTCTATAAGGACAGAACAAGTCATTTCTTTACTGCATCACTATATATCACAGACCCATTATTTCTTGAAGAAAGAGTAATAATAAAAGCATTGAATAATCTTATCTTTAATTCAAAAAAAATTATTCACATTCTTTTATCGATACAAACTTAAACCCTTTACATGTGTGCTTTTTTAATGGTTTAGTAAATCCTGAAAAATTATGAATAAAACTCCAATAGTAACCTGCAAAACCAATGAAACTATACACCTTAGTTTTGTTTGTTGGTGTATAAAATTCATGGATTCAATTTTTCATTACAGGAGAAACTGATATTCCATCCTTAGAGACAATATGGGTAAGAAAAATGTTAGGTCTACAAGGCTGAATACCCTCAGAGGGGGGGGGGTGAATCAGGGAATAACTAATTAAAAATTATAGCCAGTTAGGATCTTGTTTTGTTTTTAAGAAAAACACTTTTCTCTCTCTTTCCCATTGAACAAAATAAACAGAATGTAAAGCATTCACAGGACACAACAATTTTTACATGGTTCACCCTCACTGGGCTTCGTCCAAGGGGCATACAACGGTGATGTGCTGTTATACCAAATTCACTAAAGAACACTATTGTTTATATGGTTCGGGCTTGTAACACCCCAGGTAAATAAAGAATATGAAATTTTCATATTTATCCATATTTTTTGAATAAAATATTAATATTAATTTAAAGGGAACGCTATTCTCTATGGCGTACCCAATTCTCAACAATGAGTTTCTTTGAAATCATACGTTGCACACTAATAATAAAATAATATTATTTTAAATGGTATTTAATGCCTAGCCGTTATAATGGCTGAATGAACGGAACTAACTACAAAATTATTATATATGTTTTTCAAATATTTTTACTTTTATCCAATATATGATTAGAGGCTTAAAATGAAAATGAATCCAATTTTAAGCATAAATCTTCTAATATTCTTTAAAAGGTTGATTAACTGCATTTTGATGGAGAACTATTTTTAAATATACTTTTAACAATTTTATATGTTGTATTTGACAAAATAGAATCCTTCTTTAGAATCTGTACGTCAAAATTTACTTTCTGTAAAATTTTGTTATTTTTCCGATAAAGATCATTTTTATTGAAAATGATGCATTTTAATTCAAAACCTCCTTTTAATATGATTTATTAATATGTATAGATTATATTTTTAATTTAAATTAAATTTTATTTAGAATATATTTTTATCATTTAATCTAATGGTGGTCATTGGAATTAATTTCACTTTGAAATTGGACTTAAACTAGTGTCAATATTTTAATAGATATCGTTTCTTAAAAAATTCTATTTGTTTTACAGCAAGAATTAATTATTATATTAGTTAATGCAACATATATGTTTTGAATTTTGTAAAATAGACATCATTTTTGAATTTGGAATATCAAATATAGCTTAGGGTAAATTTTTGGTATTTTTCTGAAAAACGTCAATTTTTTATGAATAGTGAAACCACTAAGTGGTAGTTAAAGAAACTGATTTTTCATTTAAATGAAACTTTTCCACTTCTGTGATTTGATTTTCAAAAATCCGACATACATGGTTCTCATTAAGAAGTAAAATTTGGTTCAATGAGATTAAAATAATTTTTGTTGAATAGTATCTTTTAAGTTTTATTAATCACGATTAAAGGTAATTAGTGTAATTTAAGGTAAAAATAATTTTTTAATAATATGAAATGACATAGAAACATGTCCTACCCTCATTTCATGTGTCATGGCCGACCAAGACAATCCATGGGTCAACTTGGGGACCCCATGGAGCCACTTTGGTAGGAAAATGACATAAATAACTTTTTATATAAAGTCAAAATAAAAATGTCACGAACATGAGTTGTTTTACTAAAACAATTTTTAAATAGGGTTATACAAGTCATATTTCTGACTATAAATAGTCATTAGAAATATACAAATATTTCCTACATTTTTATATTTTGTTTATAATTTTTAGACATTAAATAAGTTAATTTATTTATGACACCATGATGATGTAGTGATTACCTCATTATTTAACGATTTAAATAAAATGAAAATATAATGAAAAATCTAAGACCTACACATGTCAAAAATCTGTTGGATGGGTGGATTTAGAACTCTTATCATCTTATCCTCGAAATATATAATTTTGGGACCTTTAAAATTCGAAAATCATTTTATAATAAAGTAACCTTTCATAACTTTCTAAGAGTGTGTCTCCTCTCCTCTTATAAAAGTCCCCCACCTCTACCACCTTACCCACACCTCTCATGCCTTTGGCTCGGCCAACCCCTGCCCATTTTGTCTCTCCACATCCCTATATTACTCTTAGAAGACTCACATTGGGCAGAAGTTATTCTAAGGAAGCATTTGAGCTCAAATCAAAAAGAGTTACCCGATTTAAAGGTAGTGTCTTCTCTTGTGTTCTTATGTTTTATTTTTCTTCTCCAACCCCCTAAAATATTTTTGTTCCTTTTTTTGTAACAACACCAATATATTAAATATACTAGGATGTTGTTATGAGAATTATTATATCTACACCTACACACACCTTCATCTAATGGTTAAAGATCATATTGTTTGTGTGGTTGGCGATTTTCTGCCTCACGAAACGATGATTGTTCAATCTTCTTTTAACACCTTTCATGGTGGACATTAAGATGTCACACTACTTATTTATTATATATGTTATATTTATTTCCTCTCTATGCTTCTGTATTTTATATCTAATAAATACTTTTATGCTTTTCATGTTGTGCAAATGCGATAATTTCATTTGAGGAAGTGTGGACTATCGCCCCCTCAAGTAATGTGACTTATTCATGCAATACATGTAATGTATAAAGAATGAAATTGATAAACCTATGTGATATATATAACATATATAATATACTTTAATTATAATATATATATATATCTCATATAGTTTTAATTCCATTAATGTGCCAAAGAAATGAATGTAGCGCTCATGCCTACGTACGGCTTACCGTCTCCAAGAACGGTACATTTCATTTCTTATCTCCAAATGTAATGTACTATTATAAGTTCAAATATATAATGGATATATATGTCGTATATTAAATATAAATTATGGATATCAATCTTGAATCATAATATATATATCCCTCTTTTAACATTAATTCCATTAATATGACAAAAAAATGAAAGTAGTGTTCATGCGTACGTACGGCCTACCGTCTCCATGAAGGGTGCTTTAAATTTTTTATCTCTAAATGTTATGTAATAGTAAAAAATGAATATATACTTGATATATATGATATTTAAATCATTAATACTATTCTGGAGATGATTTACTTATAACTACTTGGACAATCATTTTCAAACAAGTTCATTTTTTGACTCATGTACCAAACATTGACAAAAACTTATGAAATGAACTCACATTATTAACCAATTATTATAATATTATAATATGTGATATGAACTGACTAATAATCTTTAAAGAGTTAACTTAGGCATTTATAAATTGACCAACGTTTATTATTCCGGAATATAATGAAACGAACAAGACAAGTCAGACTTGAGATAAGGGATCCAACCTCTCTCTTTCTTTTTAAGTACTCTCTTTTATGTCATTTCATCTAATCTCATATTTCTTATGTTTGTGGATGTTATTTTATATTTCTAATACTGTAATTTTTATGTTCATATTATGAGAGACCCTATTTGACCTCATCAATCCATTTTGGAAGATTTGAGTGGCGCCGTTAGGCTGCCGAATTTTCGTAAGGGATCCTACCTCTGTCTTTATTTTTAAGTACTATTTTTATGTAACTTACTTTAAGCTCCTATTTATTATGTTGGGGGATGTTATTTTATATTAATCTTACTGTAAATTTTATTTTAATATGATGATAGATCCTATTTTATCCCATCAATCCATTTTTGGAATTTTTATGTGGCGCTGTTAGGCTGCCGAATTTTCATAAGGGGATTCTCATCTCACTTTTTTCACGTGAGATTCATGCTACATTGGCCACTATTTCCTTTTGTGTGGTGTATGTACTTCCCTTTATTTTAATATTTGTATAATAAACTCTTATTTATGGGTAGTTACATCTTCATTGTATGACCCTTCTTTAATGGGGTGTATGTTTCGAAAGTTTCCCAAATTAGTAAGGGAACCTTTCACACTCCTCTTTTAAAAATATTTATTTTGTTATGTATTTTAATTTAAATATTTTTATGGTTGGATCTGTTCTTCTCTATTCTTATGGATGTAAATTTTATGTCCACGTGATGAGATACCATTTTCTCTCTCATCAACTAATTTTATGAATTTTAAAGTGACGCGGTTAGGCTGTCGAATTTTACCAAGGGAACTTTTTAACCCAATTTCGATTTCTTTGGGTTCAACATGTAGTTATTGAATATGTCATCCTTTGAATATGTGTGAATGGACTTTTATTGTTTTACACTTAATATCCACTTATATTGGGTGTATTTATATTTGTCACACATAATTATGAGATTGATTTATCCTTAATTTAAAGATACCTTCTCTATAAGGGATTTCATCTCATTTTACATTTCTATTGAGAATTCATTTTTTTTATGCACCAATTCACTCTTATATGGTGTATATACTGTCCTTTGGAATATTATATCATGAATCCATTTATACTCACGATATTATAAAGTTCTGATTAAATGTTATTCCTCAATTATTTTATTCAAGTGTCTCAAATTTTGGTAAAAACCCTTTAACTAAAATATCGCTTTAAATGTTTTAATGATTTGTTCTTATTAATATCCATTCTTTCAAAATAGTTTTAAGGATTTATTTATATGGATATTAATGGTTTAAAATGTTAAAAGCATCAAGTTGGTATGGGACACTTTTATTCAAAAATCTCTTTATTAAATGTTTTAAATGGTTTTGAAAATGGTTTTTTTGAATGGATTCATTATTATAATATCTTAAAATGTTATATTGTTATTGAAATGTGTGAATGTTATATTTCATTTATGATTAAGTTATATTCTATGATTATGTTTTGTTTCTTGGGAATTTTTTATGAAAATGGCTGGTTCTGTGATAAACTAAGGGCGGGTGTGCCCGATATAGCTCTCTAATGCATTGGGTAACGCAAAGGGGTTAAAAGCTATGGTTTCTCTGAAGAGATTTAGGGAATATACTGTGATGGGTATTCCAAATGTAACCATGAGGGTTACTCCCTACGTAACAATGTTATGAATGCCTCAAGTTACATTTATGTATTATTATTTCTATGAGTTATTCGCAAATCTTAGGATTTAACGAGGTATGTTAAATTGCATAGGTTTTATGAGTAAAGTATGATTTTATTGATTCTTATGTATACATGGACTAATGTTTTCTTTCCGTATTATTATAACCCTTACTGAGCTTTTTATGCTCATCATATGTTTTTTTGCAATGTTTTTCACAGGACATAAATATGAATAGGGTTAAGGATGGGATCAAGGAAATGTTAGGTTGTCTAAAACAAGGAACTGGAATTGATTCTTTTGTTCAAGAGTTTTTATTTTTGTGAAAATATGGAAGCTGAGTAGATGTGTCTACTTTTTAATCTTTGAGATGTTATAGTTATGTCCTAATTATCTAAAACTCTAAACCTAAAAAGATCCTCTATGTGAATTATTCATTTAATTCATGATTAAGTAATGTTTAAGGCTGGGGCCTTATAGTTGGTATCAAAGGACGGTTTAGATAACTTTAGAGGTTAGAGTATTATGTGACAAGTTGTGTATAACCAAAATTGTTATTATATTAGATAATTTCATTGTTATTTTTTAAGGTTGGAATGAGTTTGAGATAACTTGGATAAGTTTATCATAGTGTTTATCTTCCTCTTTAGTACATAATGATATTGTTGATATACTCACACTGATATTTCTGGTTTTAGTAAATGGATGGATCTAGCAGGAACCAAAGTGACAATGGGTTAGAAGGAAACTGTGGTGGTTCTTTGATTAAGAGACTGGATGAAATGGGGGATTCAATGAGATATCTCGTGGTTATTCTAAACCAACTATCAGGAGTCATGATCAACCACTTGAACCTTAGTGATCTCTCTAATGCATCATGTGCGAGAGAACCAAATCGATATGGAATTTAAGGTAATAATTATAAAGGTAACCATTAGGGTTTATATGATCCTTACTTTTTATGTAATTATGGGTTACTCTATAATATGATGGAAAATGAAAGGCATGAGATAAACTTGTGGTTAAAATATGTTATGATTATGTTTGAAGATTTTATCTCATTTTGGGGAATGTTTTATGAATTATATAGTTTTGGAAAAAGGACAACACACAGATCGTGTGACAACCCGTCGCGTCGGACAAAGCTGTGGGAATTAAACCCACAACCACAGTGCGACTGGTATTTATCACCTACCACTAGACTACGTGAAGTCCCTGGTCAGTTTGACTAATTATTTTTAGTTATATGATCTTATGAATCTAGAATAAGTTGATTTTGGGTTATCTATGGAAATTATTAACCTATCATGGACGATATGTGATTAGGTTAATTACTTTTCAATATGAGACTTTAAGAGAAACTGATGTTATTTGGAGATAAATGTTAATTTTTACCTTGGGAGACTATGTGATTAGATACTTCAAATATTTGGGTTTCAATCATTGTTGGGTTTACTTTGAAGAATTTTATGGAATTTTTTTTTCTTGAATGGTCTTCGTTGAACTTTGGGTTTTTTTGTCAAATTATGGAGATTAGGAGTAGTTTTTCTTTTTGTAAAAAACATATCTATTTTGGGTATTATCTGATCTCATAATAAACTATTTGGTTTGGTTTTGTTTGAGATCTAAAGACATGGAAAATATATAGTTCTCTTTTCTGGATTAGGTGATTCTCAAGAAGTTGATTATTGTACTCTTAATGCGAACAAGTCTTCCTAAATACTCGTCTTTTGGAGAAAATATGAGTTTGATTAAGGAATCTAGTAATAGTTGAAAGTCTACGTGACAAGTAAGTATGTTTCATTATGATTTAGTTAAGCTCAAAAATAAATTCCTCAATTAAGAGTTACTTAAAACAGAAATGTTGTCTGTTATCTTTTCCTACTGCAGAATCGAATACCGTTTAACCCATCACAAGTTTGTGATTTTCTTGTGGTTAACTTTCTCCTAGACATGTTTACTATCACTCTCCATCAGAACATGAACCTTTGTTTTTTCCTCCATATCCATATTTTTATACTTGGAATCCTAGAATGGGTTAAATCTGGTGACATTTTTACTTCTCTCCCAATATTTTAAAGTGATCGTTTTACTGACTCTTGTTCCGATGTGGGATTTTAAATGAAGCTTCCATGACCAATTTTAAAATTTTGAGGACGCAATTCCCAAAATGGGGGAAGGATGTAACACCCCTGGTAAATAAAGAATATGACATTTTCATATTTATCCTTATTTTTTGAATAAAATATTAATATTACTTTTAAATGAATGCTATTATCGATGGCGTACCCAATACGCAACAATGAGTTTCTTTGAAATCTTATGTTTCACTCTAATAATAAAATAATATTATTTTAAATGGTAGTAAACGCCTAGCCATTGTAATGGCGGAATGAACAGAACTAACTAAAAAATGATTATATATGTTTGTCAAATATTTTTACTTTTATCCAATAAATTATTAGAGGCTTAAAATGCAAATGAATCCAATTTTAAGCATAAATCATCTAATATTATTTAAAAGGTTGATTAACCGCCTTTTGATGGAGAACCCTTTTTAAATATACTTTTGATAGTTCTATATGTTTTATTTGAAAAAATAAAATCCTTCTTTAGAATCTGGACATCAAAATTTACTTTGTGTAAAATTTTGTTATTTTTTCGATAAAGATCATTTTTTTTGAAAATGTTGCATTTTAATTCAAAACCACATTTTAATCTGATTTATATATATGGATATATTATATTTTGAATTTATATTAAAGTGTATTTAGAATAAATTTTTACCATTTAATCTAATGGTGGTCATTGGAATTAATTTCACTTTGAAATTGGACTTAAACTAGTGTCAATCTTTTAATAGATATTGTTTCTTAAAAAATGCTATTTGTTTTGACAGCGGGAATTAATTATTAAATTAATTAATACGACATATATGTTTTGAATTTTTTTAAATAGACATAATTTTTGAATTTGGAACATCAAATATATCTTAGGGTGAATTTTTGATATTTTTCTGAAAAACTTCAATTTTTGATGAATAGTGAAACCACTAAGTCGTAGTTAAAGAAACTAATTTTTCATTTAAATGAAACATTTCCACTTCTATGATTTGATTTTCAAAAATCCTACATACATGGTTGTCATTAAGAAGTAAAATTTGGTTCAATGAGATTAAAATAATTTTTGTTGAATAGTAACTTTTAAGTTTTATTAATCGCGATTAAAGGTAATTAGTGTAATTTAAGGTAAAAATAATGTTTTAATAATATGAAATGACCTAGACACATTTCCTACACTCATTGGATGTGTCATGGCCGACCAAGAAAATCCATGGGTCAACTTGGGGACCACATGGAGCCACATTGGTAGGAAAATGACATAAATAACTATTTATTTAAAGTTAAAATAAAAATGTCACAAACATGAAATGTTTTAATAAAACAATTTTTAAATGGGGTTATAGAAGTCATATTTTTTAGTATAAATATTAATTATAATGCTAAAACGATTTCCTATATCATCATATTTATTTATAATTTTTAGACATTAAATAAATTAATTTATTTATGACACCATGATGAAGCAGCAATTACCTCATTATTTAAGGATTTAAATAAAATGAAAAGATAATGTAAAATCTAAGAACTACACATGTAAAAAACCTATTGTATGTGTGGATTTAGAACTCTTATCACCTTATCCTTGAAATATATAATTTTGGGACCTTTGAAATCCTAAAATCATTTTATAATAAAGTAACCTTTTATAACTTTCCAAGAGTGCCCCTCATCTCCTCTTATAAAGGCCCCCAACTATACCACCATACCCACACCTCTCAAGCCTTTGGTTTGGCCAACCCCTTCCCATTTTGTCTCTAAAAATCCCAATCTTACTCCTAGAATCCTCAATTTGGGCATAAGTCTTTTCAAGGAAGCCTTTGAGCTCAAATAAAAAAGATTTGCCTGATTTAAAGGTAGTGTCTTCTCTTGTGTTCTTATGTTTTATTTTTCTTCTCCAAGCACCTATACTCTTTTTCTTCCTTTATTTTGTAACAACAAAAGTATATTAAATATAATAGGATGTTGTTATGAGAAGTATTAGAGCTACACCTACACACACCGTCGTCTAATGTTTAAAGAACATACTGTTTCTGTGGTTGGCAATTTTCTGCCTCACGAAACAATGATTGTTCAATCTTCATTTAACACCTTTCATGGTGGACATTAAGATGTCCCACTATTTATTTATGATATATATTATATTTATTTCTTATATATGCTTCTTTATTTTATATTTAATACATACCTTTATGCTTTTCATGTTGTGCAAATGCAATAATTTCATTTGAGGAAGTGCTGACTACTGCCCCCTCAAGTGATGTGACTCGTTCATGCAATACATGGAATGTATAAAGAATGAAATTGACGAAATTATGTGATATATATATCATATATATTATACTGGAATTATAATATATATATCTCTTTCATCTAGTTTTAATTCCATTAATGTGCCCAGGAAATTAAAGTTGCGTTCATGCGTACGTATGGCTTACAGTCTTCATGAACGGTACATTTCATTTATTATCTCCAAATGTTATGTACTATTATAAGTACATATATATAATGGATATATATTTCATATATTACATATAAATTATGTATATAATTATATAATCATAATATATATATATCTCTTTTAACTTTAATTCCATTAATATGACAAAAAATGAATGTAGCGTTCATGCGTACGTACGACCTTCCATCGCCATGAACGGTGCTTTTAATTTTTTAACTCCAAATGTTATGGAATAGTAAAATATGAATATATACTGGATATATATGATATTTAAATCATTTATACTATTCTGGAGATTATTTACTTATAACTACATGGACAATCATTTTCAAACAAGTTCATTTTTGACTCATGTACCAAACATCGACAAAAACGTCTGATATGAACTCACATTATTATCCAATTATTATAAAATTATAATATGTGATATGAAATGAATAATAATCATTAAAATAGGACCTTAAGCAATTATAAATTGACCAATGTTTATTATTCAGAAATATAAGGAAACGAACAAGACAAGTCAGACATGGGGTAAGGGATCCTACCTCTCTCTTTCTTTTTAAGTATTCTCTTTTATGTCATTTCTTCTAATCTCATCTTTCGTATGTTTGGGGATGTTATATTATATTAATAATACTGTAATTTTTATTTTCATATTATTAGAGACCCTATTTGATCTCATCAATCCATTTTGGATGTTTTGAGTGGTGTCGTTAGGCTGCCGAATTTTCGTAAGGGATCCTACCTCTCTCTTTATTTTTAAGTACTCTTTTTATGTAACATACTTTAAGATACTATTTCTTATGTTGGGGGGTGTTATTTTATATTCCTATTGCTTTAAATTTTATTTTAATATGATGAGAGACCCTATTTTATCTCATCAAACAATTTTTGGAAGTTTTATGTCGCGCCGTTAGGCTGCCGAATTTTCATAAGGGGATTTTCATCTCACCTTTTTCCCGTGAGATTCATGCTACATTGGCCAATATTTCCTTTGGTGTGGTGTATGTACAGACCATTATTTTAATATTTTTATAATATAATCTCATTTATGGGTAGTTACAGCTTCATTGTATGATCCTTCTTTTATGGGGTGTACGTTTCGAAAGTTGCCCAAATCGGTAAGGGAACATTTCACACTCCTCTTTTAAAGACTTATTTTGTTATGTCTTTTAATTTACATATTTTTATGTTGGGATATGTTATTATATGTCCTTATTGATGTAAATTTCATGTCCAGGTGATGAGATACCATTTTCTCTATCATCAACTAATTTTATGAATTTTAAAGTGACGTCGTTAGGCTGTCGAATTTTACCAAGGAAACTTTTTAACCCAATTTCGATTTCTTTGGGTTAGGCATGTAGTTATTGAATATGGAATCATTTGAATATGTGTGAATGTCCTTTGATTGTTTTAAACATAATATCCACTTGTATTGGGTGTATATATATTTTTCACACATAAATATGAGATTTATTTATCCTTAATGTAAGGATACCTTCATTATAAGGGATTTCATCTCGTTTTACATTTCTATTGAGACTTCATTGTTGTTATGCACCAATTCACTCTTATATGGTGGATATACTGTCCTTTTGAATATTATATCAAGAATCCATTTATTCTCATAATATTATAACGTTCTGATTAAATGTTATTCCTCAATTATTATATTCAAGTGTCTTTATTTTTGGTAAAAACCCTTTATCTAAAATATCGCTTTAAATGTTTTAATGATTTGATGTTATTAATATCCATGTTTTCAAAATGGTTTTAAATATTTTTTTATATGGATATTAATGGTATAAAATGATAAAATCTTCAATTTGGTATGGGACAATTTGATTCAAAAATATCTTTATTAAATGTTTTAAATGGTTTTGAAAATGGTTTTTTTGAATGGATTCATTATTTCAATATATTAAAATGTTATATTGTTATTGCAATGTGGGAATGTTATCTTTCCTTTATACTTATGTTATGTGCTATGATTATGTTTTTTTTCTTGGTCATTGTTTATGAAAACGGGTGGTTCCTTGATAAACTATGGGCGGGTGAGCCCGATATAGCTCTCCAATGCATTGGGTAACACGAAGGGGTTAAATGCTAAGGTTTATCCGAAGAGATTTAGGGAATATACTGTAATGGGTATTCCAAACGTAACCATGAGGGTTACTCCCTACGTAAGAATGTTATGAATGCCTCAAGTTACCTTTATATCTTATGATTTCTATGAGTTATTCGTAAATCTTATGATTTCATGAGGTATGATAAATTGTTTATGTTTTTTAAGTAAAGTATGATTTCATTTATTCTTATGTATACATGGACTGATGTTTTCTTTCCGTATTTTTATAACCCTTATTGAGTTTTTCCATGTTCATCCCATGTTTTTTGAAATTTTTTTCATAGGACATAAAGTTGAATAGGGTCAAGGATGGGATCAATGAAATGTTAGGCTGTCTAAAACATGGAACTAGACATGACTCTTTTGTTCAAGAGTTTTTATTTTTGTGAAAAAAAATGGAAGTTGTGTAAATGTGTCTACTTTGTAATCTTTGAGATGTAATAGTTATGTCTTAATTCTCTAAAACTCTAAACCTGAAAAGATCTTATATGTGAATTATTCATATAATTCATGATTAATTAATGTTTAAGGCAGGGGCCATATAGGGATAGATTAATCCTATGCCCAGGCTCACGACCTTTACAAGATTTATGGTTAGCTCACTGCTTTCCTAAGGGTCACTTCCTGTTTCTATCTCTCTGGCTCACTACTGGTGGAGAGGATCACCTTCTTCCTCTTTCTTTGCTCACTGCTCTGGAAAGGGTCCACTCAAAATTTATTGACCTGTAGGTCTCTTCATTATCACTAATGAATACATCCACCTTTGTATGTGGATGTGCTGTTGAAGTCCACTTTTCACCCGTAGATGAATCTCACTTTGCACCGAAGGGATAAGGAAAACATCTAGCTTTCACACAGCCCTAAAATGATGTCGGTGACCAACCTTACCTGGTTCCCTTTTCTAAGGTCACGTGCAATTATCGCCGCGCAAGTTATAACTGGCACGCAAGTCTCCCTCAACCACTTGCACGGATCAAGCTTCCTCAACCCCAAACTTGCAAGACCTACTTCCCTTTATGCACAAACCAATATTGGCGTGCAACAACCACCAGGCGCGCAACTTCCACCGGGTGCAAAACTTCTACTTGGGCGACCCACCACCACTTGTGCGACCACCAATCATGTGCGACAGGAGCTCTGAATTTTTCTAAGTGCTGAGCTCATGTATAATGAGGAGGGGTGGTCCTTTATTTATAGGCATTTGGCCAACCTGCGCGACGGCGCGCAAGTCTCCCCTCGGCGCGCAAGTTTCGGCACACAAGTCTTCTGTCCCCCTAGACACTTGCACGAACATTTCAAAAACTTGGGCGGCCCTACTTCGGTTGCCATATTTTAAGGATCTAATCATGAAGAACATATGGTGCTCAAGTTTCCAATACATTTAGGCACCATCACGCAAGTCCTTTCTCAGAACGCAAGTCACTTGCGCGACCTACCCAATACTTGGGCGCCCTTTTCTCCCATTGCCATATTTTGATGTTCTGATCTGGAAAAATATATTCCACACAAGTTTCCTCTCACTCATGTACACGGCACGAAAGTCCCTTTTCAAAAAACAAATTTTCTTCATTTATTGATTTTTAGGCCCAAAAATTTGTCAAACACTGGAAAACGACGTCACCTTATATCTGCTCTTTTTGTACCACCTCCAGATCATTCATTCCTTTGTCGATGTTCTTGAATCAAACATGGATCGTTAACCACAACCCTTGAACATGAAATGCCACAGAAAATTCTCCTTTTTCAAAAAATATGATCGTCATGGTTTGCTTTGTCAACAAACACAACAAAGATATTCACTTTTTCAATAAACACAATAACCTCAAAAATGTTTCAATGATACCTTGAGGGATTTTTTCCCAACAAAAAAAATTATGAATCCATAATTCACACTGTCAATATTTAACATATATCTCTTTCCTTCTGAGAGTCTTAAGATTGATCCACAAGTGATTAACAAGGTCTTCATAAAATTTATAATATACCAAGATACCATATCTTAATAATAAAAAATCATCAAAATATTTTTTGATATTTTTTCATTAGATCCATTAAAAATTAGTGTGCATTAGTCCATTCAAATGGCATTACTGTAAACTCATATAGACCATTACATGTGTGAAATTTTTTCATTGGAATGTATTATTTATTTATTCAAAATGGATGATATCCAAAACAAATATAAATCTTAAACAAAAATTTTTATCCATGAATTTGACCAAATAAATCATCAACGAGAGGCAGAGGAATCATTTTTTTATTATAATAGAATTGATATCCCTAAAATCAATGCACAACCTCATGGATTCATCTTTTTTCTTCACAAAGAGACTAGGGGATCCCCATGTTGAAACACTAGGGAGAATAAATCTATTATTACTGATTCATATAATTGTTTCTTAACCTCCAATTATTCCATAGTTTCCATTAAATAGGGATTCTTCGATATTTTTTTGCATCAAGGGTTAAATTAATAGAAAACTAAACTTTTTTTTGGGTGTCCAAGTAATTCCTCAATAAATACATCAATGTATTTTTATACAATAGGTACATATTTAATTTTATGATTAAATTCTTCATAACTAGATTTTTTTCTCTTCCTAAGAATTTAATTTCATATAGCTAATAGGGGTGGAACTAGATCATAGTCATATGATGTTTTTTCATCTCTAAAAAAATTAAATTCTATATCTTCCTCACAAATTTTAATTTCATTCTTCTTGCAATAATTATTGCATTATATTTTGAAATGTAGTCTGTACCAAGGATTATATCAAATTCCGGCATAACTATAATGATAACGTTAGAAAATAATGAACATTTGTATTCCATAATGGGGACTTCCTGACACATATTTATTATAATGAGACTTCCATTTGTAGTTTTGAATGACAACTCCCTTATTAAATAAAAAGAAAAATATCTAATTTTCATGAAAAATAGGGTTTACATAAAAGTGTGTAACGATCAAGTATCAAATAAATTATTAGATAAATTTTATGATATGATTAATATACATACCACCACATCATTTGGTACTTCTACTTTAGATGTTTTGATCGCATAATCTTGGTCATCTCCCCTTTTCATATGTTGTGGAAGATTCCCATAACACTTGGAAATTGGTTTTAATAATGACGGATTTACTTATAGTTCAATAATTGAAAATCATTTTTTTTTCTTCCCCATGAATTCATTAGCTCGATAAAACTTTTCTCCACACTTATAAGAAACTCTCATGTCTTTTAATCATTTCCTTGGAAGATTCATTCCAAAATTTTTGTATAATGGGAATTTATCCATTACCCTATTTTTATTTGATGATTTACATTTTTCATGGTTATGAGAACCCTCTTCTTCTCTTGATTTCCCATGAAAATATAGTATCTATCAAATTACACATCTATTTTGATGGAACATAATATTATTTCATCATATGATGAAAATGATTGAGAATCTAGTTCCCTTCGGATACAAGGCTTAAGACCTTATAATAAATGACCAGTATTGTTTTCTAAATAACATATGTAATCTATATAATACCTAGATAGTCTTGTAAAGGTAGTATCATAATCTACAATGCACTCTTCTTCCTTTTTAATTATGTTAAATAATTTTCTCTTCATTTCATTTTTTTTTATCGTGAAAGAAAATATTGGTCGAAAAAAATTATTTAAAATTTATACATTTCAATAATTCTATTTCATCTTCCTCAAAAGTATTTTGGATAAATGACCAACATTGATATGCATATACTTTTAGATAATATAATTCTAGTATTACTTTTCATTTCCATTATATCCCATTGAAATAAATATCTTTTCAAGGGACTTGATTCATTTCTCAGCTACCACTGGATTAGTAGTCCAATTAAAGGATTGGAGATTATACCACATGAAATGATCCAAAATAAGTGTAATATGGCTATTCTCCATATCATTAGTATGTTTTCCTAACATGGTCATGATCTTCTTAGCTCCAATACTAAACATGATTACATGGTTAGTGGGGGAATCCCTACATTTTTTGTGGGTGTTGATTCCATTTCATCTATTTAACACCATCACTAAATAATGGAACACATTGAGTTATCTCATAATCATCATAAGTATTGATGTCACAACCTGTCCCAATGGGGCCCACACCGTGACTCCCCAGGCCCGCCTCCAAAAGGCCTAGGGATGGTTACTAGCACCGACTAGGCATATCACTAACATGGGGGCATTGCCTATATACCTGTACACAAGAACACATCTCTAATCCCACAAATGATGAAATGTAAAAACAACTAAGGAACAAAATGCATGTGTACAACTAAACCCAACCATTGGAGTACAAGCAAAGTAATGTACAGAATATAAACTAGGCCTGAATGAAAGCCCAAAAAAACTAGAGTCTTAAAACTACAAAGTCCAACCTATAAACACAAATAGGTACTTAGACTGCCTCTCGTAGCCCTAGGAACACCATGTCCTGTAGGGAACTCAGAAATCTCAGTCTTGTCCTAGTCTGCCGTGGACTCCGTCAAAAGGCCGCTCATCTGCACAAGAAATGACAGGTGTAGGAAAATCCCGTGTAGGGGTGAGTATAACAATACTCAATAGAGGACCCAAAAACCACAAATTAATACCCAAAGTAAAGACTTTTTCCGCACTATATGGTATATGACTAATGAACATATAACAAGAGATATACAATAAAGATATACCTGAAACTCATAACCGTATTCTAGAGACAATTCACATGATTGCATAACAATTATAGGGAATCAGTTTGAAGGTTCCAAGAAGCACTCATCTGAGATAACTCACTCAACGAGTCTGATAGTCTTAATAACATCTGTCTGAGAAGTATTGTTCATTGGGAAAATCCATGAGAGATAGATACACTCATTCCAGTAGAACACAATCCCGAGTGGGGAAAGATTACAATACACAGATGGGGATCACTTCTAGGGCCTTAATGGATATCACAGAATCATCTGGATTCACCTACTATGTAATGGATTGGAGCCCTGTTGTAATACTCATGTCGATACCTAGATCTATTTAAGATTATGAATGGACAGAGCATCTCGCTCCGGGCCTCTGGGAGGGATACCTAACTCTATCTCAGAATTTTCTCCTAAAGGGATCATACTCCTATGGACGGAAACAATACCTGACCATCTGGGGAATGAGAAAATAGGGGTATTATCTCAAGGTAAAATGTCAATTGAATGGTGGAAGAGAGGTTTAAGCAATGTTCTAGGATATACACAGCGTGTATAAGGGTCGCACGTCGTGTCTCTAAACTCTGGGTACTACCCGTGTGAAATGACCCAATATAGAAGGAACATTCCATGTCTAAAGGTATGTACATGGAGTGTAGTATAGAACACACACCGTATCTAGGTAACTGGGTTCCCCATGTTTACCCAGTCATGTGCCCGTACACGGTTTCAACCTTTTTGTGCCATCCCGTGTAACTGGTACATGGGTTATCCCATGAAACTGACTTGTTCAGGCTGTGTGGTGGAGTAAAAGACCATGTACCCACCACATATCTGTGTATCTTCCGAGGTACACGCCGAGTCTATGTATGGACTCACACGCCATGTGACAATGGTCACATGGTGTGTTGGTGCTTCCGGTCACCCAGAAATGCAGCTGCCACTGGGTGGGGCCACACACCATGTCTCCCTGGACGCATGTCGTGTTCTTAATCGTGTCCCACATGCAAACCCTAGCCTCCATCACTCTTACCACATGGCTTGTTCTTCGGGATACACCGTCACACCTATTTTTATTTATTTATTTTATTTATTTGATTTATCTTAGCGTCGGGTGATTTTTCATGTGTGCGGGCGAGTCCTGGTTGAAAATTTTGATGTTTGGATGAGTTTATTGTTTGAGATAGTGCGCGAACACCATACGGTTGTGTCACGCAGCCCGTTTGCAGTCCACTTGGGTACCATACGGTGCGCACGTACCCCACGATCATTCAGTTTTAACATTATTAAATTTGTTCGTTGGGCGGATTAATATAAATATAAATATATGATTATATATGTGTATAAATATGTATATGGGTTTATATATGTGTATGTATATGGGTATATATGTTTATACATTATTTTTTTAACGTAATGTGCATATATGTATGTTTATATGTATATATATACACGTATGTTGTTAAATATATATGTCGTAACATTATATGTTTATGCGTAAATGTGTTTATACATATGATTATATATGCCTATACGTTTATAATATGTATGTATGTTCATATATGTATGTTTATAATTTTTTTTATGTAGGTTTATCTATATATGTTTATATATATATATATATGTATATATGTTTGTAATTATAATAATAATAATTATTATTATTAATAGTATTATTATTATTATTATTATCAAACTATTTTTATTTACTATCTTATTCTATTTTATTTTATTTGATATATATATATATATATTATTTTAGTTATTTATTTTTATTTCATTTTATTTTATTTTATTTTTCTCTTTTTTTTTCTTTCTTTTTTTCCCTCTTTTCTCCCTAACCCAAATCTTCCTTTTTTTCATGCGCCGCCACCCCACTTTTTCTCTCCCCCTCCTCTCTCTTTCTCTCTTCCCTCTTTCTCCATTCGCCCTCCGCGTGACCTTCTCCCTCTCGGCCCCTCTTGCACCCTCCGACCGCGCGACCACCCTCCCCCTCTGCCCGCGACGGCCTCCTCCGTGCAGCCGCACCCAGCCGAGCCGCTACCGCCTTCCTCTCCGACTCTGGCGGCGTTCCCTCCGGCCGCGCCTCCTCCCACGCATGGCTGCCTTCTGGACAAGCCCCAGCCATCTCCTCCCTCACTCTCCCGACCTCCGCGCTCCCTCCTCCCTCGCCGGACCGCTTTCGCCTCTAACCGAAAACCCCCAGTCGGCGCTACTCTGCAACCCGACCCCGCCTCCTGTCCGGCCTCCCTCCTCTGGCTTCCTCCGCCCCCCTGCCGTCTCCGATAGCACCCCCCGCCGGCACTGCCCTACAAACCACCCCCATCTCCTGCCCGCTTTGGCCGTGCAACCTCTGGGTAGCCTACTACTCGCCTGCTCAACCTCCGGCCAGCCTGATACTGGCCCACACAGCCTCCGGCAGGCTGTCCCGGTCGTGCCGCCTCCGGTAGGCTTCCCTGATCGCACTGCCTCCGGCCAGCTCACCCCGGTCGCACTGCCTCTGGCCAGTCGCCTCAGGCCGCACCGCACTCGCCCTGCCCTGCTCGCCGCACCCATCACATTCGCTTCGACCCGTAGGCCTCCCGCGGCGTCAACGTGCTGTCCGGCTAGCCACTCGTAGCGCCGCAACGCTATCCGTCTAGCCACTCGTAGTGCCGCTACGCTGTCCGGCACCACTTCTCCTGTTCGCGTGACCATCTGCGCGCCTCGTTCCTTTCTAGGTGTGCATCGAACGCTTGCCGCCGAAGGCGAGCGGTTTGGGATCACCCGTTTCACCTGCTCCGGTGTCGAGGTGTGGTTTTCTTTGATTTTTCATGGATTATTTTATATTGAAATTTATATATATATTAGTTATTTTTGCGTTCCTGATTCATATAAATTATTTCAAGTCAACGTTTATGTGTTTTAGCAATTGTGCATATGTTGCAGCGTGTTGGCAAGGAAATCGCACATTACAGTCATTGTCTCGTGTGTGTTAGCGAACCTGTGTGAGGCGTGTCGTTTCGTTGCGTTTGGACTGCGTTTCGATGTAGGTTTCCCCTTCACTTGCCTTTAAATTTAGAATTTACTTATTCTCATCATTTCATGAATTTTTATTAAAATTGAAGTAATATGAAGTAATTATAGTTACAGTGGTGTTTTTCTAGAATTGGGACTATATATTCCTTTGCATTACACTGAAAGCATATCTCTGGATTATTTGTTGTATAGTAATGAAAATGTCCATTTGGCACTTAAAAGAAATGAAAATGTTTTCTTTTAAAATGTTCAACAACAGGGTTGATAATATGCCCAGTTGGCCCTTATAAATACATTGTGCTTCTTTTCAAGAATGGCTTGGGTTGCAATGTGTTCGTCATTATAAAATAGATTTCTTAAATGGGGTTTCAAATGATCTTTCTGAGGTTGAAAGTGTTCCTTTGATTCTTGGAAATGATTTAGTATTAACTGAGTGCATGAGGCCCATTTGGTACCTTTAATGAAATTAATGTTTTGGAAAAGTCTCTTTGGAATGATCTTTTGTGTGTGTTGATTGGGTGAGCCGAGTATGTTATGCTTGTGCATCGTGACTAGTTTTACAATGTTGACTTACCCGTGATAATTATAAGTGTTGACATGGGAACCTGGCATAGTGAGTGAATTCTGTCACGACCCGCCCTCGGGGTCCGTGCCGTGACTACCCCAAGCCCGCCTTATATAGGCCAGGGGCTGGCGACTAGCACCAAGGCGTAAATCCCAGTAAAACGGGAAGACATTACCTTTGAAAAGTAAACAAACACCACAGAGTAAGCAAGCAGAAAAGTAAACACTAAGTAAAAACAGAGTACAACTGAAAGTGCGAAAAAGTAAATGGGCCAGTATACAAACCCAAACTTAAAGTAAAGTACAACTCGAAAGGGAAAACAGCAACTGTAAAGTAAAAGCCGCTACACCGAGCTGTCCACTGGAAATCCCACCTGAAGGGTGGGTACAGATAGCTCCACTTCTCCTCGGGTCCCGCCGTCCGCTCCGAGCAGGTCTCGCCCAGTGGTCCACCTCCTAGTACTGTCCTGCTCAGCATGCCTCAACTACGATCAACCCTGTCCGTCGTCTGCAACCAACACAACGTAGTGCGGGCATAGCCCGTGTAGGGGTGAGTATAAGCTACTCAGTAGGGACCCCGAGACCCCTGAAGGTCTCCCAAAATCCACAAAGGACAAACCACAAAGGTGAGATAAAAACACGAAGTAACAACCGAAACTGCTTAGGTATATGCCCATACATATACCTAAGTCATCAATTACAATATGCTCCAACCTCCGAGCCCAAGTACAACTCAGTCCACACAGGAAAGTATACGTATTACACACAGGAAAGCAAACGAAATCCACACAGGATAGCACAACACAATCCACACAGGAAAGCAACAGGATTCATCTCACATAGGTATACTTCTTCGGATGACGATAAAGATGATCACTGATCCATCTAAGTCATCGGACCCACGAAGGATCGATAGGTAACTAACCCCCCGCAATAACCCACACAGGATCGGGCCCACACAGGACCTGTAGCACTGATCCACGTAGGATCGCTGAGTGCTGTAGTCATCATCGTCGAATCCACCAAGGATCTCTGTACGGTCGTCGTCGCAGTCACAGTAGCAGTAGCAGTAGCAGTCGCAGCCAGCACTAGGGTTCCCGCACACAGTAGGCTTGTTCGGGAGGGTCCGCTCCACGAGCCGAGAGGCTGATACATCAACTATCACAAAGTCCAGAGTTGATGTATCCAAAAGTTCCGTATCGTCATCAGGAACTCAACGCAACAGACGGTGCGTCAATCGGACGCCCGGTCTGAGAGTTATTAGCTTTTTCGTCCCAGGGGCCTGGTTGGTTTTTAAGACAAAACCAACCCGACCGTACTCCACCTACGTCCAAACCTCGGGCGGAGTATGCCAAAAGATCCGTCTCACTAAGAGGAACTCAACAAAGCTGACGACACGTCAATCGGACGTCCGTAGCTCAAGATATTAGCATTTCCGCTCCGAGGGCCCGGTTGGTTTCGTGCACGAACCAACCCGGCCGAACTCAAAGTATTCCGAAACCTTGAGAGCGATATACTGAAACGATCGTCTCGATCCAGGGATCTCATCGCCACTGACGGCGCGTCGTTTGGAAGTCCGTATCCCGAGTTATGGGCATTTGAATCCAAACCGCTCGGTAACGGGGGTTTCGGGCCCGGGACGTCCCGGCCCGAGACCCCCCGGATGGCCCGAACCGGGTCGACCCGCCCCGGACAGGGTCGAACCGGCCCGGCGCGGCCCGGAGAACCGGCCAGGTGCGCCGGTTTGGCGCAAGGCAGCGCGCTGGGCGCGCTGCCAGCTCGGCCGAAGGCTGAGCTTGCTGGAAACGGGGGGGGGGGGGGGGGACGCCTGCCCCCCTTTGTGAAACCGGCCCCCCTCATTATGGGAGGCCAATTTGGCAGGCCGGGGGAATTAATTTCCCCCGGTTTTTCCTCCCCTCCGGCCGGCCCGACCTGGCCGGTCGGTCCCCTTTCTAGCTTCCGATACCGGCGGCCCGGCTGGCCGCTGGTCTTCTCATTCCGTCGCGGCCCGGAACCGGCCGCGGCCTTCATCGTCCGGCGCGGTGCAATGGCACTGCCCCCCTCCGCCACGGCCCCACTCCAGCTGCGGCGCCTTCGGTTTCTTTCGACGATGTGCGACGGCGTCGCGTTCATGATAATCTTTCCACGGCGCGGCGCGACGGCGCCGCGCAATAATTGCCGTGTGATTCTCGTGTGGTGCGACGGCACCACGCCATCTCGTTTCATCCGCAAGAACCATTCATGAACAAAGGAGGGGGGTTCGGCCATGTTTGTGTGGTCCGGACCCCCTCTCGTTAGACGATAACACATAATCATTTATCCTCAAGATTGTCATGCTAGAACCAAGAACAGAATATAATTAAATAAAGCAACAACAAACCCTTACCTTGGTTTCAAGAACGATGTTCGTCAACGACCCACGGAAGATGAGCGTCACGGTGGTCGGCGTCGCGGGAAAAGGACGTCGACGTCATGAAGCGAGGATTCGAAGTTCTTTGATGGAGATTTTGTCGCGGGAAACCGACGCGGAAGAGATGACGCGGAAGAAGTACGTCGCGTCGCGGATACGGCGTCACGAAAGGACCGTGTTCTTCGACGGAGAGGTTCTTCGTTGAAGAATGACGTTCTTGGCATTCTTCGTTGAGTTTGAAGAATAAGAAGGAAGCTCCAAATTTTCTCAAGGTGGTAAGATAATTCTAACCAAAACAAAATAATCTTAAGCCTTATTTTATTTACACAAAAAGACCACTTTGAATTTCAAAGGTTTGAAACTCAAAATAACTCAATTAATTAACCAAGTTGTCAAGTTAATTAAAGAGGAGTTATAGGGAGTTTAAAAAAAAGAAGGTGAAGTGTTAGGGTTCGTGTGGGCCCCACCACAATTAATCCTCTCAAGGGAGGTTATGTGGATATGGGTCCCACCCCTAACTCCCTTTGAGAGGAGTTAACCAACAAGTTAAAAATAAAATGTGTTTCCACATTTTATTTAACTTCTTTTAATTTCTCCCAAAACTAACTTTCATTCCGCATAAAACGCATCCTCATAAAAGGTCTCCTTAAGCGAATATCGGCACTGCGAGTTCATCGGTGCCCTCAGAATTCGATTCCTTGCACCGGTTCAAAAGTTAGAAATTCCCGCTCATTCGTTCACTGAACGTACCCGAGCCAAACATCGGAAATTGATTCCGGACACTCCGGGCCTCGAAATCAGGTGCTGTCAGAAACCGCGCTCTTGTAAAATTACAAAGAAAATTAAGAAAAAATTTCCCTTGAATTTTACGGGTCTTTACATTACTCCCACCTCAGGGCTTTACGTCCCCGTAAAGATATATAAAAAACTAGGGAAACAAATGAGGGTACTGAGCACGCATCTGAGCCTCCCGCTCCCAAGTGCTCTCCTGGAGATTCATGTGCTGCCATCTGATGTGCACTAGAGGAATAGACCATCCACGTAGGACCCACTCCTGTCAATCCTCTATCTCCACCGGGACATCCGTAAAAGTCTCCCCATCATCAACGTCAATCTCCCCATGGTCAATGATGTGTGTCGGGTCGTGCACGTATCTCCTCAGCTGAGACACGTGGAAGACGTCGTGCACCCGGTGCAACTGAGGTGGTAGAGCTAGGCGATAAGACACCTCGCCAATCCGGATGAGGACCTGGAAGGGTCCTATGAAGCGCGGAGATAACTTGCCGCCTCGGCCAAATCTTCGTATACCACGTCGAGGTGAGACCCGCAAGAAGACGTGGTCGCCATCCTCGAACTCTAGTGGCCTCCGCCTCCTGTCAGCATAAGAATTCTGCCGGCTCTGAGCTGTCCTCATCCGTTCCTGGATGACCTGGACCTTCTCTGTCGTGGCCTGGACCATCTCCGGTCCCACAAGTGCTGACTCCCCAAGGTCTGTCCAACACAAAGGAGATCTACAAGGTCGGCCGTACAATGCATCATATGGTGCCATCCTGATGGTGGAGTGGTAGCTATTGTTGTACGCAAATTCCACCAAGGTTAGGTGGTCCTCCCAGCTACGACCAAAGTCGAGGACACATGCGCGGAGCATGTCCTCGAGAGTCTGAATGGTCCTCTCCGTCTGACCATCTGTCTGAGGGTGAAAGGCTATGCTCAAACGTAGCTGCGTCCCGAACGCCTCCTGCAACCCCTTCCAAATCTGGGAAGTAAAGCGAGCATTTCGATCGGAGATGATAGATGATGGCACACCGTGGACCCGCACAATCTCCTGAACGTAGAGACGTCCCAAGATCTCCACTAAGCCCTACTCTATGATGGGTAATAAGTGTGCCGACTTGGTGAGTCGGTCAACAATCACCCAAATGGAGTCGTGACCTCTGGAAGTGCATGGAAGTCCAGTCACGAAGTCCATAGATATGCCGTCCCACTTCCACTCCGGAACCTCCAAGGGCTGTACCAAGCCTGCTGGTACCTGATGCTCTGCCTTCACCTGCTAGCAGGTGAGGCATCGAGAAACGAACTCTGCTACAACCTTCTTCATGCCCGGCCACCAGTGCTGTCGTCTGAGATCCTGGTACATCTTCGCCACTCCGGGATGTACCGCCAAAGGAGAAGTGTGAAACTCTCTCAGCACCTCCTCTCGCAAAGCGACTGGAACCATGGTACGTCCTCTAAAAAGCATATCGTGCTCTGATCCAAGGGAGAAACCATCAGGTGCCTGTCCCGAGGATATTTGTGCACGCCGTGTCTCACAGTCAGCGTCCTCACGCTTTGCCTCTCTGACCCGCTACAGTAGTGGAGGGGTGACTGTGAGAGACTGGAGGAAGGCTGCTCCATCTCTATCCACGAAGGATATCTACAAAGAGGCTAGCTGCTCCATCGCCTCCTCGAGTAACTGAATGCCCGTCCTCCTGCTGAGGGCATCGGCTACCACGTTCCCCTTCCCAAGAGTATAGACAATCTCAAATTCATAGTCCTGGAGGAACTCGAGCCATCGCCGCTGTCTCAGGTTCAGGTCCTTCTGCGAGAAGATATACCTGAGACTCTGATGATCAGAAAAGACTGTAAAGCGCTCACCCATCAGGTAGTGTCGCCATGTCTTCAGAGCGAAGACCACTACTGCTAACTCTAAGTCATGGGTAGCGTAGTTCTTCTCATGCGGCCTCAACTGACGTGATCCATAGGCGATTACTGCCCGCTCCTGCATCAGAACACATCCGAGTCCGGTCCCTGATGCATCGCAGTAGACTACATACCCTACTCCCTCCTCAGGCAACCTCAAGATAGGTGCGCTGGTCAATCTCTGTATCAACTCCTGGAAGCTCTGCTGACATCTGTCTGACCACACGAAGGGTTTCCCCTTCTTCGTCAAAGCTGTGAGTGGTGCCGTAACTCTAGAGAAGTCCGGCACGAATCTCCGATAGTATCCAGCTAGTCCCAAGAAACTCCGAACCTCCTTCACGCTCCTGGGTGGCTCCCATGCTAACACAGCCTCGATCTTCGCAGGATCCACTGCAACTCCCGCCTCATAGATAACGTGTCCCAAGAAGTGGACCTCACGTATCCAGAACTGGAACTTCAAGAGCTTACCATAAAGCTGGTGCTCTCGGAGTGTGTCTAGTACAACTTGCAAGTGATAGGTGTGCTCCTCCTTAGTCGTAGAGTAAATCAGAATGTCGTCGATGAAGACCACGACAAATCGATCGAGGTATGGCTGAAAGATCCTGTTCATGAGGGCCATGAACACTACTGGAGCATTGGTTACGCCGAAAGGCATAACCAAGAATTCATAGTGGCCATACCGACATCTGAAGGCTGTCTTCTGCACGTCCTCGTCTCTGACTCTGAGCTGATGATAGCCTGACCTGAGGTCTATCTTCGAGAACCACCGTGCTCCCTTGAGCTGATCAAAGAGGTCATCAATCCTTGGTAGCGGATACTTGTTCCTCACTGTCACCTGGTTCAGGCGACGATAGTCAACACAAAGTCGCAAGCTCCCGTCCGCCTTCTTTGCAAACAATATCGGGGAAGCCCAGGGTGAAACACTGGGTCGGATGAACCCCTTGCCCTGCAAGTCCTCCAACTGTACCCATAGCTCTCGAAGCTCGGCGGGGGCCATCCGATATGCTGGAGTCGATATCGGAGTTGTCCTGGGGTACAGGTCAATATAAAAGTCTACCTCTCTGCGAGGAGGTAGCCCTGGAACGTCGTCGGGAAAAACGTCTGCAAACTGATCCACCACTGCAGGAAAACCAGGACTCTGCACGTCAACTGCTCCTAGGATGAGGCTAGCCAACTGATGAGTGATGGGCTGTCCTCTCCTCTGCGGAAGTCCATCCTGTGCTGCAAAGGCTCCCTTCTCGCCGGTGAAGGTGAACCTGCTCCCGTCGGTGCGTACACATCACACCTTGCACCTAAAACATTCAATCTGTGCATGGACCATAGATAACCAATCCATGCCCAAAATGACGTTGTAAGACCTCGACACTGCTACATGAAGATCCCAGCCGAAGCTCTCGCCTCCTAGAGTAAGCTCACACTGCCGGCACCAGTGCGTAATCGTCGAGTCTGCTACCGTAGGAGTCTCTAGCCGTAAGGATCGAGCCAACGACTCTGTCGGAATCTCCGAGCTCCAAACAAGGGAAGCGGCTATGAAAGAGTGACTCGCTCCTGTGTCTATATGTACTACAGCAAGGGTGGAATAGACACAGATAGTACCTCGAATCATCTTGGGTGCGCCGTGGTCGTAGGCCTCTGCTGCCTGGAGCTGTGCCTGTCTCTGCCCGCCTGCTCCCTGTGGTCGGGGTGGACCTCCTGGTGGTGGTGGTGGTAGAGACTCAAAGCGTCACCCACCACCTGCTGCTCGGCCAGCTCCTCTGCCTCGTCCACCTCCTCCCTGCGGACCTCGACGGTTGACCCTCTGCCTCTGCCTCGGTGCTCCCTCAACCGTCTGCTACTCCTCGGCACGACGGGTCGGGCATTCACGAGCCATGTGGCCCTGCCCGCCGCATGAGTAACACTATCTGCCTCTCAGAAGACTGGCTCTGCGCTGTGTGCCCCGCACTGCTGAGCCAGTGTCCTGAGGTCGTCTGCCTGAAGGTATGGTCTGTCTGGACCCCTGAGTCATTCGTCAACTGCCAGCTGCAGAAGACTCTGCCACGTGCCGCCCTGCGGTGGGTCTCGGCGCTGGTGTAGACTCAGCAAGGAAGCTCTCGATCAAAAGGGCCCGCTCCAGTACTCCTGTCTGAGTCGGTATGCTGAGGGAGATCAGCGATGCCCTGATCTCGTGTCTCAATCCCTGCTCGAAGGTCCGGGCCCGTAAGAATGGGTCCCGTACCATGTCGGTCGAGTAGCGCGAGAGATCAGTAAATCTCGCCGAGTACTGAGCGACCGTCATGCTGCCCTGCCGTAGCTGAAGAAGCTCCTGGATACGCACCGCACGGAGGGTGGCTGGGACGAACTCCAAGTGGAAGAGGCTCTCAAAGTCCGTCCATAGTAGAGATGCCTCATCGTGCACCTGGAGAATCAAGCTCAACCATCGGCCCGCTGCTGCGTGCAGTAGGCTCGCAGTGAGGATCACCATGAGGTCTGTAGGTGTCCGAACAAGCCTAAAAACTCACACCACTGCCTCCAGCCACTCCTCTACTGCCTGGGGGTCCGTCTCCCCACGAAACCTGGGCGGTCGCTAGTGCTGAAACTCATGCAGTGCGCTGAGGCGACGTGCATCATCAGCGGCTGGTGCTGGAAGTATCGGTGGCTCAGCGGGTAGAGCTACCGCCGGTGCCACTGCTGACAAAGGGCCCTGCACCGAGGCCTCGTCGCTCGGTGGGATGTCGTCACGCTCGACTCTCGGAACCCTAGCTGGCTACCGTCGTGGGGCCATCCTGAAAAGGAAACAGGTGCGCCATGGTCAGAACAGTATACCTGATGAGCTGATACAAAGTAATCACAATGAAAACTTGAAACACACAAGCAATCAATGTTTTCGTGCATTAAGTCGGAAATCAGAAGTCAGGGTCCTGGTGTACGGATACGTCAGCCGCCGCACCAACACTGAACTCCATGGACTGATAACCACACTCAATACACTAAACATTATTGCTTCACATAGAAAAGATCAGAGTTCGCGGTAGAACCGAACTCCTCTGATACCAATTTGTCACGACCCACCCTCGGGGTCCGTGCCGTGAATACCCCAAGCCCGCCTTCCATAGGCCAGGGGCTGGCGACTAGCACCAAGGCGTAAATCCCAGTAAAAAGGGAAGGCATTGCCTTTGAAAAGTAAACAAACACCACAGAGTAAGCAAGCGGAAAAGTAAACACTAAGTAAAAATAGAGTACAACTGAAAGTGCGGAAAAGTAAATGGGCCAGTATACAAACCCAAACTGAAAGTAAAGTACAACTTGAAAGGGAAAACAACAACTATAAAGTAAAAGCCACTACACAGAGTTGTCCACTGGAAATCCCACCTGAAGGGTGGGTACAGATAGCTCCACTGTTCCTCAGGTCCCGTCGTCCGCTCCGAGCACGTCTCGCCCAGTGGTCCACCTCCTGGTACCATCCTGCTCAGCAAGCCTCAACTACGATCAACGTTGTCTGTCGTCTGCAACCAACACAACGTAGTGCGGGCATAGCCCGTGCAGGGGTGATTATAAGCTACTCAGTAGGGACCTCGAGACCCCTGAAGGTCTCCCAAAATCCACAAAGGACAAACCACAAAGGTGAGATACAAACACGATGTAACAACCGACACTGCTTAGGTATATTCCCATACATATACCTAAGTCATCAATTCCAATACGCTCCAACCTCTGAGCCCAAGTACAACTCAGTCCACACAGGAAAGTATACGTATTCCACATAGGAAAGAAAACGAAATCCACATAGGATAGCACAACACAATCCACACAGGAAAGCAATAGGATTCATCTCACACAGGTATACTTCTTCGGATGACGATAAAGATGATCACTGATCCATCTAAGTCGTCGGACCCACGAAGGATCGATAGGTAACTAACCCACGCAATGACCCACACAAGATCGGGCCCACACAGGACCTGTAGCACTGATCCAGGTAGGATCGCTGAGTGCTGTAGTCGTCGTCGTCGAATCCACCAAGGATCTCTGTTCTGTCGTCGTCGCAGTCACAGTAGCAGTAGCAGTAGCAGTCGCAGCCATCACTAGGGTTCCCGCACACAGCAGGCTCGTTCGGGAGGGTCCGCTCCACGAGCCGAGAGGCTGATACATCAACTATCACAAAGTCCAAAGTTGATGTATCCAAAAGTTCCGTATCATCAACAGGAACTCAACGCAACAGACGGCGCGTCAATCGGACGCCCGGTGTGAGAGTTATTAGCTTTTTCGTCCCAGGGGCCCGGTTGGTTTTTAAGACAAAACCAACCCGACCGTACTCCACCTGCATCCAAACCTCGGGTGGAGCATGCCAAAATATCCGTCTCACTAAGAGGAACTCAACAAACTTGACGGCACGTCAATCGGACGTCAGTAGCTCAAGATATGAGCGTTTCCGCTCCGAGGGCCCGGTTGGTTTCGTGCACGAACCAACCCGGCCGAACTCAAAGTATTCTGAAACCTTGAGTGCGATATACTGAAACGACCGTCTCAATCCAAGGATCGCATCGCCGCTGACGGCGCGTCGTTTGGAAGTCCGTAGCCCGAGTTATGGGCATTTGAATCCAAACCGCTCGGTAACGGGGGTTTCGGGCCCGGGCCGTCCCGGCCCGAGACCCCCCGGATAGCCCGAACCGGGTCGACCCGCCCCGGACAGGGTCGACCTGGCCCGGCACGGCCCGGCGCGGCCCGGCACGTCCTGGCCTGGCGAACCGGCCGGGCTCGCCGGTTCGGCGCAAGGCAGCGCGCTGGGCGCGCTGCCAGCTCGGCCGAAGGTCGAGCTTGCTGGAAATGGGGGGGCCGCCTGCCCCCCTTTGTGAAACCGGACCCCCTCATTATGGGGGGCCAATTTGGCTGGCCGGGGGAAATAATTTCCCCCGGTTTTGCCTCCCTTCCGGTCGGCCCGACCTGGCCGGCCGATTCTTCCTCAACGGGACCGGCAAGGCCGGTCCCCTTTCCGGCTTCCGACACCGGCGGCCCGGCTAGCCGCCGGTCTTCTCGTTCTGCCGCGGCCCAGAACCGGCCGCGGCCTTCATCGTCCGGCGCGGTGCGATGGCACCGCGCCCCTCCGCCGTGGACCCGCTCCGGCCGCGGCGCCTTCGGTTTCCTTCAACGCGGCGCGACGGCGTCGCGTTCATGATAATCTTTCCACGGCGCGGCGCGACGGCGCCGAGCAATAATTGTCGTGTGATTCCCACGTGGTGCGACGACACCACGCAATCTCGTTTCATCTGCAAGAAACATTCAAAAAAAGGAGGGGGGTTCGGCCGTGTTTGTGCTGTCCGGCCCCCCTCTCGTTAGACGATAACACATAATCATTTGTCCTCAAGATTGTCATGCTAGAACCAAGAACGGAAAATAATTAAATAAAGCAACAACAAACCCCTACCTCGGTTTCAAGAACGATGTTCGTCAACGACCCGCGGAAGACGAGCGTTGCGGTGGTCGGCGTCGCGGGAAAAGGACGTCGACGTCATGAAGCGAGGATTCGAAGTTCTTTGACGGCGATTTCGTCACGGGAAACAGACGCGGAAGAGATGACGTGGAAGAAGTACGTCGTGTCGCGGATACGGCGTCGCGGAAGGACCGTGTTCTTCGACGGAGAGGTTCTTCGTTGAAGAACGGCGTTCTTCGCGTTCTTCGTTGAGTGTGAAGAATAAGAAGGAAGCTCCAAATTCTCTCAAGGTGGTAAGAGAATTATAACCAAAACAAAATAAGCTTAAGCTTTATTTTATTTACACAACAAGACCACTTTGAATTCCAAAGGTTTGAAATTCAAAACAACTCAATTAATTAACCAAGTTGTCAAGTTAATTAAAGAGGAGTTATAGGGAGTTTAAAAAAAGAAGGTGAAGTGTTAGGGTTCATGAGGGCCCCACCACACTTAATCCTCTCATGGGAGGTTAAGTGGATGTGTGTCCCACCCCTAACTCCCTTTGAGAGGAGTTAACCAACAAGTTAAAAATAAAATGTGTTTCCACATTTTATTTAACTTCTTTTAATTTCTCCCAAAACTAACTTTCATTCCGCATAAAACGAACCCTCGGAAAAGGTCTCCTTAAGCGAATATCGGCGCTGCGAGTTCATCGGTGCCCTCAGAATTCGATTCCAGGAACCGGTTCAAAAGTTAGAAATTCTCGCTCGTTCGTTCACTGAACGTACCCGAGCCAAACTTTGGAAATTGATTCCGGGCACTCTGGGCCTCGGAAATAGGTGCCGTCAGAAACCGCGCTCTTGTAAAATTCCAAAGAAAATTATGAAAAAATTTCCCTTGAATTTTACGGGTCATTACAAATTCTATGAGAACGATTGATGCACTAGTTTAGATTACGCACAGGCTAGTGGACCTTAGTGTGGTTGGAGCCGCTAGGGGATTGGGCCCCTTGGTTAGGCCAGTTAGAGATATACTGAGCGTTATGGCGTTATGGCGTCATCGAGTTAGGGCATTCCTTCAGTATGAGTCACATGTATAGTATGTTCTAGTTTTTTCACGATCTCCTAGGTTCGACCCACGTCTCTTTTAGTGTTTATTTTTATGTGGCAGGCGATTGAGAGGTCGAGTTTGGATGCCGACCCTTGTGTGCCACTTTTTCCCATTTCGCTTAGTGTGTGTTGTGTGTGATTATCCTTTTGACTAACAACTAATGTTTTGTTTTCTAAATTGTTTGCAAAATGTTTTAAAATGCAATTCACTTGTTTCTTTAAACATTAAACTTGTTATAATTTGAAAGGGGAAATGGACTGTTACTTGTTTTCAAAATGGAAAGTGTGTGTGTGTAAAAACCCATATTTTCTATAATGTAGTTCAAACATGAAGTTGGTAAATTCTTATTTTAATGGTAGTGCTTTGGGAATAGATTTATAGGGCTAGCCTACTGAGTTTTAATACTCACGCCTATAGTGTTTTCTTGTTTTTAGTTTCTGTTGTAGGATAGACTCGAGCTTGCTCGCCGTGGACGAGAGTTGGTCGTAGTTTGACGATCGACTCTTGGGGTCGCGAGGAGTTTGGTTCTTGGTCAGGTTAGTTATGTTTTTGGCTGTTCCTTTTTATTGTAGTTTATTTATTTCTACTTCTTAGTAAATTTTTATTGGGAGAAATCATTCCCACGTGTACTCTGTGATGCCCTGGCGCTTGTCGCCAGCCTGGGAGGATCGGGAAAGCCTCTCGGGTCATGTCGCAGATTGGCTTGGGTGACCGGTTCAGGGTCGACCCAGGTTGGTTCGTGAAAAAATGGTATCAGAGTAGGTTGGCTCCTGAGCAGACCTTGTTTTTCAGAGCGCCCATTGCTATTTGCAGTTGTCATGGTAAAGGGAGTAAAGTTTCTCAGACTCGAGGCGGAGGAATGGGAAGGATGCCATGATCCCTTGCTCGTTCTGAACCTCAATTTACCATGATATGTCTGTGTTGTTAGTGTCTTTTGGGTCTTTTGGATTGTTTTATGTTGGGAAATGAAAAGGGAGTTGAGAAAGTAGCTCCGTGAGCTTGCAGGGCCTGGAAAGCCTTGTGGAGTCGGAGACTTCACCCTACAATGCTCTTAGTGACAATGGTATGGCTGACGTATGGCCTCCAACCATATGGTCGAGTCATCCATCATTACTAGTTTCCTCTTTAGTGAATGGGTTCTTCCTTCATTTTTAAGGTCATTGAGCAATGTTGAATTTACAATGGTATTGATTATGTTTTGATCAAGTTTCTCATTTCTTTGTTCCGTAGTGTTCGCCCCCACGAGGGCCCGATGGATGCTCAAGGTGCAGCTTTAAGTGGTGCATCCTCAGCTAATCCTCCAGTTGATCAGCCCATCAATTATGTTTTAGAGTTCTGAAAGTTGAACCCTCCTCTCTTTTATATACAAGAAGGGCCTCTTGAGGCAGAGGAGTGGTTGCAGAAGATTGAGAGGAAGTTCAGTTTCATTGGGCTACCTGAGTCATTAAAGGTGAAGTTGGATACCTTCATGCTTGAAAGCCCAACCTGGAAATGGTGAAAGTCCATGTCTCGGAACAAGCCTGGGGAAGATCTAACATGGGACTTTCTCAAGTCATCATTCATCCAACAACACTTCTTTGAGTTGACGAAGATGAGGAAGAGGATGGAGTTGTGTTGTCTTTAGCAGGGTATTGAATCGGTACTAGAGTTCTATCGACATTTCGTAGACATAGTTCCATACGATCAATTGTTTGTTGCAAATGATCCCGGGAAGGCTCGACAATTCGAGTCGGGGCTTCGACCTGAACTGCGATCGAAAGTGGAAGATCTCAACCTAACCACTTTCTCGGATGTTGTGGAGCAAGACTTTCTCAATGAATCTGAGTTACCAGGAGGAAATGGGGTTGCAAATCCTTCCCCGACCTTGGGTGGCAGTGTAGAGGATAACGATAGGAAGGATGGGAAGCGACCTGACTATGGGGGCTCTAATAGAGGAATCAAGAGGCCCCTAGGCCTTCAATAAACTTCTTCGCAGTGTAATGTCGTGACCTGTCACCAGTGTGGTAAACAGGGACACAAGAAGCCGGTGTGTCTGAGTGCTCCAAGACCCTGCCACACATGTGGACGTATGGGTCACTTGAAGCGATTCTGCCAAGGTGTTTCCAAGAAGCGTGCTAAAGCCAAACCTGGATCGTCAAAGGTCACTTCAGCCCATCAGCAGGAGTAGGGAGATGTTGGTGGATGAGCATGATGTTTTCTTCTTGTGAAGTTTCTTGGATGTAGTAGTCATTACCTATACTATTTTGTGGTGTTCTTTTCTTTCAGTTGAAAGAATAGATGTGGCTGAACCCCTTTAAACCTTTGATCTTATGGATGTGTGATTGTAAAAAAAATTCTGGTTCTTGTGCCATGCTTCTGGGGTTTCATAAACCTGACTGCGAAGCCAGAAGATGCTTCATTCATCAGGGCTCCAGCCACAGGCCTCGGAGTGAAGCTAGCGCATGGTCGGGGGAACTCCAATGAAAGGTGAGTTCTTGAGATAGGGTGTTGTTCTCAGTAAGTGCGCGTATTCGGAATCATTTTCCGCCTTATGCCTAGTATGTGTGTAAGAATTTCCTGGTCATGTCTTTACTCTCATTTATTAAGAGTTTCTCTCTTTATACTTTCTGGGTGGGGGTGGTGTGTTGGACAGGGCCCCCCCCTCCCACCCGTGGGCAGTGATGGACGGTGATGATGATGTGAGGTCCTCATATTCTTCTCTCCTTGAAAGCTTTATGGTGGGGAGTCCATTCGGCCTCTCCATGTTGATAATTCTTGTGATCATGAATTTTGCCTCAGGTGATGGCATTCTGGTCCTATTCTAGGAACTGACTTGACTCTTATGGTGGGGGTACCCATTACGGGTCACATTGAATGTAGTTTGGCTTGTCTCCTATGGTGGGGAGTCTGTTCGGACCTCCTGTGTCAATCTCTCTGTTTCGTTCTGGGTTTTGGTTGGGTTGTGGTTGGTCTTATATGGAACCACCAAATTCTAAATTCTTCTTTTGGTAAAGAGTTGGGTCATGAGAGTTCCAGTGTAATATTGGGGTAAGGTTTTAAGAGATATACTTTGGACGTGGTTTTGACTTGATTGTTGGTTTCAAAAGGGTCATTGTGTTTTTATTGGTGTTGTTCCAGATGTTGTGTTTTAATGTTGAATTGAGGATGAAGAAATTGGTTGAGTTCTGTTGAATGGTGTTAAGGTGTGTGTATGTTGGGCCTGTATCTACTATTGTTAATGTTCTTTTTCCTTTAAAGCGATCAACTGGAGGTGATCACACTTTTGGGGGCGGGTGACACTTCGCGGGTAATTCGTTCCTATTACATGAGTTCTTTTGGTTCATCTCTCCCTTTTTGGGAGTGTTTCGGGATATATTTGTTGTCGTTCTTTAGATATTTCTTTAAATTGTAATATAATGTCGGTTTTCGTTTAGGGTTTTGATCTTGTTATAGCTTTCCGGGGGTGGAAAGCTTTATGGTGGGGAGAATTGTCACACCTGTTTTTATTTATTTATTTTATTTAATTTATTTATCTTAGCATTGGGTGATTTTTCATGTGTGAGGGCGAGTCCTGGTTGAAAATTTTGATTTTTGGATGAGTTTATGGTTTGAGATAGTGCACGAACACCATACGGTTGTGACACGCAGCCCATTTGCAGTCCACTTGGGTACCATACGGTGTGCGCGTACCCTGCGGTCATTCAGTTTTAATGTTATTAAATTCGTTCGTTGAGAAGATTAATATAAATATATATATGATTATATATGTGTATAAATATGTATATGGGTTTATATATTTGTATGTATATGGGTATATATGTTTATACATTATTTTTTTATCGTAATGTGCATATATGTATGTTTATATGTATATATATACACGTATGTTGTTAAATATATATGTCGTAACATTATATTTTTATGCGTAAATGTGCTTATACATATGATTATATATGTCTATACATTTATAATATGTATGTATGTTCATATATGTATGTTTAATATTTTTTTTATGTAGGTTTATCTATATATGTTTATATATATATATATGTTTGTAATTATAATAATAATTATTATTATTATTAATAGTATTATTATTATTATTATTATTATTAAACTCTTTATTACTATCATATTCTATTTTATTTTATTTGATATATATATATATAAATATATATATTTATTATTTTATTTATTTCTTTTTATTTCATTTTATTTTATTTCTTTTTTTTTCTTTTCTGTCTTTTATTTTTCCCTCTTTTCTCCCTAACCCTAATCTTCATTTTTTTCATGTGTCTCCACCCCACTTTTTCTCTCCCCCTCCTCTCTCTTTCTCTCTTCCCTCTTTCTCCCTTCTCCCTCCACGCGACCTTCTCCCTCTCGGCCCCTCCTGCGTGCACCGGCCGCGCGACCACCCTCCTCCTCTGCCCGCGCTGGCCTCCTTCGTGCGGCCGCACCCAGCCGAGCCGCTGCCGAACTCCTCTCCGACTCCGGCGGCGTTCCCTCCGGCCGCGCCTCCTCCCCCGCGCAGCTGCCTTCCGGACGATCCCCATCCGGCTCCTCCCTCCCTCTTCCGACCGCCGCGCTCCATCCTCCTTCGCCGGACCGCTTCCACCTCCGGCCAAAAACCCCCTACCGGCGCTGCTCTGCAACCCGACCCCGCCTCCCGTCCGGCCTCCCAACTCCGGCCTCCTCTGGTGCCCGACTGTCTTCGGTAGCACCCCCCACCGGCACTGCCCTACAAACCGCCCCCGTCTCCTGCCCGCTACGGCCGCACAACCTCTGGGCAGCCTGCTACTGGCCCACTCAACCTCCGGCCAGCCTGCTACTGGCCCACACATCCTCCGGCAGGCGGCCCCGGCCGCGCCGCCTCCGGTAGGCCGCCCCGATCGCCCCGCCTCCGGCCTGCTCGCCCCGGTCGCGCTGCCTCCAGCCAGTCGCCTCAGGCCGCGCCACACTCTCCCTGCCCTGCTCACCGCACCCGTCCCATCCGCTTCGACCCGTAGGCCTCCTGCGGCATCAACGTGTTGTCCGGCTAGCCACTCGTAGCACCACAACGCTGTCCGGCTAGCCACTTGTAGTGCCGCTACGCTGTCCGGCACCACTGCTCCTGTTCGCGTGACCAGCCGCGCGCCTCGTTCCTTTCTAGGTGTGCATCGAAAGCTTTCTGCCGATGGCGAGCGGTTTGGGATAACCTGTTTCACCTGCTCCGATGTCGAGGTGTGGTTTTATTTTATTTTAAATGGATTATTTTGTATCAATTTATATATATATATTATTTATTGTTGTGTTCCTGATTCATATAAATTATTTCAAGTCAGCGTTTATGTGTTTTAGCTGTTGTGCATATGTTGCAGCGTGTTGGTGAGGAAACCCCACATTACAGTCATTGTCTCGCTTGTGTTAGCGAACCTGTGTGAGACGTGTCGTTTCGTTACGTTTGAACTCCGTTTTGAGGTAGGTTTCCCCTGCACTTGCCTTTAAATTTAGAATTTACTGATTCTCATCATTTCAGGAATTTTTATTAAAATTGAAGTAATATGAAGTAATTATAGTTAAAGTGGTGTTTTGCTAGAATTGGGACTGTATATTATTTTGCATTACACTGAAAGAATATCTATGGATTATTTGTTGCATAGTAATGAAAATGTTCGTTTGACACTTAAAAGAAATAAAAATGTATTCTTTAAAAATGTGCAATAGCAGGGTTGATAAAATTCCCGGTTGGCCCTTATAAATACATTGTGCTTCTTTTCAAGAACGGATTGGGTTGCAATGTGTTCGTCATTATAAAATAGATTTCTTAAATGGGGTTTCAAATGATCTTTCTGAGGTTGAAAGTGTTCCTTTTATTCTTGGAAATGATTTAGTATTAAATGAGTTCATGAGGCTTATTTGTTACCTTTAATGAAATTAATGTTTGGAAAAGTATCTTTGGAGTGATATTTTGTGTGTGTTGATTGGGTGAGTGGAGTATGTGATGCTTATGCATCATGACTAGTTTTACATGGTTGACTTACCCCTGATAATTATACGTGTTGACATGGGAAACCGTCATAGTGAGTAAATTCTCTGAGAACGATTGCTGCACTAGTTTCGATTACGCACTTGCTAGTGGCCCTTAGTGTGGTTGGAGCCGCTAGGGGATTGGGCCCATCGGTTAGGCCAGGTAGGGATATAACGAGCGTTAGGGCATTATGACATCATCGAGTTAGGGCATGTCTTCAGGATGAGTCACATGTATAGTACGTTCTAGTTTGTTCATGATCTCCTAGGTTCGACCCATGTCTCTTTTAGTGTTTATTTTTATTTGGCAGGCGATTGAGAGGTTGAGTTTGGATGCCGACCCTTGTGTGCCACTTTTTCCCATTGCCCTTAGTGTGTGTTGTGTGTGATTTTCCTTTTGACTAACAACTAAAGTTTGGATTTATAAATTGTTCGCAAAATGTTTTAAAATGCAATTCACATGTTTCTTTCAACATTAAACTTGTTATAAATTGAAAAGGGAAATGGACTGTTACTTGTTTTTAAAATGGAAAGTGTGTGTGTGTGAAAACCCATATTTTCTATGATATAGTTCAAACTTGAAGTTGGTAAATTCTTCTTTTAATGGTAGTGCTTTGGGAACAGATTTATCGGGCTAGACTACTGAGTTTTAATACTCATGCCTATAGTGTTTTCTTGTGTTTAGTTTTTGTTGCAGGTTAGACTCGAGCTTGCTCGCCATGGACGAGAGTTGGTTGTAGTTTGACGATCAACTCTCGGGGTCGCGAGGAGTTTGGTTCATGGTCAGGTTAGTTATGTTTTTGGTTGTTCCTTTTTATTGTCGTTTATTTATTTCTGCTTCTTAGTAAATTTTTATTGGGAAAAATCGTTCCCACGTGTACTCTGTGATGCCCTGGCGCTTGTCGCCAGCCCAGGAGGATCGAGAACGCTTCTCGGGTCATGTTGCGGATTGGCTCGGGTGACTGGTTCAGGGTTGACCCGGGTTGGTTCGTGACATACACGATTTGTGTTCTAGAAAAATCAAAAAACACAAACCTACAGCACTACACCTCGGTGTCACTTTGATATTTGATCTGATGATCCTTTTTCCACAAAAATCAAAAGTTATGGTCACCCCGACATCTCGAAGTCGTCTCCATTGGTTTTCGGCCTCCCATCAGCCCCGAAAACATGTATCAATCCACCAGCTGGAAGAACACTCGAAGAACAATCTCTCCCGATCCAAGATGATTCATCATCCGCCATCGTCGTCGCACCTTTTCTAGGTCGTCGCGATGTCAAATCTCCAGTTTGGGATTATTGTGTTGAAAATACGATGCACAATTATCCGTTGTTCATAACCCCTCAAATAACGCGAAGAACATGAGGTTAAAAATGGAGGAATAAATCAACTAAAAAAGGAGGAATGCACCTCTAACGTCGTTCATCACATAGTTTATTTGCTCCCATTAATAGGTTTAATAGTATAATCAATATTAAAATTCAAAAAATATCATAAAATCTATCCCCTAATCAAAAACCACAAAATTAATGGAAATTGAGACCCTCATGCAAAAACAAACGATCCGCGGATCACCCTGTTTGTGGACTAGTCTATATTCATAACATATTCCTTGAACACGGAAGAGAATAATCGAAATAACAACCCTTACCTCAATTCAGTTGAAGAATGATCACGTTGATGTGTTCATTGGCGAGGTTTGTCAAATTCGAGATGCGTCGATCGATCACGTTTTTGCCATCCGCTAACAAGTTACCCTCCAAATCTCTAATGGTAATCTTTGATTCGATGGGTTATGCAGCTAGCTGTATGAGATTTCCATAACCATGATTTTAAAGGGGATGAATTAGGTCGTTGATTAGAAGGAAAACATTTAAAAAAATTATTAGTCAATTAATTTTATTTCCCTTAAAAAGTAAAAAAACTACCTTTTGTAGTTGACCTGCTCCGGTCGATGTTAGGTCCTTCCTAAGGTAAATTCACTAAAGTGAATGCAAAAATGCCCTCATATTTATGATTTGGGCACCAATTTAAAATGTATTCCACATTTTCAGGAAAACTGATCGCACACAATTTTGAAAATATTAATTTATTTCAAACATTAATTCCAGGAACCCTGGGCCTCGGAATCACATGTCATAAATAAGACTAGTCTCTTAATAATTGCATATAATATTTAAAAATAATACATGGAAAATATGATACATTAAAATTGAGCCAAAATATAATATAAAATATTATTACAATTTTTATATTCATTTAACATCTAGTTCCCAATGTTTATACTAAACCTCCACTGATGCTAACAATAACAACCCCAATAGTAGTAGCCTTGATTTGGTGGTTATTTGATTACAATTGAAACAATACAAGTGAAAAAATAAACTGGGATCAGTCAATTTAGTATTATTTAATAACTAGATACATAAATAGTTTCATTATTTCATTGGTAATTAAATATAGAAAATAAAAATGGAAAATAAACTTCTTCCTTGACACTTATTAAAAGATTTAGTCATCGTTACCTTGGGAAGGAAAAAAAATAAAATGGTGAGGTCAAATGATTAATATGGGTTACATAAGTATGAAACATGATTAAATAAGTGAAGCATAATCAATAAGGATTAATCAATATGGAATAAATGAAAAACACATGTTATTTAATCAATAAACTGACAATGAAAATGCATCCATAGATTGTGTCATATTGAAAATCTCATGGATAGTAATAAATGAATATTACATGAAGTAAATTATTAATTATTAGTTGTCATGTATCTAGAACATGAACCAAAACCATCATGAAATATGATAATAAGTGTTAAGATTGTGGGTAGAAAACCATCTGATTTTTCTTGGAATCAAACGTGAAGGGTTTGTCACAAACAACTTTACCTCATGAGAAATGTCAATGAATCGAGGGTATATCGATAAAAAAGCCCAAAAATTCGTAAATATCCAAATAATTCCACAAATATATAAATTATTGATGAATCAATGTTCCTTATCAAAATATTTTTATTTAGTATATGGTACAGATTTATTAATATTTCCCTAGTGAAAATAACATTCAAAGTAAACACTGCATGTAAAAATGGTATATATATTAGACAATAACAATATCCATGATATAAGAAATGTGGGTATTTAATGAAATATTCAAGGATTGATGATAATAAATAAAAGGGGTGTTACAAAAAATAAATCTGTGATGAATATGGCATATGTCCCATATAAATTAATGTTAGACAAAAAACCTTTACAACTTTGTAATCAGTTGAATTGCATGCGCAAGAATGAATAAAATTTAATAAATATTTAAATAAAATGAAAATAAATATATTATTGATATAATATAACAAAGGGTAATGAAATACATCACATAATATAATTATTTGGAGAATAAGGCATGTCTCGCAGTAAAAATAGTGTGATGAAAAATCCCTACCATATGTCAGAAAGTGTTCCGCACATATAATTAATGTCATGGATAATCAAATAAGGTTCATTATTTCCTTATTTCATAACATATTAAATATATATTTATTTTATTATATGTCATGAAGATAATTTACTATCATTCTGATGAGTTTTATGGTTTAATTCAATTATTTTAGGAGCGTTCCTTTCATGGTTTCATGATCGGTTTGCTTGTGTATAATTATGGAAGTACCTATAAAATTATAATTATTATCCATAATTGAAATTATATGGTATTAATTCACATTCATAAATTTAAAATTTCCCCACATGTTATTTTCTTTTTTTACGTGAGGGTGATATATTAGACAAAATGTTGATGCAAAATGATTAGTATATTTTGTCGGTTTTTACAACCATCATGAACTAGTATCATATTATTTAATATTCTGTTTGTAACCTGGTTCTAGAACATTAAATAATTTTTAGTACACATATTATAATATTTCTATTCCATAAAAATGGTTTTATGACCAGAGTTATAGGATTTACTGAAAAATGAAAACTAGTCATCCACGAAGGTGGCGAATCGACACCTCATAGAAAATGTTTTCATTTTTAGAATTAAAATGATGGGATAAGAGATTTGATTATTTATATTCCATTAATAAAATGAAATTATAGTATATATATATGTTATTGGATTTACCCTTCCACTTTGGATATGGTAGGTTAGGAGAGGGTAAGAAAATAAAATAAATTAAATGAGAAAGGGGATTTTACCTCTCTAATATCATCTCCTTTTGATCCTCCTTAAGACACTTGGATTTTCTATTTTTGAAAGAGCATAATATATGAAACGTGGGAAAGAGACTTGAGAAGGTAAATGGGAAGAGATTTTACAAGCTTTGTGGCCAATAAGGTTTGAGGAGAAGAGTTGGTCAATGGTGGTATTTATAAGAGATGTGAGGGGTGTTTTAATATAATTTTATTCATTTTTTATTATATTGGTTCAAGACTATCAATAATGTTTATTATTGTGACTATATATAGTAAATAGTGCATTTGAGTTCAATATAATGGTTTCTTACATCATATATGACTCAAAAATTCCTGTATTTGGCTTAAAATGTTAAATACTATAAATTACCGTATTTCACTATTCACCAAAACTTTAGCTATTTCAAAAAAATACTAGAAATTCTCCCTGACCATTTATTAATGTGTAGATTTAAAAAATGGACTAAATTTTTGGAATATAATTTTCTATATAGCATAAATATTATTTTTAATTAAAATCTTCATTTATTTGATAAATATAAATTTTATTATTATAATCGATTTTATGACACTTTAAAAAATTAATTATGGTTTAATAAAATTATCTTCTAATTATAATACAAAAAATATTATTATATGAATCTATTTTTTGATAATAAAATTTCTTTTAAATCATTATTTTAATTATACAATTGGAAATAAACATTTATATTTCACAAATATAGTAAAACATAATATATCATATAATTAAAACATTTATTTAAATATTCCATGATATAAATATATCATATTTTCATTTATGGGATACCTAAACATTGTTTCTAATTTTATAGGTGGGTTTATAATTCTAATGGTCACATTACTATTCATAATGTTCACATTACAATTTAATAGTATATCACATTTCGTTTAAGCTCAATGTCGCATGAAACCTAATTTGTAGAATAAACAGAATTTTTTTAAGAAGATACATACCATAAAATCACGGGGTTTTATAGGATTTATTTCAAAAATTAATGTTATGGCCAATAAAATGATTGTCCTTATGAAAAACCATATAATATGGAATTTGGGATGAAAAATATTATGTCTATGCTCACTCAACATACTCATGATATGAATGGTAACATGAATCCTATTTAACATTAAAATTTACAATGAAATTAACATATTTCCATTTATTCATTTTGGTAGAAACACTTACCTTTCATCAATGGGGCCTCTTATTCCCATATTATTGAGAAATATATTAATTCTATAGAAAATATTTTCTCTATTCTCCACTTCTTATACCATGAGAAGTTTTTTGGTTGTGTATCATTTTGAAGGTGAAGATTATTAAAGGTGGACTCCTATCAAGAATATAAATTTACTCTATCATATGAGAAGAGTTTAAGAAGGTAATTTTTAATAAATATTTTCCTTGAACTATTCACATGAATATTGAGAGTAAATTCCATGAATTATTCTATAATTATGATGAATCCATTGGTACTTATGGTGAAAATATAGATAGAATTGTGAGGTTCCCTTATAGTTTTATCATCGATCATGGAAGAAAATTTGATTGATTATATAGTAACTTAAAAAGAGTCTCAAAAATGTATTTTCTAAAAGAGACTTTTATATCTATGGATAATTCATCTGATGTTCTGTCAAGATATAAATGCAGAGTTGAAAATAGAATTGTTGTAATATTTTTTGTGATAAGAAGAGAAAAATGTATTTTAATAGATATTTAAATAATAAACCCCATAGAGGAAAAACTTTTATGTCCCTTTATAACAGAATTTCAAATGAATCATAGGAAAAATCATATCCAAGGGATAGCTAAATGAATTATGTTTAGAAGAGTACATCATTGAGAACATGAATGTCAAATTGATGTGAAGTGATCAGCCAACGAAATGATTAGAGAGAAATATCAACCTAATATTCCACCAACACAATAAGACTATAATTTAAAGGATTATAGGCATTATTCCTAAAAATTAATGAATCTAAGGGTCAATTATGACATTAAAGTTCAATAACCTCTTATGAAAAAGGGAAAAGGGAAGAATTATTTACTCACAACTACTGAAGTGGTTCATGAGAACGAAGTAGTGAAAGGTACACTTATCATCCCCTCTAGAACTATAAATGTTTAATTTTATTTTTGTTCTACCCCCTCTTTTATATCTAATAATTTTATAAGAGTATCAAATCACCACCTCAACGGAAAGATATTAATTTATTGGTGAAAACTTATGTTGGTAAAATTATTTTATTTCAAGTATATATCTCCACTCCGATATAGGTTTTTGGGAGCTTACATCCATTAAATCAAGTTATTCACTCTATAGTTAAATTTTATGTCATTTTTATCATTGATTTTCTATATTTATATAAATAAAATATGAATTATAGAGGAATGAAATTGAAGTTCCTAGATCAGTGTGGATCACGGATAGGGGGAGGGGTAAATCAATGATCCTTTTAAACTATTTAATAATTGATTCTTTTCTATTAATCCTCTATGGATGGTTAAATCCTCAATCCACTCTTCTTGTGTGTCTCATACTTACCTCTATTGATTTTGTAAATTTATTGGAACCGAACACAAGGATTTACAAGGTTCGTTTCAATGATATAATCCTTGCGGTGTTGGTTATTCACCCCAATACAAGTTCTTTACTATAATTTAGGGAGTAATTACAATGGTCAATACTGAGTCACAATGTATCTATCCTTAGTCCCACAAGTGGTTCTTTATACTACCTCACACAGTGTTACCAGAGTCCCACTATCCTGCTTCATAGTCCCACTTAAAACCTCGTCTCCTCCCTGAATCTCACATTGGTCTTTTAGATCTCGAGTCAAACGAGAAACATCCTTCTTTATGTTCATTCTTGATTAATTATAGATGAAAATTTTCTCTCTCCACATAGTTTTTTTGAATCACACATTCCTATGTATCTCTTCAAGAATCTTCAATTGCCTTTGGTAAGGTCTGTTGGACTTGCTCAAAAACTCTGATCACTTTTCTGATCAGTCCTTAGTTCAAGAATCATCAGGCAATTATTTCTTTTTCGGATGAAGACCAGGAATCACGAATATGTTTTCCAATGGTGCAAAAAACGTCTTAAAGAATATAATATCTAATAATGATAATGCATAATATCAGAACTTTCTTTATTCTTAGATTCTCAAAAACTATAAACTCAGTTGAAACATCTTCTTTAATTCAGCCTCGCATCAGTCTTAGTACTCATTCACTTCATTCATGTATTTCATGGGATCAATTAACTCTTATATCTAGATTTATCAATTATTTTCACACGTGCATGTTTTCATGCATGTTTTCATGCATGGGTGTCTTTTTTTGAACATTCAATGTCCTTTCTTCTTTTCTCAATATGCACAGGCTCTTTTGAATCTTTCTTTATGTGTACATGTGAATGCATGCATACATGCACTCTTGCTTTTGTTCATCCATGTGTGACAACATATATGGGTAAAACACTTTGAGAAAACACAAAATCTCTTATATTTATCCATTTACCATTCTCTTCTTCTTTAGTGTCTTAGAACACACACCCATGTTCTTTTTAAATTAGGGTTTAAAGGGTGTGTTTTATTTTTATTTCTTCCTTCTTCTTCACATGTGAACACACACTTTGCTCTTTTGTTTTCATAGAATGCACGTGAACTCAACCATGTATTCACTCTTCTTTTTCATTTTCCTTTGACACACAACCCGAATGTGTATATGGGTGATGTGTGTGTGGGTTTTAATTCATAATTTATATGATTTCCCATTATGAGATCTCCTTATTCTATTTGTGAAACCAAGAGGGATCACATGTTCTTCTTCATGCAAGGAGTGTGCGTGTATCTCCTTCAGATAACCGATATGGTTATTCAGTTCTGTCTTCAAAAGAGCACAACAAGGGTGTCAAGCACTGGTTGTTTACACACGGGATTATTTACACAATGAAGTGGTGAGGGCTCAAAGGACTTATCACAATATTGAGGGTATCACTCCATAGAGGGTGAATATCTCTTCTTATGTGAACCAAGATGGTTTGCAGTTCTCTTCCGTGCAGGGGAAGTACAGAACTCCTTTGCGTAGATAGGTTGTGCGAAAACATGTTGTGCAGTGCTCTATTTCTCAGAAACGAGATCTTCCTCGATGTTTTAAAAAACCTATCCTCGGTCAAGGGATATTTATTTATAAGTAAGAATCACTGTGTACCTATGAGTTCAAATCTAGGTGGTTGAATGCTTTGAAATCCCATGATCTTCATGATTGAATTATTCAAGCACGAGATCGAGATATGGTACATATCTCGGTTGTTTCCATTCAGCAAGGGACTTCTTCCCCTTGGTTTTATCATCACTTGCATGCATTTCTGAATGAATAAAAATCAGTTTCACCATGAAAGCTTGATGGAGGATATTTTTTTAGCCTCATCGTCTTTGCATTACATCGACCTCTTTTGAACTCTTCATCTTGATGCATGAATGAAACATTTTTTTTATAACTGGTGGTGTCTCAGTCAAGGACCGAGACACAAATTATTATTAACATGAGAGAAAAAAGGGGGGGTTACAAGATTATTAAATAAGGGACTTATTTATAATACCTTTGATAAAGAGGAACAAGATCCACATGAAGATCCTCTTTCCATGTGAGATCCTGGCTGATACCCATATTAGCTAGACTGTCAGCAACCTTGTTTGTCTCCCGAAAGGTGTGTGTGGTAATGTAGCTAATCTCCATGAGAGAAGCCAGGTATCTCATCCAAAGAGTATTGAGAGTCCGCGCTAGATTTAATTCCCCATTCCAAATAGCTTGAACAATAGTGGATGAGTCGCTTTAAATCCTAATGTTGTTCCAGCACTTTTTCCTGATGAAATCCACAGCATGAATCACACCCATCATTTCTGCCTGCAAGGACGAGGTCGTACAATAGTTACCATAGAAGCTTCAGTGGAACCTCCCATTAGAATCTCATAATATCGCTCCATAACCAGCAGGTCTAGGATTTCAATTGGAAGCTCCATCAACATTAACTTTAATTCAGCATAGAAGCGGGTTTTTTCAGAAACCATCAAAGGTGGACTTCAGTTGCCTATAGATACCATCAACTCTGAGCCAGCGAAGGATCTCGAAATCACCACCGGAGTTGTCACGATAGGATTTTTGAATAGAAGTAGCATCCTTGATGGACATTCGGATTCATGCACGACCTGCATTAATGTTGAATGATTAGTTGTTGTAAATAATGGCATTCTAATCATACCAGATCACATATAGGTGCTCTGCCATAGCTACTAAGAATATATTTTTGATTTGTTGTGAAGAATTTAGTTCCACACAGTACTTTATTTGAGTGATAATTAATCTTGAATGTAACCATCTGTAGCCAAACAAGTCAGTAATATAATTCCAAAGTGTTGAAGCTATATAACAAGACAAAAATAGATGGTTAGCATCTTCCTTGTGCTGATTGAAAAAATGACATTTAGAACAAAGTTGTATTCCAAAATATTGGAGACAATCATCCATGGGAACACTATTATGGGCAATACGCTAGACAAGATTGAGCCTCGAGGGCTTAATCCAGTTCTTATTAAAGTAGATTAACCAATAAAAGCTTTGATCTGGATTAGTAATGTTAGGATTGAAAAAAAAATTGAATCAAGGATCCCATTTAGAGCAGGTTCCCAAATAAGAAAATCATCATTAGCATAAGAGTAATTATAAATAATATGAATGTTGTTACCAGCCAGGATGTAAACATTGGATAGTATGATATCATCGGTGGTCGTGAGCTCAATCAAAACGGTTTGGGGGATTATCTAGTGCACTGGTTCATGTCGGGTTGCCGCAAGGGTCCAGAGTTTGAAGACATCCTTAGTTCCTCTCCTTTTCTATTGGATTGATCACGGATGACAGAGATTATATCATGGAGTGTGGTATAGATTTTGCGGTTGAGATCTTGCATGAGATCTTATGGACGACCGATATTGTATCTATGTTTTCAAAAAACCCATCCCACATCAAAACGCATTGTGGTTTGGTTATTATTTAAATATCAAGACATGGAATCTTCGGGTCATAATTATCTTCCCACCTCTCTCGGGGCCACCCTACAACGGTGTTCTAGGGGCGTGCTCTTAGTGCCCACTCTGCCTCCTCCAGGCGTGCTCTTAGCGCCTATTATGCATACTTTCATACACATGTTGATCATCGTGCGTCCTCTTATGGGCATACACACACTCCACTCCTGCATCATGTGTGGTTGGCCTTGAGGGCTTCTCTTTGGCGTGGCTGAACCTATGGTCCGACATGTTCTTGAGGTTGAGGTCCTCAGTTGGCCTCTTTGGTTGGCCATATTTTTTGAAAAAGTCTCATAAAAAATTTTATAACATAAAATAAAATGCATGGTCACCTTCAACTACCAAATGCCCTTCATTATTATATTCTTTTGCTTATTTTTTTCTTCAAAACATCATCATTCTTCCTTAAGGTTTGGATCATGAATTCCAAACCTCTTCATTAAGCTTCATTGTATTAATCAAAGATGATGTGTGGGTTTTCTAGTTCACCTCATACATTTAAAACATAATTCCTAGTAATTTTGTTATGAGTGATGGGTTATCCTTTAAACACATATCTTTGAACATTGGAGATCAGATCAATGATAGTATGAATGTTTCACAACCTTAATCGAATTAGAATCCACTGGATGGATCTTCTTTATCATCATGAAATAGAGTATTTCATGGTCTTGTGTATGATGGTGTAAACTTGTATCACATTGATACAAGTCTTTGGAACTTTGGATCATCTCAACAATCGTCATAATTGATATGGACAATGACCAAGCATGAAATTAGAATACATTTCATTCTAATTCATCAAATATCGGTGGGATTTACTTTATAACAAATTCCCCTTTTCAATTATCATCAACACAACTTATCCGCTTTTCCATACACATATTGACACTTGAAACCTTATTGACATCTTATTTAAAACAAATGAAGCACCATTCTCAACAATCTCCCCCTTTGTATTTTGTTGTCAATATCATATGAGAACCCTTTGAATGGGTCAATATGTGTTACAATATTTTTTACCCATCATTGGAAACCAAATACAATGGTGTGGTGGAGTCTGTTAAAAAAGATTTTATCCTCCCTTCAAGGATTATCTTCAAGAATATTTCTGAGAGACGGATGAGGGCACATGGTTCAGTTAGAGAGGATCCTTTAGTAATTCAACTCTATGTTTACCAGGGCTAACCCGGTATAGAAAAAAAGAGAGATATGACCCAGTTATTCAATGTTGTCTATAAAAAATCATACATGTGAAATGATGCTCAAAATGATTCAATTCTTAACCAAGGGATTGAAAATAATCAGATTTATCCATGAAATGATAAATCACACACACACACAAACAAATATATTAAAAAGATCAACTCTAAAGATAAAACTCCCCCTTCATCACATCTTTTCATCAATCTAGAACTCCCCATTAATTGACATGATAAATACAATTAAGAATAATGGATTAAAGTTTGATTGGAATACCTAAACATCATCTTCAAGGTTTGATTAAAGTTTTATATGAATTTCATGTTTTTTCATGAAGTAATCCTAGATATAATCTTCGTCATTTTTCCTCCCCCTTAAAGAGTGAACACCATTTTATTTTCCGTGGTGTAAAATAAATATTAGATGAACTTCAAGATATTGAAATTGATAATATTCCACTACAGAACACTTCTAGTAATTATACAATCAGGAATAATGAGTCCAACTTGTAGTTCTACAATTTTTACATTCAATTAAAATTTTGATAATGACATTCATCTTCAATTACCTAAAATTTAAGAACACATATACAGAAAAAAAAATATAAGGGAATAAGATAGAACACTTGTTAGCTTCTTAATAGAAGCACCGAGGATGAGAATATTCCCTCAACCTCATATCTCATTTTCATGAATCTCTAATGTGTTTTGTATTATTCATGATAATTTCTCCTATAGATTTGGAATTTTAATTTTTCATTTTCATCATGGATTATTTATTTCCATTAACCTTTAACTTGTGTGGAATGTTTTTCATCAAATTTATCAGTAGTGAAGTAGCCTTTACTAGTTCACGTTTTTCAATTTTTTCTCTATTTTTCCTGGTAAAATAGTTATAAATTTGTTTCAGTGATGTTCACCATTCATGGAACTTCTACACACTATTGTTGAGACACTTGGGTTGTCATGTGCTGACAAACTCTGATGAAATTCAAAATTTTCTTTATGTGGAATGACATGTTTCCCTTTTTCCATTGCTTTATCTAGAACTTCATATTTTTCATTTTGCAGTTTTCTAGAAAATTTTAATTGATTAGGAAAATTACTAAACACTCATTCTTAATAGTTTAAGATTTGGAGCTTCCACATGGCTTCTTCATTGTCTTCAAGTTACCTTTCATAGTGAACTTATTAAGATTACCTTTATGAATGTCTTCACTCAATCCCATCTTCTTCTGGATTGATTCACCTTTTAGTTTTAGATTGCTTCCATTTATTTCCATGGAATGTTTTCAGTGATCCATGGTATGTACTTTATATCCACAATAGATTCATATTTTCTTTGTTTAGAAGTCATTATTGGAATCCACCTTGAACGTCTTCTTTTGAATTATTTATTTCACTGTTTTCATGACTTTATTGATTTTCATATTCCTAATGGAATACTTTTCAACTCTTTTTACCATTTTCCTACCTTTTTAGTTGTCTATGATTATTATCAACATATTAATGATAAATGGTGGAAATAAATTATAATTCCTAATAACTATGACCAATTTTATTGCACACATCACAGAAGTCTTCATGAATATTCAAATATGTTCTTAGTAGACAAATTCTTCTTCATCTATGCATTCTTCCTTAGCATTGTAGGTTTCTTCATTTCTTGACATCTACATTCCCAAAATATAGGCCTTACACAATTTTTATATGCTGACTTATTATTCCATAAATAATTTTCTGGATGCCCAAACATCTAATAACCCCAATAATAGCCAACAAAATATCCTTCTTTTACTTGTAGTATCAGTCTAGCTAGATTTAGTGCATTTTTGTTTCTGGAATTTTATTTTTTTATTTGGATCATTTTTTGGGGGTCTCTGTTATTAATCATTCTAGTATTCACTCATGTAGTTTTGAGGTATTTATTGAAATTTTATCAATCTAAATCTTCCCAGCCTTTGGCTTTGAACCTATAATTACATATGAAACTGCATTAGTGGAAATAGAAATAACTGGTTTATGGGATACGTTCATACTGGAGGATATTTACATTGGAATAGAGGATGAACTAATGTTACTTTTTTAATAATATTCCTCAATGAAAACTTGAGTGGAAAATCTTTTCTTTCAACTTTTTGGGAAGTTCTATCTTGTAGTGATTTCATATTCTTCAATTTCACCTCTAGCTCTAAATACTTAATGCTGAGGGAGTTATTCTCATCCTACACTAATCTTATATTGCTTTCCCAATTCTATTTCAGCTTTATCATTTTTTCCTTCATGCATATTTTTTAATTTTTGAGAAGATATGTTACGCTCTATTACCTTGTTGGCTCTGTCGTCATGTTTATCAGCTTTCAAAACCTTAGAGAATTTTTTCAATTTTTCAAATGCATAGAATTATTCTACAAATACAATTTCAATGAATTATTTTTCACAAATACTTCCCTCCAATTATTTAGTAACTTTATCATTTCATTCATTCTAAAGAGAAATTTTTTATTCCTTTTCCATTACTACTTTTGTGAGAGTGTTGGATATGCCCACCCTTTTATCCAATGCTTCTTTTATGGCATTAGATTCTTCTTCTAGTTGTAATTTTTCATCCTTAGGAGCACTAATGCTTACTTCAATGTGTCTTGACACTTCTCTAGTGTCTTTCTTTAGGTGATCTTTGAGTGATGTCTGAATATCACTAATTGATCTATCAGCATCATCGTTGGAACATGCTTCATTAGAAGAGTCATAATAATAAAAGGAATTATCACATGTTTACCTATCAAATTTCCTTCAGTATAAGTTGTCTCCCCATTATAAGTAATATTCCTCTTCATCATCCTTGCTTCTTTCTTCTTTTTGTTCTTCTTCGTCTTGGATGATATCTCCATTTGAGGTTGTTTACTCATCTCCTAATATCTACACATCATAAAGATATCCTTGGATCTTATAGAGATAACCTCTCATTGATACCAATTGAAGTGCCCAAATCAATGTAAATAACTGAGATGAGGAGGGGGTGAATCAGTGAACCATTTAAAGTTTTTACTAATTGATTCTTTTCAATTAAACCTATATGGTGGGTTAAATCCTCGATCCACTATTCTTGTGTCTATCAGCCTTACCTCGAGTGACACTGTAAATGTAAAGGCACTGAACACATGGATTGACGTGGTTCAATTCAAAGACCTACTCTTTGCTCTGTTGGTTATTCACACCAACACGGATTCTCCACTATAATTTGGTGAGTAATTACTATGGTTGATATAGAGTCACACGGTATCTCTCCTATGTCCCACGTGAGATTGTTTATACTTCTTCACACTGTGTTACTAGAGTCCCACTAGCCTACTTCAGATTCCCATTGAAGACTTCTTCTCCTCCCTAAATCTCACAGGGGTCTTCTAGCTCTCAAGTCACATGAGAGGCTTCATTATTTATGTTGATTCTTGATACACTGTAGAAGATCTTATTCTCTCTCCACACAGGCTTTTTGAATCACACATTCTTGTGTATCTCTTCATGATTCTTCAATAGCCTTTGGTATGGTATGTTGGACTTGTTCAATGACTCTAATCACTTTTATGATCAGTCCTCAGTTCAATAATGCTCAAGAAATTCTTTCTTATTATGATGATGACCTAGCCTCACTGAGATGTGTGCCAATGGTGCACACAAAATCTTCATTAATATAATATGCAATAATTATATTGCACAATATCAGTACTGTCTTTCTTCTTGGATTCTCAAACACTGTAAACTCAGATGAAATATCTTCCTAAATTCCGTCTGGCTACATTCTCAGTACTAATTCAGATCATGCATGGATTTCATGGGATACAATACCTCTTGTATCTGGATATCTCATTAATTTTCACACGTTCATGTGTTCATGTATGTTTTCATGAATCAGTGTCTCGATTTTGAACATGCACTATCTTCTCTTCTTTGCTCAATATTCACACAAACATTATATTCATTCATTACATGTTCTTGTGCATGAAATAATGCATGCAATGTTATTTTTATTTTTTCTTGTGTGAAATACTCTATGGGTAAAACACATTGATCACACCCACAATATATTCTCTTTCTCTTTTTTTCTTTCTCTTATTCTTTTGTATCTTAGCACACACACTTGTTATTTTAAAATTATGGTTGAAAGGGTGTGTTTTTTATTTATTTATTACTCCTTCTTCAAATGTGCATACACACATTTTTATTTTGTTTTCATTTCATGAACATGAACTCAACCATGTATGTACTCCCTATTTTCTTTTTTCCTTTCACAAACAACCTGAATGGGTATATGGGTGGCATGTGTGTGAGTATTACTTTTCAAAAGGGTGGTGTATGTTTCATTTATTCAACACCTAAATGCTTGGGTTACTCTTCTTCTCTAAGGGAAGTCTATTCATACACTGTCCCTTTTTGAGCTCTCCTTTTTTGATTTGTGAAACCAAGAGGGATCATCGGTTCTTCTTAACACAAAGAGTGTGCATGTATCTCCTTTACAAAACCGAGGAAGTTCATTGGTTATGTCACCACAAAATCACAACAATGTTTTCAGGAACCCAATTTTTACCCATGGGATTACTTACACAAAGACGCACCTAGGGTTCAAAGAACATATCACGTGCTTGTGGGAAGTTTTTTGTAGAGGGTAAAGATATATTCTTTCATGATCCAAGATTGTTCGCGGTTTTCCTTCATCCAAGGGAAGTGCGAAACTACTTCACGTAGCTAGATTTCATGGAAACATGTTGTGTAGTGCTCTATTTCACTTAAAAAAGATCATCATCAATGTTTTCAACAACTGAGACTCGGTTGATGGATCTTTATTTATAGGAAAGAATCATCACGTATCTATTTTTTCAAATCCATGGGGTTAAATTATTTGAAATACCATTATCTTTGGGTTTGAATTAGTCAAAAATGGGATCTAGATATGCCACATATCATTGTTGCTTCAATTAAACAAGGGAATTCTTCTTACTATTTTTATCCTCAAGTTCATGCATTTTCTAATGCACGAAAATAATATGCCTAATGAAAGCTCAATCAAAGAACTTTCATCCTAGTCTTGACAGCTTCATATTGCCTCATCCTCATTCCAAATCTTTATCTAAATGCATGAAAAAAACTTTTAATGCATCCATGAGTTCAGTTATTTCAAAAAATCACCATGCACTAAATTTTTGCTTCAATGGTTGCTGGGAGCATGATTAAGGGGGTTGCGTGGGATTCATTGGTTCACTGGTTCATGTAGGCTGTTCACGAGTGTCCATAGGTTGGAGACAACATCAGTGCCTCTCCTCGGCCATTGGATGGATCACAGATGGTAACGATTATATTTTGGAGCACTAGATAGACCATGCGGTTCAGATCTTGTACGAGATCTGATGGACAGTCGCGATTATGTCCACAATTTTAAAAACCCATCCCACATCAAAATGGGTCGTGGTTTGCATATTCATGAAATATCAAGATGCGACATCTTCATTATAGAAAATACATTCCCCATCTCCTAGTGATGCCCCTCGCCGGTGTTCTTCGGGCATGGTCTTAGCTCCTTCTCTACCTCCTATGGGCATGCTCCTAGGGCCCACTATGAATCCTTGTGTGCATGGGTTGATCACCATGCATGATCCTACGGGATAATACATGGCCTAATCCTACCTCATGCATGGCTGGCCTTGAGGGATTCCCTCATGCATGGTTAAACCTTTGGTCCCGCATGTGCTTGAGGTCGAGGTCCTCAGCTGGCATCTATAGTTGGCCATATTTTTTGAAAAAGTATCATAAAAAATTTTTAAACATAAAATAAAATGCATGACCACTTTTAACTATCAATTCCACTTCTTATTATCTTTTCATTATTATTTTTCTTCAAAATATAATCATTCTTCCTTAAGGTTTGAATCATGAATTCCACACCTCATAATTAAGCTTCTTTGAATCAATCAATGATGATGTGTCAGTTTTCTACTTCACCTCATTCATTTAAAACATAATGCATGATACTCTTGTTGTGAGTGACGTGTCATCTTTTAAACACATGTCTTGGAACATTGTAGATCTTCTTATCAGTCGACTGAATTGTTCACAGCATTCCTCCAATTAGAATCCATTGGATGGATATTATTTATCCTAATGAAATTCAATACTTCTTGGTATTCTTTATGATGGTGTAAACATGTATCACTTCAATAAAAGTCATTGGAACTTTGGATCAGCTCAAAAATAGCCATAATTGATATGGATAATGTCCAACCATGAAAATGTAATTACATACTAATTCCCAAAATATCAGTGGCATTGTCATTGGAAAAACTTCCCCTATTAAATCATCATCGCCACCACTTTTCCACTTTTCCATATAAATAATGACTCTCGACACCTTATTGAAATCTTATTTACAAAAAATGCAACACCATGTTCATCAAAAAGTGACATTTTAATATTTGAATATAACTATAATCATTTATCGGTATGAGGATGAATGTGAAAGTTCAATAGTAATTACCTCAATTATATGGGTAACAATACTAATTTATATTTATATTTATCTCTAATGGTTAGATAGAAACTCAATATTGAATATATTTCTACTATAAAAACAAATTCTAATGTATTTCTGGGAGTGTTTCATAGTATTCTCCTGAATCTTGATGTCGACTTTTCAATAAAACGTATACCCAATGTTGTAACTATTTTAAAGATTCCATATTGAATATAAAGAATTGAGTTTCATTAATATAATAAGTAACTCTAGGATAATCAGGCAAAGGGATTTTTATTCCCTGGTGTATCACAATGGATTGCACCTATTATTTTTGGTAATGAAAATGATTGTTCAATACGTCATAGAATTGATTATCAAAAACAGAACAAGAGTATTATCATGGACATGTATCTTCTACCCCATCTAAATGACTTGTTTGATCATATATATATATATATGTATATCATTACTTTTAAAAGACTGATCTTTAATTTGGATATTTCTTATTAAGGGTTTAAATGGACGATATACCCAAGAAATCATTCTGTATAGTGTGAGGACATGATTATTTATAGTGAATCCATTTGGACTTATTAATTCACTTACTATTTTCCTTAATCTAAGGAATAGATTCTTTACATAAAATATTTATTAGTTTCTGGTAGTATTTGTAGATGTTATTCTCATAAATTATAAAAAATTAAGATCATAGAGATCATTTTAGGATTGTATTGAAGACCTTGATAAAGAATAAGTTTTTTCAATATTTAGTAAGTGTAAATTCTGGTTACATTATATATCATTATTTTGTTACCTAATTAAATGTGATGGTATATTGGTTGATCCTTAAAAATAGTTATCAAGTACTGGACCAAAAAGACCATAGTGACCATGATCTATAATTTTCTTGGATTGAAGAGATATTCTCGATGGTTTAGGATTAATTTCTCACTATTACCAATTCTAATAATTGAGTTGTGGTAGAAGGGGTCAAATGACTTTTATATAAATGAATGTGAAGAGAATTTTGAGGAGATAATGATATGGTTGGTTGATTCACCTATACTCACTCTAGACTGTAGTGGATAAGTGTTTTTGTTACACAATGATTCATCAAAAATTATACTAGGATGTGTTTATAGGTAGATTGATATGGTTGCAGTATATGCCTCAAGAAAATTAATGGTTCATGAGAAAAACTAAATACATCATGATTTAGAGTTTTTAGTGGTACTTATTCATTCAAAATATTTATACATTATCATTATAGTGAAAGGTTTGGTATATATATGTATATAGATCATAAAATCATTAAGTATATATACACATCAAAAGAGTTGGATATGAACCAAAGGATATGGTCTGGGTTGATTATAGATTATGACTTCTCATTACATTACCACCATGAGAAGGAGATAAAGGTAAATAATTCTCAATGATAGAAATTCCATGCTAGTTTTTCTTCAATTTGGGTTTGAAGAGATTCAATACTTATTAATTTTTAAGGGATAGATCTTGAAATCATGTGGGAAGGGGAGAAATTCTATATTGTTCAAATGAATTTTCATCCATAAATTCATGAATTTTTTAAAGAGGTGTATAAGGGGGATGTTGAGATAAAAAATAAGGTATTATATTGAGATTAATGGGAAAATATACTATATGGGGTGAATAGTAATTTAAAAAATTAAAAAAATTAAAAAAGTAGAGTAATTTATTATATTAATAAATAGTACATAACTATGAATAGGATATATTACAATATAAATAAAATGAACACTATATTTTTATAGTAGTTTAGATCACCAAGATCCTAATATAATCTTCAACATTATCTGCATGAAGAGAAGATTTTACTCTCTAAGAAGAACTCTCATTAAAAGGAGTGGTGTCATTTTACATACACTACCATTTACAATACCGAGGTACACAACCCGAACTTTTGTTGGGAGTCCCATTCCAGTCTGGACCAGATGCTTCCTCGCTAGTCACAACTCAATAAACTACTTTTTGGGTGGTAGAATAACCCATACTGGCCTTCTATTGATTGGGAAAATCATAATCTAATACTATTATAAGAAATAGATTAATGAAAGATAACATGATAAAGAATAGTAAATAATTTAAACCAGCAGAGATAAGAAGATAAGTAACATGTTACTCAATGTTCTTTGATCACTTCAGTAAAAATGGATGAAATTGTTGGAGTAGATTTGTGATCACAATAATATAATAGTGGTTATCTATGCTCTCAATCATATGTGCAGCAAAATTGTGTATCACCAGTGTATTGAGAAAATTGTATAACGTTTATCTTGTTTTATTCTCCCTTGATCACAATTCAAAAGACTAATCTTTTTGTATTAATTCTGAGATATTATAGGATCATCTAATTAACCAATCACTGCATGTAATGAGTTCACTACTACAAAACAAGGTTTTATCACCGCTAAAAGATTCCTTTATCAGTGCTAAAAAGCATTGATAATCAAGTCTCTATGAAAAGGGTGTTTGTTTTATCAAGGCTAAAATTCATTGATAAATAACCCTTTAATAGAGCTACAAAATCATTGATAAAAGGTGTCTTTTATCAGCGCTAAATAATGCTGATAAAAGGAAAACAATTAAAAAAATTAAAAAAATTAAAAAAAATATATGTAAATCGGAGTGTGCCCCTTTTTATAGCGGTTAACCCCCCCCCCCCCAACAGCGCTAGAAAGACTCACCCGCACGTGCACCGACCAGCCCTTTAATAGTACTATTCACCCCACCCTCCGCTCTTGAATAGCGCTTTCCCCCCTTCACTCGTCTGTGCACCCTTTCCTCCACGTGGATTCGAAATCGAGACCTCTCTCTTGCACGCAAGTACCTTTACAACATGCCTAGCTTGTTTTGTTTCCCATTTAATGATATTTCTATTTATATATATATAGTTATACTTATTCATGTATTAATATATATTTATATTAATATATTAATATATATGTTTAGTTATATTAATATATTAATATATATATGTATATTAATATATATATCTATCTATTTTTTTATATATATATTTAATTATGTTTTTTATCCATATATTTAGTCATAAATTAATATATATTTATAATATTATTTTTATATAAATTTATAAAACATGTTTCTCATGTGTGTTTATAAATAATTAAATACATACATACATATATACAACAAACATACACATGTATATATATTGTATATATGTGTATCTGTAAGTATAATTTTACATATTCATATATATTTATATATATTTACATATATTATATATTAATATGTATATTCATATGTTATAATATATACATAATACATATCAGTTTTTTAATTCATCCACATTATATAGGTATATAAATATTCATATATTTGTATTTTAAATAAAATAGATATTAGTATTTATTTAGGTAAGGTTTATATATTGAGAAATATATTTTATATATAAATATGTTTAGTTATATATTTATAAAATTACAAATTTATGTGTGAAGATATAAAAAAGTTTGTATATATTATTATATAATTTATTGTAAATAATAGTACATTGTGAAAATTGATAAAATTTAAAAGCTATAATATAAATATTAATGTAACACATGGGAATAAAATTAATCCCCACCAAAAAATGGAATAATAGAACTCCTTAAAAAATGTATAAAATCCAAAAAATGATAAAAAATTGAGGTACCCCAACTAAAAAGTCAATTTTGGAGGCATTCTGGGTATTTTTGTCCTTAAAAAATGGGACTAAGGGTTACATAACTCATTAAGGGCATACATATTTTTGTAGGCTTTGATTTTATATGTGGTTTCTCTCAAATGGACACTCGGATCAAACGTTATGACCATTTGAAGATTGAGTTGTGTTATCAACTTATTTTAGATATTTTACTGATTTTCTGATTTATTGTTTCATCAAATTGTTATTAAATGATTATTAATTGATAATAATTATCAAATTATTATTCAATATTATTTTTCCAAATATTTTATAAGTTGATTTCACTAAAAATTTTATATTATGTGTGAATGTCTATTTATACTTATCTAAAACATATTTAAAATATATATATTACATTTATATCAATATAAATATATTTATATATTTATAAATTAATATATTTTTTTGATATTTTTTGAAATATATCCTTTATCAATGCTGGTAAAAAAATGTTGATAAAGACCCCCTTTATTAGCGCTACTAAAAAACGCTGATAGAGGGGATCCCTGGAATAACACTAAACAAAGAATTTATAAATGTGTGCCTTTTCAGCGCAAAAAAATGTTGATAAAAAGATACATTTAAAATAAATAGTGTTGTTAAAAGTACCCTTTATCACCACTTCTTTTATCGTTGATAAAGGCACCCATTTATTTGTGCTTTCTTAGCATTGGTAAAGGGTGGAATTGTGAAAAAAATTTCTTTGGTAGTGGTTATATAATAATAATATATAAAATAATTACATTTCCTGTATTTTAAAACAACACGCTCAATAATGGAGAGTTTTAGAACTCTTTTATTCCTTCAAAAAATAGTGTTCAAACATATCCAATGTGATCATGAATTCAAATATATATATTTAATATTAATAAAACAACTAAAATATTGTGAATAAACTTTTATTTTAATGAAATATAAAATTGTCTCAAAATAGAGCATCACAACGAATATATAAAATATATGTATGTATAAGAAAAATTTCCTCAAAATGTTAAATCAAGCATGTAATTACATTTTCAAATTTTTTTAATAAAATAGTAAATAATACAATTCTTTCAAATACATTAATTAAAATAATAAAATTTTATTTATAGAAAAATATAATTAGTTACATTTTTTTATAACTGATGGTAGTGTTTTTTAACTATAAAGAGGGTAGTGGTTGATCTACATGCATGCATGATCCATGTAGAGGTGGTCAGACTGGTGTGGATCCCGCACATTGTAGTTGAAAGAGGAAAGTGGAGAGTCCAACTGTTGCACTAGATTGCTGCTATGGAAATACGTTGGTGCTGAGAATAATGAAGGATCCTCTATGCATGGTATGCACATACATGGAAGAGTTTTGTCATGAATGGAGAAGCATGCACAAACAGATGAAGATGAACATCCATGGAGCTTCGCTGGGTGTTATACTAGTTTCTCAGATAAGATGAACTGTATATCAGTGCAATATGTATATAAGGAAATGAAAAATATTTCCAATTCTTAAGTCATGTAAAAAATGATTACATTATACATATCACTAACAAGAAGAATTATAATGACTGATTAAAATATTTTAACCATTTAACATATATCAATTAAAAATATGAAATTATAAATGGTTGAAACTTGTTTAATTTAATTAAATGTGATCAAATTTTAATATAAAGAAACAAAAATATTATATTATTAACATACATGTTCAATCACTAACAATCTATTCCTTTTTTTAAGTAATAATATTTAATATTTTGTATATTTTGTGAAACATTCTCCTCTTTTTTTAAAATTATCAAATATAAAAAAACACCACAATGTTATCCCTATTACGAAAAATTATAGTATAAAATTATATATAAAATTAATAAAAATTATAATGTTAGAATATATATTTATAATTGTATCTATTTTTAATAAAGTAATAATTATCATAAACAAAAATATAAATCTTCTAACATACCCAGTCCAAACATCATTTTCACAAATTTGATAGAATATTAAGGGTTAATGAATATGTCAACAAGCTATTTTTCTGTGGGAATAAATTATGAAATTATATATCTTTTATTTATATAATCCTATAGAAAATGAAATCTATCATCTATAATTTTTTATCTAGAGTGTTACATAGGGTTTTTAGAAATTGAAATTATGATGTAATTATCATATATAATCAGAATTTTATCAAATATGGCATTAAAATCACATTAAGTTTCTCTAATACAAATACTATGAGACAAAAAGCTACTAACAACAATATACTCAGCCTCAATTTTAGATAGTACAACTTATTTTTGCATATTTAAACTTCATGATATTAAAATTTAACCCATAAAATGAAATATAGTTGTTGTTATTTTTTGATTAAGCCTTTGACCTCGAAATTCAAAATCTAAATAAGATATGAAATCAAAAAATATCTCATTTGAATAAAATAAACCAGTTTCAACAGTTCCTTTAATATATATAATAACTCTTTTCACAGATTTAAAATTAATTTCTTTAGGATTTGAAAAATATATATCACATAAATAATCTGAAAACATTTTATCTATTCTAGATACAGTCAAATACAATAAACTTCATATCATGCCTCTATTTAGTTTATTATCGACATAATTCCCAACTTCATCCATTTCTAATTTGGAATTAGTATTAATAGGATTATTTATATACTTTAAATAATGAAGTATAAACCTTTTAATAAATTCTTAAACATACATATACTAGTTTTTGAAAATAATAAGTTTTGTTTGATTAATTTGTATACCAAAAATGAAAATCAATTCAATAATTAAATATATATTTTATTTTATATCTATATTCTATTTTGAAGAAAAAATTATCTAATTGAATTATATTTTAATATTTTTGAAATTTTCTATGATAGTTCTTTAAGGATTCATATTAATCATAAAATATAAATAAATAATTATTTTATTCATCATAAAATAATTTTTCATAAATAGAATATTTAGAGTAAGACGATTGTACATCATTAGTATGAGTGATATGCCATTACATTTTTTTATCCTCAATATTAGAATATGTAGAAGATTCCTCATGTGAACCAAAAGTATTCCTCTATATAACATTATAATGGTTTCCCTTTCTCTTACAATTAGCTATCCTTTGAGCTTTCAAAAAATAAATAGTTATCATTTATATGAAATTTTTTCTGGAGTTCAAAGTAACTGTTTTCTTCACTTCCATACTTTCAATTTAAGTTTAAATATTCAAATATCCTAGAATGATCTAATAGATCTCTATCCCAATCTGGATGACATGAATCAGATGATTCATCCATAGTAGTTTTGAGTGCAGCTTTTTTGTGTAATGTATGATTTTCAGCTTCATCCTACATCTCAGAATCATACACATTAAAGTCTCAATCAATTATTTAATAGAAAATGTTTTCACTAGTTTATATTGACGTATAGATTTTAATATTACGTTCCACATAGAAGGTAGTATTATGAGTACTTTTAATGTTTCATCTTATTTTGAAATTTTATCTCCCAAAGTAGCAATATTATTGATAATCTCTGTCAATATTCCATTCATTTGAGTGATTTATTCATCCTCACACATTCATAATGTATTAAACTTTAGTTTTAAAATAGTGTACCTTAATTATCAATCATTATATGTTCCTTCATTAGTAATAATGATTTTCATACACATTTCATAAGAAGTTGTACATTTAGATACTCCATTAAATTCGTCAGTTCCAAAACAAGAAACAATAAGATTCATGGTTTGTTAATTGAGATCATATTCTATTTCTTGATCATTATTCAAATTTTCTAAATCCTCTTTATAAATATCACAAGGTTTAATAGCTTTCAAATAAACCATTATTCTAATATTTTTCAAATAAATGATCATACAATGTAACGATTTCGACCTCAGTATCCTAGATTCGGTTCCTGAAACATGGTATGTAATTTTTTTCATAGAAGCATGCATAACAAAATTACACATCTTGATCCAATATAGATAATCGTTTTGGTTTAGGTTCTCGAAACCCAGATGTTGCGGATACATTTTATCGAAAACATGACAAATTAAATTCAAATTGATACCATCACTTAAGGGTAGTCAAAGCTTCATAATTTACTAATCCCTGTAAAATAAATTGAATACATAGGCTGTGAATAAGAATGCCTGTAAGGGATTAAATTTTTTTAAGAATATCCCTTTTAAAAACAAAATCCTTAGAAATAATCACAGAACATTTTTTAATAGGAAACATCACTTCCTGAGGCATGTCAACATAGTTTTTCAATGGTTACTTGATAATATCTTCATAAAAACATATTACAGTTGAATCATATGTTTTTACATAATGACTATAGGTAAAACATAAATCAGAGTGCGCATACATGTACAAGAATTCATGAAGGATGCATAATTCATAAATTGATCAAAGAAACTCTAAAAGTGACAAGCCAAGTTGAAAATAGTATCACATAATTAATCATGTTATGATTCATTATCAATT